>OY728137.1:1824286713-1825536713 GCA_963277665.1 Viscum album | reverse complement strand
TTTACTCAAATACTACAATTTTTTAGTACGTAATGTAAAATTAATGTAGGTATCCATTAAAGGACTATTGATCCTTGATCTTAGGAATGCAACCTCTTGTATTATGATTAGAAATGTAATAAATAACCCACCATCTCTAGGTCACTAGTGTATGGGGAATTATATGCACAACGTCGACCTGAATCACATATATATCATGTCCAAGGAATCCTAAATTATATATAAAATAGTATGGTTGGAATATCATCCTACATAAACATTCTTATATTATTTATCTCGAAGTTTTTTTCATCTTACAAAACTTATATGATAAAATAAGGACTACCTACCAAGGGAGTGAACCGGAATCTCCCATGTTTCTATATAATGATCCTAATAGATTCTTATTTTATAGTGACTCCCACAATTATCTCTTCCCATATCCCACAAGTTCCATCTCTATGAAAAATAAATCATTAAGGAACCCTCTATGGTCTCCTAGGTCCCATCATAGTCATGAAACCCTCCATAGGTCCCTTTACCTCAAACATGTCTCCCAACTCATCATCTGTCACTCAGGGTGCTTATATTGCCTTTAAAAAATCATGGTCTCATTGAGTCCTCACTAGCCTCTTAGAAGAGTCTCAGGGGGGAGATGACCTCAAGTCTTTTACTTTCCCATGTCACCCTAGGTCATTCCACACACCGAACCCATTTACCAGTCTCCTTAGGGTCTACCAATCATGGTAATAATGTCTTAATTGGGTAAAAACACTCACCCCTTGGTTATATCACTATTACCAAGGCTACAATGAATCACAAGGTTCTCACATGGCCTACTCGGGATGAAAACTCTAGTCCAACACCCTCATATACAAGGAGTTGTATTAGGGTCTTTTACTAGGGTCAGTATGTCTATATAAAACATTTAAGGATCACCCTAAGTGTGTTTTTACCTTAAAGATTTAAATATTAATATTGGCCCCAACCATTAGTGGTCGATGTAATCAAGCTAGTGCATAATGGTTCAATGTTCCCCTTTACACATTGTCCGATCTACCCAGACATTTTACCTTAAATAATCAATCCATTTTAAACCAATCTTGATCACCGTCAATGGAAATACCCAATATCACATGGATTAAAAAAATTCATAAATACCAATTAGATATTCATAAATACTTCCTAGATCAATTTCAAAGATACTCCTATATTAATTCAAAACATGTTGGATTATCCAAAGTCCTCTTAAGATAAAACAAACATCACGAGAACATATCTTAAGGAACAATGTCTAAGAATTAATTCTAACTGACTGATGATTAATTATTGAACTAAATTTAAAAATTTATATATAATTAAATAATTAATTTAAATAATAATAATTCCTTAACAAATCAATTAGTCCTTTGACTATATTGAAATCACATTAAACCAAACTTGGGTGGTCCATTACAAAAACTATGCATTATCGCCTGAAAAATACATATCAACTAGATATTATTTAATATGAGATTTCATTTAATTTAATGAAAAACTCCAAAAAAATGCATTTAGAGATTTTATACCATAAAAATGTCATGAAATGGTTTACAGATAGCATCATAGGATGTTATCTCCCAGTGCTGAGAAAAATCCCCATCATTATCAGCTGATTCCACCAAACACTTGTGGTATTAAAACCACAAACCTAAATCATGTAAAATAAATATTGAGTAAATCCTGATAAATCATGATTATAGGCCAGTGATTGAGGTATCTCACCTAAAAACTAAATAAATAACAATAAGAAAACACTAAATCAAATTTTATTAAAGGAGATAAAAGTGGATCGGACACTACATTTCCATGTGAGATATAGGGAGAAAGAAAGGTAGGGGTAACATAGGATCTAATGGGGGAAGATGGTAGTTTATACATTTTTCAAAAAAAATAGAAAATCCATATTGTTTGGTAGCATGGTCTTCTAAAAAGGTAAACAACAGTGCATATGGAATTCTCCAAACCCACCTCCCTTGAATTGTTTGGATTAATGGTTATACAAACAATGAACCACCCATATTTACGTATATGTAATAAAAAAAGTATTACATAGTATTTATACCACCATATGGTCACCATGTTTCCATCCCCATGCCAAAATAGACCACACAATTACCCATGGTACATATATGATTTCCCCTAAACTGTTATATCAAGGGTGGGATTTAGAAAATTAACTAAAAACTTTTATATGTAATGGTAGCCAGTCATTTTCTCTAATTCGGGTAATCTAAATCATGCACTATGGTATTGATCCTAAAAAACATTGAAATTTAAGATCAATCTTCTGCGACTCACATGAGAACATAAGGTACCTCTATTTCCTAAATTAGTATATATAATAATGTCATCAGGACACTCAATCTCCTTGAATTAAAATTCCAGAATTCGTTCTAAATATCACACATAATCTATAATTCAAAAAATAAATTTCCCTATGAAATTAGTATCCCATAAAGCAGTAGGGTAATACAACCTCCCCATCATAAAACTTCCCATCCCCTAGAATTATTAGTGGTCTATAACTATCAATCACATGATATCCTATATTCCATTTCATATCCATATCTTCAAGCTATATCTTGAATCACTGAATTTTCAACCTCTTCATCATCCCAACCACTTGCTTCACTATTCTTAAAAACCTTAGACATCGCTCATCACCATAACCAAAACACAAACAAAAATCATACACCCTCACATATATCAAAATTCATAAAATTATCATCAATAAATTTATCATAAAACTCATGGTTCTCCCCACTATACACCATTTCTCATACAAGATAATTTAGAGCCATGGTGTTCCCCAACATCAGAATTACCTACATAAACCAATTTACAAATTTTCAAGGACCCACCTGGTGTAAATTATATGTTACCACCTAGAAATATATATTAAAATATTATCAAATCCACTATTGGATGAATTTTATAATAATTTATTCATTGTACCAATAATTTCACTTTCACATTAACATAATCATGATACCTAAACTGATTATATAACCCTTAGACCAGTTGAGATATATTATGATGTTCGGAACCCAAACATTAGTTTAATCCTACGTACGATCACCAACCACTCACAACAACAATCATTCACTTATAGTGAGCATCAATACACCTCAAAAATGACTCACACTCATATTATATCTAATTTATATCAATCCCAATGTCAATGATTATACTATATATAATAATTCATTCAAACCCTAATTCAAATAATAGAAAAGGAACCATACACATTAGATTCATCTAAAAAAATGTATCCTAAAATAAACCTCTACCATCCAAGGACTTCTATCATCATTCACATGACCCTACCAATATAGGTTCATTCATACACATATTACGATTAATAAATTACCACATTTAATGATTGAATGTGATAATCCAATTTACACCTGACCACCAATGTGATATATCAACCACCACCCATTCCAAGATCACAGGTAACGTATCACTTATAATCCCGTGAACAATCTACTTACAATAATGGTTACACACTCCAATATAGATGGTTCACTCCCTATTAGTTGGATTCCCTTACCCAACTTTCCAAGTGTAACCTCGACACATTTCACCATCACTTGTTTTTCACTCCTACTAAGCCACAGTCACCCATCACAGCATCCCTGATTAGGATCAACATAGATCATCTTACCATAACACCCTATAAATTTCTAAGGCCTTCCCAACAATAAAGAAACATTTCAAAATTTATATCAATACCATATGAAACTATTCCAACAATAACTCCATCAACATCATTGATCCTCAAACCTTAAATGGCCTCCCACATTTCTATCTCAATTAATATGAATCCACTGGGTGTAAGATCTAGTACATCCAAATTCCATAACCTAACTTATTATACCATGATTTACACATAATTAAAGCTTATATCATTTGACTAGCCAATTGAACATGTGCAAATATGTTTCAATCACATATATATAGAACCACCATGAATTCTCCTTTTCAAAATGCATGCATTTATCTTATGGAAAGGTGTACCAAAAAACAACCTACTAACTAGATTTAATTCTAAAATCATTAGCATCTACCCACACTCTCACAGTGATCTTAAGAGTGAATAAAAAATATATAGGGTTTATTAATATGTTGATCCTACAATAAATTTCCAACATTGATATGAAAATAGATCATGTTATTTAACATTAAATATCAGTTAAGGTATCATCATCCCTATACCTTAAACATGTTTTCACCTTAATTCACACATTAGTAGACCCAATGATTTTATATATTCTTCTCATTTATAAGGCACTAAAAACTGATGTTAACCTTTCTATCTGGTAACTCTTACATGAATCATGTATAATTTCAAATATATGACCCAGGTCATGAAACTCATGATTCATTCATAGAAAACTAGGCTTTACCACCTACCCATAGGTCACATTTTATATAAATCATAACTCAAAGTAAAACCACTTTTGTCTTCTCTAAAATGTCACCCTACACTCACTTGCTAAACAACCCACTATAGCATTTAACGTATCAAAATCCAAAATAACATGCCACCACATCTAACTTAAAGGGAACTGATTCTCACCATCATCCACATAAAGGATTTCCCCCCTCAAGAATTTGTAATCATAGTATAATTCTCACAAGGAATCCTTATATGGGAGAAAACCCTTAAAAAATTATCATTCTTTTAAAGGTATGCATGTATAAATATATATGATCATTAAAATACCATAATCTATGTTGAAAAAAAATCAAAATGGTTTGGTTATATTGATTATCAATAAGAAGTTATGTGGGAAATCACCATATAGTTTGTTATTGAAACTTTGAATAACTAAATCATTTTTTCTATTAGAACCATATATAGAGAATCTAATATATATATTGAACTAAGTGGCTCAAAATAAATCATTTTTAGAGAGACTGTAATTTTATCTCTATTAATCATCTATAAATAAGATATGCATGACCTATCAGTAGAACAAACTATGTTACTTTCTAGCTAATTAGAATGAACCCAAAATGTTATCTTGGAATATGAAAAATTAATTATTACCAAACCATTAAAAAAATAATTCATGTCATTAGTTTTGTCATTCATGGGAAGGAATATATATGTATTTTTAATCCCACATGCCAAAAATGATGCATGAACATGTCACCCCTACATTGGTCTAACTACTAATAAACCATAAATCAAAAATTAATAAAATTCTGGTGTTTCATTCTTTACAAAATCCTATAACTATAAAATAAAAAACCAAGAATTGAGATATAATATTCATGGTAACATAGAATTTCAATATGAAATTTTCTCATGAAACACTATTATAATATCCATCACAATATCTTCACCTTCCTAAGACCCATTTATAATGTATCCCTAAGTGGTATGAAAGAAAACTCTAATTAATTATCCAGTTCACACAAATAAAATCATTGATACCACTTTTTAATGTCATCCACCATCCTACATCATTTATGTTGTACCAAATCCAATAATGAATCCACTATAACCTCATGGGAACCTCCTTATACATTTGAGGATTCTGGCTAGTAGTTTTAGTTATGTTAGTATTATTATGAGACTATAACCCAATTTTATAGAGTGAAATAATAGATAAATAACAAAACATGATCATCATAATAAGCATATTATGATCATATAGAATCAATAAAAAATCATAATTTAAAATAAATAAATGTAGAAGCTTATATATAGTCATACAAACTCACTAACTGCCCACCAAGATGGGAACATAGACAAGAAAAAATAAAACAATAAAGAATAATAGGGAATTTACTTTCATCCCAAAACTTCACCTCATCCCAAAATGTCACCTCATCCCAATTTATAATCTTGTCTGAGCTATATATTTTCATAATGATACAATAGTTCTATTACCATCTTTATTCGACGAATCTTGACATATTCTAGGGTTACCAATAGTCATGGCCTCCCCAATAATGTTTGAGTAAAACTATGTGGTGTAAAAATATAGGCCATATATATCAAGTAAAAAAATTGTACATATATAATATTCATAGATAAATAAATAATTCATTATGGGGAATCATAAAATAAATAAACACTATTTATCCTTGGGGTCCATAATTAAACACAATATTGACCAAAACATTCACCATCCAACATCAGAATGTCTTTGGGAACATCACTCAATGATTCCTACCAATATCACCCCTATAGATAGAGTATAAAAAAAATTTCATGGAAAAACATATCTAGAAACTCATGAGAGTGCCCTACCACGAATCTATCACCTATTTCCCGGGGTTTTCCACTCCCCTACCTAGAATCAATCATCTAGTGACAAGGACCTCTCTATAAAAAAACAACATCCAAAGCCATTTTGTGGCCCTTTTGGGAATCCATCACTAAGTAGAAAAGAATACACTTCTAGGAAAATGAATCACCCATGTTCTGGGGTGTGGATCTTTCCTTCCATTCATCCCATTATTTGAGTCTAAAGGGTTGAATCTTATTGTCATCTGTCACCTCATTTGAGTCCAGCTACATGGATCTCCCTTTTATATATCACATCATCCAAGTCCAATATTCATTCTACCTATTGAAAATCACCTCGTCCCTTTTAGGGGTTTTTTGGTACCCTTATTCAAAATCACGTTATCTAGATCCATGGATCATGTCCAAGGCATTCCAAACCATTGAATATGAATCTATATGGAATGTAAATTGTACTATATAAATCCAAGGAACATGTCTAAGGAATCCTAAACTATATCTCTAATTCTTTTTGGTATGTTCATCACTTCAGAATAATCTCATATAATGAATCTGGATTACTTATCAATCCTATCAAACCCATAGAAAAAATTAAAGTCATTTTATCAAAGGAGAATGCTATAAAAGTACATGAATTAGTATATGAATCCTCATTTTTTTGGTTCTATGATGACACATGTAACCATCATGAACCCTTTCATATACGTGCACTATCTTGGATCAATATCTCATGGAGGAACCCTATATGGTTCCTATAGTCCTATCATACCCAAAACCATTGTATGGGTCCTCATACCACAAATCAATATCTTAGGTTTAAAACCATAACTCGAAAGATGAAAATCTAAGGAAATCATTACAACCTCATTGAGGCCTCATGAGCCTCCAAGGAATGTCTGATATTGTAGAAGGACACAGGTCCATTATCATCCTATGTCATAAAAGATAAGTCCCCACACCCAACTTATCCATCAGCCTTCTATGTGTCTACCCACCATGGTAATAATGTCATAGTGTGGGAGGAACACATGAACTATATTTATCTCACTGGCCTAAAGGATCCACGACCTCATAAAGTTCCCACATTGATTACTCAGGACGAACACTATATCCCAATACCTTACACTATTATAACGTGTCTTAGGAAACAAAACTATAACCATAGTATTCACGTAAACCATGTTTTCCTCACCCCTCCCGGGAATGTGTAACTCATTGAATTCAATGTTATGTTGGGACTTGTATTTCAGTGTCTGAGGATATTTGGACAATGTACGAGGGTCCAACATGGAAATTTTCTCTTTTTCCAATTCTCAACGGCATTTTAATTTGTATAAAAAATTAATTTCAAACAAATGAAGATCACCTTCAACAGTGATACAAAATATCACATGTATGAATTAAAACACATAAATATCACATGCTAATGTATAAGTATAACCAACCTCATTTTTGAAGATACAACCTCCTTTATTCATATTCTATAAGGTTTAACTAGGATAATATATTCTTGAACCAACATCTTGATCACAATTATTAAGGAACAATAACAAATAGTTAATAATAAATGATCAATAGTTGGTTATTCAACTTATTTTAATAAATTGCAATTAATTAATAAATTAACTTCATTAATAATAATTTATCAATAAATCACTCCGTTATACGACTAAGTTTAAACCGCTACCAAACACATGCAATTTTTTCATGATATAATATTTTTAAAATCCTTTGATAATACTTATCAACTGACAGTGATAAATTTTTTGAATGTCATTTAATTTAATCAAAAAACTATGAAAAAATCATAAATTGATATACCTACAACAAAACGATGTGATATGACATTTTGATACCATTTCAAGACAACCTATACTGATGCTAAGTAAAATATTCATCATTATTGGGCCATTTTATTATGCTTAGATGAAATTGGAACCAAAAAACAACTCTTGGGAAACCAAATCAAGTGGAAATCAATGTAAATCAATAATATATGAAAACAGAGGAAATTATCTCCTCAAACCCAAATAATAACACTAAGAACACCCACAGTAGAAGGGGATTAAATGAGAAAAAAGGGAAAGGGTTACCCCCCAAGACTATGAGTAAGAGAGAGAGAGTGAATGATAGGGAAGGTGTCAATATAGATTTGATGGGGGAAAGAGGGTAATTTCACATTTATTGCCCCAAATTGGTAGGCTAGTTGAGTTATCCATAATGTATTATAAATATAGTTCCAACTATGTTGGTAGTATTTTCCAAGGCCACCTCCCTAATATGATTTGGTCACACCATTGAAAAACTATGTACTTAATTTGCAGAGCCCTCTATAATAAAAATCATAGGTCCTGGCCATTTTTTTCATCATTGTGTTGCATTTTCTCCACACCTCATCCAAAAAAATGCTACATGGATACCCTTATGATCCAAATTATTTCCTTGTAACCATGAATAGACCATAAACATATACTATTCACATTAGAAAATTTATTGAAAACTATTTTCTGTATAGGTAAAAAATGATTCTCCTAAAAATTTTCAACCCAAACCATGCACTAGGGAAAAAGTTGTATAAACCTCTTAAATTCAACTAGAGTCTTCCAATAATCACCCATGAATCCAGGGTACTTATTGGGCCTCAATACTCTACAAAAAACATATCATTAGGAAACTCTACCACTAGAAATTCATATTTGAAGCATTATTCCAAAAATAGATCCTATGTGAAATTCAACAAATTGAAATTACCTATGGAATTCATAACATAATAAAGAGTGGGGTTTTAAAAATGACCCACCATAGAAAACCTCATCCTCAAGAAGTCTTGGTGGTATTTTACCATCAACACTAACCGATCTCAGTCACAATCTCATATACATCTCATCATGTTCTAAAATATAAAATTTAGTGATCATCGTGTACACAACATTGACATTATTGTTCAATATTTAATTAAACCTAATACACAAGTAGTCAATATCATTGAAAAAATGATTTTATTCATTCTCACATGATTTTATCCAAAGTCACCATGGTTTTAATGATCAATTTATCATTCAACTAATGGTGATCCCCACTATTATTCTCTACTCATAAGTGCTAATGTTGAACCACGTTGTTCCCCACCATTGTAATTTACCATTAAAAACATTTATTAGATTACAATGAGCGTATCTATGTGATTTAAATCTTACCATGTGAAATAATATATTATTACACCATTTATCCCTCATTAAACCAAATTTTCACAAAAGAAATCCAATGTGCTGTCACAACCACTAGATTATGGTGCCTTGTATACTTGAAGGAATTTATATCATCTAAAAACTACACTGAATTCTATACCCAACTATACATTTAATATCTAAGTAGTATCCCAACAAATCATGTTCACCTTCATGATCGTATTGTGAGAACTATTACACCTTTGGCCAAACACATACTCAAAATGTAACAAATTAATCATGAACCCAACACCAATGCTTGGAATCTACACAATATTGTATATTAACAAACAAATATAGTATTAAACATGGTACTACCTATATTAAATCCCTTTTTAAACCAATATCCCAAAATCAACCTTAACCATTCAACAACTAGTCCCATGAATCCCTAGTCCCTACTAATATGGGTTAATTCTCTTATAGTCCACAATCCATCCATTACCATTCATAATTACTATATTTAACTATCCCACTCATATTCAAGCACCAATGCGAATCATTAATCAACACCCACTCTAATTATACTGAAAAATTTTCATTAATATCCTTTGAGTTTTACAATAACAAGGAGGTTTAGATCATACAATAGCCAAAGGTTCACTCCACACCATCTAGATTCTCTTACAGAAATCCCCAAGCACATCCTCAGTAGGTTACACCATCAAACATTTTTCAGTCCACTTGAGATAAGCTCACCCATCCCATCAAAACAAGTCTATGATCAACCCTAGTCATCTATTCCATAAAATTGTATCCATTTTCGACATCTCCCCTACTATTGAGTAATTTTTCTTTCTATTTTTCAACTACTAAAGAACTATTAAATATATCATTTCATAAAAATCAGCAGTCCATTCCACACAAATGAGCACTCATAAATCTATAACAATTCATCCAAATGCAATGTGTGTATAATCTAGTACATCACAATTACGAAACCTGACTTATGTTTCCATGAGTTTCATATTATAAAACTAGTTGGCATTAAATTAAGACACATACCTTCCAAACATTCATGTCAAGGGATTTAATAAAAATACATCTTCAGAAATAATATTTATATTTGAGAAATCTATTCTATTTCAAGGTCTACCACACAATGTCCTTATAACTTGATTTATTTTCTAAATAATAAGTTTATATCCATTATCTGATAATTCTACCAAATTTTAATTAAAAATACATTGCTCAAGGAATCATGTTGATCATTCCATTGAATTCACACTTTGATACATAATACAACCCTATTCTTTCATTTACAAGATCATTTAAGGTGTCACGATGACAAAAGTACATAAACAATCACACCGTTCTACCCCAATCACCTTCCCAAGGAATCTACCCATGCTTCTCATTTTTAAGACACTCACAAACTTGATCTATCCACTGTATTGAGTTAACTTCATAAGAATCATGTATTATTTTTTCAATATCACCCATCTTACTAATCTTCTTAGCTTCCCCCCAAAACACTAGGCTTTCCCACCTAACCCACAGTTCATACCCCTAATAAATCATTACTCAATGGGAAATATCTATACTCCATTCTAAAATATAACCCATGAATAATGCACCAATGTAATAATTCTATGGTATCGTATATATTTATTTGGTATCACATGCCAAATCATATACCAATTAGGGAACTAATTCTCCCCACAATGCACATAAAGGACTACCCCAACGAAAATAAATAATCAAAAGTTTATCTTCATCATCACTCCTCATATTATAGACACTCCATAAAGGATAATATTTTTATCCAGATACACACACACACAGAGAGATATATATATATATATATATAATAGAATCTCTATACCTCTAATCATGTTAAAAACCCATAATCACATGTTTCAGTGAAGTAGATTGCCACCAAAAATGTATAATGGAAAACACCATATATATTATTATTGACACATTAAATAAAAATAAATATGTTTTCCTCCATGTAATTGAACCAGGGAATTAAATTCTTGTACTAACCTACTAGGGTTAATGTACATCCCTTCCCATAAGGAAATCATTGTTCTCTGAATCTATCATTCTTCATAAGATCCACATGTGTTGTCATTAGAAGAAACTATGTAATAATATAACTAAGTAAAATACAAGAACCACCTAATATGGGAAAAAAATATAATAATTTACTCACATTTTAAATAAACAAACCATATCATTAGTGATTTACATCGTAATAAAGAACACATATGTTATTTCAATCCGAATTTCCAAAAAATATGTTTGAACACAAACAAAAGTTTACCAGGAAAATACCCTAAAAACCATTAATAAAAAATTCCAAAAAATTATTTGTTTAATAGATGGTGAAATCATAAAACCATAAAATCATAAACCGAGAAAAAAACTACATATCCCTAGCAACTTAGACATTATATTGGAATATATGAACTGGTATGATACCTATCACAAGATCCAAAACATAACTATGTGACCTATCTTCTATCTACCATTGTAGTAATAAAAAACAATGCTTTGGTAAATTTTGTGTTATTAGTCACATAAATGATCTGAATCCATTTCGTAACATCCACCTCATATCTGCATACATTGAGCAGGTTTCAGACATAAGAAATATACACTAGGAATTTTTGATTTCCTCACCTACTCCAGATGCTTTTGAGTGAAAGATTTGGTTTTAGAAGTGATTTTGGGATATAATGCCCCATATTAGAGTGGACTATAAATAATAAATTATCAAAAAACCACATCACAATTATAATGTTCAGAGTATATGAATGAAATAAATTAAAAATGTCAATAGTAATAACTGAATAATGAAGCATATATATAGTCATATAAATTCATTGGCCACCCACCAAACCAACACATATACAATAATAAATAAAATATTAAAATGATTCATAGGATCTACTTACACCACCTATATTCATATCCTTATGCTTACAAATAAATTTAGTTCTGTAATATTAGATCAAGCTACTTTGGGAATAATCCCAAGAAGGGGGTGATGAAGACTCAATATGGAACAACCAATTAGGTCCCATAAAAAGAAGTAAACATCTTCTAATAATGTGGTATGTAATAATCGATAAATAAACAACAATATTGAATCCTAAAATAAATAACCATTTTTTATCTTTATTTTCTTCCATTGAACCTTTGATTAAATAAAAAATTAATTTCATAGTTATATATATCCTAGAACAAACAAAAAACTATTCCTACCAATATCACCCCTTTAAATAGGGGAATAATTCCACTATGCTGGGGAAACACATCTAGATTATAAAGGGGTAACTTACTAATAATCTGTAAAATAGATCCGTAGGTGTTCTTATCCCCTTTCAAGTGTAAATCATCTAGATCTAGGGAATACCTAAATATAAAAAATATCTACATACAATGAATTCCATACTAATAAATCCACCAATTGGTGATAGGGCATACACTATGAGGAAAAAACATCATCTGATTCTAGGGGTGTGAATCTTCCATACCATATATCAAATAAAATTAATATATTCATGTAAATGTACATGTTATATAACACATACCTTGAATCTAGGTTATTGATTTCTTTGATAGACATTTCATCATCTGAGTCTTGGGTTCCACTATCCTTTCCAAACACCACAACATCTATTTATAGGGTGTAGATTCCCTTATTGGGAACCAAATCATTCTAATCTCTAGAGAATTTACATGGTATCCTAAAATTTGGTTTATACATTTGATGTAATATACATCTAACCATATAGATCAAATGAGATTTTATAAGGAATCATAAACCTGATCTCAACCATCTCTATGTGTATCACATCCCACTCGAATCATACTATCTAGTGCATCTTGATGGATTGTCCTCTTGTACAAACACATCCTATAGGATGATTTTGGACACTCAACTTCATGAAAAATATTCATTCATATGCTCATATAATTATCCTAGATCATTTTTGTTCTAATATGATACCCATGATGGTCACTACACATTTCCCATACAATCCCTCTCTTGTGTTAACATTTCACTGGGGAACCCTCAAGGTTCACCAAGGTACCATCATATTGAGGAAACCAATCATGGTCCCCCTTACCTAAAACACATATTTTTGGAAAAAAACTATCATATATATGGAATAACATCTATCAATATCATCAAGGTCTCATCAAAGTCTCATTATACTCCTACGAAAGTCTCAAAAGGTAAATGGATTTTATCCCATTGCATTCTGATGTCGTCCTAGGTTGGTCCATATACAAAACCTATCCCTTAGCCTTTTTTAGGATCTAGCAAACCATGTAATAACATATCAATGGGGGTGGAAAAATAGACCTATGGTCAAATCACTAACTTAAATACTCTAATACATTAATATATTCTAACATGGCCTACTCGGGCCAAATACTCCAGCCCAACGCCCTTATCTACATAATGGTTTAAAGTGATCCAATTCAAGGTCCACCAAATCTACAAAAACCATTTAATTTACATCCCTCTAGGTCAGATCAACTTAAGTAATTCAACCATAATATGGTCTTTGACCATCGGTTGATGAAAAAATAATATCAGTGCCAAATGGATTGATGTGACTCTTGGAATTTTTTCTATTTTAACATTGAATTTCATGTAGGATAAATAAGTCATTTTAGAAAATGTTTTATCACCATTATTGGTGATACCATATATCAAATTACATAAATTAAATTCATAAATACCATAGGTCATTGTATAATGATAACTTACCTCAATTATAGAGTTATATCCTTTTTAATTCAATGCCAGATAGCTTCACGAAATGGATTCTAAGCTCGCTCCAACATCAAAATAACCTATATCAAGGAATAATATATAATAAATAATTTTAATTTATTAATAATTAATTGTTAAACTTATTATATATATTTATAAATATTTCAGAAGATAATTTAATTAGGAATAATTTCCCAACTACTCACCTAGTGCTCTCACCATACCAAAACTATAACCAACCGAATGATGGTTTTCTTTTTAGAACACACAAAAAATCCTAGGAAAAATACCTATATAATTGTAATGATTCAATTTCAAATTTAATTTAATTTATACTGAAACCCAATAAAAATACATATGATGTCTTACAACCATCAAAACGGTCTATGATGGAATCTAAATACCATATTGGGATGTCTTATATCTATGTCAAAAAATGTCCCAATAATTATAATATAATTACAACATTCTATAGTTGAAAATTAATCAAAACCCTAATCCCTGATATCCAAATAAATAAGATATCAATGGAAATCATGAAAAAAAGGACATTAGTGATGTAATCATACGTCAAACATGATGAAATGACAACACTGGAAAACAAAATTTAAGGGCTTGATAAAGAAATAATGAGATGCGAGACACTATATCTTTTCATGAGAGAGTAACAATTAATTAATGGGGTGGGAGAGGGAAGAAAATATTATGGGTGTAAGAAAGTAATTTCTCACTTTTTATGAATATTTTGACAGGTCACACAATTTTATAAACTATTCACTAACTATGAAAATGGAATAATTAATGGATCCCCGCCCTCTCATATATGGGATATACAGTTTGAAAAAACATTATCCTATTTTAAATAACCCTCTAAAATAAAAAAAAACTAATGTCTCACACTTTTGTCTACAACTATATAGTGATACTGCACCTCACCCCAATATAAAATAGGCTATATTGTTACCCCAAAAATATATATGGTTTTCTCAAAACCATTATATTTACATTAATATAAACAATTTTAATTAGAAAATACCCTATCACCCCTCATTCAAATGGGTAACAACACATCTTTTATTTAATTAAATTAATAAAACTATTCCCTAATGAAATAATCAATTGAAACATCTGAAATTTACTAAGAGGATCATGATACTCACCCAAGCACTCGAGGAACCTCAATGACCTCAATAAATATCAAAAAATGGTCCTAAAGGAACTTTAAATTTCATAAAATATATCTAAAACATCATTCTAAAAATAACCCAGTCTCTGAAATTCAAAAAAAAATCAAATTCTCTATGAAATTAGCGACTCATAGAGTTTTGGGATTTTACATGAGCTATAGATGAAATAATTGGTGTACTATAATTACTTTGGGTTGTATTTGGGGTGTGTTTTAATATAATATGTGTGAGTAGTGTCATATAATTTTATAAAAAATATGTCACATTAGATGAACCACCGTAGTCATAACATTGAGTTTTTTTGGGGTTGTGATTGCTATTAAAAGTTGACACCATTATTGGTTCATAGATGGGTTTTTCCCTTCACTATCTCTAATGAATGTATTATATATTATATTTATTGTATTTAATAATATTATAGATTTTATGGGTTTAGTATCATTTTTAAATTTATTTTAATAATCTATCAAATCTAATGATAGGGAATCTTTTTGGGGATTCTTTGAGAAAGATATTCAATGTGTACATTGTTCAGGGTTAAACATAAGAGTGGTTGATTATATCTCTCTTATTTAAGATGTATCATGATGAGTTATAATAAGAGGTTTGCATTTCATTTGAAATATTTTCTATAAAATAAACTATCAAAAGGTTATGTGAAGGATGTCAGTGGTTTTTATTTTGATTACTTGATTAAAATGTAAATTTATATGGTGGGAGTGGATTCTAAGATAATTGATTTGAATATATTGTATTTAATTTTATTATGTGGTGAATTAAATTAGGATTTCTCTTTGGGAAGTGGGATGACCAAATCATATATCTATCAGTGGGAAATTTATTTTTGTTTTATGGAGGTTTACCATATATTTTAGTGACTTTTCAAGTGGTCATCAATGAAAAGGGACATGGAATGTTTTGTATGATGATATTTCAATTTTTTGTGGGTAAAAAAAGAAAGCTAAAATAAAATGGAAAGCTAAAATCATTACCCATTTTTGGATATAAAATACATTATGTCCCCTTGTATTTTTCGGTAGTTGTTTTATGAAAAAAATAGAAATATTTCATTTGGGTCATCATTGATCCCCTAGAAAATGGATTTCATTTTATTTTAATCAAAGTGATTAAAATATTTATGGATCCTAACATGATTTATTTTAGGATATTATTAGAAATATTGGGATAAAAAACTAAATTATGCCTAATCATGATATAAGATTAAATTATCTATTCAAAATGTTCTCTTGTAAAAACATTTGGTTCTTATGTGAGGTTGAGTTGTACATATCATCCATAGATGAAAATCCAATAAGAGTATATTATTTAGATTCTAGTGGACATTATTTATTAAGGAATTCATTATTTTAGAGGAATATTGTAGGATCTAGTGGATATGGTAGATATTTTTATAATAAAATATATAAGGAACCTATTTAATTGGATTTATTTCATGATTTTTATGCAAGGGTGAACTGATCACATTTATATTGAATATAAGTTAGTAAGGTATATTTCACTGGTAATAACATGATACAAGAGACTATTGGTCTTGTGAAATGATTATAAATATTCTAGGTATGGCTCCGAGTAGGTAGAATTATTATTTTGATCATAAGTGTGATCCACTTGAGATTGGGTTTGGGGTTCTAGTTATTCGACATGTCTCGCCACATCAAGGATATTGGTGGTTTGAGAATTAAGAAAAACTATCTCTTTGGTTTTTACGACCAACTGAAGTTATAATTAAGATCATAGAGATTTATTATCATTAGTAATTATTTCTAATGTATAAAACTATGCATAATGTTATTACATATCTTAGTAAATGAAATATGAACTGGATTTGTCTCATGTTCTTCAATGTGATGATGAAGAGATTATTCTGGATACTTATTTTTGGAGAGGTCAGGATGCATTTTTAATAATGGAAAAAAGTAGTTGTGGGTAAGATTCATTCCACATGAACAATTTTTATGGTAGAATGTATGAGTACATGATAATACATGGGAAAAATATGTGTATGTGATATCCCAATTGCTATATTTAACCATTGTTTATTCCCTATCAATATCGATATGTGAATAAAATACTATACCTTTGTATAGAAAATTTCATCAATTATTGGTGTATTTTTTGGGTTTCATATTAGTATCCAATTTTTTTTCTTTTTATACATTTTTGAGTATTTTAGGAGAATGGAGATATTGAGTGAATTTATTGAGGTTCTACTTTCATAGAATGGAATATTAGTGAGTGAAATATGTCATGTGGAAGGGAATCGATTACAAAGAAAGGGTAGAGGTTTTATATTAAATATGGAATGGAAATATGGCCATAGGTTCATTGGTCTTCATGGTAATTATTCCAATTTTAGGTTATTAATACAACGAGAATCCGGGTATGGTTGATCGGGTACCCAATTGTATATAAAATAGTTTTATAGACTAATATTTGTAATTTTGTCATAAATTTTGGTCATAACAAAAAAAAATCATCTTCTTTAGGGTAGTTTGGAATTTATTATTGTATTTAAGGGATTTAATCTCTCTCATAATTATATCATCTTCTAGAAGTGATTTATAATTTATTCAATGATAAATTTGAAATATTTTATATGTATCAACTTCATCATGGAAAGTGGAATAAAAATACTATCATTTTGTGGGAATGAGATGTGGTTTAGTTACTACCCCTTTAAAATAAATATTATTTTACTTCAAGATTAAATTTTTTAATTATGTTATTAGATGATTTAAACCTCCTTTATTTTTTTGGATTGTGAAATGAGTAAATGGTAGTTAAACAATTAATTTTTATGGATGATTAACTTGTTATTATACAATATTTATGAACTTTTATCATTCATTAATTTTATGAGAGTTTTTGGGATATTAAATATTAATTTTATATTTTATAAGTAATGTTCGTTAATTTTTTAGAGACATTTAAGATTCCATAATGAAATTTACTATTGATATTAAGGGGATTCATGACTAATGTTTTAAATTAATGAAGAAAGTGGAAATATAGAATGTGGAGTATGTTTAGGGATAATATAAATAATTATTTTTTTGTATTTTGGGGTGAAAATAAAATTTAAGTAATTTTTTGTGTGTTTTAATTGTGATTTTATACATTATTAATTCATATTGATTTTATATGAATTCATTATAGATTATTGTGGAAAAAAATTTAGAATTTTTTTATTTTAATAGGAAAAACTATTTATTAAAATTGAGAAACGTGGATATATAATTGAATTATTTGGGTTATATACCTCAAATAAATTCAATGAATTATTTGGTGGTTTGGTAAACATGTATATGAAAAAAATGGTGTAATAAGGTATATATTATATAGAAACTAAATTTAACGTGGTAGAAATGACATGGGAAGGCGAAATATTAATAAAGTTTTATTGATTAATTAAATGGCCAAGTTGACTTAAACCATGATTCTATGTTGATAAACTACTTTATGGAATTATTTTTGATTTTATTGGAAATCAAGTAAGTGATTTTGGATGTTTTTTATGAATGTGCAAGGATTTGGGATATTGGGGAGGAATAATCTAAGGTTTATTTTAATGGGCTGTAAAAAAATAAAAACAATTCTTGAAATTGTTTTCTCTATGTCTTTCAGAAATGTTAATGTTTTTATAAGATGTGCACTTTAAAGGATCCTTGTGCTAGGATAAAACATGTGATATTGATTTGAGATCAATGTTTTTGGATATTCCTTAATTAAAAATTGAGGATTATGTAATTACATGGAATTTTCATCTAAAATTATGTTGGTAAATGAGTATGTATTATAATATATTTATGATCATTAATTTTGGATACAATGTTCTGTAAGCTAATTCCATTGTCTAAAACATGTATCATCTTTTTCGGTGGGTTGATTTTATCCTAATATATTATCTATATACTAGAAACAACATTATTAATTATTTTAATTAAAAAATCTCTCTATATATTTTTATCTTGGATGATGGAGTTTGTATTGTTTATACTGAGGATTTATAATCACACATCCTGCGTGTACACACCTATTATGCGCACATATTATTTTCATGACATTTTATGTATAATATCAAGTCCTCTACATCAAGGTGACAGTGTTTGGGGACATCGTTGAGGTTATTATTTTTAACTATTAGTGCCTTGTGAATGAGACATTCCATTCTTAGTTCTTCTTATCTTTTTTGATATTTTACTCATACTTCAGTACATTTTTTCCTTTTTAGTCATGTTTTTTTATATAATATGTGTGGGTATAAATTGTATGATGTTATTGAATATTGAGTTATACTTAAATTTTTTAACTGAAGTTTTTATCTTGAGGAATATATATTTGTATTTTGATATGATAGAATACTATTGGGTAAATGTATCCCAAAAAGTATCCTTAATCCATAATTTATAGTTTATTTCCTTCGCTGATCAGGGACTTAAATAAGTTATGTAGTATTTTTCATTTGTGGAATGTTTTTAAGGGCATGATATTTCTTTATGGGTCCTCAAGATTATACTGGAGGATATTATTAAGTATTACCAAACATCAAAATGGTATTTTCACATAGGGTCGATCATGATATATCATGATATAAACCAATTGTTTTTTCTAGGATGAAGAAATATATAGTAATATTTATATCACAATATATCACATATCAGTAGGTGAGAGAAGAGTATAAATCACTTACTAGTATTCTTTTACAATTAAAAATTCCAATACAGAAGTGGGATGAGGTTGCTATGGACTTCATGACAGATCAATGAGATCACCTCAAGGAATTGATAAAATTTGGGTCATTATTAATTTATGGACAAAGGTGTTTCATTTCCTATGAATCAGAAATACCCAAACTATTAATTCCCTAAGAAAAGTATATATTGAGATATGGTAGTATTCCATAGGGTACTGACGAGTAAAATGTATAATTAGGATATTGTGTTCACATTTTTTCCGTAAAGGGCTATAGTGAGAATTGGTGACCAAAGTAATGATTAACACATTATACTATACATAGAGTGATGGGAAGTATAAACATATTATTCAGGTGCTAGAGGGTATTCATTTAGAATTTTCCTTGACATATGTTGATAATGGGAGGGTAATCTTGATCCAATAGAGTTCAACTATACAATATCTATCATGTATTAGCTTAGGTTAATCCCCTAAAAACACTATATTGTACTCATTGTTTATCGTAATTTTAGTAGTTAGAGTTAGTGTAGTACTTCGTGGTTAGGCCAATTCTCATGTAGCAGATGTATAAGAATATTGATTTGATTTTTAATTAGTTAGATACCTACTAGATTAGTTTTTTTATCATATTTAGATGTAAAATTCCTGCCTCTATAGTTTAAGGTACGAAACCTGGTATTTTTTACAGTGTTTCCTTATTTGGAGAATCCTCAATTTTGGATATAATGTCATTTAGGGACCTAATTTATATGTTTGTTTAATACTATCAAAAGTATTGGATTAATAGTGTATCATTTGGTGATTTTTTAGTGATACAATTCAATATATGATGTATTTCATGTACGTTAGTTGCAGAGACACTATGTTAGATCTTCCCTTGATATTATTGTTGATGATGTCAAGTTTAAATCCAATGTGTCATTTATGGAATGAAATGTATAGATTTTTCAAAATAGTTCTAAAATAATTTATCATCATACGATTCTCCTAGTGAATGTTCCTTGGAAACATGGATTTATCATGTAAGAAACATGAGAGTAGAGGTAGATATATAATCTTGGTGGATGGATCTATTTTCCAAAAATTATTAGTGAGACATCATGAAGATGATAAGTGGTATGTTAAGGATTTTTTTATGACCCATGTATACCGAGGTGTGGATTAATTTTATTATCTATCATTTCATGTATATTATTCTATATTTTTATTCTGGGATCGTCTGGGGAGGCCAATGTAATAAATGGGGGAAACCATATTGATGTTAAAATGATGCAAAGTGTATCTGATACAACTATGCACCCAATATTCTAGTACCAAGTACCAGGTTTGAGAAACATGGGGTAATGTTCCCGTGAAGTCCGCCATATGGTTATTTCCCCTTAAAATGGTATCTATAAGATACTAGGTACCTAATGGGGAGTACTGGGTACCAAGTGGAATATGTATTTATTTTAATGAAAATAAAATATATGTGAAATTAAATTTATGTTAAAAATTATATAAATTCATTCAGTATCCTTTTTGGGCAGTCCACACAGTCCAGTATCCACATTTCCTCCTAAGTTGAATATCTTCCATTACAATATTTGAATATATTTTTGTTTTCATATTAGTACACCTGAGGAAATTATAACCTTACACTCTAATATATATAGAATTTATTAAATTTTGACAAAATAAATCATCTAAATTACCT
Organism: Viscum album; assembly: GCA_963277665.1. Taxonomy (NCBI): domain Eukaryota; kingdom Viridiplantae; phylum Streptophyta; class Magnoliopsida; order Santalales; family Viscaceae; genus Viscum; species Viscum album. The sequence goes on along the minus strand of OY728137.1, from coordinate 1,825,514,863 downwards.
AATTTATATGTTTATAATTGGTTTTCATATTTTCATCCATTAAGATCGATCATTCCATTGATATTCGTTGAAGAATATCCAACTAGTATAACGATGGCAGTCCATTGATTTTATCCATGATTTATTAGTGTGCATGTGTTGTTTGATATACGAGTGTGTGATGGAAATTATGAATAACCAAGAATGTGAATAAAATTGGTTTAATTTTGAATTAAATTTGGACTATTTAACTACATTATAACATCTATTTTTTTGGATTTATCACTTGGTTATTGAAAACCATATCCATTAATTTTTTTTCCAAAAATATGAAATTTGAAGGCATGAGGGGATTCTTTTAAAATATATTGAGTTAGAAGACCATGAGAAGTTCCTTTGGGTGTTCTTTAACATTTTAATTCTTATATTGGTGATGTTTAGTGGTGAGTAAACCCCACAATGGGACTTTGGAGTTATAATTAGTTAATATGGGATTACCCTAGAATTTTTGGTGGTGGTATTTTACTCCATGGTATTCTAAGGATAGTAATACATGAATAAGGAATGTATATAGTTGTGAATATTAGGGATTGGGTAACTAAACATATACCTTGGGTCTAAAAATATCAATATTTGAGGTGATAATCCATTCAACATTACTTATGATTATTTTTTTATAATAACCCATTAAGACTATAATATTATATATAGTGATGACATGTTCATATATGATGTTTATTCATGGAGATAATACAATCAGCAATATTGATTTTTATTTATTTATAGTTATAACCAAATCACTTATGTTTTTGTTAACTGAAGGTGATAATCCATTCACCCTTGTATGTTACTATGACTCAGGATAACCTGTTCCCCCATATTATTATTATTAGAAATGATAATATAATCTCCCATATTGTTTTTATAATTTGTGGTGATAACCGATTAACCTAGGCTTATTCTTATTATTATAATGATAAACTATTCACTGATATCTTTTTTTATTTATGACTATTATTCATTCACTATTGTTTTTATTGCAATAGGTGATAAACTATTTACCTAAATTTTTTATTATGAATGGTGGAACATTTATATCCATAATCATGTTATTAGTTGTCATAGACAATTCACTTATGTTGTTATTATGATTATGTGTGAAAATACATTCACCCGTCATTCTATTATGTTCTGTGAAAACTCATTCACTTATGTTTATTATTATGGGGGGAGATAGTGCATTGACCTGTGTTTTTTATTATGAATGATCACAACCCATTCACTTATGTAATTATGTTGAGAAGTGATAACTACTTCGATAATATTTTCTATTATGATTGGTGATAAATTTTTTATGCTCACAATGTGATCTAATAATTACTGTACTCATCTAATTATAGAATTTGTCGAAGAAGGATTGGTTTCTCATTTCGGTGGATCCTTAGAACTCAATGATAAAATAATGAATATGTTTATATTTAATTAGAATATATGTTAAAATAATCAATAACTATATTTATACTCTATCTATTTAGGTACAAATTTAATGGTATCAAAAAATTTATAATTATCATAGCCTACTTCCACCACTTTGTGGGCATATAGATTTCATTTCTCATGATACATATAAGGTAAAGGCCCTGGTGTTTGAGGATTGAGTTAGGGATAATATCATTCCCTTAATGTATAATTTTGTTTATATATTCATTATTTTGTTTTTTAATGATGGTATGTATTAAATTAACCATTAGGGTGATCCTACTCATGATTTTTAAGTAGTAATAATTTACATAAAATCAAATTTAGTTATATAATGAGATATGTTTTTATGGTGATATTATTGATATAATGCCCATAATTTTTTTTTGTAATATTGTAAAATAACTTTCATTATCTATTTATTCATTATTTATAGTTATTTAAAAGTATATATAGACTCTAACAAATATTTATATATCGTAAATGTTTGACTCCAACCTTTAGGGTGTATTGATGTGTTCCTGAGATCACATGGACACATGGATAAAGAAAAATTCATTTTTTCTAAGGCTTGGATATTAAATATATTTGTGGTGTAAATAAATTTAAATATTTTTCAAAACTACATGAATTATATATTAAAATAATAATTTTTAACCAAGTCACCATTGTACATAAATTAATAATGCATCCAATTCCAATGAGTAAAATAAAAATATACAAAATATATCTCGGATATATACATAGATAAATAGAACTATTTCCAAAAATAATTATTATAAAGTCTTATTTTAAAACACATTAGATAATACATATAATAGATCAACACATACCTTGGAAAACCCTAAGGTGCTCATTATGTCGTATATTAACAAAAGTACTCCAAGTAGGTCATCCTTTTTCATGGAATTTTCATAATGTTAAAGAATATTTAACGTTATTAAAATTTGTTACAAAAAAGTAAAAATGAAACTATAATTTTATTGATTCAACGAAATTTCTTATAAAAATCATCTTTATAAATCATATTCATAATGTAATGTGACACTTGAAAAATTACATTTTAATAACTAATATATCCCCTTCTGATTATTAATAATTTTCTAATTTATTCAACATTATCCATATGGTTCTATTACAACACCTATATATTCTAGATAAAATTATACTATTATAGCATGTATTAGTGACCCATAATGTTGAATTTTTTATATTTTAGATAAAATTAATAAAAAAATGTATGTGATATATATGTGAACCAAGACCAATGAAAATAAAATAGTAAAACATTATTAAATCTAGAAATAATAATATCTATTTTGAGAACCATTATTATTATTTTCAATAATAATGATTTCATTTTATTTTTATTTCATAACTTTTAATTTATGATTTACTCAATTTTTTTCAAACCTTAGAACAAATCACAAAACAAATTAATAATAAAAACAAATAATATATCCTTATTAATTTCCCTAATACTCTAATAATACAAATTGAATTAAATTAATTCACATTTAACAATCAAAAAATAAAAAGAATCAATATTAATTTAAAAAAATGAATTAATTAATTAAAATTATATGAAAATGAGAAATGTCACCAAAATATAGTTTAATAAGAAACCTACACTAATAATAGATTTTTATATTCTCTAAAATATAGATGTGTCCAAAAAGTAGTGAAACAAGAATATTAAAGACATATTATAAGATATAACTAGAAAAAATATGATACGTTATATTAGATTTATTGGGAAATAATATTTTCCAAATTTTTTATTTTAGTTCCTTCAAAGAATATAAATTCCATATATAATTAAAGAATAAGATCCATGGTATGTTAGTAATAGGAAGAGAGCATTTCAGATAGAATAAATCCCATAGAAATGAATTTAGGATGAGGAAAATATGACTAAATTCCAAATACTCTGAACTAATATATTACCAAACTACTTTCATAAAAAAGATAACGAAAGTAAATTTATAGCTATTGTATAGCCATAAACTACTCAATGAATACTAGCTACTTAAGGGAAATCAACATAAACCCTTCTTCTCATTCAATGAGTTTCTAACCACACTACCATAACTATTGTGTACTTGATATGATATCACCAGGTACTCAATGATAATTCCTAGTGTATTCAAATGAAAATAAAAAATTTATCACCCTCTTATCCTCCCATTAATCCAATAATCTAAAAAATATGGCCAAAATATTCAATATAAGTTGAAATGTAATTTAAATAAAAAACAGTGAAACACAAGGAGATGTAATGTTATTACACTTTTTAATATGAATTTATAGTTTGCGACCACATCCATAAATTTTTTGTACTATAAAAGATACTATTTGTAAAAATAAGTGTCCTTTTCCATCAATTGAATATCCATGACTTCTTTAGTAACTAATTTATATAAACCATTGAACTAAATCCCATTTCAAATAATATATTTCAAATAGTAATTACCATTTTCAAAGTAATGACCCTAAAAATATATTAATTATTACATGTTATATTATACTAATATTGTATTTTAATGTATTAGAGGATTAGGAAATACAACAATACCATAAAATTTATGACATGAATGAAACAATTTTTACACACAGTAGAAAATAATAGATTATTTATAAAAAAATTCTTCTATAACCAATTACCTAAAATCAAATTAAAAACCCCTTGTTAATGAAAATAGATCATAAATCATGATATTTTTATGATGTATAAAATTGGTTTTCTAGAAACAAAGAGGAATAATGATATAATAAATATTATTGTCATTAAATATTGGATTTAATTCATAGAGTATCATAAATAAAAATAAAATTAAAAATTAAATTAATGGAATGATCATAATTGAATTTTGGACAGTATATTCATATATTTGAAGTCTCCTCTATGGATTTTTTCTATAATAGGAATGGATGGATACATAATTAATCAATATTTTATATTGAAATTAGTTTTTTTACCCAAATCATTTGTAGGATATATAATTTTGGTTGAAATCATAAAAATGTACAATATGTATTAATTATAATGTGAATAAAAGATATGGGATATGTTATATTAATTCTTTTTAACTTATTCAAGGCTAAAAAAAATGTTCCAAATGAATGAATTTTTTTCTAATAAGTTAACCAATTTCCCATTGAGGTGGAATGAAGAATATATAAAGTGTATCAATGATTAAAGATGTTTATCATATAAATATATGAATAAGAATGTTCATAGTGAAAATTAAATAGATATTTAATATGAACATAATGAAAGTGAGTAGTAAGTAGTATTAAAAATTATTAGAAAGACCCTTAATTTATTCAAATAGTATTTTCAAAGATTTATGATATATAAGAACATGGTATGAATTTTTGTACAATATTATAAATTTAATATAGTTATATTATTAATTAATATTTAGTTCCAAATAATAATACTATTTATTTTATTTTCAATTTTAACTTTCATATCCACGGTAGTCAAATTTTTTGATTCATAATTACAATGTTAGTCTTACTTCTATTTTCACGACGATAGATATGATCATATTTTCATTGTAAGAGAGGTCATGGTTCTATAATGAAATTTCAACAATTATGATAGTTCAATTATCCATATTTTTGGTATTTATTTTTCTTATTGTTAAAATTTTAGAATAAAATTTTTATTTAATTATGAGATGACAATTATAAAAAATTTAAAATGTTTTCAGTTGAACAGTTATTTACTATATATTATAATATTTGTATGATATCAAGTAAGGTATATATATAATTATATTTTGTTTCTAATAATAATATGTGATTGGTTTTACACCCTTTTTAATTTAGTAAATTTTTTAATTAAAAATTTGTTTAATGAGATTATTTTTAGGGGATTTAATCCAAACATGGTTATATTTACTTAAATAAATTTATCTCAATAGCGGAGAATATTTTAAATAAAACTGGACTAAATCTAATTTTAAGTGATATTCTAAATAAATATATTTAGGAAAAATTCCATCTCAATGTGGTTTATAAATCAAAATAATAATACAATTTGAGAAAATGAAATAAAATGATAATTTATGCATGATAAATTTTTTATTTATGTGAATTATATTTCTATAAGTAATAATAACGATAAACCATATTATTATACTTACTAAATGTTAAAATGATGGATTTCCATTAATAAATTGTGTTAACTAAAAAAATATCTAATTGAATGAAAAGTTGATCCATATTATCATAAATATCTAAAAAAATGTTACTTTGGTTGATCCATTAGGTTGAGAAAAGTTTGTTAAGTATCATTTAAAATGAAAATATTGATATTTATTGAGTATGAATATATATAAAATAATAGTGACCAATTATTTTAAGAGATGGGTTTTGAAAAAAGTGTGAAATAATAAATTATATATCTATTTTAACAATTTTGAATTTCAAATTTTGATAAATATTTTTTTTTTAAAAAAGCAATGTATAACATTCATATAAACACTTGGATTATCATACATAACCCTTGAATCTAGTTTTACCACCAATCCCAATTTCAATTAATTATTTTTATTTCACACTTTTTTAACTCATTTTCGGTGTAAAATTTTTACAAGGCATGAAGTCTTAGAGGAACTTAGGCCCAACATATGAAAATGAAGGCCCAAATACATAGAGTAGAGCCTAACCATAGCAGATTTTATAATTTACCAAAGTGGTTAACCCGCATGGAAAATCAGCTAGAGATGACTTATGAAAAAGTACATGGGGCTTGATATTGATCGTTATTCCATACCATCTCATACATAAAAATCTTACAGCATCATTAGTGTAAACTCATTACCCTGAACCTCATATGTTTTCACCTATGTAATTATTTATCTTTTTCCAAATAATTTAAAGGTTTGATGAGATGTGTATGTTTCCTACCACTACACACATCCTTCATTAATGAAAAAAACCTTATGTTTCACATAATTATGTGCCCCCACCATGACCACATGAATTTCCACTTCTTCACACATGTCACTTATTATTGAGACCCACTACTTCATGACGTCCAGTCGAACCCTCCATCTCAATTGAGGAACAAGTAAGCCTCCTGTCACCACCCCATAATCCCCTATCAAGACCTCCTATATCTACCATATTCCATAAGAACATTCACCATCCTAAACCATATTCTACACTATAAAACATCACCCCCAAGGAAAATATAACACTAAGGCCTCATTCCTAGTCAAACCCACACCTGGTTCCACATCCCCTTGAAATTATCTACTGTCATGACTTGATTCTAGGATTAGATATATGATTATATATTTTCTCAAAACTATGTGTAGTATTTAACTACTAATAAATGATTTACCATTTTTCTGCATTCTCATATTCAATTCCTTTATCTGGTTATTCCCTCCTTATGTTGATGATGATCTTGTGCTTATGTTATAATGATTATGATTATGGTCACCCGTGTTTTATTGATTCATGCCTCTTAGTCATCCTCTTACTAATATTTTAGCTCATCCATTTTAATTGATTTATATATTTATGTGAATATTTATTCTAATGTAAAATTGATGTTTAAATGGATAAATAATAGAATTTTTAATAATTTTTTTATTTTTTATTATTATAAATTTTATGTATGTTTATAATTTTTACAAGGCACTAAACTTTATGATCTTATTTTTGAACGATACTATATTCTTTCATTAAATTTAAATCATTATGTTAAATATATTAATTTCTATATAGTTGGTATTTTTGAAATAGAAGGAATACGATCCTTCAGAACTCTCACATTTTAGCGTTGGATGAAACATGGATCTCCGCCCAAGGGCTTCATGAGGGAAGTGTTGTTGTTGGTGATGGTGGTGTGTCACATATATGAGGTTTATTATCACATTGAATTCTTTGATAGTTGAAAATTATAGTCCACTAGATGTAATTCTAGACCTCACTATTTGGTATAAGGGAATGGCTTAGTTATTTTGGGAATTAGGATAAGATAATTTTAGTGAACACCCTTAGGATAAGACAACGAATATGAGGGTTTTTTGGTAAAATGATTAACAAAAGGGTCCCATAATATATTCATTTCAAGTTAATTGTACAGGTGAATAAATTAATTTTTCATTACTTGTTAGAATATGTTTTGTTCAAACCTATTCTATTGCAGAAAATTTTGGGAACCAATTGAAACCAGGAAAAAAACACATGTGATGGACAATGCAACAATTCCATAAATGTCAACCCTAATGCCTTAAGATTTGATGTTCAAAATCTCATAGAGGTCATTACCCACATAACTCAGGATATGAACAATAACCTAAAAAATTTATAATATTTACCTTCACCTAAGAAGAAGAAACTTCAAATATAGTATTTTATATTGCAATAACCACTGATATTTAGTTGAACATTTGATCCAATTGTTGTGGAACTATGGGTTAACTAAATAAAGAGATATTTTTTATGCTCCAATATTCTAAGAATAATATGGTGGCTGTATTGATCTATCATTTTGATGATGTGTTCAATCATTGGTGGAAATTGATTTGGAATACCATGAAAAAAGATAAAATAGAAGAGATGTAGTGGGAAGAATTTAAGAAAATATTTCATAGTTAGTATTTCGCTCTAAATATTATAAAAAATATGGAGTGATAATTCATATATATGAAGTAAAATTAAGGTGAAACAATCATGTCTTATGAAGAAAACATCACAAGGCCTACCATGTATTTCTTAGGTTTTGTTATCCCCAACGATAGAAAAATAGACAAAAACATCAGTGGTTTAAAACGACACCATTAAAATGGTATGGCTATCCAATAAATTGGGAGTTATGAATAAGTGGTTCAATGTTCTCTCAAATTATAAATGGATTTATAAGAATGGTCCCATGTTTATTGAGGTAATAATAGAATGATGGATTTTCTATATGGAGGGCTAAATTGAAAATATGGAAAGATGATACAACTACCCACATGACAAAAACGTGGGAAGAAGAATAATGGGGATTTACTCAAAGAGAAGTGGAAATGATTCAAGGGTAGGAGAAAAGTACTTCAAGATAATAATGGTTGAAGAAACATTAATAAGATGACCAACATTATAGAGGAAAAGAGAGAACTAACCATGGTTAAATGCATCAATTGTAGTGATCAAGGGAACTATGAAAACTAGTACACTAAACCTCAGATCCTTTTGGGTAATCAACATTAACAGAAACCAGGGCAAGAGGTGGAAGGGATTGATTTTTCCATCACTACTATAGAAATGGATCATGAAAAATAATTTGTAGAAGGTTCACTTCCTATTTACTCAATAATGTAAAAGGTATTATTTCATTCTGGTTCTATTAATTCCTTTATATCTATCATGTTTTCTAGAAATATTTAATTGAAAACATGATACCTTTATATATATATATATATAAACACCTAGTGGAGTGATCATTTCATCCAAATTTTCAGACTCTCCACTTTTTATATGTGGAATTATTCATCCATGAAATCTCATGATAATTACCTTTGTGGAATTCAATGTTATACTAGGAAGGGATTGTATCTCATTATATAGATCACACACTATCAAGAGAAGGAAATATATTTTCATATTAAGAACCATCCCATAGTCCTCTACAAAAAAATTTATACTATAAATCTCCATTATAAAATTCCTCAATGGTGTCGGTGATGATTCCCTATTAAAAAGAATACCTTTCCCAAATGGCTGAGTTAGAGGAATGTATCAACCAAGAGGAAATTAATATTTTGGGGGAATATAGTGATTTATTCACTGAATAGTTACTCGTACTTCTCCTGGACTGTGAGGTATATTTATAAATAGAAATCATAACTAGAGCTACCCCAATCCCAATATTCCCCTATATGATGGCCTAAATAGAACTAGAGGAGTTAAAGAATCATATGTAATAGAATTTGGTCAAATAGTGTATATTCCAACATGCATCACCTTGGGGTGTTACAATGGTATTTTTAATGAAAAATTATGGATCAATACCTCTATGTATCAATTCCCAGGAGAAAAATAAGATCACCATAACATACAAGTATCTTATTCTAGGGATTGATGGCTTGTTTGATCAAATATGAGGAGCTCAATACATATCAATGGTGTATTTTCACTCTATATATCAACTAATTAATTTGAATAAGAAATATATTTAGAATACTTCTTTCAATATGATGTATGGGTTCTATGTGCTTCTAGTGATTCCCTTAAGACATACTAATTCTCAAACAATTGTCATGTATTTTATTAACAGAGTTTTCAGATAGTACATTGAAAATGTTTTTGTAGTGTTCACCGATATTATTCTCATCTACTCCAAGTGAAAGGAGGAAAATGAATAACATTTTTGGATTGTACTGTTCACATTGTGGAAGGAGAAATTATACACAAAGTTCATAAATTGTGACATTTGAATGTAAGAAGTCACATTTCTAGAAGGCATAATCACGTTTTTGGGACTTTATGTGGACCCATAAAAATGAAATTGAGGAACAGACAAGACCAACTAGTGTAATATAAATACATAGTTTTATTGTTTTAGAAGGGTACTACTGAAAATGTTTTATCAATTTCTCCTGATTCTATAGCATACTAACTATGATTAAAAGGAAAGGGGTAAATAATGTCTCGATGGAATAATGTATGGAATACATCAAGGAACTAATTAAGTGGCTAATCCCTACACTTGTACTCACACTACCAACATGTATTGAAAGTAGTGTAGTATAAAATTATTATTCAAAGAAATGCATGGATTATATACTCATTCATAATGATAAATTGATAAGTTATGCCTCACATAAGTTGAATATCCAAGAGTAAAACAACCCAATGTATGATATTAAGATACATGCAATGATTTTTACCTTGAAAATCATCCATCACAACCTCTATAGTGACAAGTGTAACATATATTCTGATCACAAAATTTTAATGTATATATTCAAATATTATGATATCAACATGAGTCAAAGAATATGGTTAGAGTTAATCAGGGTCTATGATTTCTCTATTCACTATAATATAGAAAATGTGAACAATGTAGAAGATGCTCTTAGAAGAAATGAAAATGATACTTCATCCATGATGTAGATTGAGAAAGACCCTATATTCATGTATATGAAAATTATGGATTTGTAAATCATAAATATAGAGAATAACCTTGATCTCCCATATGATTTCCCACCATCCATCCAAGTGAATATTAAGGATTCACAAGGGGATGATCTGGAGTTACAAAATAAGGTGAATTTAGTAATGGATGGAATGATACATGAGTTCCACATCGATGATGATGGTGTGATAAAATTTGGAATAAGGATGTATGTACCTTGATCATCTATGATAAAGAATGAGCTAATGGATAATGCACATAGATAATATTTATCCATCTATCCTAGAAGTACCATGATGTACCATGATCGTCATGAAATATTCTAATTGGATAAAATGAAGAAAGAGATTGCATATTATATCTTAAGGTTCTTGATTGTTAAAATGTTAAAGAAGAAGAAAATATGCTCAAGGGGTTAATGAAAGAATTCCATATACCCAATTTGATATGAGATAATGCAACTATAGACATTGTCTATAGTCTCCCAAATACATAAAAAGAAAAAAAATGTGATATGGGTTGTAGTGGACCGAACCACCAAGACTACTGAATTTATCTTTATTCAAGAATATTTATCCCTTGAAAATCATTCCATGATATATGTGATTTGAGTTGGGATTCTATATGGGGTTCATGTTTTGACCATCACTAATCATGATCCAAGGTTCACATATAAATTCTGCATAATTCCTCAACAAACATTTAGTACTAAATTGAATTTCAGAATGACCTATCACCACTAAACTGATTTTATATATAAAAGGACTATTTAGACACTCTAGGACATGTTAATTTCCTAATAAATGTAATAAAAAGGTCGATGTTATCATGATTTCCCATTTATTTAGTTCCCATACAATAATAGATTCCACTGTAGTATTTATATTTGTCTATATGAATATTTGTATGGAAAGAGATGTATAAATACAAACTCTTTGGATGAAGTTAGGGAAATAATGCTACATGGACCTGATCTTTTGAAAGAGATGTCTTAGAAGGTTCAAACCGTCCAATAACAAATAAAATCAACTTATATTAAAAAAATGTCTATGCTAACAACCGTATAAGGGATTCAGAGATTGAAGTTTGGGGGGAAAAATATACATTCAAATATCACCATAAATGAAAGTCATGTAGTTTTGAAGTAAAGGGAATCAAAACTCCTAGTACATTGACCTGATTAAGATACTTGATCACAAATAATAATTGTCTTATTGGATTTCAATTCGACGAAATATGTCTCATGTTCATAACATGTTCGATGTATATCTCTAAATGAAGTAAATGCTTGGCCCCTCATATCCATTGTTACCCTGACCATTCACATTTCAAACATGCATTTCACCAAGCTCCTGAGAATCCCGAACCCAAGAGAAAATTGGATCACCCAAGGTACTAGAGCATCATGGGATATTCATTTCATTGTTCTTTAGGGACACTAATTAAGGTAGGGACTCCCTTCGCAAATTCCACCTCCCTCCACGAATATGGGAGCCCCTTAGGGTTTCTCGAGTCTTTATGAAGCATTAATTATTCATATATAAATCTTATAATATGTCATATTCTAATGAAAAGGACCCATGATACATGACGGTGTAGTATTCACAAAAATCCTTCCCTTCATGAAGAACCTTTCCTTTATGAATCACCTTCCCTTCATGAAGCACATTTCCTTCATGAAGAACCTTTCATCAAAAACAAATATCCAATTCCTGAAGTTCCCATTCTTCATTATGCTCTTCTTGGTAAGCCCCTATCTTCATAAACCCCTTTAATGGATGGTCCTCCATGCTCGTGCAATGTTATTTCATGTTTGTTCATGCACCGTCTCATGTTTCCTCACACTACTTAATACTTCTTCAAATAGGTATGATAATAGATATTAATTATTCACATATCTAAGCTAACATGGACCCGTCAATTGACCACTCCTCGACACCAAAATTAACAGGAACTAGTGGTTTCATCCCATCACCATGCTTTAATGGGTGCCAGTCATGTATTTCCAAGGGGTGAAGAGTGATCCCCATCATTCGAGCTACAAGACATAAAAATACCTAGCATAAAACATCCTCAACACATGATTTTAAACTATGATTTCTGAATTTTTTACACACTAAGAATTTAAGAATAGATTTATTATAGAATTAATGGATCACTGAGTCTCTACCAACACAATTATTCAATATCATATCCAAGTAAAAATAAGTTTTTCACTTCTATGATGTGAATTTCTAAAATCTTACATACACGGTTGCGATGAGTAATTTATTTGGAGTCCGATAAGAAAAACTTGATTTTTTGTGAATTTTAACCTACCATTATTAATAGTAACATACCTTTATGAATAGTGATATAACCTAATGAATAGTAACCTTATATATGATTGTGTATAAAAAATATTCAAGTAGAATTATGATATACTTATGTTTTGGAATAAGTAAATAAATATTTTAAAACTATTTTATTTAGAATAAATTATGATTTTAATTAAATATTAAATTTATCATTTTTAGAAATTATTTTGGAAAAGTGTACTTTATTTTTCGATTCTACACATTGAAAAATGGTTAGGGTGAGTTTTTGGTATTTTTCTGAAATACTCGAATCTTTGATGAATAGTGAAATACCGTAAAATACCATATATACAAAATATCAATTAAATACACTATTTATGACATCATAAGTGGTGTAAGACCACTTGGTTCGAACTCACAATTATTTATTACTATTCTTGGTCATGGAATCATAACTATTTCTAGTCTTGAGGGAAATTAATAAACTAATGATTAAAAAATTACGAAAACTCTTCTCTCTTCAACTATAAACCCCCCCCCCCCTCAGTCTCTATTCCCTTCAATCCTCTAAAGCATTGTGACTTCTCCAAATTATTTAAAAATATCCTACCAACCTCCTCTCACACTTCCATCAAGCCATGTTCTCATAAAAAGGCCAAAAACTCTCCCTTAAAGAGGCTCTCGAGGAAGTGTGGTTGAAGAGGTAATTTCCAATTTCCAATTTTTTATCATTCCATTCAAGTTCATTTGTTTTATTTTTCTATTATTACCTCTCATTATACATATTTCATGATTACTATAGTAATTTACATGTAATATAATGTTTTCTTGATAGTGCAATAATTTATCATCATCTCTTATTTTTATCTTCTTTTATACTAGTAGCATGAACTCCATCTGAGATGTGTCAATTTACCACATTCAAGGATGATGGGCTTTTGATTTATAATATCATTCTCAAATATGTTCATAAAACCATTATTGTTATGGTTGAACCAGATTATTATATATGTAATATAACCTATGTATGATTTTTTAATCTTTTTTTACAAATGGTATTAAGTTATAAAGAAAAATGAGTTTGTTGTAATTGAAACCCACAAATTAACCGAAAAAGTTATCATTAAAGTTCTATATAATAATTCATCATCATGACATGTAACAAAATAATATAAATTACCACTAATAGATATATATGATAATAAATAATATGATAATTCAATTATGAAGATTTACATCCATTCCACATGAACTCCATTGCATAAGAACAAGTGAACCGATTATTAAAATAAAGAAAACGAACACTACAAAACGACAAAATTCAATATAATAACTTATCGATAAGGGAATAAATGAACTAAAAAGAATTATGATAAATTTAATAAATGTATAATAGGTTCATAAATAAGTTATTAATAAGTTTAATTTCATATTCCATGACCTTATGTTCAAGAACAGAACAAATTCAGACTTAAGGTAATGGGTTTCTTTATCTCACTTCCATTTTTGTGAGATTTCCCATATTCACTACTAATACTTGTGTATGGTGTATGTATACTTACAATTTATGTAATATATCATGAATATATTTATTTTCATGGTATTAAATGTATCATTTTAATATAATTAATTTTGGGGCATACGAATTGATTGATCACAAAGTGGTAAGAGGTTTTTTCCACCCGAAACTCTATTTTCATTTTGGTTACTTTTATTGTCTAATTACTTCAATGAAACTCTTGTGTATTATTATGTACACTTCATAAATTCTGTATTAGTGTTATATATATGTTCACCAATCAGAATAATTCCTTATTTTATGGATAGTTAGAGTTTTTAAAAGGAACAATCAAAATTATTTCTGAAATATAAACCCGAATCAAGGGATATATTGAAATTATTACCCATTTTCAAGTGTACACCAAAATCTATTTTAATCCACAATTAATTTTACAAAAAAAATCATTTTATCTTTAAAAATGATCTTGTATCATTACTGGATTTAAGAGAACAAATTTCATTTCCACATTAAAATTATCTTTAATACTTTCCTTAAAATGCCCTATAAAGATTTATTTATAAAGAATCTTAAAAATCTTTTTACATAATTTCACTTCAGTGGGACATCATTTATGCCTAAAATATAGTTTCAATGTCCTAGTATTTTATTTTATGGTATATTCATGTTCAATATATTATTTGATTGAAAATATAAATGATTTTCCAAAAGGACTCTTCTTTCAAAATTAAAAAGGATTTTTCTCATCTCTCATTAAATTTTATGAGATATATGTCGTGTTCACCACATATTTATTTATTGTAGTGTATGTACTGCCCTTTGGTATATCATATCAAGATTCTCCTTATTCTAATGATATTATAAGGTATTATTATTTGAATTTTTCAAGGAGGTATGGGACACTATGGAATGTTTATGGATTAATTCCTCCAGAATTTGTCAATGGTCTCATTTAAAAGTATCCTCATATAAGACAAAATCTCTTATTTAATCTTGTACTTCATTGAGATTTATCTAATATGATATTATCTAAAATATATTGTTTAATGTTTTCAGATTAGATTGAATGAGGATGTGCTATCTTAAAACCATTCACCAATTTACTCTGAATGGTTAGTGTTTATGCTTAATGTTCAGGGAATGTTATTTACATTTCATATGTTAGTTTCAATATAAATGTGTATATTGTTTATTTTTCACCATTAATATTAGGAATAAATTGGACTTAGTAAATGTTGTGTGGGGCCCACTATATCCCCTCGGTTCATCGGTAGGTCTCATGGGACAAACTACAGTCTTGGCATAAGGCCATGACGAAAAGATTATTTTGGCTTGGGCATGAGGCCTTGACGGTATGGTTATATAGTACCACATTATGAATTCCATCATTATGAAAATATATTTTATGGTTTATGTGGTTATATGACTAGTATAATACCAATGATTGGGTTTTATTATGGCATTACTTACTCAACTCTTATTCCTTCCATATTGAGGTCAAGATTTTGTTATACTTGCATATATTTATGTATTCAACCTTCCTAATGTTTTTTTTGATATCTTTCACTTTATTTCTTACCCGTACTGAGATTTTGACCCCACCCCTTTAATTTTTTTCCTTCCCCAGGCTAAAAAGAAGAGATCATTTATTGTGTTTTCAAGAATTTTGTTTATAAACTTTTTTATGTATTATATTTTGTTTCATATAAAAATGTAAAATGGGTTACATGTTTCTGTCTAGTTTCATCAAGACTACTAAACTGACCGGTCATTCAGGGTGTGATTCATTGTAACCTTTCAATTTTATTAAAATAATGCATCATCTTTGAGATTATGGGGTTGGAGTGTTACAGTTGGTATCAGAGAAAGTTTAGTAGAATCCTTAGGAACTAGATTGAGGAAATGTAGGTTAGGGAGAAAAATGTGAAGATGGTATTTGAGGATAAACTAACAAGAAAATCCTAAAATTTTGGTAAGTAATATATTATGTGGCTATTTATATCAAATACATCCCTGAATGGATACAAACAAGTAGAGGTGGATCTGGAACAGATGTACCTAGGAGTGAAAACTCCGACAAGGTGTTTCGGGCTTGACCCAGGGTATCAGGTTACACAAAAATAGGTCATACTATACTTTTGGTTTGACACTCCTAGGGGGTATTCTTAGGATAATTCGCATTTTATTTACCCACCATTATGAGATATTTATTTCCCCGAAGTAACTAAATAATATAGTTATAGGATTTATGATTCATAAATTTATGCTACGTGTTCTACCATGTTTAGAGTTATAGGGAGTTTATAATTTTATGAGATGATATATAATATTTAATTTATTTGATATTTCACCTAAGAGAAAAAATGTGAACCACATCAATTCATTGGATGTGAAGGGTAAGAAGGATCATATCTCTAATGTTCTTAAGCCAAATTTTCAAAGGATGATTGTCTCCCATGTACCCTTATCATATGATGAAATAATATCATGTGTTAACTAGGTATTTAAATACTTATCTATGTCCTATAGATTTGAAGGGAAGAAAAATAATTAGAGGATTTCAGAGAGATATGGGGATAAAGGGAAGAAGGGAAAGAAGTTTTTCCCCACATGTGATAAATATAGAAAGAATCACACTAGTAAATTCTTGATGGAAATGAGTGTTTGCTACAAGTGTAGAGGAAAAGGACCCCATGTCATGATTTTAAGGGTAAGAAAATGGTTTCCAATGTTCAATGTTTTAATTGCAAGGATATGGGAAACTATGAAAATCAATGTCCTGATCGTCAAAGGAATATACACCAAATAATGATTTTGGATAATGAGAAAGTTATGATGCTACTGTAGATGAAGTAGAATGAATAATATGCCTAGTGAAGAATCATTCCATTTTTATATTTTTTTCAGTAATGTACTGGTTGTATGAATTATGAGAAATATAAGGATTGTACTGTAGTACTCTTTCATTAATGATTTGAGTTAATATGATAAATGGTACAAAGGTAAAGTGATTCAGTGGAACTTTCTACTTATTCGAAAAAAACATGATTGAGGGAAAGAAAACCCTTAATATATATCTGTTGTTGAGATAATGATGAATAAATTATTGATTTAGATAAGTATTGACTAACTTGGAACTGATTATTGACTAGTCAAGAAGTGGTTAGTGAAATCATCAATGATGTTTATAACACTTTTGGATTTAAACAATATATACAATAACATGTTTCTTACTTAAGGAATATGGAAGAATGCATGTTTACAATATGGTTTTTACGGTAACTCAAGTTATTATTATATTTCAAGAGGATACATGATTTTGTTATTCACATGTTTGGAATGTGAATTTTGGAGATACTTTTTTTTGACTAAGGGTTAATGATAAGTTCATCGTTGAAATTTAATGGAATTCATTATAATGTGTTAAATCATTATATTTTGGATGTTTTTAACCATTTATGAAACGTTTTAATTTTATCATTGTATGAGATCTTAGAGTTTAATGTATTGCTTCCCCAAATGGTGAAACCCATGCAATGTGATGAGGTATAGATAGTTAAACTACAATAAATGGATGAGTTTGTAAGTATAAATGTATATTTATACTATTATAGAGAGGAATAATTCCTCGACTCAATGAAAATAGTCATAAATAAAATGTTTTCCTATTTTCATAATCATTGATCATATCGATGAATTTATTTTTTTAGTTTATTGTTTTTTTGTAATCAAAAATTACTTGAACATGTCCTCTATCGTGTTCTATCAGAACTTCATTGTTAGATTTTTCATCCAAGTCCAGTTTTTTTTCTTGCAACTAATGTCACCTTATTTGAAAGAATACTTTTTGGGGTGACCACCTCATCTCCATTATCCTTTTTTATGAGTATATTTTATTAACCCTATTTCTGATGTGGGTTTCCATAAGGTAATTTTCAAGTATCAACCATTAACTTTTGAAGTTCAATTTCAAATTTCGAGGATGAAATTTTTGTGAGGAGGGAATAATGTAACACCCTAATAATTTAAAATATATTTATTATAGAATGAATAGATAATTTAGTCTCTAATAACATCACTTTGTTTTAGCCTAGCCAAGTAAACATATGTTTTTCACTTCTGTGATTTGAATTTCAAAAATCTCACAAACACGGTTGCGATGTGTATGTTATTGGGAGTCTGATAAGAAAAAGTTAATTTTTGGTGAATAGTAACCTACCCTTATGAATACTAACATACCCTTATGAATACTGATATACCATAATTAATAGTTACCTTAACTATGATTATATACATATATTAATCAATTGTCAGTACGATATACTTATGTTTTGGAATAAGTAAATAAATGTTTTAAAACTATTTTATTTAGAATAAATTATAATTTTAATTAAAAATTAAATTAATCATATTTGAAAATTAATTTTCAATAATGGAACTCATTTTTGGATTCTAAACATTGAAAAATGTTTAGGGTGATTTTTTTCTGAAATAATCGAATTTTTTATGAATAGTAAAATATGATAAAATACCGTATATACAAATTATCAGTTAAATACACTATTTATTACATTATAAGTGATGTAAACCCACTTTATTCGAACTGACATGAATTTATTACTATTTTTTCATGGAATCATCACTATTTCTATTCCTAAGAAATATTAATAAACTAATGATTAAAAAATTATAAAAACTCAGCTCTCCTCCACTATAACCCCCCCCCACCCCCCCTTCCCATCACTCCTCTAAAGCCTTATGACTTCGCCAAATTTTGTCAAAATATCCTCCCAAACTCTCCTTTCATGTCCATCAATACTTTGTCTCATTAAAAGACCAAAACCTTTCCCTTAAGAAGTCACTCAAGGAAGTTTGGTTCAATAGGTAATTTCCTCTCTTCAATTCTTTGTCTTTCCTTTCAAGTTAATTTGCATTCTTTTACTATTATTACCTATCATTATCCAAATGTTGTGATGACTCTAGTACCATACATGTGCTCTAATTTTTTCATGATAGTGGAATAATTTATCATCAGCACTTCCTTTTACCATCTTTTATACTAGTAGCAAGAACACCATCCAGGATGTGTCAATTTACCACATTCAAGGACGATAGGCTTTCGTTTTATATTTTCATTCTCAATTATGTTCATGAAACCATTATTGATTTTTATTAAAAAGATTAATATATATTTAATATACCCTATTTAAGGTTCTGTACTCCCTCTTTACAAATGGTATTAATTTATAAATAGAAATGAGTTCGTTGTAATCAAAACCAACAAACTAACTAAAACAGTTATCACTAAAGTTCAATATAATAATTCATCCTCAATCCATATAACCAAATTATATAAATGACCACTAAAACATATATATGATCATAAATAATATGAAAAATAAATTCTGGTGATTTACATCCATTCCACATGAACTCCATTACAATAGAACAAGTGAACCGATTATGAAAATAAAGAAAACGACCAATGTTTAACGACGAAATTCAATATAATAAATTATCAAGAAGAGAATAAGTGAACTAAAAAATTATAATAAACTAAATACATGTATAATAGGTTCTTAAATAAGATATTTATATGTCCAATTTCATATTCCAGGACCTTATATTCAAGATATGAAATATTCGGACTTAAGTTAAGGGGTTTCTTTATATTATTTCCATTTTGTGAGATATTCCATATTCACTACTAATACTTGTGTATGGTGTATGTATACAGCCCATTGATGTACCATATCATGATAAATTAATTTTCATGGAATTTAATGTATCATTTTAATATTATTAATTTTCGGGCATACGAATTGATTGATCACAAAGTGGTAAGGGTTATTCCACCCGAACCACCATTTTCATTCAGGTTACTTTTATTGTCTAATTAACTCAATGAAACTCTTGTGTATTATTATATAATTTTATTAAATTCTATTTTAGTTTTATATATTTGTTCCCAAACCAAAATACTTTCTTATTTTATAGAAAGTTACATTTTTTAAAAGTAAAATTCAAAATTATTTCTGAAATACAAACCCGATTCAAGGGATATTTTCAACATCTAACCCGTTTTCAAATGTATGACATAATCTATTTTAAGCCACAATTAGATTTATAAATACAATCATTTTTTCATTAAAAATGACCTTGTATCATTTCTGGATTTATGGGAAGAAATTTTTCTTTCCACATTAAAATTCTTTTTAATACTTTCCTTAAAATTCTCTAATTTTTTTTTATAATGAATCTTAAGAACTATTTTTAAATGATTTCACTTTAGTAGAACATAATTTATGCCTAAAATATAATTTCAAGGTCCTAGTATTTAATTTTATGGGATATTCATGTTCATAATATTAATTCATGGAAAATATAAATGATTTTTCAAAAGGACTATTCTTTCAAAAGTAAAAACGATTTTTCTAATCTCTCATAAACTTTTATGAGATATTTGCCTTGTTCCCAACATATTTATTTCTTATGGTTTATATACTACCCTTTGGTATATCCTATTAAGAGTATCCTTATTCTCATGATATTAAAAGAGATTATGATTTGAATTTTTCAAGGTGGTATGGGACACTTTAGAATGTTTATGGATTATTTCCTCAACAATTTTTCAATGGTCTCATTTAAAAGTATTTTCTTCTAAGACAACATACCTTATTGAATCTTTTAATTTGTTGAGATTTATCTACTATGATATTATCTATCATATTTAGTTTAATTTATTATGATTAGTTTGATTGTGGATGTGTTATCTTAAAACCATTCACCAAGTTACTCTAAATGGTTAGTGTGTATGCTTAATGTTTGGGGAAAGTTATTTAAATTTCATATATTTGTTTCAATATGAATGTGTATATTGTTTATGTCTATCCCTCCTCATATGAGGAATTCATTGGACTTGGTAAGTGTTGGGTGGATCTCGCTATAGCCTCTTGGTGCATCAGTAGGTCTCATGAGACAAACTACAGTTTTGGCACACAACCTTGACAAAATGATTATTATAGTCTTGAAATGAGGCCTTAACGGTATGGTTATTTTGGACCGCATTATTCATTCCCTCTTTTTGAAAATAGAATTTATGGTTCATGAGGTTATGCAACTAGTATAATAACAATGATTATGTTTTATTATAGAATTACTTACTCATCTCTTATTACTTCCATAATGTGTTTAATTTTTTGTTAAAGGCACTTGTTATTAAGTATTCAACATTCCTAATGTTTATGTTATGATAACTTCTGCAATATTTTCTTATCCTTACTGAGCATTTGATCCCACCCCTTTTATTTGTTTTTACTTCCCTAGGTTAATAAAAAGAGATCGTTTATTGAGTTTTCAAGAATGCATTTTATTAGATTTTGTTATGTATCATATTTTTTTTATTTCAAAATGTAAAATGGTTTACATGTATATATCTTGTTTCTTCAAGAATACTAAATGGATTGGCCCTTTTTTATTTAATTATTTATAATTATTCCATTTTATTAAAATAATGCATCGACTCCGAGCTCTTGGGGTCAGAGTTTTACTGAATTTGTGGAAGGCCTATAAATATCAGAGAGGGGGATGAGATCAGGAAACATTTTCTTCCCACCTTTTCAATCAGCCTTCTCTTTCCCATTTAACATTGTTTCCATGCACACCTCAATCAGTCTTACATAATCCGTGATTTTAAACTTTATAAGGTGTACTATGTATGATCGATATGGAATGAGTCCTTCCTAAAATGTAAGAGCCTTATTCTCATACAACAATACATCCTATTTGGGTGTGACTTCATGTGTAATTCCCAATATCTATCTCCATGGGTCGTAAACCATGTATACTACCCAAAATATTTCATGCTGACACATCTAACATGATGTGGCATCTAGGTCTACTACTACCTCTGGTTTCTCACATTGATCATGACTAAAATGTGATTTGAGTAATAATGACCATGACATCCTCTTTGGGACTCTAACTATGTGTAAGCCACATCAGGTTTCCAAGTCACTGTCCATGTGTACAAAACAATTCTATTCCCCTACTTAATGAAATATGTGGCCTTTGATCCCTTACTTCTAAACTGGGTATGCAAGAATCTTCTATGAGGTTCTGTACTATCTCTCACTTATATCCCGGTCTTTTCATCAAGCCGTTATATCTCAGGAGGATGATTCCCCAACCCAGAGGTTCTATTTCCTTTGAGTTCCCATACATGTGTCTCATTCTCATGAGTCACCTACTTTTTTGTATAAAATTCTCATTTTAACTATGTTGACATTGATTCCCATCAACCGAGATATGTAGGAAACATCCCTGAAGAAAAATCTCAACCCTTGCATTTTCACATGGGTTCCATCTCATCCATTTCATCTACTTCATTCTACCCATAATCATCCATCCCAATTCTTACTTTTGAATCCACATCATGATGGGATCACAAAATCCATATGGGCAGTTGACCATCTAAAAGCCCCATCCATCTTCCCCATTTCCTCACCCCTATCATGGTGGGGTCACATAATCCTCACAATCCATATCAACATGTAATCCCATTCATCCCACTACTTCTCCTTGAAACACCTGGGAATCTAACCATGCATATTCCATGTACAATCCATATCATCGAATCAAGAGTGATCCTTTGTGATGGGCCTCTATCCAAGTGAAACCCCCAAACTGTACCCCTTAGAACTGTGTGTGTCTTGATCCCTTACTTCTAAATCATGTTTGTATGAAGACTACCTAAAGTTAAATATCATCCAAAATTAAACCTTGGTGTCCCCCTCCCTGGGTTCGACCACCCTAATCTTCCCTTAGTCATATATATATTAACCTGTATGGTGTGAAACCTTGTCTTTATGAGACACACCACTCTGGGATCCATCTTCATTTGGTGTTATAATCCACCCTTCTCCTAAACCATCCAGGTGATCCTTCTTATAGATGTACCTACCAGATCCACATTCATGAGTTTTCTGATTAGTCTGATCCATCCCTGCTAGATGTTAATCTCGTGGCATACCCTGTGTTAAACAGTGTAAATAGAGGAAAACCTCCGAGACATACCTCTAGTATTAGATTCCCTACAATATACATAAGAATCCTTGGGTTTTTATTAGACATGGAATGAGGATAATATTCATTGTTAATATATATAATATTCATGTGAATTATTATTAAATATCATTATTTTAGTACATTTTACTCTTTAATCATCATTTCACATTTTGATTGCAATTCCCCCTTAAAATGTATAATTACATGGTACCTTTATAACACCTCTTAAAACACAAAATGGCCTTTATTTTATTTTCATATTTTATTTTTAGGTCTCTCATGATACAAGTAACAATTTAAAATTTTTATGTATTTGAATATTCACATTAAAAGGCCACAAAAATGTGGTTTCATGTTAACACATTCTAGGAAAAGTTAATTGGATAGCAGCCCAATAAAGAGATTTTAGAGGCCAGGATCCAAGCCCAATAATTATAAACATTAAACTACCTATAAAGGAAATAATGGGGAAAATTTCATTATATAGTTCCAAAGCTAATTTGTATTTTTGAATGGATTTATAGGCTACCAAAGTTGGAGATAAAGTTTTTGGCCAGATTCTACTTCCCAGAAAAACAACCCACCAATTTAATCATATCTCGACCACCAAAAATTCATTTGGGCTAAAATTTTATAGAGATGTAGGAGAAATAATGGGATTCATGTTTATATTATATGTACCACTCCAATTAGGCCATCTAGAATGAATTTAGCTTCCTCTGATTGGTGGATGAAATCTAGCTTCCACTTCGGGTCAAGGATAAAGAAGTCCACCCGCCCTTACTTTCCATCATCGTAGGCCTACTATACTCAAGGTGGAAACTTTGTAATATTGGGGGCTCAACCAAAGCCTCTTGAAATAACATTTGAAGGCAGTGGTGGTGGAGGATTTAAGGATCTTTGGTTCTTGGTTTCATAGTATTGTTATTTTGCTGCTTTGTGTTTGTAACACTACTGAAAATAAAGGATAAACCAATGGTTTTAAACTATTGGTATAGGCTGGAAAACTGTTGGTATAGCCTATACCAATGGTTTTCCAAATCCTAGTGTTGTAAACCATGAGGAAATCCCTATACTAATGGTTTGATCTAAACCATTGGTATAGGCCACTGGATGTATTGATTTACCAATGGCTGTAAGCTATCCATTGGTATATGTTTGTATAACATTTTTACCAAAAGTTTCATTGAAACTATTGGTATATATTGAAGACTAAACACTATATAAATGGTTCTAAAACCATTGGAATAGTTTTTAAATTTCTCTCAAAGTATACCAACTATTTAAAAGTATTGGTATTGTGTATTTCCAGAACTATTTCATAACAGCCCCTCCAGTATACACCTATATAAAAAATAGCACAAAAAACACATACAAATAGACTTAAAACAACATAAAAACACCTGAAATATCAAAAAAACACATAGAACCGTCATACTCATCCAACCATGTCATGTAATACAATTCCATATTTGAATCTTCATATGACAACAATCATCGAGTAGATTTGAATTACAGTTTCAATAACTCAAACATTATTTATTCCCATTTTAATATTCACATGAAAACCACTCTTCTCGTATTAATTAACCTCACCTATGCACAAAACCCACAACCAGCACATCCCCCCCCCCATCAAATTCTTATAGGTAGAATAGTCTGAGAAATACATATTAGAATTGAATAAGAGTTTGAAATTGGCTCAAATCCCAATTTTTTTTTTCTGATCCTAGATTTGGTTATGTAATGATATGTAATTAATTTTGCATTGAATTGTAATTTTTATAATATATGGTGAAAATTTATTTTCTTAGGAGTCTCATATCGTATGACACCATGAGTGAAACTACCCAACTCCTGAAAAAGAGTTTGCGACTATCGTTGAAGATTGTAAATTTTAGTTGTTGTATTCACTTAAAATGATGTCCTTTTGAAACAAAAGAGAGACACTTTGAGTGGTACCAGCCACACCACACCTCATATTGAGGTGTGGTTGACTCATACATGTCAAAAATGACCCATGGATCGTTTTCTTAATGTATCAACACAATCCAAATTCATTTGGTCAGTTTTCCGTATGCCAGTTGTTTTTACTTAAAAGTGTATCCATTTTAAACAAAAGAAAGTCACTTTGAGTGGTACCAGCAACATAGTGCCATATATTGAGGCGAGGCTATCTCATACACATCAAAAATGACCCATGGATCCTTCTCCTAAAGTATAAACACAATCCAAATCCATTTGTTCAGTTTTCCGTATGTCAGTTGTTGTTTTCACTTAAAATGTTGTCCATTTCAAATAAAAGTGAGACACTTTGAGTGGTCCCAGCCACACCGTGCCTCGGATTGAGGAAGGTTTGACTCGTACATGTCCAAAATTACCCATGGATCATTTTCCTAAAGTTTAAATAGAATATGAATTCGTTTGGTTGGTTTTCTGTATGCCAGTTGTTGTTTTCACTTAAAATGATGTTCATTTTTAACAAAAGAGAGACATTTTTAGTGGTTTCGGCCATACCACACCTCTGAATGAGGCAGGTTCGACTCATAAATGTCAAAAATGACCCATGTATTGTTTTCTTGAAGTATCAACAGTATAAGAAGGAATTGGTATGTTTTCTGTATGCCAGTTGTTGTTTTCACTTAAAATCATGTCCATTTCAAATAAAAGTGAGAATGTTTGAGCAGTTCCATCCACAAAAGACCTCAGATTGAGGCAGGGTTGACTCTTACACATCACACATGACCCATGTATCTTTTTACTAAAGTTTAAAAATAATATGAATGCCTTTGATCGGTTTTACGTATATCAGTTGTTGTATTCACTTAAAATGATGTCCTTTTGAAACCAATGAGAGACACTTTGAGTGGTGCCAGCCACACCACGCCTTGGATTGAGGTGGGGTTGACTCGTACACATCACAAACAACTCATGGATAATTTTCCTAAATTATCAACTTAATCCTAACGCGTTTGTTCATTTTTCCATATGCCAGTTGTTTTTACTTAAAAGCATATCCATTTTAAACAAAAGAAAGACACTTTGAGTGGTACCAGCCACATAGTGCCTCAGATTGAGGTGAGGTTTACTCTTTTACTTCAAAAATTACCAATAGATCCTTTTCCTAAAGTATCAATAGAATACTAATGTGTTTGGTGGGTTTTCCATATGTCAGTTGTTATTTTCCCTTAAAATGTTGTCCATTTAAAGAAAAGTGAGACACTTTGAGTGGTGTCAGCCACACCTCACCTGGGATTGAGGCGGGGTTGACTCGTACACATCTAAAATGACCCATGGATCATTTTCCTAATATTTCAACAAAATATGAATGCGTTTGGTTAGTTTTCCGTATGTCATTTGTCTTTTTCACTTAAAATGTTGTCCATTTTAAACAAAAGAGAGACATTTTGAGTGGTGTCGGACACACCATGATTCAGATTGAGGTAAGGTTGAATCATATACATAAAAATGACTCATGGATCGTTTTACTAAATTATCAACACAATTAGAATGTGATTGGTCAGTTATTCGTGTTCCAGTTATAGTTTTCACTTAAAATCCTGCCCATTTCAAATAAAAGTGATACAGTTTGAGTGGTGCTACCCACATCGGCCCTTTTATTGAGGTGGGGTTGACTTTTACACATCAAATATGACCCATGGATCATTTTCTAAAGTTTAAATAGAATAATAATGCATTTTTTTGGTTTTCTGTATGTCAGTTGTTGTATTCATGTAAAATGGCGTCTTTCTGAAACAAAAGAGAGACACATTGAGTGGTGCCAACCTCACCGCACCTTATATTGAGGCAGGGCTGACAAATACACATCACAAATGACCCATCGATCGTTTTAATAAAGTATCAACACAATATGAATGTGTTTGGACAGTTTTCCATATGCCAATTGTTTTTACTTAAAAGAGAATTTATTTTAAACAAAAGAAAGACACCTTGAGTGGTACTGGCTACACCATGCCTCAGATTGAGGCGAGGTTGACTCGTACATGTCACAATTGAACCATGGATCATTTTACTAAAGTATTAATAGAATAAAAATGTGTTTGATTGGTTTTCCGTATGCCATTTGTTTTTACATAAAAGTGTATCCATTTTAAACAAAATAATGACACTTTGAGTGGTACCGGCCACACCGTGCCTCATATTGAGGCAGGGTTGACACATATATGTCAAAAATGACCCATGTATCCTTTTCCTAAATTATAAACATAATCCAAATGCATTTGGTCAGTTTTCCATATTCTAGAGGTTGTTTTCACTTAAAATGTTGTCCATTTCAAAGAAAAGCGAGACACTTTGAGTGGTGCCGACCACACCACACCTTGGATTGAGGCAAGGTTGACTCTTACCCATCAAAAACTACCCATGGATTGTTGTTTTGAAGTATCAACGCAATTTGAATGCGTTTTGTCAGTTTTCCGTATTTCGGTTGTTGTTTTCACGTAAAATGTTATCCATTTCAAATAAAAGTGAGACACATTGATTGGTATCTGCCACACCGTGCCTCACATTGAGGAGGGGTTGACTCGTACATGTCAAAAATGACCAATGGATCATTGTGTTAATGTATCAACACAATCTAAATGTGTTTCATCAGTTTTCCATATGCCAGTTGTTGTTTTCACTTAAAATCATGTCCATTTCAAATAAATTCAAGACACTTTGAGTGATACCGGACACAGTGTGACTCGGATTGAGGCGGGGCTGACTTGTACACATCAAATATGACCCATGGATTTTTTTCCTTGTTTCCCTCTGAAATTGGGGATGACCTAGTTGATTGATGGTTCAAACATTCTAATCGGTTTCCAACGGGTTTGTTCGTAGAATGAGAAACATCAAATGATTCCATATCCATTTGGACCTAATTTCCAAAGGTAGGTGCTCATTATTTGTGAACTGATGAGGCTTAGGAATTTTCATTGGTCGAGAGGATGGGAGGTCGGACTCATCACACCTTTTTTAGGGGAATTATTGTCTACTCCAGGACTCTATTTATAGATTTATGTAATTTTCGTGAATCCTTATTACATTACCAGGTATAAAATGAGATTTACTTTAGCCTAAAAATCAATGATTGGTACGTAAGAAATTCAGAGAATCTCATATATGTATTTGAGGTTCTTCATCGATGAAGAATAATCTTTATTTGCTAGAGATTCTTAGTTTATGGTATCCTTAAAAATACAAAAAAGTCTCTTGGTCATTATGTTAACCATACTGGTTTAAAAGCCACTCAGTGGGGCACTTGAAGTTTATTGTCATTCAAGAGGACATGGATTATTTCAGAGTTGGGATCGTACCCGCTGATGGGCTACCAACATATCCTTTGTTTTGGAAAAGGAATCAGAACGCACGTAGTTCGAGTAAGGGAGTATGATGTTTATGCATGATTGATGGCTCAAAGAAAGATGTCATGATTACTTTTACACTCTAAGCTCACATGAGTCACACTCGGTGTGAGAAACAAGAGGTATTGGTGAAACTAGACAATTGTTCCATGAAAGATGCAATGATATGGGGCTTATGTGTGTATGACTGCCCAAATAGATAAGAATTAAGATTTACTCCAGGGAAGAAATCCAGGAACGAGGTCCGTTAAGGTATATGTGCTTCATGGAGATTTGGATACTCTAATATTGGGGCATACTCCTAAGGAAGATTCCCATGTTAGGAGGGGATTTATGATTGGGTTTTACTCCGGAGAAAGAATCCCAAATCAAAAGTAAATTGAGACTGGGGCTTACTCTTGAAAAAGAGGCCCATATTTGAGATTGGGGATTACTCTTGAAAATAAATCCCAGGTTAATAGAATTATGGTTGGGGATTACTCCTAAGTAGGATGCCCATATTTTTGAATTTAAATATTGGGTTTTACTCCTAAAAAGGAAGCCCAGTATAAAGAGGACATGGGGCTTACTCCTGAGGAGGATTCCCATATTTGGGAATTTTAATATTGGGGCTTACTCCTAAAAAGGAAACCCAAGTTAAAGTGTACTTGGGGCTTACTCATAAGGAGGATGCCCACAGTAATGAGAATTTGGACTAGGTCTTACTCCTGAAAAGGAGGCCCAGATTTGAGACTGGGGATTACTCTTGAAAAGGAGGACCATATTTGAGACTGGGGCTTACTCCTGAAAACGAGGCCCATATTTGAGATTGGGGATTACTCCTGAAAAGGAGGCCCATATTTTGGGATTCCCTCATCTTAAAGGATTAGGTTGAATGAATGAAATATCAATCTTTAGTGACATAAATATGTGTAAATCACTAGATTTTGAGAGATGTTCCACGGAGTTCCTTTCAGATAACGAAGCCAAATCAAGAAATCATGCCTTAAATGGCTTTGAAGAGTGTCTTGAAGACTGAATCTTGAATAGGAGAGTTGGATTGGCATAAGAGGGGTGAAATGGGTATGAAAGGCACCCAAAAAGGTAGGGGCGCGCAAGTCCTAGCGGGTGCGCAGGTACTGCATGGGCGTGCAAGTCCTGGTCGCGCAGGTATACTTATGCGGCACATGGGTACTTGCGCGATTTTCAGTCATTAGAGTAATATTTGGGCAATCATTGATCAAAGCCTTTAGAATCATCCCTAGAGGATTTCCAAAATATGGCACACAATTTATGGTGAAGATGTAGGGTGGCGCGCAAGTGTGTTCATTTCCCATAAGGGTAAAACACTTAGGTGCGAAAGTGTTAGTGAATTCTAACACTTAGACTTTACTCCTCCTATTTAGACCTTCTATTCTAGGTAAATAATTACCTTATAAGTGTTCGGAAGACCTGAAGAAGAGACTTGGTCGTTCAGAGATCTCTATCAGAATTATGGAAAAAAATTCCTCTTGAAATGGGGGGCCCACTGGGGGTATTTATAGGCTGGAGAAGACCCCGGGTGGTTATCACCTAGGGCACTCAAGTGACTTTCGCGACCATTGCATCGCGCAAGTGTACTTTCACGACCATTGTAGAACTTGCGCGACCTTTGTGTAATGTTCTTCTTATACATTCCTTTTCCAATTTTTGATATTTGTCCAAAGGTTGAATCACTTTGAGCTAAGATATTCCTCTTTTCCAATCTTTAGATTCTGTGATGAAAGGAGAATCAAAAAAAGTCCCCCCTCAGAGTTGGATCTAAAAGAAATGAGGATTTGACTCTGAGTAAATTGAAAATAAAAAGGAAATTGGGGAACGTAAGGTTGGGCGCGCAAATGAGCTTCAGGAACGCAGGCTCTGGCGCGCAGGGGTATGGCCTTTAGTCGCACAGGGTACAGCGTGTAGGGTCATGGCTGCGTCTATAAATAGGGAGCTTCATTCCGCACAAAGCACTCAGCTATCATGGATTTCTTGCTCTCGGCGCACAGCATGGCTCTCGGCTTTTGCTCGTCTGTGCAAGTGATTCCACTGTTTCACGCTTCTTGTTTCTTGTGTCATGCTTCTGTTAAGGTATTTGGACTTGAGCGGTGATACTTGCACGACCAATACTTGTGTGACCGAAGGATACTTGCACACCAACAATGGGACTTGCGCGCCTTAACTTACTTAGCCAATTTCTTCAAATCCTTCTCAAATTTTATGAAAAATTAACATACCTTAAGATTTAATTATTTAATTCTTGTGCAGATTCAATGGCTCCCAACAGAATCAGAACGGATGATGAACTGGCTAGCAAGAGGATTGATGACATGATGAACATTGTTGGCCATGATTACTATGATATATGTGACAGCACTTTCCCATATTTGGCTATGTACTTGAAGAAATATCATCTTAATTTCATAAAGAGCATCTACCTAACTCTGTATGGTCATGGTCATCTACAAGGAGTCAATGTTCCAGATGAAAAGAACTATATGCATGAGATGCATCTGCACTACTACTCTTCTATTTTGGTTATGTTTTGCATTAAGTGCAACAACATTGGTGTGAAATTTCAAATTTTTTCTCCATGCCATTTCCTTGCAAATATGAAAATGGAGAACCCATGGGCTGAAATATTTTCCGCTACCGATTGGTGGAGAGAAGAAAAACATGGAATTAGAGTAATATCTGAAAAGAGTACTCTCTACAAATTGATCTTTACTTCCAATGCTCCATTCTCCAATCCATGTATCCATCTTCCAAGTCTCTTGGACAGAAATAGAGTCACTGTTTGATCAGCAGAAAATTTTCTCAAACCGCACTCAAGAACATCCTTTTACAATTGTTCCAAGAAGAGATGGTATCACTGCATCTCTTATTGTATCTAGTTGAATGAATGAATTCTAGGTGGTTGCTGATGAAGCTCGATATGACGTAAATCAAATTAAGTGTTGTGTTGAAAGCCTCTTGTAATTCTTGAAAAAGAGAAGAGACTATAGTCTATGGATGTCTATCTATCTCCTGTGTATCAATGAAAAACACTTTCATCTTCAATCATTTGTACCTACATTATTTTGCTACATGCTTTAAATTTATCCTAATCCAATGGGCCTAGTAAGCATATTTTTATTTTTACTAGGATTAATGTAAATAACCCTACAAACTTTGAATCTTTTAATTGCTCAATATTACCTAAAACATACAAAATGTATGTTTAGTGAGCTGGAACTTGACTTTTACTCAGAGTTCCTTTGTCTTTTGTGGTTAAATTAAAGTCATCCACATCGAACATAAAGAGGCTAATATATAAGGTCAAAATTTCTATGACCGAATGAATTAGAATTGACTCAATTATTTGACAATTTATCTGAAAACATATTACCATACTCAAGTATGAGGGAAAAAATATGTAAACAATGACTTAAGAATATTTGAATCTGAGGAATGATATGAAAAAGAGCTAAAAGGCATTAGAAGAAGTAGTTTCCAAGAATGAAGTTACCATTATTTAAAAAACCCGTTAGGGGGTTGAATTATGCAGGGCTAACTAAGGGAATTGGCTACATAGTCAAATAAATAGCATCTTTTGGCTAATAAGTCTATTATGTAGACTGTTTATGCAAGGCCGTCTAAGGGAACATGCTGCATAGTCAGGAAAAAAAACTCTCAGAAATTAACTTTCCTAGTTCTAAAAAGCCAGTGAATGTTTATGAAGATTCAAATTTTCCAAAGTATAGAGTTTTTTGTATGGAAAGAGGAACTTGAATATGGAGAAGATATTTACAAACAAGATTATCGAAGAAATGGATGAATATTACTCCTACGAAGGTCTGACCCAAATGTAGGGAAGGAGAATATAAACCATAGACTTGAATACTTTCAAATCATGAGAAAGGATATGGGACAAGTATGTTAAGGATGGCTATTTTTGCAGATCCCTACATATTGTCATTAAGACAAATAAGGTCAAAAGAAGATTTCTTCCCAAGAATGAAGTTACCAGCATTTAACCAACCCATTAGGGGGTTGAATTATGTACGGCCACCTAAGGGAATTGGCTGAATAGTCAAATAATAGCATCTTTTGGCTGACAGGTCTGTTATGTAGACTATTTATGCAAGGCCGCCTAAGGGTACGTGCTTCATGGTCAAGAAAAAGAACTCTCAGAATTTCAGGACTTTTGTGATTAGAAGTCAAGAAAAGGGTTATGAAGATCTAGAAGTATTCAATATTAGGATTATGACATATAAATATGGGTATTGTCCAATGTATGAAGAGATACACAGATCAATGCTAACCGTAATCATGTTGTGGTTGGGTCCTGAATGGAAATATTGGGCTTCTCTACGTATCCCATAAGGATAGGAATCAAGCCATATGTAGTTCTTAAACTATAGTTTAACATCATGTGGGACAAAAGGATTGGAGATCTCATTTTAGGGTCATAGAGCTTGGACCATTATAAGAGATACATAGTGTGTGTTTTCATGGGGACTTTTCAGCCAAGGGACTGAAAGTGAAATTTGGGGTTAGGCCCAAAAGACTTGGGACTTGATTCAAGGGACACTCGAACGTTCCTACGTATCCCATAAGCATGGGAATCAAGCCCACGTAGTTCTAGAACTACCCTTTTTACAAATTTCGTTCGTACATGTGAAGGGTGAAAAGGGACTTTAGTGCAATGATGGTTTAACCCAAGATAATTGGTTTGAGAATTTCCATGTATGCACGTAGTCTTTGGAATGAAACATGATTTAAAATCAATGTAAATAATGATTCCCTCACAGGTGAGGGTATCAAAGAATGTTATAGTCTATTGTCATACTGGACAAAAGTGTTGTATAGTTTAATGTCATATAGAAAGGACAAAAGTGAACCAATGTAAAGATATTGATTCTGGAGATGGTTTCACGAATCAACATCATATAAGATGGAGGTGAACATATGTGAAGAGATTGGTTTTGGGCTTGAACCTTGGGAGGTTGCCTACATACCCAGTCTGGAAGGAAAGGATCAATTTTCGCGTAGTTCAATTAAAGAATGAATTAATGATCAAGTTTTTCATGGGGACAACGACCTAAAAACTGATGTTGTTTGGACTTACACATGGTTAGTAGCCCAGAGAGAGTGTTATGGTTGAATTTTTCTCTAAGATCACGTGATTCATACTCGGTGTGAGAAACAAGAGGTAACAACAACCTTAACGATGCCCAGTTTAATGTCATGTAGGATATATAAAGGTACTATGTAGTTTAAAGTCTTGCATTTAGGACTATAAGTGTTGCAGAGTTTAGTGTCATGTAGCAGGGACAAAGTACAGTTTAATGTCATGTAGGATGTATCAAAGGACTTTCTGTACTATTTAGCTTCATGTAGTTAGGAAGATGTGGACAACACAGTTTAATGTCATGTTGGACAAAAATAGGACTGTGTAGTTTAATGTCATGCAGTAAGGAAAAAAGAGTACACCATTTAACGTCATGTTGGACATATTAGGGAATTTTCCATAGTTTAACATCATGTTGGATGAAAAAGGGAAAATACAGTTTAACATCATATTGGACAAAAGGGACTTGCAAATAGTTTAGGGTCATATGTATGGACCATTTCTGTATAGTTTAAATGTCATATAGAAAGGACGATGAAGGGGACACATTTTAACGTCATGTTCAACAAATTAGGGAACTTCTTCACAGTTTAACATCGTGTGGGATGAAATTAATACAAATATTTTAAGGTCATATGTATGGACCATGGATGATGCAGTTTAACATCATGATGGACGTAAGGGATGTGCAAATAGTTTAAGGTCGTATGCATGGACCGTGGATTATGAATTTTAACGTCTTGTTGGATGGTGGTGCAGTTTAAGATCATACCGGACCAATGATGATATATTTTGTGTTTATACAAAATACTTCTTCACAAATCTGGCATCGGTTGGAGTAGTGATGAGTTCTCCATCCATCGAGATTAATGAATAAGCTCCATTAGAGTAGAACATATGTAGTGAGTAAGGTCCTTCCCATTTTGGCTCAAGCTTGGGAGGTTTCTTTCCAGGTATCATTGGATTTCTAAGAACTAATACCAATTCTCCCTAAGTGAATGAACAAATATGAATTTTTTTGTTAAAAGCTTGTGCTATTAGATTATGATAGACTTCCAAGTGGTGTAAAGTGAAAATATTTTCTCATATAACTGTTCCAATTCCTTCAATATTTTATGAGATTTCTCATCTGTAGATGACTGATCACAAATGGCTACTCTGAGCGAGCGTAATTGAACATCAATGGGCAAGACGGCTTCCATTCCATATACCAGTAAAGATTGAGTTGACTGTATTCCAATGCAGGTGGTAGTCTGATAAGCCCATAAAGCATGGATGAGTTTATCAGGCCATGATTTCTTATCTTTATCCACCATCTTTTGCAGTATATTTGACAGAGTCTTATTGAAGGCTTCTATCTGGAAATTGGACACTACATGATATTGAGATGAATGGTTGAATTTGATGTTGTATTCTTGATACAATTTCTTCACCTCGGATGAACAGAAGTTGGTTTCATTGACCACCAATATGGTATGAGGGACACCAAATCTGGTAATGATGTTAGACTTGATGAAGCTAAAAATGCATTTAGAACTGACTTCCTAGAGAGGTATTCCCTCTACCAATTTGGAAAAGAAATCAGTAGGAGTAAGAATATACTTAAATTACTTGGTCGTAGATGAAAGGTAAGGTCCCACCACATCTATTCCCCATGTGGAAAATGACCATGAGTATTTAGTTGTATGAAGAAACTCTGGAGGTTGATGAATGAAGTTGGCATGTACTTGGCATGAATGACACTTCTTTGTGAAATCAACATAATCTTGTATCATTGAAGGAAAAAAGTATCCAAGCCTTCTAATCTGATCAGACAGTCTATGTACAGACTGGTGGGCACCACAAACTCCAGCATGTACTTCTTTCCTGACAGCCAGTGTCTCTTCACCTTCAATGCATCTGAAGAGAACTCCATCAAAACCACATTTTTAGTGAATTTTCTCTAGGTGATCAGGGCTATCATAAAGAGTAAAATTGACCACACATCGTCAGATTTGTTCTTTCTCGGCTCTATCAGGTGGAAGTGTTCCATTTTGAAGGTATTCCCTGATAGGTGACATCCATCTTGTAGTATGACCATACGGTTCAGGAATGGGACTAATTTCATTAATTTCCTCTATTCTAATTCGAACTTAAGGTGAAATTGCACAACTATGGGCAATACTGATGGTTGTATCGTCCCGATTTGGATCTGCCAGAGCTGTGGCTATATTAGCCAGTGCATCATCTTGAGCATATTATGATTGAGGGACATAAGAAAATGTCAGTTACAAAGGGAATTCCACCATTAACTCTCTGACGTAATCATAAAAAGGGATTAGTTCTTCTTTTCTGATGGCATAATCCACATTTACTTGTTTGATTAATAGGTCCGAATCACCTTTAACCTTTAAGTGATTCACTTATGCTTGAAGCACCAATTCCAAGCCTACGATGAGATCTTTGTATTCTGATTCATTATTGGTACCACCTTCCCACAATAAAAAGGAACTTCGGAAACACTACCTTTTCTGGAGAAATGAGCACAATTCCTAAGCCAACTTTTTTGAATTTACGATTTTCCATTTTCCACCCTGTTGGAATTCTGGAAGCACCATCAAAATACATTTCCCATGACTGATGACTTTCTCGAATAGAGAAGACTTCCTCATCAGGGACTTCAATATCTGAAGATGTGTCTTCCACTGAAGGGTGTTCAGGCAGGAAATCAGCTAGATCTTGTCCCTTTATTTCCTTTTGAGACACATGCTGAATATCGAATTGCTGCAAAATAACCGCCCACCTTTCCAGACGTCCTGTAAGCATTGGATGACTAAGGATGAATTTGAGCGGGTTATTTCGAGATACCAATTAGACCTCGTGATGTTGCAGGTAGTGTCTCAACTTCTGAACTGCAAAGATTAATTCTAGGAAGCACTTCTCAATACTTGAATACCCGGTTTCTACTTCAAGCATAGTCCGACTGAGGTAGTATAGGTTGTTTTCATTCCCAGAATCATTCTTCTTAGAAAGAAAGGCACCCAATGATCGCTCTAAAGCTGTCACGTAGAGGATAAGTGGTCTTCCTTAAATTGGTGGCATGATTACTGGCAGACTCAAGAGGTATTTCTTGAGAATATTGATTGCTTCTTGAAATTCTTCA
The DNA here is from genome assembly GCA_963277665.1 of Viscum album. Classification (NCBI taxonomy): domain Eukaryota; kingdom Viridiplantae; phylum Streptophyta; class Magnoliopsida; order Santalales; family Viscaceae; genus Viscum; species Viscum album. Next base: position 1,825,477,751 of record OY728137.1, on the reverse strand, counting down.
GTCCACTAGTATGTGACTCCTTTCTTAATCAATTTGGTGAAGGGTAATCTTTTGCCTGCCAAATTGGCAATGAAACACAAAATAGAGGCTAAGTGTCCTTAAAGTCCTCTTAATTATTTCAAATTTCGAGGAGGTTACATACAAAGTATAGACTTTTTCCTCTCAGGATCGACTTCAATACCACGATGGAGTATAACAAAGCCGAGAAATTTTCCTGAGATTACCCCAAAAGCACATTTTAAGGGGTTCATCTTCAAATTATGTTCTCAAAGCTTGCGAAATATGACTTCCAAATCAGCAAAGTGATTAAAACATTGTTTGGATTTGACCACCAAATCGTCCACATAGAATTCAACAAACATCCCTAAAAAGGGTTTGAAGATACGATGCATGGTATGCTGATATATTACACCTTCATTCTATAAGCCAAAGGTTATTACCCGGTAGAAAAACACACCCTGTGGGGCTCTGAAGGATGTGGATTCCTCATCTTCTGGGGCCATTTGAATTTATTATATCAGGAATATCCATCCATGGTGGAAAGTTCATTATAGCCAGCTGTTGCATCAATTAAAAGTTCTATAATTGGAACTGGGAAATCATCCTTAGGACAATGCCGATTAAGATCTATGAAATCGATGAAAACTCTAATTTGTCCGTTCTTATTCTTTACAGGGACAATATTAGCCAACCACTTGGGATATTGAACTTCTCTGATGAAGTTAGCTTTGATAATCTTATCCAGTTCAGCTTCAATTTTGGAAGTATAAGTTGGGTGTGCTATTCTCGTGGCTTGATTAAATCCTTGATGTTCTTCTGGTAAACCCAAATTATGAGTAGCAACATCAGGATCAAGCCCGGGAATCTCTATATAGTTCCAAGAAAATATGTCTCGATTTTTCTTTAAAAAGGAAATATAAATCTCTTGTTCTTCAAGAGTCATGGCCGCACTGATTAAAGTGGGGCGTTGATCTTCTTTTTTACCAAGATTTATTTCTCTGAGTTCATCCACGGTGGTAGAGATACCATCTTCAAATGCTAGAGGAGCATCTCTGAGATCTTCCTCTTCTTCTTCAACATGTTTTATTTCTTCCATTTCTACTTTTCATAGTATATGATAAAGCATAATTTCCATGATCATAAGAGATGTTAAAACATGAACATCTTGAAGAAGAAGCTTCCATTTCTGACCCAATTTATGATGAAGGGTCTTCCTTGGGAAATAAAGAGGAGATTATAGATCGAGAATCGACATCATTTTTCACCTCCGATGTTGCTATAACTTCTTATGGCCTGATTGGTGAAGTATAGATTTGTTGGATTTCAGAAGATGAAATGAAGACATCTCTATTTGAGCTTTCATAATTGCTTGGTGGATCACGAATTTCTCCCATGTTATCTGGATCGATTGTCGTAATTGACATTATGGATCATTCCATAAGAGTATTTTGATTTGGGTCTATCATGTCAATTTTACTAATAGTAAACACATAATCTGTACTCACATGCGCAAATGGATTTACTGGAATCTTCTCCAAACCATATGGAGCATTAACTTTAGTAATCTCCTTTCTTGTGGATTTATCCTTTTCTTTCATGTGATAGAATTATGATTCAATGTTTTGATACTCACATGTCTTTAACGGGGCCTTATCACCATATAATGTCCCAACTTTACCATCGAAACAATATTTGAGACATTGAAGGTATGACGAAAGGATAGCCGCATGTTGATGTAGCTAGGGTCTTCCAAGCAAGATGTTGAAAGTTGAGTCTTGATCAACAACCATGAAATTTGAATTGGATACAAGATCTCCAAACAGAGTTCTGAGTGTAACATCGCCCAATAGCTATTGTTCATTTTTATCATATCCTTGTAACATCATGGTAAAATGAGATAAATCAGATTCCGTGAGGCCCAATCGACGAAGTGTACGAATGGGAATTAGGTTGACTCCTGAACCATTGTCAATGAATGCTCTTCGGACGTCTACACCATTGTCCTTTCTAGATAAGTACAAAGGTATAATATGCCTACGCACAACATAGTCTTCATCTTCATCTGTAAAAGAGATTATTTCATGGAATTCTGCATGATTATTCTCTATGTGATAGACTTCAGCTGCATCAATTTCAGTTTCAAACTCCTAAGGACTTGACAAAGCCTCTATGAGTGCCTCTCGAAGATCTTTTGACAGATTCAAAGCATCCAGAATTGATAACTTGGCTGGTACTTGGGCCAAGTGTTTAAATACATCATTCTTTTGATCTAGAGGTCTGTGTTTCCCAACAGGAACATGTGTTTTAGCAGGTGCCTTGGAATCAGATGCTTTGGAAGTTGATGCATCTTGTATTGGGATAGGATTTGGCAATATTCCTGGTTTTGGACGATTAGACCAATTTGATATATTAACTTGTTGAGAGGATGAAGGTGGAACCCCCAACCGATCCTCAAAAATAACTGTGCCATGACTGAATTTGTTATTGGTAGAAGAACTTGATTCTTCTTGATGAGCTCGCTGAAGGTCTCTACCACGAGTTCCTACTGCATGCACAGTTCTAGCAGGTGTAGAATTGGAATAGTGGATTCTGAAAGATCCAAATCATCCCCTGTATCCTGAGCCTCTAGATCTTCCTCTGATTCCTCTATTTGATACAGGGAATTCAGTCTCATCGAAATCAAAACTACGACTGGCATATGGATTTATTAATTGAATCATATTAACAGAACCGAAAATCAACTCTTCATCCGATGAAGACTCTGTCTGATTAGCCTATTTAGGCTGTTCCGTTTGGTGGGATAGTGCCCGTTGATTTGAAGTAGATTGCATGAAGTCTTCCAGGGTCAAAGACAACTTAGGCTTTGACACATACTCATCTTCTTCAGATTTTTTTTCTTTCATTGAATCATGTCATTTCGTTGAGGATTTTCCCTCTAATGCAGAGGGTTTTACTGCGACATTCATGGAAGAAGGTACAATTGGTTTCTTCAATTGTGTTCTCAAAATAGCATTAGTTCAGATGATTGTCTTTCTGACCATCCAATCTTCATATTTTTGTGCATTTTTGTTCTTAACTTCTTGCCACTCACCTTCCTCCTCTGGAACTGTAGCAGTAACACATGCTACCTGAGCTGAAGAACCTTTTAATTTGACTTGTCCCAAGTCGACCATCTTTTGTAGGAGGTCTTTGAAGACAAAACACTCCTGGATATGATACCCCAACATTTTATGAAAGGGGAAATAATTGGGATGGCCTTTATCTCCTTCTTTGTTTGGCCTTTTGGGCCTTGGCAACTGAACCAAATTATTTTATAGAGTTGAAATGAAGTAACCAATAACTTGTTCATTTCAGAAAGAGTATCATTTTCTCTTCAGATCCTCAAATTGTTTTCATCTTTGATCTTTTTGATCGTCTTGATGAAACTACCTTTTTTGATAGCGCTCAGGAGGTGGATCCTGTTTAAAAGATGATGGTTTTGAGGAAGATGTAGGTACAGGTGCTTGTTTAAGCATAAATGTAGCAGTTTCTGCTTTACCCATTCTCCTTCCTGAGCTTATGGAATTACACGAGATTTAGCCTTTGTCTGTATAATAGAATCTACAATCTGTTGAGTGATTGATGTAAGGTATCGAAACCCTCCTGTGTATTTCACAAGGATCAATGGTTTGCATAATTCATCATGTAGATTTTCCACATAGATTGACAACAATTCCTCTTGAGGGAGTGCTATGCTCAGGGAATATGTTAATCCCTTCCAGCGAGCAATGAAATCAGAGAATCTTTCATTATCCCTTTGCATGCAGTTTGTATGATTGAAAACTATTGTCTTTGGAAATGTTTAGCTGAATTGAAGAAGAAATCGTTGACAGAGATCTTCCCATACGGTAATTGATGGGAATTTCAAACATGTATACCAGACAAAAGCTGGTCCTTGCAAGGTTTGCACGAAGCATCCGGGTTTCACTACTTCTTGCTGCTCCAGAGTTCCCATCATAGGATCGCAATAAGACACGTAATGCATCAAATTATATTCAGGGTCACCAGATCCATTGAAAATAGGGAATACAGGGTTCCCAAAATTTTATGGGGGAGTGATTGAATCTACCCATTCAGGGTAATCTTTCTTTTCTGGCTGAAGCTGCGCATGCTTCCCTTCCATATCTCCCAACTGACGTGTTAATGGCTCAATTGTAGTAACTAACTTTTGAGAAACATCCTGTTGAGATTAAGTCTGAATAGGTGAACTGACTGGATCTTGGACAGATGTGGTGCTTGGTACTGCAACCGATGACAGCACTGCAAATTGTTGTTGTACATGACCCATAAGATTAGACTTGTGAGGGTGTACTGATAAAGGAGGATATTCTTGATCTATCTTAGTAGCTACAACAATCTCCCTTTGCTGTCTGACTCCAGCACGCTTAGGAGGAAGACTAGATTGATGTAGTTCTGCGTTCAACCTCCCCAATTCTTTCATTTCGTTCTCTTGTTTCACAAATATTTTCTCTAGTGATAGCGATTTCCCTTATCCAGAGGGAGGATATGTAACCTTATTCTTTCCCTTACACTTGTCTGATCCCTTTTGGAGAGGGAGAAGTGGTTTATTTGAAGGAACACCCGGATTTTGGGTAAATCTTTGATTTCATGTATGCACACCTTCTTCATTTGTGTCTGTGCGTACAAATTCCTGAGCAAGAACCTCTTCATCTGAGTCCCCTGAGTGATCCTCATTTAGTGGATCAGCAACAATGGAATTGATGACATTGATTGATTCATAACGCATCACATCTCTTCTATCATCATTTCTGTGATATTGTCTTCTTCCTTGTCTTTGATGAGACATTGCCTTTTGTTGATTCAATCCCTCAGGAACTTCTTGAAGAACCATAATTTGGAGGTTATCTCATGATAATTTGGCTATTCGTTCCTCTTGAGGATTTTTCGCCAATTGAGAAAATACTGAATTTCTCTGAGGAGGGGATTGATGATTTGAAAAAGTCCTCAGTCCGGTGGACTGGGGCTGTTCCTACTATTCCCGCTCAACTCCTCGAATTCTATTTGTTGATTCCGAGGGTTGGTTTAAAAGAGTCCCCAGTCTGGCAAGCTGGGGTGGCTCCTGACATGCTATGTCTGAGACTTTCATAAAATCTCTCCAGATCTTGGTATGGAAATTAGCTGGATGCATCAACCTTTATCCACTTTTATCACCTAACTCAAAAGACCGTTGGATGATTTCTGACACTTCTATCACTTGATGATGTGCTTTATCCATACGAGAGGCCTATTCAATATTATAATTTTCTTGATGCAGGAGTAATTCAACAACTTGTTCTCTATATTCTTGATTTTGAGAAGAACTAGTTGAGGCCTATTCTTGGGAAAGCTTTTGATTACAAACAAAACCCATTGGTTGTGGTCGGCCACGGGTAATAACATTGCATGAGACCATTTTCAGTGGGCTTTGCTGACGGGAGAGACTAGTGAAATGTAGTGCTCCATGAACACCCCATCCCCTGACATGAATACCAGATGTGGCATTGGCAATTAACTGGTGAACTTTTCTTAGTGTGCCAAGGCATGAACGTTGAAGGGCTCTCTACTGCTTTTCAACCTTCGGATATTGAGAGACTGATAGAGATGCCAAGTCAATTTGACGTTGTAACCCTTTTATTATCTTAAAATGATTTTCATATTCATCATAAGATAATAATTTCTTTTTAAACTGAAAAAGATTTTTCCATATGTCGAGATGAATATCATGAATCCCATCTTCCATCAACATCCCTGGAATGTCATACTGAGAGTCATCCAGAGGCAAAAACATGAGTGGCACTTTACCCTTCTCCATTTGTTTTCTCATTTTCAACATTTCTTCTTTATCATTCAATGAATATTATTCTACCTAATTTGACCAGAGATGGTGCTTCCTTGTTACTTCATCGGATTCAACAAGATTGGTAGACAAACCACTGATCAAACAAGAATATGCATGACTTAGGGGTGGTTTGGAGAATGTCCTACACCCTGGGCTATCTTCTTGTTGAGAAAGTATTTCACCTGCTAGCGATGAAGCAACAGACATGACTGGTTTCACATTTTCATGTTCCTTAAGATAAGAGGGATTTCTCGGCACTAAATTTTCCACTGGAGAATTTTCCTGGTAATGTGCATCACTATTGTGGAGAGGACATTCGCATAAAAATTCATCATCATGGGGAGGACCACAATGGTGGGTTACAAAAAAAGACGAGATCTCTTGCTCCTTGGTCTTCTGTCCACACAGAGGGTTATTGTAGTTCTCATCTGAAGATGAAACATTGAGATCGAACGAATTTTCATGAAGCAAGCATTCATGAGGAAGTGTCTGTTGAAGACCTTCAGAATTAATGTTCCCACTATTGGGAAATGAGGGAGTAAAATCTTGAATTCCAACAGATAACTGTCTGAGGGCTTAAAGAACTCTAGCATCGAGCAAGGACTTGTTACAGATTGGGTCTTGATCTCTTGATTGTGCTGGGAAGATCTTCTTCTTATAGGCCTTATTACTCACCTTGGAAACTACTTGTTTACAAAAGTGGCTACTCTGAGCTGGTGTATGTGCCTGATCATGAGATATGTCTAGGTTAGACTGACGATCTCTACTCAAATAAGGTGTATGTGCCTGACTTGTTTGTCCGTATGATATGGGGGAGTATGCCCCACAACCCTCTTGGACTGGAGTAGATGTGTGTGTCTATTCTGGAGTGAACTATTGATTTGAAACTCCACTGGTAGGGATAGATTTATGTGTCTTTTCCTGAGATGCTACTGAAGCTGTTATAATATCCTGGAAGACATCCATAATATGAGTAGGTATTTGCTTCTGCTCTTTCACCAATGATAGAATATGCTTGGTGACTTCAGCTACTAGAATGAGGATATACGTCCATTCTGTGCTTGGAGTAGGTGTATGTGCCTGCTCTTGTCCTCCTTTTCCTGTCAGTGAATCCTGACAGTACTCAAGTGTGGGGGAAGAGAGTTGAGTCTACCTTCTGTTTGACGTCGGAGCTTTCTGACTGATTTCTCTGTGTGCTACCAAGCGAGACTGTTGGTAGGCTTGATCAATACTAGCAGGTGTATGTGCCTACTGATTTCACTTCGCTGAACGTGTTTGACGAGCTCCATCATATGTAGTCAGACGAGCCTGCTGACTAGCTAATGATGTATAAACAGGTGTATGTTCCTGCCAATAGTACTCCCTCAGAATATCCTGGCATGATTAGCGTGATGCTGCCAGACGAGTCTGCTGGACAGTGGAATTAAAATGAGCATGTGTGTGTTCCCGCTTGTTTCTTTCCACCAGGATAGGTTGTTGGACTTCTCCAGATATGGCACAGATGAGAACCTGCTCACTGTTTACCAGATTTCACCTTTGGCGATTCATCTTGCCTGCTTGGGTTTGAGGAACCTGAGCCGAACGCCAGGAGTCGGTACCCTCATCATGTTGAGGGCACACTGTCGCACGAGTCTGGCAACGATTGTTGATGGGAGCCCTCTGGAAGGACTTCTGTCTCTTTGAATTAAGTCCCTGAGGGACCTGCTCATTCACCTCCCCAGAATAAGCGAGCGAATGGTGATTGCGTTCTGGGGATAACGACCCGAAACGGTTAGAGACGGTGGTTAGCACCGCCTGCTTCTTGATCACTGATCATCGCTTTCCGGATGACCAGGTTGAATTGTTCACTTGGATGGCTTGTCGGGCAGCCTCCAGGGTTGGAATATTACCGTATTAATGGTACTCCCTAACCAGCGCGTTTGATACCCAGTGTTGAAGATGCTGAGTGGGTGATGTCATGCTCAGAGTGGACGATGATCCAGTAGGAGTAGCAGAAGTGGAATTTGCAGTAATGATTTACACAGCAGATGTATTCACGGGTGTGAACTTGAGAGAAGCCATTTTATAAAATGGAGAAAATCGTGGAAAAGAGTGCTTGTTTGATATAATAGACGGGATCAAGATAAATTCATCCACTACATCTTTTGGATGAGCACATATATCAATGATTGTTTTTGTTTTCCCTCTCATTGTGTTTTAAATAGGGGCCTAAAAAATAAGTAAAACATCATTTTAACTTGGTTAAGGATTCAAGTCGGGTTCACCATTTTTTGTTTCCCTCTGAAATTGGGGATGACCTCGTTGATTGAAGGTTCAAACATTCCAATCAGTTTCTAACGGGTTTGTTCGTAGAACTAGAAACATCCAATGATTCCCTATCTATTTGGACCTACTTTTCAAAGGTATGCACACATTAGTTATGGACTGATGAGGCATATGAATTTTCATTGGTCGAGAGGATGGTAGATCAGACTCATCACACCTTTTTGAGGGGAATTATTTTCTACTCCGGGACTCTATTTATAGATTTAAGTTATGTTCATGAGTCCTTATTACATTACCAATTATAAAATGAGATTTCCTTTAGTCTTACAATCAATGATTGGTATGTAGGAAATTAATAGAATCTTTTATATGTATTCGAGGTTCTTCATCGATGAAGAATCATCTGTATTTGATAGATATTTTTAGTTGATGTTATCCTTAAAAATACATAAATGTATCTTGGTCATTATGATGACGATACTGGTTTTAAAGCCACTCAGTGGGGCACTTGAATTTTATTATCATTCAGGAGGACATAGATTATTTCAGAGTTGGGATCGTACCCACCGATAGGCTACCTACATATCCTTTGTTTTGGAAAAGGAATCAGAACCCACGTAGTTTGAGTAAGGGAGTATGATGTTTATGCATGATTGACGGCTCAAAGAAATATGTCATGATTACTTTCACACTATAAGCTCATGTGAGTCATGCTCGGTGTGAGAAACAAGAGGTATTGGTGAAACCAGACAATTGTGCCACGAAAGATGCAATGATATGGGGCTTATGTGTCTATGACTGCCCAAATAGATAAGAATTATGATTTACTCAAGGGAAGAAATCCAGGAACAAGTTCCATAAAGGTATATGTGATTCATGGATATTAGGATACTCTAATCTTGGAGCATACTCCTAAGGAAGATTCTGAAGTTAGGAGGGGACTTATGATTGGGTTTTACTCCTGAGAAAGAAGCCCAAATCAAAATTAAATTTATAATGGGGCTTACTCCTGAAAAGGAGGCTCATATTTGAGATTAGGGATTACTCCAAAAAAGGAAGCCCAGGATAATAGAATTATGGTTGGGGCTTACACCTAAGGAGGATGCCCATATTTGGGAATATTAATATTGGGGCTTACTCCTAAAAAGGAATCCCATGTTAAAGAGGACATGGGTCTTACTCATAAGGAGGATTCCCATATTTGGGAATTTTAATATTGGGTATTACTCCTAAAAAGGAAGCCCAGGTTAAAGAGGACATAGTGATTACTCCTAAAGAGGATGCCCACAGTAATGAGAATTTGGACTGGGGATTACTCCTGAAAAGGAGGCCCAGATTTGAGACTGGGGCTTACTCCTGAAAAGGAGTCCGATATTTGAGATTGGGGCTTACTCTTGAAAAGGATGCCCATATTTGAGGATTCCCTAATCTTAAAGGATGAGGTTGAATGAATGAAATCTCAATCTTTAGTGACATAAATATGTGTAAATCACTAGATTTTGAGAGATGTTCAATGGAGTTCCTTTCAGATAATGAAGCCAAATCAAGAAATCTAGCCATAAATGGATTTGAAGAGTGTCTTGATGACTGAATCTTGAATAGGAGAGGTGGATTGGAATAAGAGGGGTGAAATGGGCAGGAAAGCCACCAAAATAGGTAGGGCCGTTCAAGTCCTGGCAGACACGCAGGTACTGCGTGGGCGCGTAGGTATTCCTACGCGGCACATGGGTACTTGCGCGATTTTTATCCCTTATAGTAATATTTGGGTGATCCTGGATCAAAGCCTTTAGAATCATCCATAGAGGATTTCCAAAAGATGGCGCGCAAGTTATGGTGAACAAGTAGGGTGATGCGCAAGTGTGTTCATTTCCCTTATGGGTAAAACACTTAGGCGTGCAAGTGTTAGTGAATTATAACACTTAGACCATACTCCTCCTATTTAGACCTTCCATTCTAGGTAAATAATTACCTTAGAAGTGTTGGGAAGACCTAAAGAAGAGACTTGGGCGTTTATAACTCTGTATCTGAATTCTGGAAAAAAAAATCCTCTTGAAATGGGGGGCCCACTGGGGGTATTTATAGGCTGGAGAAGCCCCCGGGCGGTTATCACCTATGGCGCGCAAGTGACTTGCACAACCATTGAGGCACACAAGTGTACTTGTGTAACCATTATAGAACTTGCGCGACTCTTGTGAAATTTTCTTCTTATTCATTCCTTTGTCAATTTTAGATATTTTTCCAAAGGTTGAATCACTTTGATCTCAGATATTCCCCTTTTCCAATCTTTAGATTCTGTGATGAAGAGAGCATCAACAATCCTAAAGTTTCAATATAATCTGAATGCCTTTTGTTGGTTTTTTGTATGTTAGTTGTTGTATTCACTAAAAATGATGTCCTCTGGATATAAAAGAGAGAAACATTGAGTGATGCTGGCCACACCACGCCTCAGATTGAGGTGGAGTTGACTCGTACATATCCCAAATGACCCCTAGATCGTTTTCTTAAAGTATCACCACAATCAAAATGCGTTTGGTAGGTTTTTGTATGCTAGTTGTTTTTACTTAAAAGAGTATCCATTTTAAACAAAAGATAAACACTTTGAGTCGTACCAGCCACATTGTGCCTCGAATTGAGGCATGGATGACTCGTACACATCACAAATGACTCATGGATAGTTGTGCTAAAGTATCAACACAATATGAATCTGTTTGGTTGGTTTTCTGTATGTGAGTTGTTGTTTTCATTAAAAATGTTTTCCAATTCAAATAAAAGTGAGACACTTTCAGTGGTACTGACCACACCGAGCCTCGGTTTGAGGTGGAGCTAACTCATACACATCACTTGGTAATTTTGAGTTTCGTCAAGTGTGGATGGAATATCTAGGTGATTCTAATCCACTCCTTGCTTCCTCTTTTCGATTAGGGTTTTCACTCTTCTCCTATCTGCTTCTGAAGCTCTAAAACCTTCATTTACGTTGGGATTTAGTGTGAATCTTGAAGAGATCTTATATTGGGATCTGGGGTCCAGGGAGGAGGGTTGGGGGGCTATCTGAGGGGCTGTCTAGGAGAATTTCTGGGGTCTAGGGAGGAAGGTGGGGGGGGGGGGGGTTATCTAAGGGGCTGTTCGGGGGGCGGTCTGGGGTCCAGGGAGGAAGGTGGGGGGGGGGGGATGTCTGAGGGGCTGTCTGAGGTCCGAGGAGGTGGGTGGGGGGCTATCGGGGGTCCAAGGAGGAGGGTGGGTAATGTATCTAAAACTATATCTAGGTATCATACATCAAATTTCTACAGGAATGCGAACCATCGCGGGGTGTCGTCCTAGAGTAGGGCGAAATCATGGCATTATCGCGGAGTGACCGCGGAGTGTTGGCCCAGTCTAGTGAAATCTATGGGGCAGTATCTTCCAACTAGGAGTAAAGGGAGCAGAAGGATGTGGGGCAACATTCCGGTCATTTCCTCCCTCCCCATTAACTAGGGATGTGTAATGTATCTAAAACTCTATCTAGTTATCATACATTGAATTATGACGGTACTGTGAACTACCGTGGGGTGTCATCCTAGAGTAGGGCCAAATCAAAGAATTATTGTGGCATGACCGTGGCGTGACTGTGGCGTGACTGCAATGTGACTGCAGCGTGACCGCGACATGTTGGCCTGGTCCAGCGACATCCACGAGGCAGTATCTTCCGGCCAGAATTCTAAGAAAATATTATGTAGTTGTCCTTCACATTATTGAAACTAATATTATGTTATAAAAACCAGACTCTTAATTCAGAATTTTGGTATGATAAAGATATATTTTTTATATTTTTTGTTTTTAAAAGTGGTACTAGGTAGTTGAAACTACTGATTGAGAGTCCAATTATCACACCCTAAACTATCACTGTTAGTTATCGCAGACAGCGCACCTCTGTTGGAGGGGTTTTATTATAAAAACATGTCTTTATTTATCAAATGAAACAATCATATTAAAGAAAACTTATTCAAGATATGCAATTAAATATAATTAAGAATAATTAAGAAAGAAGCTAAATTAAATTTAATGCATTCTTAAATTAAAGAGGATACGAGAGGGACTCTACCTCAAGGTGGAACCATGCCGTCCACTTCTGCTCTTAGAGCTTTCTAAATAAAGTTGATGCTCCTCTACTGGGTATACGCACCTTCACACACAAGCAAGGACACCTATCCCCTATGCACACACCTACATGGCCATGAGCATGTGCAATGGGATCCTTGCACATATTCTTATATGAAAATAACACTATCCACTCACCTGCTTATGCATTTATATATATATATATATATACATGGTCACACCTAGCCCCATACGTTCATAATCACCACCATGGGCAACTATACATTTAACGGGGGAACCCACAAACATATACTTACTTACCTATGCACACACAGGCGATTCACCCTTGACTTGGAAACTCAAAACCAATGAGTAGCGATCAATGAACTACACAAAGGATATTAAGAACCTTAAAACACATGAAGGATGCAACATAACCACTGAGAATCCAACCAATGGCATTAATGCCTTACCTAGATTGGCAGCGGAGAACCAAATCCACCCGAACCAACACGAAACGATCCAACGCCCTACCGAAAAAAATAATATGGAGTAAGAAACACTAAATCCCCAAATATATGAGGTGCGATACAAGTAGTATACGTATAATCTTACCTCATATCAAAGGCAATGGACCGAATCAATCTGAACTCCTTCCGGAACCCTTTGTAGAATATAACTACCCTCTTTCCATAGAAAGAAGTCAAAGATCATTGTGAACAATGCGATAAAGAAAATAAAATAAAAACTAAGGTAAAACATACCTGTCTCCTATGACTATACCTGTCACCGCCCAACATATAATTACCACAGCGCCCCATGGGTCAAATCATGGCCCGTCAAGAAAAGGGAAAACAGATCAATGTTTCAAAATGATACTATCAAATAGTACATTCCTATTAATTAACAACTGCTCTTCCTATTAATGTTATATGATCAATTTGTCCTGAGTTTCAACATAGTTTAGTTTTTTTCGATACAAGGGATAAGGTCTTATTATTCTTGGTTTTTATGTTTACACATGAGATATTTATTTAAAAAGTGATGCATGTATTTGGCATTATTATTTATTGTTTTAGTTCATAGCCTATTGATCTGGGGCCTGTCCCCGTGAATAATTCTTGGAATGTAGGTTTTAGTTGACATTTATGCACTTTGATGTCATTTATGTCACTAACGATGAGTATTTAGATCAAGTAAAATATTCCTAAGAGGATTGGGCCTTGTAGTGATAGTTGTGGAAATTGTACATCTAACGTTTGATGAGGGAATACTTATGAGGATGGATTGGAATCTTGGTAGGTTCTTAGATTTGGATGGTCCCTATGAGTATATAAAATGTATTATGAAATGTATTACTCCATTTAATGATTCAAGAGTTCAACTAAAGAGATGAAGGATGAGATTCTAGTGTGGGTATTGGGTATTTTCGGATAGATTGGCATTGTAATTCCAAGAGGCTTGGTGTGATTTAGCTTAGGATGGAACCTGGTTAGTGGGGATGGGTTATAATACATGATTTTGATGAGGTTCTTGACCAGATTATTGAGAATATAATGCAAATGGGTTCGACATGTTGTGCTTTTGTGAGTAGGACAATCATAAGCTGGGTAATCCTCTTTTTCTAGTTGGATGATGATATGTGCATTGAGGCATGGGATAATCATTGACAGATGAGTCTATACTATGTGACTGAGAGGATATACTTGGATAGGTTTGATAGGATCGGGCGATTTGACAACCCATGAAAGGATGATACAATGTATGGAGACACTTGGAGACACTTGGGGTTATTTATGTTATCTCATGGAGACACTTTGGGTTATTTCATGACTCCAACATACACCAGAAATTTTCCCACACAATGTTTTAGAAAAACAATTCATCTCATGGAAGACCCCAAGGATCCTATATCTTCCAATGTTTCCTCACACTCACACATTGTGGTATTATAGTATTCAAGTGATCTAAATCAACTAGTCATGATAGCATCACTACCCTCCATCCGTAGAGAGAAGTAAAATACCAAAGTTTCCAATAAGATAAAGAAAATAAAATAAAAACTTAACAAAAACATACTTGTATCCTGTGACTATACATGTCACCCCCCAATATATAAGAACCAAACTTCCCCATGGGTCAAATCATCTTCCTGCAAGCAAGGGGGAAATAGTTCCATTTAATACTCTCTTCATTTTTCATTATGTTCTTTATATAGCCCGTTGTTGGAAACACCATACTAGTACACTTAGACATTTAATATGCATCTATTATACATTAGTTGAGTTGAATATTGTGAACAGAACCCTCTTCAATATGGAAAGAACCTCAGAGGGACCACAATCAGTGTTTAATAGTTGATCCTACTCTTGAACCTGGTTAGTCACCAGTCTATGAACCAGATGGTCTACTTGGTCATGAGGGTGTAAACCATTTCATTATACTATACTAAGAATAAAGCTGTTGGTATATTTTCTACCAACAATGGGAATTTATCAAGGATTGTGTGCCAATTTACTTCAGTTCCTATGTTAATGGACCCTTAACTATATGTAGATGTCAAGGGGTGTCCCCCATGGGCGTCTTGTGGTGTGTAGTGTCTATCTTTGATTTGTGTGGTGCTTCCATATTGTGGGAAATGTGTATATCATGGTTAGTTTAATAAATACCTTAGTCAATTAGAAAATACACCCATATTAAATAGAGATATACCTACTTTTGATAGACAATACCATCAAAATAACCAAATCAAAAATTTGAGACCAAAATTTTACATTACCAATTCCAATTACATAATATATGCAGCACCAACATATGTTTTATAAAACAATCAATTAAAGGGAAAGAAACTCCTCACAATAACCCATAAAATCTCATATAGCATCAATCACCTACAAGTAACCCACATCATTGCACATCTTAATGATGATACAACCTCTTCACATATATGTTAAATAAAAAAAACACAGAAACATATACACATCAAAATCAAAACCAAAAACTAAAATATTAGATAAACTATGTGTCCCCCACATCAACTAGAATCATCTAAGATAAGGATCTTTCCTTTTTCTTTATATTATTGAGCTAAAATTGGCTATAAAATTTGAGACCATCATCCATCAACTCTTGGGACCTATTATAAAGATAATTATACAGAAAATACTTTCCCCACAATCCAAAAATTGCACTTAAAAAGAGAATCCAACACTTTTTTGAAAAATAGGGAGAGTCATTCTATGAAACATGGGAGTGGTTCAAAGACAGCATAAACATGGTTACACAACATGTTTTTTCTATTCCTGAACAATTAAGAATTTTCTATCAAGGATTGGGCCTGAGGAACAAACAATTCATTGACATGATGTGTAATGAGACCTTTAAAAAAAGCCCCAAATGATGCTTACGAGTATCTAGAAAGCCTTTCGGAAAATAACCAAACATGGGGAACATCCCCTTATTCTGAAAATCCACAAAGAACTACTATAATTCATACACTTAGAGAAGAAGAAATCCTTAGGGAAAATATCTTAGCACTCACTAGAAGGGTTGAAGAGATAGAACTTAGAAAAATCCATGAAATCCAAACTATAGACCATGTTTGCACAATTTGTGACAATCATGACCACAAAATGGACAAATGCACAACCATTCCATACATCAAGGATGTTCTTATAGGAGGACCACATTCTGAATTCAATTCCCTAAACTTCCAAAATCCCCAGTACCAAAACACATTCAACCCAATTTATAATTACCACCCAAGATTTCACTCGAAAGATAACCAACAACCTAGCCAACCACAAGGACCAAACCCCTACCCTACACAAAATTTCAAAAAACATAACCAATTCCAACCACAACCCATCAAATACCCACATCCTCTTGTCCAATAAAAACAACCCATCCAACAACCAATGTATCCTTCTAGGATAAACCAACCAACACAAGCCCCCACCCAATCTTTCCCTCTTCCAATCCTTGACCAGTTATGTATACAAATGGACAAAATAAACTCAGAATTATCATCCCTTAATTAATAAATTCAAACCATCAAAACTGGAATGGCACCATTGCCTACTCAGGCGGTACCAACCTTAACATTAATGGGAGAGTCATGTTGCACTCAAAAAACTCATGCACAACTAATGGATATGACAGTTTTAAGAAGTGGGAAATCAATTGAGAAACCTGAAAAAATAAGTCAGAAACCATATAAAGCTTCAAACTCAAATGAAAATTAAAATGGACCACATGATCAAATTGAAGAAACTGATAACAAAGTAAAAGAAACAACCCTCCAACGAAAAAACCCACAACCTACACCATTTCCTCAACACATGATGGGGAAACAAGCTTGAATTGAATGAAATAATGAGGGAAATATTCTCAAATGTTAAGATTAACATTCCAATCCTCGATGATATTGAATCCATTACTACATAATCAAAATACCTTAAGGACCTTTGAACATTTAAAAGTAAATTCTCAAATAAAAATCATGTCCTTTTGGCCGAAAATGTTAGCACAACAATCCAAGGAACCCTTCCACCAAAAATGAAAGACCCAGTATGTTCTTACATTAATGTTGAACTAAGAGAGGAAAAAGTTGTCAAAGCCTTGTGTGACCTAGGTGACAACATAAATCTCATTACCTATGATGTGCACTTACTATTAGGCCTAGAATATATCCAACCCACATCTTTCACACTTCAGATTGTAGATTTTATCCTTAGGTTTCCAAAGGGGATTTAAAAGGATGTTCTGGTAAAAGTAGAAAACCACATCTACCCTACTGACTTCATTGTCATTGACAACAATCCAAAATTAGACAATGAGGAATAGACCCCAATTATCTCTGGTCATCCCTTCCTTGCAGCAATCAACTATGTTATCAAAGTCTGAAATGGGAACATGACCATCACCTTTGGAAACATGATTCTAGACTTGAACATATATAATTCAATCTCACAAATAGGGGATGATGAGGATATTCATGAATTAAACATGATAGTAAGTGTTGATAATAAATCCATAGAACATCAAGGAATATTTGAGGAATGTTTAACTCTGAATGAGATTAATTTCCTTTGTTCACATGAAGGAATTTTATCTCCTTGGCTAGAATCACATTCATATTGCTCCTATATTGAAATCATAAGACCAAAAATTAGTGAAATCATTCAGGAAACCAAATTCATGGAGACCACTCCAACTCCCTTCTGTAACACTGATCAATCCAATCTAGTAGTTGAAAATTCTACATGTAGGGAATCAATCCTATCTGAAACTCTAAAAAATATGTTGATCTTGAGCCAATGTCCAAATAATCTACCGAAATTTTGAACCAACCTGATCCTGAATTGAAAAAACATCCTACTTCACTTAAATATGCATTCCTAGGAAAAAATTTAACACACCCTATTATCATTTATTCTTATCTTCATGCTGATCATGATAGGATGCTTCTAGATGTCCTCATGAAAACACATGAAATCCATTGGATGGAACCTGTCTGATATTTCTCGGATTATCCCACTTATCGAGACATATTGGATTGTTCTCGAATCTGATTCAAAACCATGTTACCAACCTAAGGGGAAACTCATTCCTAATCTCATGGAATTAGTGAGAAAAGAACTTTTGAAATTGTTAAATATTGATATCATCTATCCCATAGCTGAGAGTGAGTGGGTCTACCCAATCCATGTGGTTCCAATGAAATCTAGAATCATAGTGATAACCAATAATAATGTAGAGATTCTTACAAAAAGGGTATGTAGTGGATAGAGAGTTTTCATCGACTATAGGAAGATAAAATCATTTACCAAGAAGGACCATTTCACCTTACCATTCATTGAACAAGTCCTAGAGAGAGTGGTGGTTCATGCCTTTTACTATATCATATATGGGTACTCGAGGTACAATTAGATTGATGTCTCCCTATAAGATCAAGGGAAGAATATATTCAACTATTAATTCCACACATTTTCTTTCAAACACATGTCATTCGGGTTATGCAATGCCCTTGGAACCTTCCAGCGGTGCATGGTTGGAATCTTCTCGAACATGGTAGGGAATTTCCTAGAGGTATTCATGTATGAATTCTATGTGTTAAGGGATATATTTTGGGGAAGTATGGGGAATGTGGAGAGTGTCTTGTCAGGATGTGGAGAAAATAATCTGGTCCTAAACTCTGAAAAATGACATTGCATGGTTAGTGAGGGACTAGTCCTTGGGCATCTACTCTCAGGTAGGGGAATTGATGTTGATAAATACAAGGTTGACATCATTAATCACCTTCCATCAAAAAAATGTCAAGGAATTAAGTTCTTTCTTAGGAAATGCTGGTTTCTATAGAAGGTTCATTTGGAATGTTAGCTGTATTTTTTTACAATTTTGTGCTCTATTGGTGAATGATGATCCATTTTGATGGAAAAAAATTATGAGGAATCATTCTCTACACTCAAGTTTACTCTTATCTCTCCACCTATCATGTAATCTCTAAATTATAAACTTCATTTTGATCTCATGTGTGATGCTAGTGACTTCTCTATAGGATAAGTCTTAGGAAAATGATGTGTGAAAACTCCATATGTCATTGCTTATAAAATAAAATATTTAAATGGTGCACAAATAAAATACACCAACACTAATATGAAGTTACTTTATATTGTGTTTTCCTTAGGAAAGTTTAGTTCCTACCTCTTAGGATACCCCCTTTCACTGTGTTCACTGACCATTCTGCACAAAATACCTCTTCCAAAAACAAGATGCTAAAGCTAGAATAATTAGGTGGGCCCTGTTCTTACAAGAATTTGACCTCACAATCAAGGAAAAAAGGTTGCTGAAAATGTTGTAGCTGATCATACCTCTAGGATATATTTTAATGAAAATTATCTCACCTTTATGTGTCTTATTCATTCTCTAATGAACATCTGTATTCTGTGAGTTACTACCCTTGGTATGACGACATATCTAACTTCTTCATTGCAAGAGTCATTCCAAAATTCATAGGGTCTCAAGTTAGAAGGAATTTCCATTATAATGTCAAGAACTATGTGTTTGATGATCCATACCTCGATAAGTTCTACCCTGACCAAGTCAATAGGAAGTTTTTCCAGAATTTGAACAAGGGTTTATCCTTAAATGATGTCATAGTGAGGCATGTGGTGGTCAATTTTCCTCTAATAAAACATATTCCAAAGTTATTTAGTGTTGTATCATCTAGACCATCCTCTCAAGGGACTCCAAAACATTTTTCAAAGCTATCCTAGGTGTCAACAAGTGGGGTCCATCATAAAAAAGGAATCAAATGCCACTCACTTCTATCTTAGTGATTGAAATATTTTATTGTTGGGGAATAAATTTCATGGGACCCTTCCCAAAATCTAGGGGGTATCCATACATCCTTTTAGCTATAGATTATGTCTCCAAATGGGTTGAGGACATTCCTAAAAAATCCAATGATCATGAAAATGTGATTAGATTTCTCAAGGAAAATATTCTTACTAGATTTGGAATTCCTAGGGCTATCAGTAGTGATCGTGGAACTCATTTTTGCAATCGTCCATTCTCAGCACTCATGGAAAAGTATGGAATTTATCACAAAGTTTCCACTGTTTACCACCCATAGACCAATGGTCAAGATGAGTTATCCAATCGAGAAATCAAACAAATTCTTGAGAAAACTGTTAACACATCTAGGAATGATTTGTCAAGAAATCTATTAGATGCTCTTGGGCCTATTGAACCTCATATAAAACCATATTGGGATTGTACCCATATAAGTTGGTTTATGGTAAAGTATGCCATTTTCTAGTGGATATTGAACATAAGTCCTTTTGGGAAATTACAAAAATGAATTATAACCTCTCATTGGAAGAACCCAAAAAGAAAATTAGATCTCAATAAACTTGAGGAACTTAGGATGGAGGCTTATGAAAATTTAAGGATCAATAAAGCTAATGAACGAGCCTACCAATCTTGAAATATTAAAACCAAACACATTGTATTGGGTAAACATATTATTTTTTATATTTATAAATTTTATTTACACATAGTAATGTTGGGGTCTAGATGGTCAGGTCCATACATAGTGCATAAGGTGTACCCCTATGGGGCTGTAGAAATTCAAGATCCCACCAATGGTCAAAACATTAAATTTAATGGTCATAGATTCAAACCATTCATTGAACCATTCCAAAGAATGAAGTTTCTGAAAACTTTTGTGAACCAAACTTAGATGATTAAAATAATTAAACAATTAAGTTGAGCTAGCGACATTAAAAAAAAGCGTTGCATGGGAGGCAACCAGTGGTTTTCATCTTTGTGAATCAATATTATTTTCAAATATGATTAATAAATAAATTTTATATTTAAAAATATATTTAACTCTAAATATGATATTACCATTTAATTTTGATATGTTCTACAACAATTAGTATGGGTGGGTATGAAAGGGGAGCGCCATATTCATTCATGTCACGTGGTGTGATCCTTGAGTAATACCTTACCCAAAAATTTTAAAAGAAGAAAATGTATCATCAGATTATTTTTATGGGATTGTAGTTTAAAAAAATAAAAAAATAATATATATATATATATAGTGATATGTCATAGGTCGTACGTCATGGGGAAAACCCCGTCACAACCTGTGAAGTTGTGGGGACTCGAACCCGGGATGAGAGGGAGACATGGGAGTGCGCATACCCTTGACATATTACTTATAATGCTTCCTTATACTATATTTTTTGTATATATACTTATATTTTACTATTTATTATTATTTTATAAATATATATATATATATATATATTTGTTTTGTTTGTTTTTTTGTTTTCCTTTTTCCACTAGGGAACTCTTCGAATGACTTGGATATCAAAAGACTAAATTAGAGTATCATGAACTTTATCTTCAACCACCAGGTGACTACATTACGTGATCCTCATTTTAAATATCCTTTTTGAACTCCCATTTACTACCTCTACCCACTTCTAATTTTTCTTTTCTTCAAACACTGGGGGTAGTGTTATTTTATGTTTTGGGGATATGAAATAATTGTTTTTCTTTTGTGTAAATGAAATTGATTTTGTGTGAAAAAAATGATTTGAGAAAAATGTGTTTAAATGGAAGGAAAAGTTAAATTAATTTTGAACATGATAATACACATTTAAATCTATGAAACTGAATATCAAATAATTTAGCGTGCCCCGATTCTTATATTAATCCATGTATAATTTCATAGGCACAGATTTTTGGAAAGTGTGGCTATCTAATGGGATATTTCATCATTTATATTTTCATCCAAAAATTTTCACAACGAATATCCTTTGGACAGTGTAGTATTAGATTATTTCATGGGTTCCCCCAAATAAATAGAATATGTTTGGTGATCATTTTACTTTTAATATTAGTATTCAAAAAATCCGTAAAATAACAATAAATTTTCACGTAGAGAAATGAAATGACCTAATGCATGGAATTTGGCACTTGGGGACCATGAATCCATAGTTTTCTAGCCCAATGTTAGTAATTTTGACCCTATTTATGTAAATTTCACTTTTTTTGACAAATTTAACTCAAGATTATGCCCAAGTATGTGGGTTTCACTTTGTACCTTATGGTCTTTGAGCCTGGGAGACATCAGCAATGTCTTTCTACATGAGTTGACTCTTTTAAGTCCAATTTAAATTAAAATGGAAATATTGAAAAACAAATTGAATACTAATCTTAATATTGAAATGTGATTTGACCTAGAACTTCCATAATTTCCCCCTTCTATAAATATGAACCCCCCATGTCTATTGCGATACACAACACATCACCATGATTAATTAATATTGGATGAAATATGGAGATGAAATTGAACAAAAGAATGGGATTGGGATTAGGATATTCTTATGAAACAATATTGTATTAAAATATTATGATGGGATTCAAGATTTTTTGGTATAAGCATTCTTGGAGATCAATGTGTATTAAAATGTTTTTGGAAAAGGAAATTCGAATTTCAAATTGTTGAGATATATTTTTCTTAGGACATGCAAAAATCAAGTTGGGGGTGTGATTATCCACTAAATAAACCTGATATTCATTTTTAATATATATAATATTCATGAGATTTATTATTCATAAAAACCATTTTAGTTCATTTTAAACTTTGAACATCATTTCACATTATGATTGTAATTTCCCCTTAAAATGCACTATTACATGGTTAATTTTTGAACAACTCCTAAATAAAAAATGGAATAGATTTTATTTTCAGGTCTTTAATGCTATGAGTAACAATTCATACTTTTTATGTATTTGGTGATTCACATTTTAACACCACCCTAATGGGCCTTCATGGAAACCCATAATGGGGAAAGTAAATTGGACCGTAACCCAATAAAGACACTATAGTAGCCAGTATACAAGACCAATGATTCTAAAAAGTTATTTGATGATATATAACATCATGGGAAACATTTAATTACAAATTTCACAAATCTAATTCTGATGTTTGAATGGAGTTACAAGTGGCCCATGTTGGAAGTAAAATTTTGGTCTAGATTCTGCAGCCTAGAGCAACAACCCGCCAATTTAATCAAATAAAGAAAACCACAATTTCATTTGGGTTTAAAGTTTTTAGAGATCTAGGAGACATCAGGAGATTCTTGTTTGTCTTATATAGCCCACATCAATTCGGTCATATAGAAGGACATTTAGGCGCCTATGTTTGGTGGATGAAAGTTGGCTGCCACTTCGGGTCAATGATAATGAAGTCCACTCTCCCTTACATTCCACCACCATAGGCTTACCATAATCAAGTGGGATACTTTGTAATGTTAGGGTGTCTACACAAGACTCTTGAAATTCCTATTTAAATCAGTGGTGGTGGAAGAGTTGAGGATCTTTGGTTCTTTGTTTCATTGTAGTGTTATGTTGGTGCATTGTGTTTGTAATCAAATTTCTCCCTCATTTATGTTGTTCAATTCATATTATTTTATTAATAAAGGATATTATTCTCATTTTATTCTATTTTTATTTTTATCATGTTGATATAATTGGCTCAAGGTGTCAATTTATTCACACCAAACCTTGGGAAAATATCACACAATGGTGGTGTGATCATTATTTAATTGTTTTTTTACTTCTCTATTTCCTCCCTCATGAGTCAACAAACCACTTCCATTGAAACAATAGCATAAATAGTGGGATAACCCTATTATGGGTTGATCCAATGGAGTAACAAGGGGATGGATTTGATGTTATTTATCACCCAATTAATTTCTAATCACTTCTTTTAATTAATATTTTTATGTGATGATATTAAAATTTATTCAACCTTGTTGAATTTTAAGGCCTCATACATCAAGTGATAATACAAAACTTTACCTTAGAGTGCTTATAAATTTGATCCTCCATTTTTATTGGTGATTAGTATTATGGTGTTTTGGTATTATACTAGTAAGTGTTAAAGTTGATTGATCTTTTGGAATGAACCCATATCAAATATATCAAACTAAAATCGTTAAAAAAGAATTTCATCCAATCCACCCCAAGTGAAAATCACAGATCAACTCAATATTTTAAATAGAATTCACTTATGTTTCTTACCATTCACTTAAAATCATAAAAAATAAACCCATTATGGCCACTTCTTAGCCAAAAAATCCATAGAATTTACGTGTCTGTAGGTTACTTCTTAGGTCTTTGAGGATTCAAAAACCCAAGCTAAACTACAAGCGACCCCTTAACCCTTAAAACATGGGTAAATTTGGGTGATACCAGGTTTCTACACCCTCGATAATTCCTCCAATAAAGAATAATACTGGTGTTCTAGCATTTCTTCATCCATATATTCCATCGATGCCCAACGTGAATATTGCATTGATCAAAGGATGTTACCTTGAATTGACCCTTTAGACAATCCTGACTGAATAAGCATAATTAATTGGCATAAAAAATGAAATGTAGCTAGGAATGGGCTTCACAAAAAAATCATAATCTATAAGGGAGACCCATAAAAGGATAAAAATTATGAGTAGGAATCCACTAAAGAGAGACCAACATCTATTATCATGTTTCAATCAAGGACCACACATCCCTGATGAAGTGATGAATTTCATCCCCCTTTGGATATAAGGAATGTGGGTTTCAATTAACCGTATGTGGGTGTCAAAATAATGACCCAGGCAGTGTGCCCTGATAGAAAGTGTCAAAAACAAACATGGTCTACCAAATGTGTACTATTTATCCTTTAACCATGGGTATTTGTATAATTCGAGACATCTGTAGATTAGTGTGTCACCAGATCTAGCTATCTTGTGACAGGTCCCACAAATAAAATAGTTGGCCTTGTGTGAAAATCACCGGAATTTAGGGTAGTTAATCCTTGAACATTCTTATCTATAGAATTATCATCATGGATATCACTGTCTATCTATGGAAGAATGAATGGTGCTGGGAAATTGGGTATTTCATTACTAATATCAATTCTAAGGGTTGAATGTTCATGCTTTGTAGGTCTTAATCTAATGGAAACTAATCACCTCTAAGCCAAAGATGCATGAGAAAGGGGAATGGAAATGTGTCATTCTCGCATGGATCCACCTCCACCATGATGTCATCCATGACCATGGTTAGTAGTTACCCATGACTTATATCATCCATAGAAATTGTTCAGAAGAGGGTGATTTAACTTCTCATCTGATGATTTGAAAAGCAGAGGGTTTTACCATAAGGGATATGGCCCTCTAGGAGCTGGGGGATTTTGTGCCACATTGCCACAACCTCCCCAAAGGACCACATAGGTAGCCACTAATACTCACCCTAATATCCAACTATTTCAGTATCCCCTCCCCAAAACATTTATATGGTATAATCCCCTATGACAATGAGCTAAAGTACACCCGAGTCATCTAGTAGATGACTACATCCGGGGAGATATTAAGGAGGACCCCCATCCTGGCACACTATTGCCACCAGTCCCTCGGACTGAAAAATAGGTGGCCTATGCCTCTACTCTGTTGTCCTCAGTCCAAGTGTCCCAATGATAATGTTAGATGCAAGCTTAGAAAGATTCCCACCAAGGCAGTCATATTCTACAGCATCAGTATTCCATGTCACCATCGATGCATACTACTAGTTATCTACTATTGTAGAGCAAGGGAACTTTAGTTCCTAATTATAATTGAGGCCTTAGCCACTGATGGGAAAGATCGGTTGACTCCCTTGGTCGCCAGCATGAACTACAACCATCATGGAATGAACATGGATGATGTGATCCAGTATGTAGTTCCTACTCATTCCATCTCTAGCTAGAGTGTAGGCTATCCTCACTCTCACACCCATCTTGGTGGTCCCACCATGTTATAATTATTGGTCCAATAAGATGCCCTCCCCATATTTTTTACACCCAGTAAGGAGGTCCTCCCCATTCCTATGATCCAAAAAACATAAGTCCTCCGCTTATTTTAGATCTTCAATAAAAATGACTTCATCGTTTCATTCCTGGTTCAAGTATAGGTCCTCCTTACTATAGTAAATGTCTAAGAATAGTTCCTCCCCACTTAATCAATGGTCAACATAGAGGTCTTACTTGTGTCCAGTTTAATAAATATAAAGGACCTCCTCATGCTACCACATTCAATTAGAAAATAGGTCCTCCCCATTCCACCAAAAGCCAACATGGAGGTCCTACCCACATTTTAATTCGATCCCACAAAGGTCCTCCCTGCTATAGAACTCCCCACCACAGATTCCCTCCCCAGGCATCCATCAATCTTCATGGAGGTCCTCCCAATGTTTTGTTCAATATAATCTCATGTTTTCCTCACAGCTCAACTCCCCACATTAGTGGTCCTCCACATCTCTATATGTATAGATCATAGGATTGGATCCATATGTTTATTTCCATTTCTATACAATCTTGCAACAGCTGGACCTGCCTGATGACATCATGGATATGCAATTATGTACAAGCACATTCAATATGTCCATGTTCAACACACATAATTATATTGACATCTAATTGGGGTCCAAAGAGGATGAACCATCTTTTCAGGAAACACATCATCCATTGGGCACCCTAGGATTTGTCACTCGCCAACAAAAGAATCTCCTCAGCTTGGCAGATCCCTCCAACTCATTGCCCTTAGATTGAAACCACAACATGGGTAAAGGAATGTCCCAGAATTTATAACCTTATGACCTACTTGGTTCAGTATAGAAGATGGTGGTTGACACTATTATGGATTTCTGGAAACAAAAACTTTTTGAATAGAAAATAGTCATTGATGAGCTTTTAGTCGAGTGTATTTCAGGATGGCATCTAGACTTGATGATCCTCAGGCTAATCCTGTCCCTCCTATATAGGGGAAGCATGGGTAGCTTTAGTCCCACAGTGGGCAGGTTACCCAATTAATGTCTACAACCCTACACACCATGATAGGGTATATGATAGATTTTATATAAAATTTCTGTGTTATGCATCACCGAACCCACCTGAACTGTGTGAGAATCACCCTCAAGGACATGGCTCAGGTCTCTCCTCCAACAGATCTTCATGTTATTCCCCTAATGGTTCCAACAACCACTCCAGGATTTGCTTGGGCTACCTACCATGTTGATGAACCCGCAAACATGAAATCCTTCAAGAACCCAGAACACGACAATAATCCCCATAAGGAGGACCCAATGACTACCCACACTTCCAACCTCGAGGCTCGTGAGGCACAACATGTGGGAATCCCACTAGATAGAAAGATATATCCAACATGGGTAGTTGATATGAATGAAAACCCAGATGTCGGGAACCCTACATTTTCCTCTTTTTATTGTATGGGATTCTATCTACAATATTTGGAAAAATTTATTTCATGGTGTGGGCAGATGCTGGAATGCCAACATAGTAGGATGCTTCCAAATTATAGTGTTTCGTAGTGACACTGTAAGGACCCATGTTTGTTGGTTATAACCAGCTACTCATCATATCCATAACTCATTGGAAAGATTTTCGTAGGGAGTTTCTATATCAGTTCATCTCCACAACTCATAAGACTAGAATTGGTGACCTTTTCAAGTGTAAGAAAAATTAGATTGGGCATGTCGTAGACTTTTTCGCCAGGTGGAAAGGCCTCACAAAATCACTCAATATTATGTTGAATTAGGAACAACTATTGAAAATGTATATGGGAAAATTGAAGATTTAATTGGTTCCCTACCTCATCAGACATAACTTACAAGGTGTATTTTGATATATTCTGACAAGGCTTAATTCCTGGTGGAGACCTTGCAGCAATCCAAGCATGTACGCCCATTTCCTCCAACATCTCCTATAAGAAATACCTCCAGGGCTGAGACTATTGATTCCTCATTGGTCAAAGCCCCATTAACACTATAATTGTTACCAGTAGGGCTTGATCCATAATCTAGATGAGGAAAATAACCTCAAGCCCAGCCTCAGGCTCAACATTGCCTGCCTCAGAATTGTCTAACATCACCTCATCAAGCACCACCACATACACGAGACAATTAGGATATATCCCATCTTTAGGTTGCAACCCCTCGTTAGGTCCTTGCACCCAGAGTTCCTTTCCATGATTGGTGGAATCAGGCCTACTAATTTAATGAGTATCGGGTTCCTGGTTAATTTTGTAGTGCCTTGGGTCAAGGGATCATGAAGTTACGGAATACAGGAGACATGAGGAGGCTTATCTCATTTATCTCTATGACTACAACCCCTATCATTGGTTCCATATAATCACTATCAAGTAGTGATATATATTCAAGGACTAGATCCAGGACCATATTAATAAAAATCTCATCAGATTGGTTCATTCTCTATCATAGGAAGAATGTGATTCTGTAAATCATGACAGTGACATTAATGGTGAATGATAACAGGTCTCCAGCCACAGGTCTTGGAAGTACGATGATTAGTTTTCCCATTGAGTATTCTCTCCTTCCATTTGAATAACGTGTTCCCATTTGAATTGGTATGAGCTATGTACAGTTATCGGGCCTCCCTCCACCACAACTTCTTCATCTACATCTTATCTTTATACTTCTATGAATAGAAATTGCTGATGACACAATGGAATAAAAAGTCCCCCACATGTACCAAAGACACTGCACAGTCTAGGTGACTTATTACCCCATATATGAGCGTCGTCCCAAAAATTATGTCTGTATTTGAAGATTCATCATGAGATGTTCTGGAAACTGTCTTAGTGAACACAGTCAAGATGGTGGACCCTTATGTGGTTCCTGATAATGATGAATGTTGGGATGATCCTCATAATGTTTCTAGTTGACAATACCATCAATGAGGTCATGGACATGTGAACCATCAAAATTCTTAGTCCAATGATTTAATCCAAGTGATTCATTCTATCAATAGTAGATAGGAGGCATTGTATAGATCATAGCATGTGGAGTCCTCTCATCGTGTCTCATCAGGTTCATCACCACCACCATTCATGCCTCTCAATCAGGTAGAGCATCCGCGACCATGCAATTATCATCTACATCTAGTTATGGCCACACCCAAGTCACTCGATAGTCATCCAGTAGTAGTATGGTGTGGTTTATATGGTGATTAGTGAGACATTCCCATCCCCAACTAGAATTCTCTGGTTTTAATATTCACATCATCCATCATACCTCATGATGAAGAGCATCCTTTTCCTAGAAAAAATGTTTTTTTAGCATGGAATTGAAATTTTCCTAATCATCTTTCCAGCATTCCTTAAAATCTCAGGGTTATTGCAACACTTATATTATTAGAAGAGATGAGTGATGCTCTAATAGAGGATCTGAGAATCCCTATCCAAGTAGAGATAGTTTTAGTGGATACTGATGCCTTTCATGTTGAGGAGGTCGAAAAATAATAATTCCAAGAAACCATCTAATTAATAGGAGAAGATGAAGGCTCCTAGGTATAGGGGAACATCATCCACTCTAAATCACATGAATACTCAATGATGTGGGAGTGTACCATTGTCTCGTTGACACAGGATCGATGATCAATCCAATACCAAACCAAATTCTACACAATCTTTGATGGTCTGTATCATATCTGAGTCTCGAGGACCTAAAAATTCAGGGTTATGAAAACATTGAGTAGAGTTCGTGTGGAAAAATTCACCTAGAGACCTAGTTCGGCGGCCTGATCTGCAGTATTGAATTCATGGTCATCTCCCAAGGCCCCATATAAAATGAATTGATGATTAGACCCCATCTCCATCTATATGTCGCATTTCCCTCCTCATATCAACAATTCCACATGTACTCCCTAAAGGGTGGATTATGGATTCTACAAGGTGTTCCATACCCCTTCACTACTTGTGAATCCCACTATCTAAATGATAACTATTATAGAATAAAAAATAAAAGGTTTTGAGTATCGTGATTGAGTATAATGATACTATATTTGATTCCTAGGTGAACATGGATGATGCCTTCATTATTTTGATTCACCATCTTGAGGCTATAACCCTAGACTCGAGATATTTCTTCATTGTGTCTAGGATAAGGAGCAGACGCATTCCCAAATACATGGAACACCAAAAGATTTCTTCACACTTCTACATAAGATAGGACAAATTGATACCAGATCCTCTTACCCCTATTAGTTATCTAGATATTGGCCCCATGGTTATAGCAATGAACCACACTAACTTATTATTCTTAGTTGGGTTAAGTTGACATAGACCGACCTACCACAATTTCTTTCATATCATGAAACGTAGGCCCCGTGGTCGAGGGATTGATGGAATGAATTTATAAACATTTGTTTCCATGTTTTCAATAGTACAAGACTTTCCTTGTGAATATTCCACTACATCTCAGGCCTGCACCAACATTCCTCCAGGGTCATTTAACTTAGATGAATTTCCTCTTCCTGATGATCCTCTTGACTTGAACGATAAAAAGGACTTGAAAGATGGTCCTACAACTTTTGATGATGGTGTCTCCACCACTTTTGTTGGTATGGTATAAGTAAATCTTTGTATCAAGGAAGATATGAGGCCAACAAAAATATGTGTATCCATTCCTACATAAGAACAATAGTAGTGTGTGGATTTTATGAAAAAATATAAAGATGTATTTTCCTTGAGATATGATGTGATTCTTGGACGAGATCCCTTGGTCATCATCCACCATCATGGTCTCTTAGTATGTCATTCTGTTTTCAGATAACCTCCCAGGAAGATGCAGACCTTTCATGGTTCCATAGTAAAGGTCAAAGTTGATAATATCATCGAATCCACCATAATCCAAGAAGTCCAATTCTTCATATAGTTATCCAACATCATTCCTATCAAGAAGAAGAATGTACATATCAAAGTCTACACTGACATTCAAGATCTCATATTTCACTATATGAACGATGATTTTCCCCTTCAAGTGATAGAGATATTGATCGATGATAGCACTTGATTCAAATCCATATCCTTCTTGGATGGATATTTTTGGAATGTTAGATCTTGATAGCCCCTGAAGATGAAGTGTACACTACCTTCAGGGAACTGCATAAAGCCTTCTATTATTAGTTAATTCTTCTTGGGTTGTATAATGCAGTAAATACCTATTATCATGCTACGAACCAAATATACAAGATGATACATGGGACTCTAGGGGAATGCAATGTGGGTGATCTTCTAGTTAAATACTATCAGCATTAGGATCATCATAGAGATCTTGATAAAGTGTTTAGCATTCACCACACCCAATATATAAAAATATACCCCATGAAGTGTTCCTTTGGGGTTACCTATGGAAGGAATCTTAGATACATCATTAAATACATAGGCATTCAGATTGAGCAAAAGCTGATCAAGGATACTCGTTAGATGCCTCCTCTGAGACATCTTCAAGAGCTCTAATGTCTTTCAGGGCCACATAGCCTATATATGCTTATCAATTGAAAATATGGATGGAAAGCGTAACCCTTTTCCATACTCATGATGAAAGGCATCATCTATCAATGAGAAGAAGAGTTACAAACAATTTTTGACGAAATAAATAAGTATATGGTGTAGCCTCTGATTCTAATGCCTCCCATCTCTGGAAAGAGGATGGTCATTTATTTTACCACCCTGAAATGATCACTCGATGCACTTCTCACATAGAATAATAATAATGGGATATTGAAATTTTTTTACTATCTAAGTTGCATGCTCATAGAAATGGAGACCATATACTCATCCTTTGGGAAGAACTACCTCACACTAGTTTTTGTAATGCATAAGTTATGGAATTATTTTCAGCATCATGAGATACAACAGGTGTTATGTGTGAATATGCTAAAGTAAATTCAAAACCGCCCTATGTTGACAAGTCATCTTGCTTGGTGGGTAGTGATCCTTCATTATTTCAACATCAGGTTCATCCCACAAAAGTCCATCATGGTTTGGGTGCTACCATATTTTCTTGCCACCCATCGACACTATAAGAGCATTCCATATACCTTGAATTTATAGATGAGGTCATTTTCTTTAAGGATCATGCTATGCCATGTTGGTAGTTTCATTTCAATGGTGCCTCCTCGAATCCAACTAGTATGAGGCTCTATGATCCCCATGACAATAGAGTAGACATGTGGGATATCTTTATCCCATCCATGAATGATGTCCTTTCCTATTCATTTTTGTTGTCAGAATGCTGCACCAACAATGAGACGGAGTATCATGATCTCATCACTAGTCATGTTCTAGCTCTTGATATTGATGTTCCACATGTACATGTGAAGAGGAACATGAGCTAGTCATCAAGAAGATCAATGGTGATTATATTGTCTAGAAACCATAGCTCATACCCTTTCTAAAGAATGATATCTAGATGATGAACCAGATCCATTCTCAACCATAGGTGGATCATGTTCCCTTGTCCTAAAATGGCCAATCGGACGCCCTAGCCTTTTTATATTATTCTCTCATAGATCCTGAACTAGACGATTTATTCATCTTAGTGGTACATCAAAGGTTTACCGCCCATGTCAGCATAAATGCTGATGATAACTAGTAGGTTGGCTACCTAATCCTTGATTCCATCATAGAATATCCTCTATAACCCCTATTACAGTATAATAAACCTTTGTTTAGACAATTCCATTAAACAAGTATATATATCATGGCTGTATGCCAACACAAAGAGTGATGTGCGAGCGAATCTATCAGCGTGTAGTGCAGTTCACCCTCCAGAACAGTCTCGTCCTTCATCATATCTTATAAAAACATTGATTTTATGGCATTCTCCTCCATTTATTTCAATGAAGAAATATTCCCTAGGTTATGTATAAAGTTCAATATTGTTCTTGTGGCACAATCAAGCAGGGTTGAAACTCTCTCAGTTGATTTGATGGTTGGGTTACATTTGGCCTGCCATGGTTCATGACTATATCGAGTTCTCCAAGAGGTTCCATGCATGTCAGATTCATGCCATCTTTTTTTCATCGACCATTGGATCACCTCAATACCACCAACTATTATTGGCCCTTTCCCCATGGGAACTTGATGTTGTGGCACCATATCCACAAGCAACAGCTCACCGGTGTCGGTTTATTATGACTGCAATAAATTTATTTTCCATGTGAGTAGATGTGATTCTACTCATGGTGGTATAGGAAAATTATATCAGTGAAATTGTGAGATCTAATATCATCCATCAATTTAGAGTCCCTCATTCTGTTATCACTATTAACAACCCCAACTTTCTAGTAGCTGAGTTGATGAAATTTTATACCAGGTAGACCGTCTGGTATAACCACCCTTTTCACTACCATGAACAAGAAAATGGAAATATCGAGGAATTAAACAATACCTTCTCTATAATTTTTCATAAAATGGTTTGAAAAAACAAAAAGAGTTTGTTAGAAAATATCCCAAAATCTATTGGAGATTATTGGACAATAACTTGAAATTTCACTCAGGTGGCCCCATATTCTTTAGTATATGGAACATAGGTAGTTTTTCCAATCAAGATCAAGTTTCCATCACTCTGTATAGATATATACTATCAAAAGATATCATATATGGTAGTCGAAACCTATATTTTTGAATTTTAATCCCTCGATGATAATAGACACATGGACTTGGACAATTTGTAGACACTACAAAATATTTCACTTTTTTCAACATGGGAATATCTCTTCGTAAAAGTGAATTTTATGTTTGTAAATTTTTTTACCAACATATATGTCTCTATCATAAAACTATTGGTAAAAAGTCAGTCGTTAAATGATTTTACAATAAATAAAATATTTTTGGGGAAATTATAATAATATAAACAGATAACATATATTTTGGTTAAAGTGCTTAGAAAGAAGTTCTAGTAACAAATTTTTCTATTAGTAATAATATTACCAAAATATAATATTTTTTTATAAATTACATTTGAATAAAAATTATAATTTTTTATTACTGGTAAGATTTCATATTATATTTATTAATTTATCATATGTAATACAACTATTGTAATTATTAAACCGAAGATGATTTTAACACATGTTCAATATTAAAAAAATAATAATAAAGAAATTAATTACAAAACCAATCAATACAGAAACACTGGACACCCACCCCCACCCCCAGCTCCAGCGAGTCAGCACCAGCACCAACAGCTCCAACCAGTCAGCTAACCAGCAGCTCCAACCCATCATCGTTGGTGAGACAGCTCTAACTCATCCATGCCAGTGAGACAGGTTGACACGTGACTATAGTGGGGTGTGGAAAAACAATTATTTACTAAGTTAAATATAGTATAGTGGTTAACCTAGGATGTCTCCAGATAGGAGAGCACGGAAATCATGTTTGTCACTTTGTTTTTTAATTTGTTTGGTTTTGAAAATAATGAAACAAAAGTAAAGAAAGCAATAACTTATAAGATATAAAACAAATTGAAAAATAATTCGATTAAAAATAGTGATAAGTATTGGGGTGATCAGGTCAGGTTTGGTTTTCCGATTGCAATGTTATCATAGTTCTTATTTATTCATTCCTTTTGTATTAAATAGATTGAAATGAGATTTCACAATCACTTCCTATCACTTATTTCTTTAATGATGTTGGAGATATTAACATTACTAATATCTTAGTTTTGTATTATATCCATCATTTTGTGAAAGAGTTATAGCAAATACCCTCAACTGATTAACGCAATTCCCAATGGGGTCTTGTTTATCCCAAACAATCTTGAATATTCAGTACATATCTCACACATACTGACGATTGGCAAGTACTTCACCACTATGTTTTGATCTATTCCATCGTATATAGTCCATAACCTAGTGGGGGATATAATTTTCATTAAATAAATCAATAATAACAACAGAATATAAAATTAAATACAATCACATAAGATAATATAAGCTATTATTACAATTGAAAACGACTTCATAATAGAGAACATTTTATAACATTAAGAGCATGAAGTCAAACATTAAAAAATAGAAAATCTTACCTTCCCAAATCACTCATAATATTTACCACACCATGTTAAGGGTAATTGAGGAGAAGTGGGAAGAATTATTCATTATAAAACTAAATGAAAGAAAAGTGGGAAAAGAAGAACAAAATTGTATCCTCCAGATTCTGTCCACCAGAATTTCATCTTCGGTTCTCCCACCTTCTCATCGGTTCAGGCCAAGGTACCTTCTTATAGGATCTGAGGAATGTTGTTGGAAATCTACCCACAATTTTTAAAAGCGTTTGGAGTCGTGTGGAATGAGTTATGACTGAATTAGTAGACCTGACTTGTTCTAGTCGCCAATCACTATTCCATAAACACTACTTTGACTGGTCTAAGGGTGGCCTTAATAACATGAATTCTCCATTAAATTTAAGGGTAAGATTCCTCGTTGAGTTTAATTATGAAAAAATCTTGAATCAGACAATTTGGTAGTTGGTATCCAGAGATATGTCTCATTGAATGAGTCATGGTCTATTCTGTCAGCCAAAATACATTTTCAAATAGACTGATTTTATTTGGCCTCTTTTAATTCTAATTGGCACTTGGTCCAAAAGACTTATTTGTATAAAAAAATTTATATAAAAACATTTATATAATCCTAAAAAAAGGAATCATGTGAACTGGATGAAAAATTTAGGATTTATGCTCGAAATACAGAGGCAACATAAATATATTAAATGTCAAGAATTAACCACTTTTCTCATTTAAGCTCAAAACTCAAAAAAAGTCCTAAAATGATGAAAATAAGATAAAATTCATTAATGGGAAGGGATTAAATCATTTAAAAACATATGTATAAATATAAAAATATGAACTCTGTTAATTCCCCCACACTTATCAGTTGGACTCCTTGACAAGTAAACATCGACATTAAATCAAAGAAAATTTAAAACACATATCTATGAGATCTAAAAATACAATACCAAGAAAAAAAATTTATCATGCCTCATAAAAAAAATATTATTTCAAGTTCTTAATTCAGTTCACTAAATATATTTTCTATTCATTTATTATCCCATGCACACAAAATACTTACCTAATATGCACATTTTTCTCACCATGAAAATATCAATTTTCAAAAATTTCTTTGTCATCCAATACTCATGCAAGGGTTACCATAGGCTTGATAACTTCCTATATCTCCTCCCAATATGAGTCAAGGGATTATTTTTATTATGAGGAATTTATAGGGTTGTTCTGTGGCTTTCAGTTGGTAGGATTTAGATGTGAAAAGTCTGAGTCAGAATAAGGAGGGCTTGCCTCATTTTGAAACAAAATTACATTATTCTAATTTTGTACTCAAGTACAGTAGCCTCCTAACTCCCATTAGTAGTAAATCAGCTCTATTTTAATGAAAAATATGTAAAATTTTAGGCCATTCATAATTTCATCCATAACTATTTCAATCATATCAAACATGATTTTTCTTGAAAGCTTTAGAAAAGGCACAACTTTTTTTCTCCATTGGAAGCTCCAGAAAGGCACAACTTCTCATACATGAAAGCTCCAGAAAAGGCACAGCTTCCAAAAAAATAATTTTCTTCAGCAGTATATTCTTCTCTTCAACATTTTATTTTCCACACAATGTATCACCAAGTGTGGTAGCACAGTACAAGACAGCTTCCCCGATAATTATGTTCAACTAGATTATGCAATTTCTCTTCAAGAGTAGGTTGGATAGGGACAATTGGCTTATGATGTGGCTAGCCTAGTTGGTTGTTCATGTATTCTATGGGCTACAAGGATTAATTATACAAGGTGGAAAATTATGAAAAGGATTATTTTGAAAAGGAGGATTTAATACCAAAGAAACACCTCAATCATTTAAAACACATGTACCTCAAACCCTCATGTTTTGATAAGAATAAATCAAATTCTGGTTAAATGAAGAATGGTATGGTTCTCTCAAGAAATGAGGTGAATGAAAAGTATATGAAAATTAGGTTTACAAGCCTCACAAGAAAGTGATTTCAAATATAATGACAGTGAATTGTGGAATTGGATTAAAAAATCAGAGTACTTTTCATGAAATTTCCAAATATTTTAACTTGAATCAAATTAATTTTAAGTATTAATTTAAGCTTAGTTTCATGAGATAAATTGTTTCACACATTGAAATTGGTTTAAAAAATGGCAATGATATCCATTTTAGCTCAAATGTTTTATAAACACACAAAAATTTGAAAAACATACAATTTAAAAATACTAAACTATAACTCCCCCCCCACACTTAAATGATGTAGTGTCCTCAATACATTCATGTTGATTTAACATGTAATTATAGATTAAATTTAATCACAAAAATCAAGAAAAAGATAAGGATATGTACAACCTGACTTATTGGTAGTGAATTATTGAGTTAAGATCCTAAGTGATGCATACTTGAAAACATACAACCAAAAGTAGAGAAAGTAACATATGAAATTTATTATAAGAAAATATAAATAGAGTGAGAAAAGAAGGATAGATCTTGGTTTTATCCCCCCAAGTGGGCCCTGGGTTTTGACTGCCTCCAGATCGGCAGTTTCAGTTGGTTATCCCCAATCTGATGGTGGGTTTAGTTTCTTTGAGATGAAACAACAACACTTCTTCTTTACATCTTGAACTTCTTCCTTTTTGTTGAGTACTTCATGGATATAGTACAACAAATTCACCCTAATGAAAATGATATGCATATTTCATAGTGGGGGTAGGACAAAGAATGATTCCCCCTCTTTATTAGTTTCCACTTTCATAACATCTTTTTCATTCTCCAGCGGTTCCTCAAGGTATGCTACATCAAAATAATATTCAAAGTGAAAATCCGAGTGTAATTCTATTTGAATAAAATTAACACATGATGAGTCAATATCAAAATATTCTCTTACAATGTAAGCATCTTGTGACTCTTTTTCCTCAAGAAAGTCCATTTGGATCTCATATTTAACTCCTTCAAAAAAATTATCAACATGTTTGGGAAGCTCTAGGTGTTCCTCTTCAGTTGTATCTTCTTATTTTTCCTCATCCTCCCAGGCAATAGATGTGTTTGCCGTATCTGAAAAGTTCATGAAAGGGAGGGTGATATTCAATTCATATTCAATAAAATCAGAATGAAAAGATTATAAGAAAATATTATATCCATGAGTTTGTTCAGATTCAATTTCTTCATTAATTGGAGGTTCCTCTTGTTGTTGAATTCCACAAGATAAAGGTAGATAGTTAGGCTCCTTCATCTTTTCTTTAAATTCCACAGCTTTGGTGGTGTCTTCATTCAATGATTCTGGTTATTCTACTTTATAAGGAATATTTGGATCAAGTAGTTCTTCACACTCAGTGTAGAATCCATCTATATCTTTGTTGATCATCCACATGTATCTCAGTAGTCAATTCTTCCATCTTGGCCTCCTCAAGTTCGTGCTTAGGTTCGGGTTTCTCCATAAATGCACAAGCATATTCAAAAGGAAATTCTACTTTTCTCTCTAGTTGTTTTATGTCATTTCTAAGTAATTGAATTTGAACTATATTATACCCAAACTCATCTTCTTGTTCCACATGTGGGTAAATTTTCCATGAATTAAAGACATGATCATTTGAAAACAAAATGGATTTTTTTTTTTGAAAAGTGTTAAATATTTATAATTAGATCGTGGAACTACCTCCCCAGAAAAAGAGAAATTTTTTGACACATAACTATCATGGGGTGTGGAAAAAACAATTATTTACTAAGTTAAAATATAGTATAGTGGTTAACCTAGGTTGTCTCTAGAGAGGAGCACACAACAATCATGTTTGTCACTATGTTTTTTAATTTGTTTGGTTTTGAAAACAATGAAACAAAACTAATGAAAGAAATAACATATAAGATTTAAAACAAATTCAAAAATAATGTGAATAAAAATAGTGATAATTATTTTGGTGATCAGTTCAGGATTGGTTTTCCAATTGCAATGTTATCATTATTCTTATTTATTCATTCCTCTTTTATTAAATCGATTAAAATGAGATTTCAGAATCGCTTCCTCTCACTTACTTGTTTAATGATGTTGGGGAGATTAAACCATACTAATATATTAGTTTGGTCTAATATTAATCCTTTTGTGAAAGAGTTGTAGTGAATAACCTCAATTGATTATGGAAATTCCCAATCAGGTCTTGTTTATCCCAAACAATCTTGAATATTCAGAAAAAATCTCACACGTACTGACGATCGACAAGTACTTCACCACTATGTTCTGATATATTCCATCCTATGGATACCATAACCTAATGGGGGATATAATTTTCATTAAACAAATCAATAATAACAAAAAAATATAAAATCAAATACAATCGCACAAGATAATATAAGCTATTATTACAATTAAAACCAACTTCATAATATAGAAAACATTTTTTATCATTAAGAGAATGAACTCAAACATTAAGAAATGGAAAACCTAAACTTTCCCAATCATTCATAAGATTTACCCCACCATGTTAAGGGTAATTGAGGATATGGGGGAAGAAGTATGCATTATTAAACTAAAAGTAAGAAAAGAGAGAAAAGAAGTACAAAAAATGTATCCTCCAGATTCTATCCACCAGAAGTTAAGATTCGTTTATCCCAAATTATCATAGATTCAGGATGAGGTCACTTCTTATAGTATGTTAGTAATGTGTTGGTCATATACCCACGATGTTTGAAATCATTTGGAGATGTGTGGAATGCGTTATGGATGAATTAGTAGACCTGACTTGTTCTAGACGTCAATCACTATTCAACCAACCCTACTTTGTCTAGTTTAAGAGTAGCCTTAATCACATAATTTTTCCATGAAATTTAATGGGAATCTTCCTAGTTGATTTGGATTTCTAACACAGCTTGAATCAGCCAATTTGGTGGACGGTAGCTAGAGATATGTCTCATTGAATGAGTCATGGTCCATTCTGCCGGCCATAATACATTTTAATATTGACTGATTTTATTTGGCCTATTGGAAGTCGAATTGAAACTTGGTCCATCAGACTTATTTATAGAACACAATTTACGTAATCCTAAACAAATAAATCAAGTGAATTAGATGAACAATTTAGGAGTTATGCTAGAAATACAGAGACAACATAAATCTGTTTAATGTCCAGAACTAACCACCTTTCACATTTAAGCTCAAAACTCACCAAAATTCCTAGAATGATGAAAATAATATCAAATTGATTAATAGGAAGGGATTAAAGTATTTAAAAAAATATGTATAAATATGAAAATATGATCTCTGTCACAGCTCTAGTGACCAATGAGCACCCGTAACCCATCCATGCCAGCGAGTCACCTCCTACACGATCTCATCAGTGCCAACAATCCACATCTCGTGACCCATCCATTCCCTTGGACCAGCACACCGACTCTAAAGTGAACTTGTATAGATTCAATACCAAAACCGTCATCTCCAATATCTCCACCATAAAATCCAAGAGGATACTCAAAAACAATCCATCTTCAATACAAGTAATAAAAAAATTGAGCCAGCTCCAGTCTATGCCACACCCTTGAGTTCCAATATCTGCATCACTAACCAAAGTGAATAAGAAAAAATCAGTGAAAAATATATATATGAATTGATATGAAAATATAAATAAAATAATTTTTAGAAAATTATTATAATGAATTGAAGAAAAATAACACAAAAAAATTAAAACAATTCACCTCCAAAAGAATCCATCATTCAGTATTTGAAGAATGATGCGCAATCCAATCATCTGGGGACAAATTAAAACCATTGAATCTGGTAAAATATCTCAACAACCATCGATGTGATAGGGACACAACATCATAATAGATCCATGTAATCGTTCACAGTATCCTGGATTGTAAACACAAGCATAATGTAATGTTGTCCACCAGATCATGAAAACTGATGCGCTAGTGACAAAAATATCTCAGTTGGTCCAAAATAGATAAAACATTAATCATATTATGTTCCAAAAGTAACAACATCCTCCACGATATGTAGCCAACAGGTATATAGTTATCAAACCATCATCAAAATTTCTGATAAATCAAGCCATATTCCAAGAATAAACTAGATTTAGCAGCTCCAAAACACCATCATGTAGAATGTATACAAACCTAGTAGAAAACCTGACCCAAAACATCATTTTTAATATTAATTCCAATACTGAAACATCATATTAACATCCAAACACATGGAAAGATTCTTTTCTTTTATTCATTGATGAAGGATAATCTGTACTCTTCTAGTTTGAAACAATTGACATAAAGAAAAACATTTAACATAAATAAAAAACATGAAATTCCTACCCTTTTCCACATATAACAACCACAAATCCATATTCAAAAACATGGAAATCATTACCCTTTTCCCACATAGCCTGCAACTTCATATTCAAAATTAATATCCAAACACAAATAATGTTACTTACTCATGTTTTCTTTTAATTCATTGATGAAGTTTAAATGGTTACTTTCTAGTGTAAAATAATTAACATAATGTTAAAACCTACATAAAAACACTAATACATCAAGAAAACACTACTCAAGCATTTGATTTTTGGTCGTGATCGCGAAGAAATAAACTACACAATAGCTACTAACTAAAATTTAAATACAAAATTAAACAACCATGTTAATACACCAATCATTTAGAAAGGAAATAAGAGATGACGTAAAATGTATTCATGTGTAATCTATAGAAAATATTGGTTGTGATTAAAACAAAAGGGTGGAAATTAATTACCCTTTTCCACATATAACACCCAAAACATCACCCATTATCATTAATTAATAGACCAAATAGTGCAAGAGTCTGCAGTTCTGCAAAATTTGAGTAATTTAGAGGGATTGTGATCTGGGAAGGAAATACATTGAATAAAAACAACGTATCTTAGACTATTTATGGAAGCAGAAAATAGGAAATTGGCCATTTCTATATGATCATCCACATAATCCTTCCACAACATGTCTGTGTTTTTTTCCTAATCCCCAATACCGAGATAAATAATGGATGAAATCAGATTAAAAGTATGTAAGAGGTCAAAAAAACACTACTAAATACATAATTTCTTAATTCTTTTAAATCAACATAACAATAAATTAGATATGAAACCATCGAGGATTGATTTGGATACCATCACTAAATAACCTACAGTAAACATAATTTTCTTATATTGTAAATTTTAATCATACCATGTGGATCACTCTCCAATACTGCTCTAACTATAAGGTCTATCAATGGTGAAATATAACATATATTTGACTATTATTTGGATATAGAATGTATATTTCTATATGTTATTTAGTATTAATGGAGAAATCCACTACAAGTACATCATTTTTTGGTCATGTCAAATAAATTGTGGCATCCCAAATCCAAATTTATAGAATAATAGAATGATTAAATTGAACAACCTATCTCTAAGTAATAGGACCTTCAGACATGAATGAATTAATAAATCAGAAGATGGTATTTGTATTCCTTTTTTGAAGAAGAATAAAATACAAAAAAAATCAACTATGCTAGAAGAACATTAGAACAAACACAATGGAAAAAAACCTGAAGAGGAAAAGAATAAAAAGAAAACTCTCTTGGTTGGGATGCCAGGAGCCAAGCCGAAGCCTTCTCTGCAGCGTAATGCAACCCGAGAGGAAGAAACCACAATATCCTCTCCCACAACCACCAGAAATATAACCTTTATTTATTGAAAGATACCATAATGTCCTTCATTTTAAAGGCTGATGCCTCCTATTAGAATAAGTATTAAGTGGCACTAGATTCCACAACATTCCCTCTTTAACATACCTCCTATCAATTCTATCTGGCGGAAATTCAACCTTGTCCCCAAGGTGGGAAAAGGGAAGTGGTTATGAAACAACTGTGCATTTTCCCAAGTATCATCAGAATCTGGACATCCATGACAATGAATGAAACACTGAAGATTAGAACCAGTGCCACCGAAAGCCTGAACAGAATCCGGTAAAACTTGTTCTGGAATTTCTTCACAAAAGTGTTGAGGAAGCTACTCTAAAACATAGTCCCTAACAACCAATTGAATTTAAGAAACATGAAAAACATGATGAATCCTACTGTGATCGGGTAAGGCAAGATGATAATCCACATATCCCATGCGATAAATAATGGAAAACGGTCCCTAAAATGTGGAGAAAGATTTGGACAATATTTAGAGGATGGCACCATAATATTTGGAGAATAGATCTTGACAAAAACAAAATCACCATGATTAAAAGAGACATCCCATCGTTTTTTATTTGACTATTGCCTCATAGAGTTCTAGGCAGACAAAAAATATTGTTGTAAAGTATAGAGAGGTTCATCTCTATCAATCTAAGCTGCAACAATAGCATAAATAGCTATATCGCTGGGAATATAATGTGGCAATGTGGGAGGTTTGCACCCATAAACTACTTTGAAATGAGTAAGTCCAGTGGAAACATGAAAAGACATATTAAAATAGAATTCGGCCAATGGTAACCAGTGGACCCACTCCTCAAGTATATCAGAGGAAAAAAAATTAATTATTTTTTGAGGCTACAGATGACAACTTCAGTTTGACCATCTATTTGAGGATGGTAAGAAGAGATCATTTTGATTTTAGTACCATGAAAACAAAATAATTCCTTCCAGAACAAACTAGTAAACAATGTATCACGAAAACTAGTAATAGCACTCGGCATGCCATGAAAATGAACAATTTCATTAATAAAAATTTCAGCGACCTCTTTATCCTAAAAAGGATATTTTAAAGTTATAAAATGAGCGTATTTGGAAAGACGGTCCATGACAACAAACATTACTTCGTACCCTTGTGATTTGGGATGTCCGTAAATAAAGTCCATGGAAACGTACTCCCAAATCATCTCCAAAATCGAAAGAGGTTTGGAGTAAACCTGATGGGATTAAATTTTGATTCTTATGTCATTGTCAAATATAGTATTCCCAGACAAATTTGAGGACAACATGGGTCATACATTGCCAAAAAAACCTACTGCCAAACGTTTTTAAGTCATCAAGTACCCCTTATGAACACCAAGAGGTGATGCATGAAAATAATGTAATAAAGGGGGAATAATCTAAGAAGATTTAGAAAGAACGAGGCGTACTTTAAAAAAGAGTAGATCGTGCTACAACGAAAAACTAGCAATATAACCTTCATTTATTAAAAAAGACCAGAATTCCCTTCATTTAACAGACTGATGGCTCCTCCAAGAATAAGTCTTAAGTGGCACTAGAGTCCCCAACTTGACCTCTTTAACACGCCTCCTATCACTAAGAATGTAAAATGAAAAAGTGATATAAGGAGTGTGAATTGATTTTCAACCAAGGTGGGATGTTGATCTCTTCCAAAGCAAGGATGTAAATATAATTAGTTGAACAACTATGAAGAATAGTTGTAACATGAGAAATCTTGTGTCCTATTGGTTATGGAATCAGATAAAAATATGGATCCCTCTCCACCAACAATAGATTAATTTCCATGACAATCATCATCAACAGTTTAAGTAGTAATAATATAATGAAACTTATAAAGAATCAAATCATTGTAAACATGTTGAATATTTTTTGGAATTACAATTCATGTTAACCTTTTATATACATAATACTTCTCCAATTAGATTTATTCTCTATAGGGTAGGCACCCATTTCCATATTCTTAAAAGAAGAATAGAAAATAGATTTCTGGAGCTTATTCTAACCTACAATGCTCCTATTTTGAGTTATGTCCACATCCCTTAGTTGAAAATAGAAAAAAGATGAATATGAACACCATGAAGAGCCATTTTGGGTAGATTTTAGACTATAGAAACATTGATATACGCTACAGAGCCCCTAATCATTGAAAATTCCATTCTTGTGACATGTACCTTAAATCCAGGTCAAACATCTTGATTCCTTGGCTGCTCTCCTAGTATAACATTTCCAGGGGTACCTGCAATAGAAAATTATACAACCTTAAAGGTTTTACATTTTACCATATTGGATT
Source organism: Viscum album (assembly GCA_963277665.1). Classification (NCBI taxonomy): domain Eukaryota; kingdom Viridiplantae; phylum Streptophyta; class Magnoliopsida; order Santalales; family Viscaceae; genus Viscum; species Viscum album. Next base: position 1,825,433,098 of record OY728137.1, on the reverse strand, counting down.
CCATTTTATTTCCCATTTTAGGTATAGATCCAACCTGAAAATCAATTCACTCATCACACTTTACAGAATTCACTTGGCTAACTCAACTAATAAAATGATGTCCATCTCCCATTGGCTCAATCAATATTAACATATTCAGAATAATACTTGGAAAAAGAATATTCTTTGGCCAAACAATCATTTCATTTACCTCGACATAATCCTCATCGGCCCTCACTGCATCATCCCGAGCCAAAAATATTCCCCTTACCATAGTGTTAATGATAGTTCCCATAAATCTCAAAATGTTGACAATATTCAGTCGACCTCTCATACCAAATCATCTGACCCAAACCCTCACCGTCTTCCACACCAAACTAGACAGAGACTGGAAGAGTTTGGGATAAATCTAGTTTGATGAAAACCCTACCCTAAATTGGATGCTTCCCAGTTAATGTGTGTTGATTAGCCGTAAGATCTTCTTAGTATCATTTCCACGGTGTTGAAGAATTGTAGAGTAAGGGAAATTAATGGGAATACCAGAAGATAGATCCAAATCACGAGTGTAGTACTAACCTTCCTAAAGTAAATTATTAGTGAACTTCGCGCTCCCAGACCTGATATCCTGACGGCTATGAGACCTCACATTCGAGAAGTACCCTCCATCATCATAGATGATAGTGATCAATGAGGAATGAGAATCCTCATCAATTCATTGTGATTCATACCCCATTATATATTCATGTTTTTGTATAAATATTCTTTAGATGTATTTCAATGCCCAAATCCCCAAATAAGGGTATATTTCTACGAATCCAAATTGGAAGCCTGTACGACGGTCTAAATGTCCATCACAAGAAAAAAATTCACCGACCGAGGGATCCTAAGATCTAAAATGATAGCTGAGATGGGAGAAAGAGTAAATTTTTTTGAATGCGGTGTGTGTTCGTTTCAAAAAATATTTCTCATTTAAAAATACATTAATTCGATGTACAAATATATATATTTTTATTAAAAAAATTTGTTCGTATACATATATATATTAAATTATTTTTATAAGATTTTTATATAAGAATTTATTGGAAAAAACATATAATGTAAAAATATTTTGGGTATTAATAGATATTAATAACATATTTATGTGTTGGTAGAAAAATGTCAGTATTAATATGAAAAAATAATTGTTGGTAAAAGATTCATTGGTATTAGATAGTTAATACCAAAAGATATAACTATTAGTAAATAAATCATTGGTATTCAAAATTAATACTAAACAAACTCAATTTCTGTTGGAATTAATCATTTTTACCAACAAATATGTTGTGTGTTACTAATTTTCTGCTGGTAAAAGCCACTTTTTTTATTATGAGAGGAACCATAACAATATAGCTAGGTATTTCAACAAGAATGTTTATCTCCACTCCTTCCTTCAAGTTGAAATAGTATTGTCTCTATGGACACTAATGATACCTAGAAGGAAGCCACCAACAATGGATCCCAAATAAAGAAGGACCATAAATCATTCATAGGGTTTACCCTAATGTTTCATACTCCTTAGTCACCATGGATGGAGATCGAGTCACTCCTATGAATAATACCTTGTTTTCTCAAATATTAATTCACATGAGTGGGGTTCTTACATACTACATGACATTAAACTATGGTTACGTCCTGTATGATTATAAATTGTGCAGTCACCTACTGGACCGAGCTTTAAAACCTTAAACAATGATCTCTTGTATCCAAGAAATATAACGTTAAAACTATGTTTCCGTATCCCATATGATGTTAAATCATTTCTTCCATAATTCATGACATTAAAATTCATGGGAAAAATCATGAATGATGGTAAACTACTATTACTCCCCACATGATAGTAAACTATACAGTCACATCTTGGCCCGAGTTCTACAACCTTAAACTAAGATCTCCTGCATTCGAGTGACATGATGTTATATTGTGCTTCTATGTCCCACATGACATTATACTATTGGTTTATTACTGTATGACATTAAAATTCACAGGTCACATCTTGCATGATGTTAAACTGATGTTACGTCCCACATGATGATAAATACATAGTCACCACTTTTTCCAAGTTCTATAACCTTAAACTATGATCTCTTTCCTCCTTCTCGGAATTCCAGATCTATGTATGGATGGATTCCTATCCTCATGGGATATGTAGGAAGTCCAAAACAATTATTCTTTGGGCCCAGTCATAATTTCATCCTTCCAGCCCCATGGCTTGATATCCATCATCAATATGTGGTATAGTGTGGATCTTGTTGATCCTCATTCATGACGGGATGCTTTATGGAACCATACTACACACCCTTATTTTGGTATCTCCAACACATGATCTATGTTCTATGACCTTAAACTAATCTCAATATTGTCTAAGGAACATGATGTTAAACTTTTTGTCCCTATCCCACATGCCATTAAATTGTTACCTCATATTTTCAATATGTTAAAATACATCACATTTACGGTCCATCCTGCATGACCTTAAATGAAAATTCACCCTTTATCCTTCATGATGTTAAAATAAACCATCCCACGGGATGTTAAACTGATACTTTATCTTATTTTCATGATTATAAACTACACAACACCCTAATTTACTTTTAATGGGAATCACCTTTAAAAATTTCTCTAACCATATCATTTTCAGAACTATGTATGGCTTGATTTCTATCCTCATGGAATACATAATAATTCCTAGACATTTGTTATATTTTCAAACAGAAATTTTCATCAAATTTTCATCCTGGGCTCCACTTGGGATTATGTGGTGCGGTAGGGAGTTCCAAGGTCCTCATTCACGTTGGGTTATAACAATTTCACCATGTACCACCCTATAGAATATTCCTCCCAACCCCGTTGTCACCGTATGAGATTAATCTCAACAAGATTTCATGAACTATACATGAATTGATTCCCATACTCATGGGATATGTAGGAATGAACAAAAATTTATTCTTTTGGCCCAGTCATAATTCTATCCTTTTATCCCCTTGTCTAGAGATCTCTATTGGGAGTGCGTGGTGTTGTCTGGATTTCCATTATCCTCATTCTCTTAAGGTTTATTTTCCTATTCCATGCACATCCACATTAGGATACCATCCATTCCATCATCCTTATTTCATGACATTAAACTGTTTAACTACCCCCATACCCACCATATGATGTTAAACTGCAAATAATATTCATGAACTACTAATGTCTTGATTTCCATTATTATGGGATACATAGGAACACCCAGACATTTAGTCTTTGGGTCCAGAGCATACTCAACACCACATTCTTCTCAGGAATATATTTTTGACTATGGCCCTCCTTGTTCCTCATTCAAACCAACATTATCACCTCATCATGCCACATATACCCATTATAAGATCACTATTTAGATTGAGATCTATGAATCTAAAAAAAGATATCATTCATCATTATCACGTGAAGTTAATTGATAAGATGTCCAAAAAACTAGGTATGCATTGATTCCCATCTTTATGGGACGCGTAGGAATGTTTAGAAATGTTGTCTTTGAGTCCATCCCTAGTTTTTTAACCCTCTTTTAATCCTACCAATTTTTTTCATCTAGTATTGGCCAATTACAATGGAATATCTAGGATCCCATTCTATATTTGTTCCCTTATGAAGGGATTTTCATCCCTCTATCTAATATTCTTAATTATTGTGATTAGATGAACAATGTAATATGACCTAGAGTGTTGGATTATACATGGAAATTATCTCATTTCATTTAGATGCTTAATCTGTCCCTTTGTTTGGGTCTCCATCACCTTTAATGTTTGAAGGGATTAACTAATGGTAGGATACGTGGCCTTATGGATCACCTACCATCATTGGAAAAAGCCCCAAAAGATTTTGAACAAAAATTTGATATAGGCTACATGTTTTGAATATGGTCCGAAGTTGACAATAATTTTTCTGTTCCAATCCCAAGTCTCATGATATGGATGATGTAACTCAAATTTGTTAAGAAGTTATCCTCCATCATTACTCCAACCCACACTGTGTCCAAAATAGTGGACATTGTGACTCACATTCCCTTACACATCTCAATTTATAGGAATAACTTCAACACCCTTGGTGTTACCCCTCTGTACACATTTGTGCGTTGATCTAGATGATCAACATTAATTGGGACACCTTAACTCAGCATCCTTGTTCCCATACTATGTGTCTATTTGTTTTATAGAAATCCTCTATTCCCCTTAGTTTCCACACCAAGAATGGATCAAATGGTCTTAGGTATCATGATGGATTTTTACCCACCTTGAATAATCACACAATCTATTGGTCCCAACTCTATAAACCTAAACTAGAAGTTTACATCCCAGGAAATGACATTAAACCGATCATCCAAGTCCAAGCATTACAACATTAAACTGTGTGTGGGTTTTAATTGAATGTACTGTATCATGAAAGGACATCCTTGGTCCTCATTAAAATTTATTTTTTCTACATTTCCACCCTATGTGCATTCCCTTGAACCATTTCCCACTCAATGGTCCGAACTCTGTAACCATAAACTAGGAATATAAGTCCCAAGATATTGGTGTTAAACTGAGAATCTGAGTCTGTTCATCATGACTTTACACTATAAGTGTGTAATTGATGGGATATGTGGTGTGGTGTGCTTCTCCTTGGTCCCAATTCACATCAGGTTACATCATGGAACAACACTACACATACTCATTTTGGAATGGAATGAGTTATATGACCATAAAATAATAAACCTAATTTATTTTTTACATGATGATAAACTGCATAAAAATATTTTTCCATATCGTATCATGTTAAACTATGCATTTCACATCTGGATATTTTTATGGTAAACCACACAACCTTAAAATGTCTTCACCAGAGAAGGTGTTTCCTCTTGGCACTTTCCATCTATCAGACCATCTTCAAGAAAAACATGTGTTTTGATTCCACCCCTCACATGATGCATAGTAACGCCAGTACATCTTGTCCATAGCCCATCTGTAGAGTCACGATCCTTTTCCCACCCACTTGGTTTGTATTTACTCTCTAGAAAAGTGTGGTGTGATACATTCCTCCCTTGGTACTCATTTACATAATGTTACCTTATGGTTCCACACTACACATCTCCACCACATATGATCTGGGATCATCCAAATATTTTCAGTTTCATGGCTCGCATGACATTAAAATTCATAACAATTACAATTTTCTCACTTTAGAGGATATCACCCCTATTGTTAAGGCCCGTCTTCCATTCCATCTCCAATAACTTTGTGTGGCTTGACTCTTTCCATCACATGATACATAGTAATGCCTAGAAAGCTCGTACCTAGTCCCACATATGTAATTACACCATTTATATCATTCTTGGATTGGGTCCCCATTTGAGAATACATGGATTGATCTGGATCATTATGTTTTTCATTCACATTGGTTTATTTATAGTTACATGCACCACATCCCAATCACATGATGTCAAACTGGGAACCATATGGTCTACACTTTATGACATTAAACTGATATCTCATGGTACCTGAAACATGAACATTAAAAAATTCAAAACACCCCTCAGTAACCCGATCCTTGAGAACTGATCTGATCCCTCCTATGGATGCTCCACACTTTCTTGTTTTAGCATTCTATGATGTGAGATCTGGAGCGTTGGATTCCCAAATAACATTTCCCAAAATTCTATTTCACTCTTCATGAATCCCATTTATTTATTATGCATAATCATTCAAATAATAATAAACCCCTTAATGGAAGGATGCTAAAACTCATGTCTTTCCTACCATCATGGGCCAACTCCCTGAAAGATCTTGAATGACACATTGAGACAGGTCCCATGTTTTGAATATGGATAGTAGATGAACCTCGTTTTTTTGATCCCATTATTGGTTACATGATAGGGGTGTTGTGTTTAAAACATGGTAAATAGCTCTCCTCCATCATTATTCCTCCCTCATTATGTCCCAAATATTGGACATTGTGATTCTCATTTTCTTGTCCTCTCATTTTCTTGTGGATCTCCAACGCCTCTGGTGTTGTCCCTCCATTTATGTGCACACATAATGTTGGAATGTGGGCATGGTTGGATTTTCCCACCTTGTGTATCCCTTCCATTTTTGTACACTATAATATGATAGGTAAATCCAGATATCCATCATTATTTCCTAAACCGATCATGGATCATGTGGGCATAAGAGTCTTGGTAGGGTTATTCTTACATAGAGGTTCTACGTAACCTATTGTGTTATGTTCTAAAACCATAAACTAAGACCTCTTTAATCCATGAAACATGATGTTAAACTACGATTCCCTATCCCACATGTCCTTAAACTATCTCTTCCTTACTGTACGATAATAATATTCATGATTTGGTCCTCTCATAATACCTTAAAATGAGGCATCATCATTGTTTCCACACGATGAAAAACATCGCAACATTTTGGTGTGCTCACTTGAGTGGGCATCACCTTTTGAATTGGTTATCCACCATACCGCCTATCAAGACCGAATCAAAGGTAGACTTCCATAGTGGCACCAAAATCTTTCAACCTGGACCAGTTACCCAAAAAAACACAAAAACAAAGGAACACAAAAAATTATCGAATACCTTTTCTCTCTATGCATGGGTCCATACCGCATGACAAAATTTTCCCTTTAATAACTATGTATGGAATAATTTTCATCCTTATGGGATATTTTGTGACACATGGATCTCTGATCTTGTGTCTAGACAAGGATTTATTTCACTTTTTCATGTCAAATAATATTCTTCTTTATCAAATGATGTTAAACTACAAAGGATTCTAGAACTATATGTGGCTTGATTCTCATTATCATGGGATACATAGTGTTTCCCAGATAATTTTTCTTATGTTGAGCCATGGGTTCATCATCCCCTTTCATCACTTCGCGGCCTCCAATAATCAAAAGGTGTGTATATAATAGGTGATCCTCTATTTTCTCATTCACATCGGGTTCATATCCCTTGTTCCATGCAACCCCTATAAGAACAGAAATCATAGTCCGTGTGGAATGGCTTTAAACTTTTTGTTAGGGTTGATGTAGTATTCCCTCAAACTATTTTCAACATACCAATAGTATGATGTTAAAAATATGGGATGAAGACTAATCACACAACTTTAAACCATACTACGCATCTTCATTACCATATGAAATTAAACTATGTATGCATCTTGTATTAATCCATGACATAAAACTAGAAATCATTCTATGCCCTCTCTTGGGTGGTCCTCTCCCACGGTGATGATTATCCAGTGCATTGCTCACATCTTCATCTGTCACCTGGCATTTAAGATGAAACTCCCTTGGGAGAAAAGTTTTGTCTTGGTTTCGGCCAACACACCTACACAAATGATCTCCAATCCATGGTGGAATACCTTAAATAGTGTTGGAATCCATTCATACCTTCCAACACTCTATTTTCATGATTTTACATAACCCTTATTTGGATCTTGTTCCTCTATCACGATTGAAGGGACCCCCTAATGGCCTGGTCCCATACCATTTTCACACATTGTGTTCCCATTATTTGGAACCTCATCCTCTATCACATCTGAAGGGACCCACTAATGGTCTGGTCCCATGTCTCTTTGGCTCATCTACCGTCTTAAGATACCATTCATGATGACATTTTATTGCATTCGAGATAGGTCATGTGTCTCTAACATGATCCACAGTCGACCACCATTTTTTCCCCATTTTTGGCTATGCGGTATGGATACTACCATGTCAAATATATTCATCCATCATCCTACACTGTGACACTTATCAATTTTTTTTTTCAAATTATATGTATTGTGATTAATGTTTTTTAATTCCCCTTCATTCGGATTGATTCCAAAGCCCCTGGAATTAGACTGTTCGTGCACTAGAGCACATCAGGAATGATAGGATGGATGTTCTGATAGCCTGATTCTCCATTGGTAGACTATTTCAACTTGAACACACTGAATGCTCAATTTACATGAATAGACCTTGAGTATTGGACGATTAGCTGGAAGTCTTATACAAAGTGAATGATTATGTTTTCGTACCTTGTTTCTCACATTGGTCGTGTCTAACATAATCTGAAGGAATGAGCATTAGTTGATACAAAGATATGATCAAGGTGTATTAATTAAAGTAATAATGAAATATACTCTTAAAAATAGTCAATAAAAAACAAGAATGAAAAAGAAGTATGTTTTATATGATTTTCCAAAACACATACCTTAGGAATCTTCCCCTTCAGTAGAATTCTCCAATGTCACCACATTCTAGCTTGTGGCTTCTCGAGTCTCCTGCCTCTTCCTGAGATCCATCTCCTATTCAACAACTGAAGAGAGAAGCTTGTTGGACTGATTTTCATTTGATCCCATTTGTCTTGCAGCCCAATCACTTTACATATCTTCTATTTCAGATACTCCTGGGATTCTTCTATTTGTAAATTTAATTTTTCAACAAGTTCATATTGATTTATAATGAATATGGAATGATCCTTTGTCTACTCGTCGAAGTGATGGAATTCATATTCAGCCTCATGGAATTTATGAATGTTTTTGGATTTCTTCTTTCATTAGGATGTGTACAAATTTTTCATTATTTACCATAAATTCTTGGTATATTGGTCTCAGACTTGCATTTTTAGATCTCATGCATCTGGCCATCAAGTACATAGATTGCATAACCAGTGAAGAAGATACCTCGTTATACTTATCTACACTGATTCTATAATCTTTTTAAGGAAGCCCTTGATTAATTTCCATGATCGACTTTGGGATTTATGAAAATCCTTGACCACATTAAAATTTTATTAATCTAGCTTAACCTAATTGGAAATTTCATATTTTAGGAAATCTTCTAGGAGTTCAACATTGGGATCCTCTTTTGGAATCATATCTAATTGGTCAGGGTCCATGTCTTTAGGTTGGTCCTCATCACATGATTCTTTATCGATGATGTTGTCTCAAGAAACTCTTGGATTCACTCCACAAGTGGTGTCACCATCAATCATAATTGGTTTCTACTCAATATCCTTGACTTGTTCATCATGGATATTTTTGTCCATATAGACTAACATCCCTCTTACGAAAGGCCCCCCAGGTCCTTCAGTCGTATTCACTAGTAGAATTCCATCCACTTTGAGGGATACTTAGATAATATTCTTGTCAGTCAATTTTATTGATCAAAAAACATAGATGAATCTATGATGTATGAAACATACAATGGTCAAGTGTTAGATTCCTAGGTTTTCATCTTGGTCTTATCATCATTTGGATACTAGGGTTCCCCCCCATATATGATTGTGGGTTCAGAAGGCTCTAGAGAGGCCACCCTTTCCTCCCTAACATTTCTAGACTCTGTAACTAATATTTCATTAGATATGGGTCCCAATAATTTATTCTCCATGTCTGCTATCATGGCTATGTCCTCATCAGTAAGGATAATTTGTACAAGATCCTCCTATAGAAGAAAATGTCATTTAATGAACCAAGATGTTGTGAGGGAGATAATAGCATAAGGGAATGAGTTTGAACTTACCTCAAGAGATTCAACAAATCCACCCAAATTATTTCCCTCTAAATCAAAAATCATTCCCCCTATAGAGAATCTTACTTCGATGTTGTGTCGTCCGCATCCCCTTGAGGTTTTTCCTCATTGAATTCTCTTCCCTAGGATCGATCTGAATTTTTAGGCAAGGGGAATTTTTTTCTAGATGATCCGCCATAAAAATTGGAAGGGATGTCATTTTCAATAGCACCCTCAATCAATTAGTTAGGGCATTTGAGGTGCATCAAGAGTGAACGAGTTCTTCTAATTCCACCAAAAACTATCTCCCCTCATATTGGGATACATTAAAGCCACCTTTTGAAAACTAGATCCCTTCCAGATCCATCACGAACCTATATAGGTGATCCCATGGTTTGTAAATATTAAGGAACTATCTGCATGAATCCCAAGATTTCCAAGCCTCATGATAGATAGCATCACAAGGAAGTGCCACTTGGTGAATGTGCTTCTCAGGAACCTGAGTTGGTTCCCCATAGAACCCCCTCGACTACTCCAATTTTTCTAGGGTCTGCTCTATTGGGGATACTATATCTATTAGTAAAACTTCTCCCACTTCACCTTCATTCGGTGTTAGTCCATGGACAACTTCCCTTGTTATGACTACCTATTCACTATAATATGTTCTCATTCCTCTCTCATGATGTTCTCTGGTCTCTAATCGACCTTAGCCTCAAGTCCCTTTAGTCACCCCTTTAGTTCCTCATATTTTAGCTTCTTTAGGGTCTCTCCTAGATAAAAAATCCAATTATTGTGCATATTCATGGATTATCCCAAATTTTTTAGTGGGTGGTGGAAACTCATTCCACATTTTCACATCGTCCTATGAAAAAATTAGAAAAAGATACATCATCATTCTTGGGTGGTCCTCTGAAACACTCCCAAATACACCCTCAAATTCAACCACTGCAGACACATGAATTGCCTATAAAATCAGTGTGGGTGTATGGCTCGAAGATTGGCTCACATCTCACTCGAGCCAAAACCACTATGCCTAAAATGGCTAAAATATATGATTGATTATATATGATATCTATTTTTTCTTCTGAAAATTCCCCTGTCGATATATGGAATGGGTGAAAAATGAACTAGTCTGCCCACATCAGTTTACTTAGTGTATCCACCAAACCATACTTGTGTAGGGAACACCCTATGATGTTCAGGATAATTGGTCAAAATATTTTCCTAGGGGAGTGATAGGATTAAGGTATTCATAACCCCCCATATGTAATGTGAACCAACTATAAAGGTTGTGAAATGGCCCACACACCTAGATTGGCCTTGTCCCCTCACTAATGATCCATGGTAACTTATACAATATCATCAGTACTTGGATCCCCATATTAAGGAACTACCCACTAGCCAAAATAGATTCCATGATGAACATTCTCATTCATGATCCCATGTGTGCACCACTCACTAGAAACAACCATCCACAGATGTGTGTCACAATAAATCCGGCCAACCTTACTATTGAATGATACTTGTTCATGATGGTTAAACCCCATAGTTTCCCCTGAATACCCTTTAATATTCGACAATAAGAGTCATCTCTACCTCACTAAGCCCTTATTTGATAGGTGTGAGGCCTCATTGTAAATTTCTTGGTCACTTACCCTCCTTTAGATGGATTATTTGAAAGAATTTTTATAAAACAACTAACCAATTTCATTAAATAAACATCCATAATGTTATTATTATAGTTTTTTGAGCTCGGTAGACGGACTATAAATTCCTTCCCCAAAGGTGGATTCTATTCTTCATCATCCTATGTGTTCTCAGTAGGGAGTAACTCAACATAGATCACCCCTAAAATCAAGATCCCCAAAATATGATAATGATCCCAAAGGCTAATTCCAACCTCTCCATTGTGAAAGTGAATCATATTGGTATATGGTGAACACCAGATCAATATCTCTAGTTTGACTTCCTTTGGTTGATATATGTGAAATTGAGAATTCCTTCCAATGTAATATAACCCTACTTGCCTCAACACCATCTCTAACTCTACAGAAGATGCGCACACACAGTAGGCCCAGACTCACTCGTCCATGAACTTTCACCCAATCATAGATCCCAACCATCTGTACACCCATTCTCTGGGTTCCTCAACCATAACATAATGGTTTTTTTTTAATATGATGGAGATATTTATTTCTCCAATAACTTTACTTCAGTGTTTTTGAGATGATAATAAAAGAATTTCGTTGTTAAAGGGGCATGGTCCATCCCCGTATAGTTGTTAGTATCCATATACCCCTGATTTTATCCTGGGGTGCATCTTAATCAATAGGTAGGCTTGTATTTTCTTGCCTTTGGGATGAAGACATCATTCTGTAATCCAAAAACATAGAGCTAAATCCTTATTCACAATAGATAATCCCATTGAGCATATAATAACAACACTAACATCGACTTATTATCAGAGTGGCTCCAGATGTACACTCTAATTAATATCTTTTTCACCATTTATTCCCTTAGGGTGATGTCCGTAATAAACTATTGAGATGCCTCCTAAGCACCCATCAATTTGGTAGTTAGGAATTATTCTAAGGTAATTCACAAAGATCAGTTGCTAAAATTGATTACAAAGAAGCAGTACACAGAGCATCCCTGTACAAGGCATGTTTCATAAAATACTAACATATCATGTTTCCCTATTATCTCAAAATAATTTTCAATGAAAGGGAGCATGAAATCCGGTTTGAAGAGACACATTCACAGGGTGGATCACTTCATTAATGGAGAGACTCTGAAAAAATCCTTTTCAAAGGTCCTATAAAGAAAATAGGACCCCTAATCCCAATTTATAGGTTGATTACCACCCTATATTCATGGTGACCTTCTTCCGCCCATGCTTTACAGCACGTCATGCCTTGTACACCTCACAATCCTGAATCATGATTTGATTAGTTTTTTAGAGATCGACCATCAAAATATGATCCCCTTTTACCATATGTTCCCATTATGTAGGGTGGGGGACTTTATTGGAGCATAAAAACATTCTACTAAAAATACATGAAAAAATACATGACCCATTCAGAGAAAATATAAACCATAAGAGCCAAAAAATTCATCAAAATGCTATGCTTTGTGAAACTCCTCCACTGAGATACATAGACACCATGATTGTAAAATAAACTAATAGAACCATCCTGAGTTTGATGATCACCAAGAGCCGCCGTGAAGAATGTTGACTATACCATCCCATGTTTGACAGAATTCTATAGAGCCCGCCAACATCGTAGAGTATATTTTTCATTATAGTATTCTCCATGAGCACCTATCCATTATGAGTTCAATGAATGTTAATGGTATATTCGTGAGTCCAATAAAATATGATAAATCCCCCCTACTTTGTGGAATCCATTTATCTTATCTCCATGCTCCGTGTTAATGGAGAACCGCAATGGCCTAAGAATAGGAGTCTTACCCCCCCCCCTTCATAACCATTTTTAGCCTGACCATTCTCCTACCAAATTCGCATTTCATTATGCTTTTGAGAATTGCGAACCCAGGAGAAAAATAGATCACCCAAGGTACTTGAGAATCATGAGCCATTCATTCCAATGTTACTCATGGACCCTACTTATGATAGTGAAGCCCTTCGTGAAGGCGTCCACCATTCATGATGTAGAGATACTGTTCGGGTTTCTCAAGGCCCCATGAAGCATTACTCCTTCACAAATCACTCTTTTAATATTCCCTATGATAATTTTAAGGACCCATTCTTAGTAAGGGTTCGGTCTTTACGAAGCACCTTGCCTTTGTGATGAACCTTCCCTTTGTGAAGCACTATTTCACCAAAAATCCCTTCTTGGAAAGACCCATTGATTCATGAAACCTTTTCTCGTATGACCCTCTAGGATTTTGTGAATTGATTTCATGGTTCCCCGTGTGTTTTATCATATTGTGTAACTCTACCTAACACTTATTCACATTAGTAAGCTAACACCTATTTTCTTATTACATAGTTATTCTAACATGGACCGCTCGATTGACCACTAATCCATCTCATCGTTAACCAAAATTATTTCTTCCATCCCTTTACTAAAAGTTACATGATTCCATTCATGTATGTTCAACAGGTGTGGAGAGAGTCCCTGTCCTTTGACTCCCATGATGTTAATCTTCCTAGAATCCAACGTCCTCAAAACATGACATTAAACTGTGGTTGTCTCATACATGACTGGCATGAGAGGATCGAATAAATATTGCGACTAAAAACCATTTTCATCCCGAATTTTCAATCAACCTTCTATTTCCCTTTTCACTTTCCCACCATTCACTCCTCAAGAAGTCTTCACGCATGCCTCGATTCTAACCTTGATAGGGTGTTATGTGTACGATCAATATGGAATTATTCCAACCTATAAATGAATGATATCCTTCTCATATAACCATAGACCCACCTTGGGCCTCCCATCTAGAGTAATCCCCAATCTCTATCTCCCTGAGTCGTTAACCATGCATAAGACCCACACCATTCCCCCCTTGTGTGTATCTCAAGATGTGACTAGAATGTCTATTGCTAACTCTTGTAAACGACATTGAGGATGACTCACATAGGCTTAGAGTAATAGTGACTATGAAATCCTCTATGGTCCACTAACCATGTCTATGAACCATCATGTTTCTGGGTTTCATTCTATGTGTATTCCCCGATTCAATGGAACTACATAACATACTACATGTAATTTGATCCATTCCATCTAAATGGGGTATGTAGGAAGCCTACATGAGGTTCAAGCCCATCACTATCTTCAATCCTGGTGTTTCCCTTGATTCACCATATCTCGGGAGTATCATTACCGGACCTGTAGATTTTATTTTCTTCCAGTACCCATCCATACAATTCATTCTCACAGTTCACCTCCTTTAATGTCTCAATATCTCATCATAACTATGGGGACATTGATTCTTAGACACTAGGATACATAGTAAACCTCCCTATGGTTCAAGTCAAACAACACCATATTTATACTTTTTCCATATCATTCATTTCATCCACTTGATTCCACCGTTCATCATCTATCAAGATTCTGACCTAGGAAACCACATCTGGTGGGATCCCGCCATTCATAGAGCCAGCTAACCGTGCATACACCCCAGTCATCTGCTTCATTACATCACCCTTATCATGGTAGGGTCACATCATCCCACTATCCTTCTCATCACATAATCCCCATTTATCCCATTGTTGCTCCTTGCATCACGAGGGAAGCTAAACATGCATAAGACCCACAAAATCCATATCACCCAACCACGATCAATCCTCTTGTGATGGGTCGCTATCCATGTGTAAGCCTCAAACCGAACCCCTTTGAGCTATGTGGTTTTTGATCTCTGCCTTCTAAATAGGATATATTATAAGCTTCCCTAATGTTCAATCCTAGAAAATGGTAAAACACAGTATCCCCCACATTGGGGTCCAACTCCCTGATCTGTCCTCAATAGTGTCCAGATCAACATTCATGATGTGAAACCATCCCTTTAAGAGATTCACCACTCCTAAATCCATATTAATGGGGTGTTTTGATCCACAGATCTTGTAAAACATCTAGGAGTTCTCTCATATGGATGTGTCTACCTAATCCACTTTCGTGAGTATTATGATCAGTCCAATCCATCTCCGCTAGATATCAAAATCTCAAAATACCCCATGATAAACATGTGATGCGGAGGAAAACCTCAGAGTTATTTCATTAGAATAAGATTCCTCATGATCGATGTGGGATGCCTTGTGTTTCTATACCTTTGAGAATCCCTCTAACGATGAAAAATATAGGTTTTCTAGTGTTTTACTGTCTAGAAATTCCATCGATTCCCAGCGCGACAACTCCTCTAATCGAAGGTTGTTTCTCTGACACAATCCTTTAGATTTTCCAGATATAAACATTGTAATTAACCGGTGTACATAATGAAATGGAACCAGGAATGGCTTTCACGAACAACACCCTAATATATAAGGGAGACACGCACTATGGGACAATTTTCAAGGAGACATCCATCAAAGGGAAGACTGACATCCCATCATCCCATATTGATCAAGGATCAAACATCCCTGAAGAAGTGAAGAATGTTTCCATCCTTTTGAAAGTGGGAAAAATTAGTTAAATGAACCATCATCAAGCATTGAAACGACATCCCATGTGGTTCACCTTGGTAGAAAGCTTCAGAAACAACGGTATAAGTAAAAAAAGTTTTAAATATCATAAATTAATTGTACGTATTTCTAAAAAAATTAAATGATTGTTTATAATATTATATATAATATAATGATATAAAAAATATTTTATTAAAATACATTCATATATTAATAGTTTTTTCTTATAGTTATAAATAATATTATGAAACCTTAATTAATTTTTCAATGTCTCATAAAATCGGTTATAATATTGAAATCGATATCGATATTTGTCGAATAAATGATGATTTTAATTAAAATTAAAATTATTATATTTAGAGAATAAATTTCATAAAAACAAGTCCATTTATGAATTATACACGTATAAAAAATAATTATGGTTAATTTTTGTGATTTGTTTAAAATATTTGAATTAATGGTGAATAATGAAGTATGATAATTTATGATATAAGCTAAATACACGAATTATTGAGTCATTGATGATGTATGGATTAGGTAAGAACACATTGGATAAAACTAAACTAAACCATTTACTTTATTTAGTTACAAGAATCAATAATATTGATATTTGTGATAAAAAATAATAATTAAATGAATAAAATAATAATAAAAACATCCCTCTCCTCCCCTATAAATACCACCTCTGAACACCCCTTCTCCTCACACCTTCAAAACCCTATAGATTTTTTAAATTTTACCCAATTGTCTTCCCAAGAATCATCCCCATATTCAAGGGATACTGGTATCAACAAATGACCAAATCCATGTTCCTTAAGGGGGTTCTCAATGATACAACATTCGAGATTTAAAATCCTCAATCCCTCTCTTTATATTTTTTATTTATTTATTATCCTCTTCGTACCTTCTCTATCAAAAGTGGCATGATAACTCTATTATATTATATATAATATAATTTTCCTATATTAATTGAATATCCATCATCAAATCTATTCTCTTATATTTTTATTCTGAAAATGAAAACATCATCTATAATGGGTTGATTCACTACCTTCGTGGATGATGAGTTCCCATTTTCCATTAACACCTTCAGTGCTGGTCATAATACCATTATTAGGGTTATGTAAGATTGTAATATAAATATTGAAATTTTTATAATATTTTGGTACCAATATATAAAAATAATATTAAATAAAATAATAGATGTTTGTGATGGTCGTTAAAACCACCAAAATAAATTAAAACAATTTAATCATTAATTTATCTAAAGAATCATCTTCATAGAATATATCAAAAAAACATATGAGACCATTTAAAATTCTCTAAATTCATTAATAATAAATAATATCACATTTTTAGAAGTTGTTACAATTTCAAAATAACCCCCATATTTATACTCTATGGAACCAACCATATTACATGGAAATGGATGCTCCCAAAAAAACCAGATTAAACTCTATAACAGATAAAAATAGTCATAATTGATGTTTATAAAATTATAATCAGTAAAATACATGAATTAGAGTTTTTGAATTATGTTATTAATTAATATAATTTTATTATATTTCTAATTATATATAAGTATATAAGGAATTTAAAAACAAGTAAGGGGATTCTCGATCCCAACTCGCTTTCTTTGGGATATTCCTCTTTCATGAAAAATTTCGGTGTGAATATTATTTTTGTATTAATCATACATAATTTCATTATTTTAACCTATTAATTTTATGATATAAATGTCTCCAATATTATTTTATATAGAATACTAATATTTTTCCAAATGAACTCTTCATTTCAAAATACATCTGGACTCTTCTTGAGTTATTTTTTTATCCACTAAAAATGATGATTATTAAACAAAATATGTCCTTCATTCCTTTTCCATTTAGAAAAAAATGTTTATTAATGAAATCAAGATTGATGAAATCATTTTGAAACCCAATATGGTACATGGATTACATTATGAATTTTATTGATATGTGTTCTCTATGGCATGCAAGATTATGTAAATGTTATTATGTGGCGGGTGGGCCTAGAATTACATATCCTTCCAATGCATTGGGTAATTTGATGTATATCATTGGATATTGTGTATTATGCATGAATATGATGCTATATTTTATCACAATGATTATATTTTTATTATGCACATTTGTTATGTGTGAACATATAGTTAGAATTGTTCAAAACTATATGTGGTATTTGAACACTATGACATGATGTTTTATTTTAAATAATTCCCAAATTTTATGAATTTATACAATGTTTCCGTATGATTTTGATGATAATCATATGTTTATGTTTTTATTATTATTATTATTGTTCTCACTCAAGTTTTATTGATTTATGCCCCTTATTCAACCTCTCACTGGGATTTTATCTTACCCTTTTCTTTGATATATATTCTTAGGTTACAACATGTACTATGGAGAACATGAGTTTTAAAGAGACAATGGAATTTTTTTAGTAAATGTTTATTTTTTATTATTTTGAATGTTATGTATGCTCCTAATTTTCCAAATAAACTAATCCTTTTGATCCTAGTATTTTAATGTTATTATATTATTTATCTACAAAAAGATGTAATTATTATGAAATAATAGTAGGATCTATATATGTTTTTTAAAGAAGTTTAACAATGGATTATATTATGTGTGTTATGGTAAAAATGTAAAACTATATGTGTTAGTTAAATAAATCTCAATTTCATCTAGGATACACTTAGTTGTAAAATCATAAGTGTTAGGATACAAAGTATTAGAATTGGATTTATCAAAATATAAGATAGAAATTATATTTTTCCAATCAAATATCCCAGAGTCATGTATGATATGATTGGGATGATTCACTACATAAATGAAAAAGTTATAAGATTAAATCCAAATAAAACTCATTTACTAGTAAAATAGGGATCTTGGAAAACTGATGGTTATAATTAATTACAAAGGTTTAATAATTTTAGTGGTGGTATATGTAACAAAATTACATATTTAATTTTTGAAAAAAACGATACTCATAAGAAAAATCTTTTATTTTAGATAATAATATAAAAATGGAAACAAACAATATTGAAATCAGTTATTTGTAAAGGTGAATATTATTGTAAAAAAATACGATGACTGTTAATATAGGAAAAATTATTAACTATGATACAATATTTATTTTAGTTAATCACCTTCCTAAATAACCAAGTGTTGATTTTTTTGATAGGTAAACCTATATGCTTTTGATAATCTAATAACGATACAATTATGTTTTCAAAGGAATTTTATGAAATATAAACAAAGAAATTTTAGTCTCTAATAATATTCTATAAATGATTCTGTGTTTCAATGAAATAGAGGGAATAAAGGCTTCCTTGAGGATCATTATTGTAATAAATTCATTATATTTTTGTTTTTATAAATGTTCCAATAATATGAATGTTTTATAAGAATGTTTTCAAAATTTATTTATATTTTGATGAAAAGATGAACTTGGGATTATGATTTATAGGATCTTTTTTTATTTTTACAAAAATAGTGGGTAAATGTTTAAAATATATGAATAAATTTTTGTTATAATGTAAAAAAAATTTCTTTGACTAGTACTTCTCAGTCATCTGAAGCATAAAAGTAAAATAAATAAGGATATGGAAGTGATTCCTTGTGATGGAATTTATAGTATTCATAATGGTGTTTGGGAAACATTATATCATGTTTATGTAGCGTATCATTGTTTTAGAATAAAATTATTTTATTTTAAATGGTAAATGATATGAACAATATGTTTTAAAAATTTTACATATAAAAGAGTTCATGATATATGGAAAATTTGATAAAGCCAATAATTTTAATTCAAATATTCAATTAAAGAGTTTATATATTAAAGGATTAAATATAATGGAATTTCTTAGTCTCATATCAAAATAAATGAATGTTTTATAAAGTTATATTATTTATATTATATAATAATAGTAATTTATTTTTAATAATGAGTTATTACGAACAATGAGAGATAATACATATGGTTTATGATTCAGAAGATTTTATAATATGTTTTGAGAATATGAAAATGATAAAAAATTATCTAGGATAAAATTGTTTATCTAGACGATTATAAAATGTTATGGAAAATGTTCCCACTATCCATCAGTAGGATATATTGCTGAATAAAAATTTCTATAAAGAAGAAAATACTATAAACACATATTATATAATTTATTATTTGGAATCAATAGTTTATTTTTTAAATATTCCAACTAAATGGAAATAAATGTTATTTGTAGGAATAACGATGTTTTTGCATATTAGCGTGATTTAATGAAGAGAATAGTGGGTCTATGTGTTGAGTGAGAGCATGTTTGTACTTAGATTACTTCAATGTTATGAAATAAAATATCATTTTAGTCAAAATTCTTTGTGAATTTATCTTAATATCCTAAAAGGGTTTAGGTTAGTCGCATTTAGATTTAAAAAAGTAAATTTTATTTTATCCCAAATAATTTTAGACTTTTCATATATTGATGATAAATTAAATAGTATCAATAGCTTCAAAAAGATATTTTGGGAAGAGTTTAATTCAAATGGTTCCAATTATGATTATGTTAAACATAGAAAGAGTTATAAGAATACCTTATAATTTAATGACCTTCTAAATTATAATGTTTTGAAGTTAAGGAGGTTGAATATGTTCAAGGAATTGGACACTAAGAATATGTTTCCTATGTCTCATTATAATTCAAAGTAGATTAGTTCATAGATGGTAATCACTAAAGAGTTTAGCAAGAGTGTTTTATTAGTAAATAATAAAAAGATTTTATGATTTGTACAAAACTTTTAATAGTGATAAAAACATAGGGATGATCTCATATTCTATCATATATGATATGTTTGATAGGTTCTTAATTTTTTTTGTTAAGTATTCTTAATTATATTTATGAATATAAAATGCATCTTGTTATATAAAAAGAAATATTTTATTTATTATTATTCCAGGTTAACTCAGTCGATATATATATTGGGGTAATTTTTTTAATATGTAATTATGATTGACCACTCAATGTATGAATTTAATTTATTCATAACTAGTTTTCATCATATAACATTATATTATGTGATTATTTTTTAAGGATAACATGTATAAAATTATTCAATAGATATATATAATTTATTTATATGGCATAAAACATGTATTTTTGTTTTTCATGTACCATAAATTACATCACAAGGTGTGTTATACCATTTTTCCCAAGTATATTACATGTAATTGGTTCATATTGTGATCCATCACAACCTAAGGTTATGTAATGACTATAGATTTCTATATTTACATTTCATTATTATTTTATGGTGTGAGAATATTGTCAAGAAAGAAACACTAAACATAAATGAATAACCATGTTAACATAAAAAATATTACTTGTATATTATACCCATTAAACTGGTGGGTATCACTATAACAATCGAGTTTATAAATACTATATAAAATGTATACAATAAAAGGCAATTTATTTCCTTACAAATATTTGTCCCCTAAAATTAATTTAGTTGTTCTTATATTGAAATTAATATTATCACTTTTATAAATTTAATTTGATAAAATGAACTTATTTTTGGATTTAGAATAATAAAATAAACTCAATATGAATTTTTTGATTTTTCTATGATATTGATTTTCCACAAAATAGTGAAAAAATAACATTTTTGAAAATAGAGTAGATTATACAACATAAAATGGCTATAAACATAACCCCAAACATAAGAATACTTTTTCATGAGAAAATATTTTCATTTTTTATGATATTACATATTTTCAAATAATATCTTTTAATTACAATAAAATATTTTATATTTAAAAACATAATAAATATTTTATAAAAAATCATCTTTATTACATTATACTTAATATTTTAAAATTATTTTTATTCAATATTATAAATTGAATGAAATGAAATAAGATAAATATTTAATATTAGTGGTTAAACATGATCTAATTAGGGCCACTTTATATTTATTAATAATTATGAATTTTTCATGTGTAAATATTAGTTAAGCATGTAAAATTTTTATTTTTCAAAAAAGGATACTTTTCTATATATATTGTATTTAATTAAAATTAAATGAAACTATTTGATATAATGACTATTGTGTGATGTAAATAAAATTTAAAATTCAGTTAAAAGTCATTTAATTGGTTATCAATGTTATATAATTTTATGAACACCTAATGATTAAAATGAAATTATTTTTAAAAAATGGGTTTTTAACACATTATATGATTTAAATTAAAAGTTAAATATGTAATAATTATAAATTCAATGAGGTTAAAAGGAGTAATAATTTATATTCACCATAAAAATAATTAGAAGGATAATCTTATATTTTATTAATAAAATAATCACCATAATTATTTTTTAAATCAAGACTGATAAGTGTAAAATGGGTGTGTTAATTATCTAAATTTTTTTCCTAATTAATGGCCACATAAATCATATAGAAATATTTTTAGGTGTTATGGTCTTCCAAACATGTCTCACATAACATTTCCTCACCAAATTTCTTAACTCACCCAACCCACCAAACACTAACATGATTCATTTAATACCCTTCACCTAACAATACTTTTCATTCAAAATTAATCTCTTTTCAACTATATAAGGATCTAACTCCCACCCATTCTATATTGAACTGGAATTATTATATGTGGATATTACATATTTTTATATAAATATTCATAACATTAAAAAAGTAAACATCTATGGACAATTATAGTTTAGTTTCTTATGAAACTTGGAACACAATCTTCAAACTTGGGGAAATATCTTCACTGTTTCCCAAAAATATCAACCCATTTAGTATTACTTTTTTTAAAAAACAACATAAATTTGGTAAATGGAACATAATAATTGGTGGGATTATATGCTTCCTAGGGGTAAATTAATGTGATACATAAGCATAACATGAACATAATGGTTTGAGAACATGATCATTACATTATAAGAACATACCCTACATATCAAACAAAATAATTTTGAGTAATTAAATAAATATTAGAAATCACAAGACATGAATCATAAAGGAATGAAAGAAAATAATCCATGTGAATATAACATAGCCATAAGACATGGAATTTTTTAAAGCACATAATCATGTAAAATAATTACTATAGTGTTAAGCCTCACTATCATGGATATCATTATGGAATGAGTTCACTCACCAAAACATATTAGTAGTTAAGATTCACTCCCATGACCATTTTAGTTTAAAAAGTACTTATAGAAAACCAGGATCACAACCCAATCTAGCCATGCATACCCTAATAGATATAAATCTTCATGCAATGGATTAGATGAAGATATAGGTCCCACCCGCCACATAATAAAATCATATATACATGTTCCAGAAGATAATAAAACATTCATCATATCATGACCCCTAAAAAATTATGGATTTCATAAGAATCTCATCATATCATAATCATTGAAACATATAGAAGTTCCATAGTCATCTCATTATTGAATTAATTGAGAAAGGAAGTGAGTTTCATAAGTAACCCATGGAAGAGAAACAGGTTTCATAAAAAAAATTCATCATAAACATAATCCATTCAAATAATGAATAATAATTTTTTCCATTCATCATATCCCAAATAAATAAATAACCATATCAAAGGATGCCATCTTAGATAACAAAGGATTTTGAAAGACCACTTTGCTCTTTTATTAAGGAAAATAACTTATCTTTGAAAATAGTTTTTTAATATTAAAATATTTTTCATTATCATTATATTTGAAAAACACGATGAAAAACAAATATTTAATCATTAAAAATAAATTAATACAATTATTGAATAAAATACCATTTTTGATTTGAAAAAAATATTTTGTAAATCAGAAAAAAATTTGAAAACATTTTTCAATGAAAATATCCATGAAAATTTATAAAGAATCATTTGAAAACAATTTTAAATAATTTTTAAAACATAAAAAATTTATAATCAATTTAGATGAAAATGATATTAAAATATCAGTTTATAACATTTTTGAAATCATTTTTAGAAAATATTATTTTTTGAATAAAACAGTTTTGTAACGGAATAGATAAATAAACAAAGATTGTATTATAAACATTTTCATGATTATCTAAATTAAAACAGAGTGTAAAAATGGTTAAATTACATGGATGTATCGATAATTACTATTTTAGAAAAAAAAATTTATAATTATTTACATATTGTTAAAAATATTTCATCAATGGAATCATAATTATAAACAATCCCGATAAATGATGAGATTATAGAAACAAAATATTACCAATTTGGTAAATTTGAATCACAATCCCCAAGAACAATTTAAATTAAATTAATTTTAAAATATAATCAAAATAATTTTATTCAAGATATAATATGACAACGGGGCGGCATATTTACACCTCGTAAAATAATATATATGCATAACATAACATGTGTCTCAAATAACGCAAATTGAGGAAAAATTACCAAAACAATTTGGTAATATTTAAATAATAACCCTAAGAAATATATATAATTAAATGGATATATAAATCACAATAATTATTAGTATTAGAATCCTAAAATATATCCTTGTGATTTAAACCTACCTAATGCATGAAATAGACAATGGATAAGGATTGTGTATCGAGGTAAATAAAAGTTAGACGAAAATACTATACTAGTTAAATTTGAATCATGAAAAATGTGAAAGAATAAAATAAATTGAAACATTTAATGTAATTAAATAAATTAAATTCATGATATTAATTGTTATATCTCATAATATACAACACAAAAAAACTGAGTGGTGAATATGGAATAAGGCTCACAGAAATAAAAGTGAGACTATAAATCCCCTTACCTTGTGTCTTGAATTCCTTTGTAAACATTTAAAAAACTTATATAATAGGACTATTTATATTATAAATATATTGTAGAACTATATTAATATATATAATTCCATATATGGTTTTATCATTCCATTTAATTACTCATTTTTTATCATTATAAAGTTAATGTCATATTTTAGGTAACAACAACTTTATGTTTCGTATAAGCATTGATTTTTTATATTATTTTTTTAAAATAAAAGTATCATGATTTAATAATATATATAATGATAAAAATTATATAAATATCAAATATATAATATCCATATGTATTTATAATAACATCTAAAAGATAAAAATAGTAAATGAAATACACTATTCCTAGAGACGGTACTTCATAAATACCCATGAACAATGTTTTCATTTTCATATTAGATTGGAATAATTATAATTATATGATATATGATCATAAAATAATAATATTTAAATTATATATATCACATATTTATATTAAAATCATCCTTAATACATTCCAATCATAGCATGAACGAATCACATCACGTCGTGAGGTGGTAGTCCACCTTACACATGAATGATCTTATTATATTCTAAAAAAAATCATAATTGTGTGTATTATATTGTAATTAATTAATCATAAATACACTATATGTTTCATTAATTTCATATATAAACTATATATACATCATAATTACCAACCATTAATGGTGGTAATCTAAGAACAAACAACATAGATTCATGTGTCGGTAGTTCTCCGTAAACATGAATGATGAATGTGCATCACATTAAATGGAATATTAATGTTTTAGGTCATAAAATTAACATAAAAAATCTCAAAATATTTAGAATAATTTGGTAATTATTTAATTATGTTATAATAATAATATAATGGGTGGATAAAGAAGCCAAAAATAGAGGCACGCTAATAATGTTACCTCTTCTTTGGGTAACTCCTTTTGGTTTGAATGAAATGACATCCTTGGTTGGATTTATAATAAATGTGGGGATTATATGATGATATTAAGGATTCTGGGGAGTGATTTTTCATGTAATTGGTTGATCCAAATATCACAGGATGTGTGGAGAATAGGGGAGAGTGAATTCCCTTTTATAGTGGATGAGTAGAATTCTTATACATACTTTAAAGGTAAACACTATTGGGATGTCTCCTATACATAATGTACCTCCAATAATGAACCAATTTATATCCAAGAGGGAATATTTTATAAATATGTACATCCAATAGTTTTGGAGTAGTTTTGGTTCACTTTTACACCTTATCTTTTAATACTAACCACTATGTAAACTCGATTTTATCATAATAACAACAAATAATTTTAATTACTTACACTAATATTGTTGGTAAAAAATAAATATAAAAATTCTAGAAACTATAAATTATTTGAATTAAAAATATCTAATCAACTTTGAAAAATTAAAAAACACCAATGTGGATGAAATTATTTTAAAAACAATCTCGTAGATATGTCATTGACGTGGGTTTTCATAATTAAAATATCCAATGATTGAAATGTTTTTATATCCAATTTCATTGTGAAATTTATTAAATTATCTAAATTTTATTAATTGAAATATTATTAATATATTTATACTTTTAAAAATTTTAAAAATGTAGCAAAACATTATAAATAAAATAAGTAAAAAGGCAGTTTTCAATTACTATTCCATATTTTCACTGTTCATAAAAAAATGTATATTTTAATAAAAAACCCAAAAAATAACCCAAATATAATTTTCACATTCCAATTTCAAAAATTATACATATTATTTCATATATAATTTATAAAATGTTCAAAAACTATATATAAAATAATGTTCCCATTTAATGATTGTAAAAATAAATTTAAGAAAAAAACATCATATATAAATAAAATTTTATTTATTCTTATCTATTGTCTAGAAGAATAATAAGACTAAATTAAATAGATTACATAAACCATTATACAAATATTTCATGTGGACTAAGTGGGTTTGTTATGAGACATCAAGCATGCCTCCATATACAACAAAGGTAACACACTAGCAGTGAGGGTGTGGTAGTAATTGCGGGTAGACTATACCCCCTTGAACAGAGTTATGAAATAGTGGAATAATAATAATAAATACATATTATAGTTTACATATAATGAAAAAAATACAATGTATATCCAATAATTAATAATAAACAAATAATGTAATGTCATGCTAGAATGTAACTAAGTGACGTTCTAGAAGTACCACAAACGAAATACATGTAGACTAAAAAATTACTCAAAAGTCCCAAGTCCCAAACCCCATGTCTATCCCATCTATAAAATCCATATAATCCAACATGAAATAATCAACAAAAAGATCCTTTTCCATTATCCTATCATGCATTTGTATGAATATCATATGTACCAATCAACAGAATGAATAGGGTGTGAGAATAACTGAATAGGTTGACACCACCATGTCTAAATATAACAGGTTTACAAAATAATGAAATAAAAAATTAATCAATTAATTAAACAATTAATATAATACCACGTAATCTTACATTAACACCGTACTAGAATATATCAAAGAATGTATTATAAAATGCCAAGTATAACCATATAACCATGGTAAAACATAACCTGCTTCAGCACAATGAATGAATGTATCTGAGAATGTCCAACATCCATGACAATAATAACATAACTTTATAACCATGGTAAAATATAACTTGCCACAACAAAATGAAAGAATGTGTCAGAGCATGTCACACATCCATGCCAATAATACCATAACCATCTAAACATGGTATAAAGCCTAGATAACTATGTCAAAGCATGCTATATAATAAAACAATTATTTAATAAGGGATGAGTCTAGTATATAATAATTTCATAATGTATCAAGTCTAAGCTAGATATATAGGATTTTTAGCATGTGTCATTGGGAATAGCCTTCTATATAAGAATTTTAGCATGTCTCAAGTCTTAGCTCTGTATATAAGCATTTCAATTTGCCTCATACCATTTACCAATATAAAAGGATTTCATCATGTGAAGTAGGAAAATTCCCTATATAATAATTTCATCATGTAAAATGGTCAAATGACCTATATATACATGAAAAATTTAAAAACAGAACTCATGTCATAGAGACAAAGGTATTACAATATCACATCATATGTCTCAATGGTTAATTATGAAAATTACCATTCATCATTTAATTACTAATTTAATTGAACATTTGTTTGTAAACTAATAAAATTCCAATAACATCAATAAATTGGCCAAGAAAAGAAGAATCTCTATCATGAAATCACCCAAATAAATTTCAAGCAAAACAAACATTATTCCATTAATCAATTAATTTATAAACAATGGTTTTATTACCTGAATGAGAGCCACAAGCCATATCAAAAACCCATTGGAACAAAAGTGACTCCAATGACAAATAAATTTAATAATATAATTAATTTAAGCACATGATATACTAGAAAAATCATAATATTTAACATAATTTCAATTAAAAAACTACAAGGTTATGGTTTTGGATCCCTACCATTGACAAACAATCAAACTCCGTTTTCTACTAAAAACTCTAATGAGGAAGAAGGTGTAGACATTTTCAAGAAGGATACATGGTCATTGTCGATCAAGGACAAAACCAACACTGAATATGGTCATGGATATTACACTACAATAGTCTGATACTGACAGAAGAGAAAATTTAACCAACGAAGAACCACTTACTTGGGGATTGATTGCACTAATGAGACATCGAGAGTATAGGGAGTCTGACAAAAATCACATGGATTATTACCCTTTGTCAAGAGGAGGAAAGTTGTACATGGGTGAGAATAATAAAAAAAATTACAATTTTAAAAACATACTCAAAAAATTACATGGCATGTAATTTAGTCACACATCATGAATTTTTTTTAAGAGGGATATTCTAGGAAACAAATAATCTAGGGTGATTTTTAACACTTAAAAATCATTACACAATGTGTAATTCCTTCACGATGTGTATTCATTTCACATCATGAAATAGAATCATAGCTTTTTCCTTATACCCATTACACATCATGTAATTTTATTACGTTGAGTATAATTGCTCTATAAACAACATTCATCCAATTTATCATTGAAAAAACACAGATCACATCTAAAGAAATCAAAATAATGGAAAACCCTAGTGAAACATTTTAACATAGTTATTCCTAGACACCAATAATTAAAACAATATGTATCAAAAAACATCAGGTAATTCTCTGCAAAAAAATCTTTGCATCTCTAAATAAGAGTCAACCATAATGGCTTAAACAAAAAACTAAAAAAGGGATGTAATTTGAATATATAAGGTCTTCGAACATCCCCATTATTTGACAACTTATCCTCAAGGAGCTAAAATCACCATTCCGGGGTCTTGGTGAAAATATATGGCTAATTTTACAACATATCAGAATCCCTCTCACAGGTCTCCTCCTGAACTCACCCATGCTTCCACTGCACTTGAACCAATAGTATAGTCCTACCCTAGTGAAACTTATCTCTATGTTACACAATTTATATCAGATGATCCTCAAGGTAAGAATCAACACTAATCTTGACGTATACTACATCTATCATTAAGGAAGGGTCTGAATAATATCCCTAATGTTGTGACATGTGAAATAGGTCATGCATGGAACTATAGGATTGTGGAAGATCTATTTTATATTCCATTGTAATGAACTTATACATTATCTCAAACAACCCAAAAACCCAAGAATTTTCCTTCCATATTTCCTAATATGTTATTTCCCTAATCTGGGGTATACCCAATGTAAAACATAAAGACCATCCTCTAACTCTATAGGTCATATCTTTTGGTCTGCTTATGATTTCATTATGCTCTTCTTGGTAACCAAGCATTATCTAATCAATTGAACCGTATTATAAATCTCATTCATGGGAGTAGGCCTAAAATGTACTTACTCACTAGACTCTAAAAAAAATAGGTGAACAACATAGACTTCAATACAGATCCTGAAAGGGTTCCATTTGGTTTTATTATGGGAATATATTATTATATTAAAATGATGTTAATTCCATTGGTTTCCCTTATGAACCACCTAAATCTTAAACATAGGCACAAAACATACCCTCCAAAACATGAATAGTATTTTTAGATTGACCTTCAATATGAGGATAATAGGTCAAACTCAAAAGAACATGTAACCCATGAACTTTATAAAGACCCTTCTTAGACTGAAATACGAAAGAAGGATTTATATCCAAAATGATAATCCTCAAATCACCATGAAACTGACCTACCTCACATACATAAAGACTTCCTAAATCATCAACTGTGAAGGCATCTCTAATAAGAATAAAATGTGTTAATTTTATCAATTGATAAAAGTTACTAAATTCCCATCAAGGTGTACTCAAGGTTTTTTAGGTGTTATTGTATTTTATGATAATGTCAGATGACCGTGAATGAGTATGTTTGGTGTTTTCCAAAGAAGGTGTTTATGGTGGCACAATTTCCTAGTGTTTCCCAAATTTTTGGCCTCAAAATCTGGAGTTTGGGTTTTGGGATTTATTTCCAAAAAACATAGTTTTTGGAACAAAAATAATAGTACATGGGAAAAAAATGAGGTGTGTGGAATGGAAAAGGAAATCTAAAAAGGTTGGATTTCAGCATAACGGTGCTATGCAGTTGGTGAAGAGCGCTACAAAGACCGCATAGTGAACATAGTTTGATGGTGAATTGCAGTTCGTAGGAGGATTTCTTGTTTTCGGGAAGGCTATAGTTTGTAGCATATATGTGGTGATTCATTTTCTTAAGGAATCATCCACCACTGAGGAGATAACACACTATACAGACCACATAGAAAAGTACACAATGAAGGTTGAACCGCTCGAAGTTTTTTGTATTTTTGATTAGTATATTTGTGGACATATTTTCTTATATAAGGAATTATAATACGATCATTATGATGGGAATTAATCCCTTTAGAAAATATCATCACTCTGGGAAGAATTTGGTGATTTACAAAAGTGTTCTCGAGGGACTCTGTGATAGATAAGAGTCTGTGAGAGAGAATTATTTTAAGGGTGAAGTAGTTCATGGGGATAGTCTGAAAAAGTGTTTTATGAGGATATAATGATAGAAAAGGAAGATGGTCCTTGTATGATGAGATTTTCAGTGAAAGAATAGGTTCTCCTTTGAAGGATAGATGATATGTGGAAGTAGAGGCAGTCATTAGAGGAAGAGGTGGTCTACAAAGCACCCATGCCACATAGTGCAGTGCAGTTCATGGATGAAGAAAGGTTGATCACTGAGGATTAAAGGAATATTTAAATGGAAGTAAAATAGTTTTTGAATGCAATTCAGAAAATTTTATAGTTCGAGGAAAAGTTTATTTCATCTATGAGTGAAAATGTGACTTCAATAGATCATCTACCTTGAATTAATGATGCGTTCATTCAAGAAAATGAAGGGACCTACATGTCCATAAATTGTGAGTGGATCATTTATTGAAAAATGATCATGGTTATATAAGTTATATAGATCAAACCTTGTAATATGGAAGTGAGACATAGTAGATTTGGTACATCTACACATTTTCGTTGCATGCTCCTTTGACGTATCCCAGTGAGGGTGAACCAAGTAAAATCTTTTTATCTCGTGATAATTTCTTTTCTATTCATACATTTTATGGGAGATAGAGGGAAGAGTTCTTTGTTTAATAATGAAATAATATCTTAAGGGGAATTAGTTTAAATATTTCATACCCTAATTAACACCCCTCTAAAGATATTTGAAAATGTGGGCCTAAAAATAAAAGATTATCCATAAAAATTCATTCTTAGTGATTTTCCTGGACAATCCTATTAAAAACACAATAGTTAAATCGTTCCATTTCACTCAGGAATTGGAAAAGGCTATAAATGACTATAAAAACTATGAAGCTCATCTTTTACATACTACCAGGTGAAAAATCTCTCTACAAATCCTACTTTCTCCTTCTTCATTCCAAACCACTAGTATTATTTATAGACATCATGATACATCTTTGTCAAACCATGATGTACTGCCTATAAAGAATAATGGTTCTCTATAATCATCTCTTCATACATTCCCATATTAACCCATACTACTCAAGGGAAAATAATAGAATTTAATGTAATAAGAGACAATCTTGATAGTGTATCACCACCATATAATATGTCTCTTAGAAAAAAAAACCTTATGGATCAAATAACTTCTCAGTTTTGATCTAGTAAAAAAGATTGAGTATAATAGATCTTGATGTCAGAGCTACATGTTACTAAGACACCAGAACATCTAGGGCTATGTATTTAATTAGGTTTATCATTATCCACTCATCACAAGACTCTTGTACTACCTCTCCCGGCATCTTCTGACTTAATGAATAGAAAATGACATTTCCCTTTACAATTGTGTAAGCCAACTCAAAGTTGAAATACTATAGGTAGTCGAACCACCTTCACTATTGATGGTTTAGGTCCTGCTATAAAATATGTACATGTCTATGTATAAAAAAAGCTTACCCATGAGACGATATCTCCATCATCTCATGGCATGTAAAACTATTTATAACACTGAATCATGGGTGGGGTAATTCTTTTCATGTGGTCTCAACTATCAAGAGACATAAGAAACCACTTGATATTAATACATTAGAACTAATTTAAGTCCAAAATTGTATGCATTATATTACATAGTTTATGATTTAAAAATAAAATAAAATGTGATGATAGATTCTATGGTAAGCCTATATTTCATCTCCTGAATATATCTCTCATAATCATCGGGGAAAACAAACATCAATCCATTTTTGGACATCCCAGATATCAGTTATTATAAATTGGAGAAGTCAAATATATAAAAAATATAATAACATTATAAACCTATAAATATCTAAATATAAAAGATATTACTGTTCTTCTCCCAATATATTATGTTTGCAAATTTCTCTGGGTCAACTAACACTCCTCACTCCGAGGTGACATGCCCCAAGAAGTTCACATTATAAATCCATAAACTACATTTTTTTATCCTGGCATAAAGAATAATATCTTTCAATATAAATAGAATGATATCAATATATTGGGAATGAAATTCTACTGAATAAGAGTACACAAGGGTGTCATCAAAAAAAGACACCAGAAACTATTCTAGAAAAGGCTGAAAGATTATATTCATCTTGTCTTTAATTCCACTGATACATTAGTTAGAACAAAAGACATTGAGAAAAATTAATACAATACATATTTGATCCTAAAATTAGTATATGGTATTTATGATGGTGTCACCCTCAACTGATGGTATCACGATCTCCAATAGATCCTTGAAAAGGTGTTAGAACCTCTCATCTGATCGAAGATATTTTCAATGATTGGAATAGGATATAGGTTCTTTTCCACCATCTTGTTCAATTTCTAACAGTCCATAGACATGCACAGATTCATATCATCCTTCATGGAGATAAGAATAGGAGAACCATAAGGAGATTTACTAGGACATATGTGGCTTCCTAATCATCCATCTAAGCATTCAACTCAAAGAGCTCTACAAGTTCTATTCTATACAATGAGATAGAAAATTACTCTTCTCATGACAAAAACTCTATTATACATTAGATATCATTATCAAGTGGTAATTTATAGAACTAATCAAGAATGATATCCTAAAAATGATCTACCATAAGAGGAAAAGAATTATCTAGCATTCTACCATCATCTGGAGGATGACCAACTATCTAATCTATGAGACGATCCAATCTACCATGAATTGGTCCTGTATGAGCTGCCTAAAGACCCCAAATACCCTAGGGAGAGTTGGTAGCTCTTATTTAGGATAAAAAGGTATCCCTCATACGCTAGTATCCTATATGATACTGGTATAGAACTAAAAAATTCATAACTATAATAAAATAAAAACCTATTATTTCCATCACAAACAATTCTAAAAATAATCAGTAACCTCCCATATCAAGAAAAAAAACTTTTAACTATTTGGTATTATATGACCATATTCATAATGGTATGTGGATAGTCCAAACATCATCCAATAATTTCATATCCAAGACCAAACCATTTACAAAAAGGGTTAATAAATATAATTTTATTATCCTCTATAAAAAAACACAAGCTATGGTAGAATATACAAGAATCGTACCTCCGATAGTAGATGATCACGTTTTCACAGAATCTATAACAGAATTTCTAACATATAACTAACCTGACACTATTCCCTAGGCTCGTTCCTGACTCCCCTAAGAAATAACATTTTCTTTGTAATATTGTTCCTGAACTACGGTACCATGTCCTTGGCCTTGAACGAAATGTCGTATGGAATTCTATCAACCTATTTTTTGATGATTAGTTATGTCATTCCAAAATAGTGGTTCTGGCCTTGTTCCCCTACCACTTATCTTCTATCGTATTCCCCAACAATGCTTATATAGGTGACCCAACATTCCATAAACATGAAACTCCAAAGTGGGGTAAGTACACAAATATCATTTTTCCCATCATTACAAACTAAGATAACTGTAATGGAACATAATCATGAGATAACTACTCACTCCCCTGATCACTCTGAAAACTAATGACTTTGAGAAAACTATCATAGTGATACTTATTTTCACTAGAAGAAGAGTTCGTAGTTTTCCCTGCTAAAATAATCTAGCCAAGAGTTATGGCCTCTCTATGATTCCCTTACATGATGAGTGCATGATGAATTACATATATGAAACTATTCATGTAGAACACGTTCACCTATGACCTAATCTCGCAGTGAGGACAATCCTGGAAACATATTTCCCTAGAGACTTCATCAGTAGCCAATGATGGAAGAATGTTCTTTAGGTCAGTGAAATGTTCATCATAGTCCATCACTGACTAGGATGAATATGTTGGGTGCATAAACTCACAATCCTTCTCATCCCTCAACACCTTGGGGTATAAATGGATTAGGAAATTCATCTCTAAGAACATTCCCTGATAACTTATCTAGATTCCCAACATTCTTCAAAATTTCCCACTAATGATTGGTTGGTCTACAATGGAAATATGATGCAAGATTTTTCCTTCTATCTACATGTATCTCAAGATGTTTAAATATTTTCTACACTGACATGATTCATAAATTAGTTTCTTTTGGGCCTCCCCCCCAAGTGAACATATACAAAATTTAAAACTAGGAATCTCTCATCCTCTCATACATCGCAGGCATGGTATAAATATTACATATTTCCATAGATCAAATTACCCTCTACAATTCTTCCTTAAGATGAGAATCTATACAATACTCATGAAATATATGAGGGTTTGGATTAGATTAATTACGAGCATGCTCATTTCACTCTCCTAAATATCAACTCTAAGCTGATGAAGACAGTTTTTCTTTACAAGATAATCACACTCTGTAAAAAACAGGCTATAACACCAAGGTCAACCTCAGTAGGTGACAACAACAAAGAAGCAACAACTATTGGTCTCTCTATACTTGAATTACAGGTGTTTTATCATGACATAAAAGTTAATTTATTTGATTTCTTTGATATAATGGGTACCTCATATCATAGTTATATTGGAAATTATATATTAAATTCACTAAGTATACCCTTATCATAAAAAATTATGTATATATATATCCCTATATGCCTATCATTTTTCATGCATACTCAAATCATGCCATATCAGGCTGTTATTATAAATATATAGAACCCATAATATCACCCAAAATAACCTCACATAGAATGTGAATCACTCAAGGAGAAATAACATCAATTGTATCAAGAAAAAATTTTAAACAAAAATTCACCCATGGGAACTCAGATTTTCCCACATACATGGGTTAAAATCTCCCATGAACAAGATCATTACAATGTCCCGAAACATCATAGTCTCCCTTCATCATTTTCCATTTAATAATGAAAACAAAATGAAACCTAGTGAGCTATAATAGCACATTGTAATGTCCCCTGCTCAGGAACTCTCTCATGTGGCCAAAACAGGTTGGTTATGAGAACTCAAGCCCACCACCCTATATTCCATTGGATGCAAACTAGAAGCGAATGTGTGATAGTTATAGTGGGGAGACCATACACCGTATAATAATGTTACATCACAATGAAATAATAATTATAAATATATTTTATAATGTTGAAATAATGGGAAAATATAATACATTGGAAAATCAACAAAGAAAACCTACTAAATAATCTAATAAACAACAAATAAATATTTTAATTTCATGAAGTAATTTAAGTATGTGTCGTGCTAGAATTACAATAAATATAATACTAGTAGACTCAAAAAAAGACTCAACAGTCCTTTTTCTCAAACCCTATGTTAGTCCCAAATCCAAACTCAAGCCCATCCAGCATGAAACAATCAATAAACATGTACATTTCCCTTGTCCAATCATGTAGTTGTATAATCATACCTGGTAAAAAATGGAAGCCTGAGTTGGGTTTGAGTATAATTCAGTAGTTCAACACCCCCATGCCTTCACACAACCATTCTAGTGACATGTATTTATAATAATGAAATAAATTGGTGTATTAATTAATTAATAAATTAAACTAATACCCTATCATTATGCTTTGACAAAATTCCAGAATATCTTTGAGCATGTCTCACATAAATGCCAACCATAACCATATAAGCATGGTAAAGAATAATCTTCCTTTTCACCATGCTTAAATTTCTTTGAGTAAACCACACAACTATTCAAACAAAACCATAACCATATAAAAATAGTTTATATCAAACACAACAAGGTCAAAACCCAATAAATCATAATTTAAGAATTTAATCAAGTCCACGAATGATATATAATAATTTCATAATATATTAGGTCCAAGAATGATATTTACGAATTTCAGCATGTTTCACTAAGAAGATCCCAAAATATAATCATTTCTAAATGTCTTAGGGAGTATCCAATTATAAAATAATTTTATCTTGTCACTTGGAATTACTCACTATATAATCATTTTTTAACATGAACTAGACCAACACCATATATAATAATTACACCATAGAAAAAACACACACGTCATAATAATAAGGATATCAAAATATCATATAATACTGACCAGTGGTTAATTATGACCATTAATAATCATAATTAAATTACACATTTCATTTATCATTTGGTCTTAAAAAAATTACATGTCATTAACTTCAATAATTAGGTCTAGAAAAGTTGAATCTATATCAAGAAATTACCCAAAATCTTGTCCTGCTAAACACACATTAACACATTTAAAAATTCATTTATAAACATGGATTATCACACCCAAATGTTATCCAAGTTCCAAATTAATAAATAATTTTATCTTAGGGGACTCAATTGAACATTCCATTTGGTCATTTATTATTTCATGTGCATGGTATATTGGTGCAATTTTAACATTTCACATACTTGAAATTAAAAATACCATAGGGTTACATTTTAGACTCCCTACCCTTGAATGATGATCAAAAAATGATTCCTATGTAATACACATATGAGGAAGATAGTATAGATGATCATAAGAAGTATTCTAGATTAAATCCAATCAAATCGAACAAAAAATGAACACTGTCAAGAATATTACACATCAATGGTCTGAGAAAGATGCAAGAGTAAAGGGAACCAAAGAAAAACCACTAACCAAGGGATTGATCTCACTAAAAGGATGAAAGAAATAGATGGAAGGGGATGAAAATTGCACGGATGATATTATTAGGTTGATTAGAGGAAATCCTCATATGAGTGAGAGAAAAACTAGTCCAATAATACTATTAAAAACTACATGGGAATTTATAGGGTTTGTAGTATAGTTACACATCGTGAAATTATTTTTAGAGGGATACATCAAAAAATGCTTCACCTTGGGTGCTTTTTAATGCTGCTTGAACTTAATATGGTGTGTAATTCCATTATAAAATGTATTAATTTCTCATCATGAACTAGGATCATTACTTTTTCCATGAAATAGTTTCAGGTTGGGTGAAATAATTACACACCATGTAATTTCTCTATAGTTAGCCTTCAACATATTTCTGATGAAAATCACACAAATCACCTCTAAAGCCATCCAAAGCTAGGAAACCCTCTTAATCCAATTTAAAAAAATTTATACCTAGAATAAATTGACTCAAAAAACATATATACCTAAAAATTAGGTCATTTTACCCAAAAAATGCTCTCTATCTCTAAACAAGACTCAACCACCAATGCTCAAAGAAAAAAAATCATAAAGTGACATACCTGGAAAAGAAGGTATCTTAAAAAAAGATTTGATTGAATAATATATATATATATATATATATCATTTATTAAAATCATTCATAAAAAGTGGTATATATAATTTATTATGATAAAAAATGTTTATTCATAGAAATATAGTTTATTTTTTGAAAATAAAATTAAGTATCTTCAAATAGTTCTTATATTCATTTATAATTAATTGGTTATCAAAGAATTAATCTTATAAGAATTTTTAAACAATATTTTCATAATTTATTTAATCCTATTCATAACCTCCATTATAATGGTTGGGTGATAAATATAATAATAATTTAATAATTATATTAAGAGTATATTTTAGTTCAGTAAAACACGATCTTGCACCTAACACAATCTATCAAGGGAACTCCAAACTGTGAATAAAACAATTCAAAGACAGTGTTGTATGTAGAAAATGTTAATCTAAGTGTTTTATATAGCATAAGATTAACATGGAGTCACATATAAAGAATTCATAACATGGTGTAGCATTAAATGAAATCTGTTAAGAAAATTTAATTTATTCAAAAAATAATAATTCAAAAAACTCATGGTGTTACATTATAATATATATAAAATGGATTTATCCCTT
Organism: Viscum album; assembly: GCA_963277665.1. Lineage (NCBI taxonomy): Eukaryota > Viridiplantae > Streptophyta > Magnoliopsida > Santalales > Viscaceae > Viscum > Viscum album. The sequence continues at coordinate 1,825,394,712 of OY728137.1, read as the reverse complement.
AAAATTCATATGGTTAATTAATGTATTAATACATTAATGTTCCTTTTATGTAAACCCATATCATAAAAATGAATTCTTGTAACACTCCAAGCTTCCACGGTACGTTTCCCTTCGAATAATGCGATAGCGTGTGTTGTACGCAACCTCGAGTTCTAACACACACCACAACTAATTAAACTAGCAGTTGTGAATAGTAATACCTACTTTTTGAAATCATATATATTTTATATTTCAAAATGGACTTCATTTTTGGATTCGGAATATTGAAATTAGCCTAGGGTGAAATTTTGATACTTTTCGGATAACTTTTATATTTTGATGAATAGTGAAAATTACTAAATTTTAATTAAAATCAACATTTTTAATCAAAATAATTAATATTGATAAATTATGAATTTGAGTGGTTTTAAAGTATATTTAGAATATATTTTTACCATTTAATTTAATTTTTGTCATTGGACATAATTTCACAATTAAACCAGACATAAACAAGTGTCAATCTTTTGATAGTTATTATCTCTTAAAAACACGCCTTTTATTTTAACAATGGGAAATAATTTTAAATTAATTTCTGCCACTTATATGTTTTGAATTTGGAAAAATGGATTACATATTTGGAATCAGGATGTCCAAATTATGTAAATAGGTAAATTTTAATTTTACACATTTTGAATAATTACTGCGGTAAATATTTTATTTACCATGGTTAAAGGGTAAATCCGGTAAATAAGGGTTAAAAAATAATATTATAATAATACCAAATTACCCTAAAACATGTCCTAACCTTATTGGTGGAAACCTACCCGACCATGGGCATCCTTGGGTCGATTTGGGGACCCCTTAGAGCCACTTGTATGTGGTAGGAACACATTATATTAATAAAGTTAAAATAAAAATAAAAATGGCATAAGCTTACATCTTTTAGAAGAACAATTTTTACATAGGGTTATACATGTTGTATTTTCGATTATAAATATTCATTAGAAATATAAAAAGATTCCCTACATAATGATATTTTATTTTTAATTTTTAAACATCAAATAATTTAAATTATTAATGACACAATAATGATGCAACGTTTACTTCATTAATAAATCATTTAAATAAATAAGATTATATTGATTAAAATATTATCTAAAACCTGTCCAATTCTTATTGGTTGATGTTATTTAGAAAATGAGTCATCTTATATTCGACCTCAATGATTTTTGGACCATTATAAACCGAATATAATTATATTATAAAGTAATACTTTCACTCTTTCCTAAAGAGCCCCTCCTCTCCCTTATAAAAAGAGACCAATTCTACTCATTCCTCACACCTCTCAAGCCACTTGGCTCGGCCAAATTCTGCCCAAATACTCTCCCAAATTCCCTCACTACAACCTAGAGGCCTTAGTTTGATCAGAAAGCCAACCTAAGGAGCCATTTTGATCAAATCAAAAGGAAGAACCCGAAGAAGAGGTAATGTTTTCACCACCCCTTTTCAAGTTCCTTTCTTCTTCCACTTCTTCTTTCTATGTTCTTTCCATTCTAAAATAATAACTCCAGTATGTCACATATACTGTGATGTTATTATAAATATGGTACAACCATATTCAGTATTCTATCCACCCTTTGAATAACATGTCACTATACGTGTGTACGTACGGCTTACCGTCTCCACGTCGTGGTGTAATTGTTATTCAATATATTATTATTTGGATGGGTATAATAATGATGTTCAACTCATGTAAATAATAAATATAACATGTTAATTATTCTGTATATATGATATAACATCCATTTATATATTATTTTAATATCAAAAGAATGATATTTTCGCTCGTGCGTACGTACGGACTACCGTCTCCACAAACGCGATAAGATTCATTCTCCATCGTATCCATTCAAGTATAATTATCATTTGATGATTTAAAAATGATGTTTAAGGACTTGATATCATTCTGGATATGAATAATATACAACCTATCCATTACAAACATGTCTTACGTAACAAAACATATAAAATAAAACAAATAAGTTAACACCCGAAACAACGATAATACTAAGATATTATTATCAAATCAATATTAAAAGATCATATATGATATCATATTAATGTATATAATTATTTTATAATTTAATAACAATTATTTCACCATTATACAGGAGCTTAACCTACCCCAACCAAGGAAAAGTACAAGGTAAGGGTTATTTCACAATCTCTTTATTATCCGAGGTTGTTTATACGTAATAATCTACTGGGATCTCGTTATCATCCACATCCATGTTTCTTCAAAATGTATTTCAAAACATTTTTAATAATTAAAATAATATCTGTTAAAGTCATTTATACCCTTGTTTGACTTTTTATAAGAGGTTTATAAGGGAATCTTTCCGTCGTTTTCCAAACAAGGTGCTTTTTAACCTTTTCAACAGAATTAAGATAAGAATGTTTTTTTAACTTATACGGCGGGTGCGGTTATTTTCCGCCGTTATAAAATCGTCAAAGCTTCCCTTACAAGCTTATAAGAGTATTTTCAAAGAAAATGTTTTATTTTATAAATATATGTCTCTTAAATGATTTCAAAATAGAAAGAGATATTTCTTTAAAAAGATTTTTGATTTCATCTATGTCAACATCCTTTAATAGATTTTACGCTTATTTGAGGATGATATATTATGATACAAAACTTTTATATTTTATTAAAGGTTTTGTGATATGGTTGACTGTGGATGTGCTATTTTTTTTATATACCATTCATGGATTATGGTGAAAGTATTGACATTTCGTATGCTAGTTTTAATACGAATGTTTATGTTATGTTTAAACCTTTTCATATGGGAATGCATTGGACTTAATATGTGACGGGTGGAGCCCGCTATAGCTCCTCGATGCATTGGTAGGTCTCATGAGACAAACTAGTGTCTTGGCACAAGGCCTTGGAAAAATCTTATTTGTAGTCTTGGCACGAGGCCTTGGCTATGTGGTTATGATAGTCTGGCATTATGCATTCCATCATTATGAAAGTGGTTATTGATATTGCATGTGATTATTCGATTAGTATAATATCAATGTGAATAAGTAAATGGAATTATTTAATTTTATTTATGCCATACTATGTTGATGTTAAAGTTTAAAAGGCTTTTGTTTTAGTTATACATTTCCTTAAATGTTTATTCTTATTTATGAAAGATTCCGCTATATTGTTATCCTTACTGGGCATTTGACCTCACCCCTTTTCTATGTTTTATATTCCCAGGATGTGAAGAAGTAAATTATGAATGACTTGAAGGGATATTATGAGGGGTTAATAGTGTGGACTATGGAGACAATATGTTGTTGTAGTAGTTCTTTTTTATTTTGATGATGTAATGTAAAACTTATGAATATATCTAGTGTTTCCAAGGCTACTAAACCAATCGGTATTTCGAGATTTGATCTTTCTTGTGATCATGCCAATGTTATGTAATTAATGCACCGACTCTGGGTAACTGGGGTCGGGGCGTTACAGTTGGTATCAGAGAAAGTTTAGTACAAACATTGGAAGCTAGATTTAGATAAACTCTGATTAGAGCACGTAGACCTAAGATGAAATTTGAGGATTAGTATAGAAGAACTTCCTAGAATTTTGGTATTGTAGAGATTTTGTGAGTTTTTCGAGCAATACATCCCTGTCTGGATACGAGCAAGTAGAGGCGGCTCTGGCACAGATGTACCTAAGGGTAAACCCCGAAAACACCGCTTTGAGCTAGACTCGAACGGGAACTGGTGCACGACAACGGGCCTTGCTGCACTCTTGGTTACGACACTCCCAGGGAATATGCTTAGGATAACTCTCATTTTCTTTAAAAATCATTATGAAGGGTTTATGAGTATATAATTCCTCAAAGAAAACATTTTTATGATTATGGATTATATCCATAAATAGTTCAATTTATGTTGAGTGTTTTATAAGAATGGGATAATGTATTTTGATTCATAAACTGATCTAGTTTATGCCATTGTTTAGAAATGGAACCTAATGGAAGAAATGGAAACCGTATCAATGCACGCACTCCATGTAGGGATTTCCCTCCTGCTCAAGATAATTATAGTGGGGCTGGTGATGCAACTGGTGCTGATCAGCTAATCACCATACTGGGACAACTTACTCAGGTTATGAATAATAACCTTACCCGTATGGAGCACCCTGATCCGCAGCGTGGAGGATCAGTGTTAGATCGATTCATGAGGCAACACCCACCGACGTTCAATTGGAATTCAAATCCCTTAGTAGCCGAGTAGTGGATAAATTCCCTAGAGAAAATATTTCAGGCTTTGGGGAGCAGTGAAAGGGAAAAAGTTATCATGGCAGTTTACCGCCTCACTGGAAATACTGATCAATGGTGGTCATTGATTCAAAACATGAAGGAAGATGATGAAGTATCAAATATGGAGTGGAGGGAGTTCAAAGATCTGTTTTTAGAAAAATACTTCCCTCGCGACCATCGAGCAGATATGGAAAGGCAATTTCTATGTCTGAGACAGAAGGAGGATGAGAATGTCGCAAAGTATGAGGCTAACATTACAAGGTTAGCATGGTACTCTGGTGATTATATACGTAACCAAAGAAGTAAGATTGATATTTTCTTTGATGGGTTAAAACCATTTCTCCTTCGAGCATTAGTCTCACAATCCTTTACATCGTACGAAGACATTGTCTCATGTGCTATCAAGACCGAAAAGGAATTGTCTAAGTCTTATGACTTTAAAGAAAAGCAAGAGAAGAAGAGACCTACTGATCAATCTGGGAATGGAAATAAGGGGAAGAAGGGAAATGTTGAATATCCATCCTGTGGTAAATGCGGGAAGAAACACCCTGGTACTTGCTTGAAGGGAATGGGAGTCTGTTACAAGTGTGGTGAAAAAGGCCACCAAGCTCGTGATTGCAAGGTGAAGAAGGAAGCTACCAACAATCAGTGCTAAAATTGCAGGGAGATGGGGCATTATGCAAATGAATGTCCTAAGCGTCAGGAGAACTTACCTCAGAAAAGGCCAAGGGATCAAGGCCAGGCTTATGCTATCACTACTGCTGAGGTAGAAGCTCTGAAAGACGTGGTGGGAGGTAATTTAATGGTTTCCTCAAGTTTAGCAAATGCTTTATTTGATTCTGGATCATTGCATTGTTTCATATCTTCCCAGTTTGCTAAGAAAATTAGATATTTCAAATTTGATTTAATAAGGGATTTGTCAGTTAAAACTCCTAAGGGAAGTATCATTGCAACAAAGTTTTGTGAATCAGTCCCCATTAGAGCACATAAATTTTCTTTATCTGCGGATCTCATCTTCATACCTATGATTGAGTTTGATATAATCCTCAGTATGGAATGGCTTTCGGACTATGATGCGAAGATTTATTGTAAGAAGAAATAGGTTACGATTCTTGATGATAATGATAAGGAACACCTTATTTTTAGAGCAGAATCGTCACCACCTAATTCTTATTTAGATCCACCCCCAGTAGCTCAACTTAATTCAATTATTGGGGAGGAAGAGAATGAAATGACTGTCGGTGAGGAAAGGAATGTTCAAATAGAGGATGTACCTGTTGTGAAAGAATTTGTAGATGTATTTCCGAAAGATTTACCTGGACATCCTCTAGAACGAGAAGTTGAGTTTTCCATTGATTTGATTCCTGGATCAAGGCCTATATCGAAGACCCCTTATAGAATGGCCACTGTAGAATTAGTCGAACTAAAGAAACAACTAGAGGAATTGAGTAATAAGGGATTTATTCTCCCTAGTGTTTCTCCATGGGGAGCCCCTGTTCTTTTTGTTAAAAAGAATGATGGATCTATGAGGTTATTTATCGACTACAGGGAGATCAATTCTACAACGATAAAGAACAAGTATCCCCTACCTCGTATTGATGATTTATTTGACCAACTGCATGGAGCTCAATACTTTTCAAAGATTGACCTTCGATCTGGATACCATCAGTTGTGTGTGAAGAAGGAAGACATTCCGAAGACAGCATTTCGAACCAGGTATGGGCATTACGAGTTTACCGTAATTCCGTTTGGATTGACTAATGCACCCTCTGTATTCATGGATATGATGAATAGAGTTTTCAAGGAGTATCTCGATGAATTTGTGGTGGTATTTATTGATGATATCTTGGTATACTCCAAAACCTACGAAGATCATGAAAATCACTTGTGCATTATCTTGAAGACTCTGAGGAGGCATGAATTATATGGGAAGTTTAGCAAGTGTGGATTCTGGCTTCAGGAGATTTCTTTTCTTGGCCATATTGTCTCTAAAGATGGAATCTCTATTGATCATTCTAAGACCAAGGCAATCCGAGAATGGCCAGCTCCTACGAGTATAACTGAGGTACGTAGTTTTATTGGTTTGGCAGGTTATTATCGACGTTTCCTCCAGAATTTTGCCCGATTGGCTAACCCATTAACGAAGCTCACACGTAAAGGGGTTAAATTTGTTTGGACAAAAGAGTGTGAATAATGTTTTGAAGAACTGAAGAGAAGATTAGTCAATGCTCCTATATTGACTCTACCATCGGGGAATGATGGGTTAATTATTTATAGTGATGCATCAAAGAAAGGACTAGGTTGTGTCCTTATGCAGAATGATAGAGTTATTGCCTATGCATCACGACAGTTGAAAATTCATGAACAAAACTATCCTACTCATGATCTTGAGTTAGAAGTTGTGATCTTTTCCTTGAAGATATGGAGACACTACCTCTATGGTGAAAAATGTGAGATTTATAATGATCACAAGAGTTTGAAGTATATTTTCTCATAAAAAGAACTCAACATGAGGCAAAAGAGATGGCTTGAATTACTTAAGGATTATGATTGCACGATACACTACCACCCGTGGAAAGCAAACAAGGTGGCAGATGCTTTGAGCAGAAAAGACCATGGAGTTTTGAAGATGATGAGAATTGAAAGGGATCCAATATTCATGGATCTAGTGAAGATGGACATGGGAATAACCACGGAAGGTGAAAAATAAATGCTTTTTCAAATGGTTTCCAAACCATCTTTACTAGAAAGGATTAAGAGTTCTCAGACCGATGATGAAGAATTTCAGAAGAAGATTAAAGCTGTGAATGATGGGAGATTGAGAGACTTTGTGTATGAAGATGGAATTTTGAAATTCGGGAAGAGACTTTGTGTTCCCGATTTACCTGATCTGAAAAGGGAATTGCTGGATGATGCTCATAGTTCCAATTTCTCTATACACCCTGGGAGCACCAAAATGTATAGAGATTTGAAGGAACATTTTTGGTGGGACAACATGAAGAGGGAGATTGCTGATTTTGTGTCAAGATGTATGGTTTGTCAACAAGTGAAAGCTGGAAGGCAACAGCCTGGAGGAGTCATGAAACCTCTTCCCATACCGGAGTGGAAATGGGACAATATTACGATGGACTTTGTCATGGGGCTACCAAAGACTCCTAGAAGGAACGACGCAATATGGGTTATTGTTTATCGTCTTACCAAGTCAGAAAATTTTCTTGCTATAAGAGAAGATCTACCCCTAGAACGTCTAGCAAGACTATATATTAATGAAGTTGTGAGACTTCATGGAGTACCCCTATCGATTGTATCTGATCGTGATCCCCGTTTTACTTCAAGATTCTGGAAAAGTCTTCAGAAATCCCTAGATACTGAACTTCATTTGAGCACTGCATACCACCCTCAGACAGACGGATAATCAGAACGGACTATTCAAACCCTAGAAGACATGTTGAGATCTTGCTCACTTGACTTTCAGGGTATGTGGGATCAATATTTACCACTGGTAGAATTTTACTATAACAATAGCTTCCATTCAAGTATTCAGATGGCACCATATGAAGTGTTATACGGAAAGAGATGTCGTACACCAACCTGTTGGGATGAGGTTGGTGAAAGGAAACTTGTAGGCCCAGAACTGGTGGAGGAAACAGTGGAAAAGGTGAAGGTAATCCAAAATCACATCAAAGTAGCTCAAAGTATGCAGAAGAGCAATGCCGATAATCGAAGGAAGGATTTGGAATTTCAATTCGGTGATCATGTTTTCCTGAAGGTATCTCCATGGAAGGGAGTCATACGTTTTGGTAAGAAAGGTAAATTGAGTCCCAGGTACATCGGACCTTTCGAAATTCTAGAACGAATTGGGGTTGTAGCTTACCGATTGGCAATGCCGCCAAGTCTCTCCAAAGTTCATGATGTGTTCCACGTATCTCTGTTGAGAAAATACATGCCTGACCCAACACATGTACTCACCTATGAGGAATTAGAACTGGAACTCGATCTGTCTTATTGTGAAGAGCCTGTCAAGATTTTTGATACAAGAGAACAAGTACTGAGAAACCGGACGACGCGTCTGGTAAAAGTTTTGTGGAGAAATCATAAGATGGAAAAGGCAACGTGGGAACCTGAGGAACTTATGATGAAGAACCACCTGAGTATTTTTATTCCGTAATACCCTAGAAATTGCGAGGACGCAATTATTTGAATGAGGGGAGAATGTAACACCCCAAGCTTCCACGGTACGTTTCCCTTCAAATAATGTGATAGCGTGTGTTGTACGCAACCTCGAGTTCTAACACACACCACAACTAATTAAACAAGTCGTTGTGAATAGTAATACATACTTTTTGAAATCATATATATTTTATATTTCAAAATGGACTTCATTTTTGGATTCGGAATATTGAAATTATCCTAGGGTGAAATTTTGGTACTTTTCGGATAACTTTTATATTTTGATGAATAGTGAAAATTACTAAATTTTAATTAAAATAAACTTTTTTAATCAAAATAATTAATATTGATAAATTATTAATTTGAGTGGTTTTAAAGTATATTTAGAATATATTTTTACCATTTAATTTAATGTTTGTCATTGGACATAATTTCACAATTAAACAAGACATAAACAAGTGTCAATCTTTTGATAGTTATTATCTCTTAAAAACACGCTTTTTATTTTAACAACGGGAAATAATTTTAAATTAATTTCTGCCACTTCTGTGTTTTGAATTTGGAAAAATGGATTACATATTTGGAATCAGGATGTCCAAATTATGTAAATAGGTAACTTTTATTTTTACACATTTTGAATAATTACTGAGGTAAATATTTTATTTACCATGGTTAAAGGGTAAATCCGATAAATACGGGTTAAAAAATAATATTATAATAATACAAAATTACCCTAAAACGTGTCCTAACCTTATTGGTGGACACATACCCGACCATGGGCATCGTTGGGTCGATTTGGGGACCCCTTAGAGCCACTTGTATGTGGTAGGGACACATTATATTAATAAAGTTAAAATAAAAATAAAAATGGCATAAGCTTACATCTTTTAGAAGAACAATTTTTACATAGGGTTATACATGTTGGATTTTCGATTATAAATATTCATTAGAAATCTAAAAATATTTCCTACATAATGATATTTTATTAATAATTTTTAGACATCAAATAATTTCAATTATTAATGACACAATAATGATGCAATGTTTACCTCATTAATAAATCATTTAAATAAATAAGATTATAATGATTAAAATATTATCTAAAACCTGTCCAATTCTTATTGGTTGATGTTATTTAGAAAATGAGTCATCTTATCTTCGACCGCAATGATTGTTGGACCATTATAAACCGAATATAATTATATTATAAAGTAATACTTTCACTCTTTCTTAAAGAGCCCCTCCTCTCCCTTATAAAAGGAGACCACTTCTACTCATTCCTCACACTTCTCAAGACACTTCGCTCGGCCAAACTCTGCCCAAATACTATCCCAACTTCCCTCACTACAACCTAGAGGCCTTAGTTTGATCAGAAAGCCAACCTAAGGAGCCCTTTTGATCAAATCAAAATGAAGAACCCAAAGAAGAGGTAATGTTTTCACCACCCCTTTTCAAGTTCCTTTCTTCTTCCACTTCTTCTTTCTTTGTTCTTACCATTCTAAAATAATAACTCCAGTATATCACATATACTGTGATGTTATTATAAATATGGTACAACCATATTCAGTATTCTATCCACCCTTTGAATAACATGTCACCATACGTGCGTACGTACGGCTTACCGTCTCCATGTCGTGGTGTAATTGTTATTCAATATATTATTATTTGGATGGGTATAATAATGATGTGAAACTCATGTAAATAATAAATATAACATGTGAAGTATTCTGTATATATGATATAACAACCATTTATATATTCTTTTAATATCAAAAGAATGATATTGTCGCTCGTGCGTACGTACGGACTACCGTCTCCACAAACGCGATAAGATTCATTCTCCTTCGTATCCATTCAAGTATAATTATCATTTGATGATTTAAAAATGATGTTTAAGGACTTGATATCATTCTGGATATGAATAATATACAACCTATCCATTACAAACATGGCTTACGTAACAAAACATATAAAATAAAACAAGTATGTTAACACCCGAAACAACGATAATACTAAGATATTATTATCAAATCAATATTAAAAGATCATATATAATATCATATTAATGTATATGATTCTTTTATAATTTAATAACAATTATTTCACCATTATACAGGAGGTTAACCTACCCCAACCAAGGAAAACTACAAGGTAAGGGTTATTTCACAATCTCTTTATTTTCCAAGGTTGTTTATATGTAATAATCTACTGGGATCTCGTTATCATCCACATCCATGTTTCTTCAAAATGTATTTCAAAACATTTTAATATTTAAAAGAATATTGGTCAAAGTCAATTATACCCTTTATTGACTTTTTATAAGAGTTTTATAAGGGAATCTTTCCGTCGTTTTCCAAACAAGGTGCTTTTTAACCTTTTCGACAGAATTAAGATAAGAATGTTTTTTTAACTTATACGGCGGGTGCGGTTATTTTCCGCCGTTATAAAATCGTCAAAGCTTCCCTTACAAGCTTATAAGAGTATTTTTAAAGAAAATTTTTTATTTTATAAATATATGTCTCTTAAATGATTTCAAAATAGAAAGAGATATTTATTTAAAAAGATTTTTGATTTCATCTATGTCCACATCCTTTAATGGATTTTACACTTATTTGAGGATGATATATTATGATACAAAACTTTTATATTTTATTGAAGTTTTTGTGATATGTTTGAATTTGGATGTGATATTTTTTTTTATACCATTCATGGTTTATGGTTAATGTATTGACATTTCGTATGCTAGTTTTAATACGAATGTTTATGTTATGTTTAAACCTTTTCATATGGGAATGCATTGGACTTAATATGTGACGGGTGGATCCCGCTATAGCTCCTCGATGCATCGGTATGTCTCATGAGACAAACTAGTGTCTTGGCACAAGGCCTTGGAAAATCTTATTTGTAGTCTTGGCACGAGGCCTTGGCTATGTGGTTATGATAGTCTGGCATTATGCATTCCATCATTATGAAAATGGTTATTGATATTGCATGTGATTATTCGATTAGTAGAATATCAATGTGAATAAGTAAATGGAATTATTTCATTTTATTTATGCCATACTATGTTGAAGTTAAAGTTTAAAAGGCTTTTGTTTTAGTTATACATTGCCTTAAATGTTTAGTCTTATTTATGAAAGTTTCTGCTATATTGTTATCCTTACTGGGCATTTGAGCTCACCCCTTTTCTATGTTTTATTTTCCGAGGATGTGAAGAAGTAAATTATGAATGACTTTCCGGGATATTATGAGGGGTTAATAGTGTGGACTATGGAGACAATATGTTGTTGTAGTAGTTCTTTTTTATTTTTATGATGTAATGTAAAACTTATGAATATATCTAGTGTTTCCAAGGCTACTAAACCAATCGGTCTTTCGAGATTTGATCTTTCTTGTGATCATGCCAATGTTATGTAATTAATGCACCGACTCTCGGTAACTGGGGTCGAGGTGTTACAATTCTAAAACTTCCTTTTAACAGTGAAACCTGAAAACGTAATATTAATCCAATGTAACTCTTAATGAAGTTTCCACATAAGAGAACATAGGTGGAAAGTGAATATTTGGAAATGGAAGAAAAAATAAATCATTATTGACAGTGATAAAGATCACATATCACATAAAATATGGTGATATATAGAATCTTAGTTTCCAAAAAAGGATAACCTAATTAGTTGTGAATGGGTCATTGATATCATCAAATCTGATGATAACAGGAAAAAACTTATTTTGTGTTCCTTTTCCTGTTATTGTACTTTTTTCAAAATGAGAAGTACTTACTTGATTTAATTCCATTTCCTATGAACAAGATACACATTTTATTATGACATGATCAATTTAAATTTCATATATTAAATAAAATTAGGTGAATTTATTATTCTTGAAGCACTGATTGATCATAAGATCCATACATAGAATGATAAGGCATTCCTTATATCTTCAATTTTCATCATGGAAATCTGGTTGAATATGTTATCAAATATGAAAAAAATATTCACTTGGAAAAATAATATATTAATCTAAAAAAACATAGTTAATGTTAAAATAAAACCATTATATAAATTATAAACCATGCAACCCTTAAAAAATATGGAAATCTAAAACATATGAAAGAAAGTCATTGAATTTCACCAAATTAGTCGAACATTGATTCCCCCATATAACATGATGTTTTTTTTGAAATATACCCAATATGTGAATCAATTCATCATTTATTCTCTTGAATCATGGTAATAACAATAATTATCATAGAACCAAACATGCTTCTTCATTAACTATATAGAGAACACTTTATTATATATATTCCTTTAATCCAAATTTTTGTTACTCAATTGAAGATTGCATAAACCAATTTTTCAGAAAATATGTGATATGTTCCAAGGTAATCAATATTATCAAATTTTCTTTATTTTATCCAATATCTATTTACCCAAACTAAAATATATTTTCTCAACATCCAGAACATAATATGGGTTATCTTCCCTAAATCTTAATATTATAGATCCTTTAAATTGCTTTCCCAGTCCTTAAATAATCCTTCAACATATTCTTCCAAATCCCTAATGAAAAACTTTCACTAAACCATCCTTATATATTACAAAATTCATAATTCCTATATCCAAATATCTAAATATTTCAATCCTTCTACTTTAATGACTATAATGGAATAATTCATTTTTTTCTATAGAAGTAAATTCTTGTGTCAAGTAATCGAGTTAGGTAGTTTCCATGTTCTCCACATAGATGGCATTGAAATCCATGAAATGTTTTCAATATATGACTACTTTTACGCACAGATTACATATTTCCCTCAATTTGAGATATTACTTCATGTTTTTTCACCTTATTGGCATGTAAGAAGTTGAGACTTATTAACTATATCTTTATTATAGCCTGAACATTCAAAAGAGTCCATTATCCTCTTATTCAATGTGTTAGGAATCAAACAGATGTTCTCATTATTAAAAACATATCATGATAGATGATTAGGAATAATCAAAATAAACACTATCTTTAGTTATCATCCAATATGGTTGCATGTAATAACATAATTATCCATCATATTCAATGTTAAAATGATTTCTTATGGTTCCATCCATCGACAGGAACCAAAATGATTTAGTGAGAAACACCACTCTGAGCCGGGAACCACATAATCATGAAGAATGACATATATGGGGTCAAAATCATAAAACTATCATTATTCTATGATATATTTGGTAATTAATAGTAGTCCACTATTTAAATCCATCACGACGGTTTTTAAATAGTTTGTGAATTTCCATAGGGTATTGCTCGGGTGTGTTAAACAAGGTGTGTAGTAAGGACTATTTTCGATCACTAGTTCCTGATCAAGTGCTTCAAAATATTGTGTTTTGAGGGGTCTTACCAATGTTTACATCTATACCAGAGTCATTCCCACTTATATTATATATACATGTATAAAATTACATTGAAAAACATCTCTAAATCCTTTAATAAAATCTTAGGACAATTTCCAAAAAATTAAATCATCCTTTTACTTACCCATAGAGACATCCCTATATATATTTTGAAATATACATAGGCATCTCACTAAATTTTTTTCAATCATATTTTCCTAACGTTAACTAAAACATTAATTTGACACCAATTATAGTGACTCAGGTTTTTAATACATGGATATTTCATATTTTTAGAAGAATCATCAACAAATTAAAAAAGTATATTCCGAAGTAATATAATAGTTTAGTGTCATTGGAAATATTGAACATAATCCTATAACATCGTGAAATAACTTCAATGTCTACCAAAACTATTTTCCCATTGAGTACTCCTAATTAAAACAAATTTTCATAACTTTGGTAAAGGAAACACATGAAAGGATGAGCTCAACCTCTCAATAAGGGTAAATAAAGGAGATATACAAGCATAATATTAACATAAGGGTATGAGAACCTGAGCATAACATTAGAAGATCATACCCTGCATATAAAAGATCATAATGTTGATTAATGAAATAATGATCAGAAATCATAATACCTGAATTTCAATGGAATGAAAGTGAACAATCTATGTCATCATAATATTGGTATAAGACATATAATTTTGGAAAACACATACATATATAAAATTATTTCCATAAGAGTAATGGGTCATTGTTAAAGTTATCTTAGTGGAATGCGTTCATATCCCAATCCATATTATTAGTCAAGGTTTTCTCACAATACCATCTTAGGGGATAGAGTGATTTTTTGAATCGGGTTCACTTCCCATTGAAACCATGTGTATATCATGAGATACAACTAATTACACAATTAATTTTATGGAGATATGGGTCTGAACCATTACATAAATAAATCACACATATGTCTTGCACAATATTAAAAAATATTATAATTTCATGACCCATTAAAAGAGGTTGGTTTTGAAAAAATTTCATCATACCATAACCTATGTAAAAGATACATGTTTCATAATCAACTCATCATTGAATGGCCTAGGAAAGGAAATAGGTTTCATAATCATTTTATAATTATACAACCCATGGAAGAAACCCCTATTTCATAAAAATTCATCATAAAAAGAAACCATTCAATGAATGAATAAGAATGGTTTTCATGGATCATATCCCTATTAAATAAAAAAAATTTTAAATGATGTCATCTTATATGGGGGAGGATTTAGAAATATAACTTGCGTTATTTCTTATGTAAAACTATCATTCATTGAAAATAATATTTTATGACATAAAAAATTCTCATAATATTTTTCACTAAAAATCACATTGAAAAAAATATAAAGTTAAATTGTAAAATAATTTAAAACATTTCTTGAGGAATATATCCTTTCCTCTTTTAAAAGTGACTTTTAAATCAGAAAACATTTTGAAAACATTTTTTGTGGAATATAACATTGAAAACATATAATGGAATCCTTGAAAAACATTTTATATTATTTTAATTTATTATAAAATCCTTTTACATGAAAATTATATTAAAATTACATTTAAAAACAATTTTTAAAATATTTTTAGAAAACATGGTTTTTTAATAAAACATATTTTTTATTGGGAGTGATACATAGTCAGGGTTTATTAAAAACATTTAATTAATTATAATAAGTACAAAATTGTTGTAAAATTATATAATTACTTGTATATATCATGAATAACCATAGTAGAATAAAATTAATAAGAAATTTTGATATATGGATCATAATATTTCAATAATGGAAGAATAATTATAAACAGTCCTGATAAATGATGTGATTATACCAATAAACTCTTCCAACATTGGTTAATATGATTAATAATCTCTATTAATGAATAAAAACACATGATTTTTAAAATATCATGAAAATAATGATAATCATGATATAAAAATTCAATGGGATAATATACATACACCTCATAAAATAAAATATATGTATAATAAAAAATGTATCTCAATGAAGGAAAATTGAAACGAAATTCCATTATTAAATTAGTAACATTGAAATCATAACTCAATGAAATAGAGATCCAAAAATTTATATGTAAATCCTAATAATTTTCATTACAATAATAATAAAATAAATCAATGGGATGAATAAATATCACATATTTTAAATATGTGTGGAACATGGATTTTTTATCACGAAAGTAAAAGTGAGAAAAAAATCCCTTATTACTTGAGTAACTTTTCAATCATGATACAAATGAAAGAATAAAAAAATTGAAAATTTTAGAATAATTAAACAAAGGAAATCAATGATATAAAATTTCATAGGGAATTATATACACCACCGAAAATAAACTAGTGATTAATATGATATAATTCTAACAAAAATAAATGTGAGACTAAAAATCCCCTAACCATAAGTATTTAATTCCATAATAAAATTTTAAACCTCCTATATAATAAATATAATGTTATTATAAATATACTTCAAAACAATATTCATATATAGAATACCAAATATGGTTATATTATGAACTTTTATTATCTTTTTATTAACAATACTTTGTTAAAGTCACATTTTGTGTAATAACCGCTCTATTTTTGTATAAGATTTAATTTGTTATATTCTTTTTATATCATTCACTAATCATGATTTAATAATATTAATAATGATAAATATTATATAAATATCATATATTTATTTATTTTGTATATATTTATAATAATATTGAAACGATATAAATAAGAAATGATATACACAGTTTAAGGAGATGGTAGGCCATACATACCCATGAACATTGTTTTCATTTTCATGTCGGTATTATATAAAGAAAATTATATGATATATTATAATTAGATAATAATTTTCATGGGATTTATATCACATATTTTTATTAAACACATATTTAATTCATTTCATTTATTGTTTGAACGAATCACATCACTTCGTGAGGTGGTAGTCTCTCGTACACATGGACAACGTGTTCATATTGTCACAAAATGGAAATCAGGAAGTTATGTGTTTTATAAAAATTAATTAATATTAAATAAATCATAAATATTAAATAAATCATTTATAAACAATATATACATCCTTATTACCATCCATTAATGGTGGTAATGGAACAACAAATGGCATCAGTTAATGAGGCAGTCATTCACCATACACACAAATGATGATTGTGTATCTCATTTGTTTGATGTATGTGATGTTTTTGGTCTTACACATCACATAAAAATATCTCAGTATATTTTCTATACTGATGTTATTATATAATAATGTTATAATAATAATTAAATTGGGTGGATAAGGATTCAAAACAAAAATGCACGTTGATGAATGTTTCCTCTTCTTTGGGTAACTCATTTTAGTTTTCACCAGCAGACTAATTGGTTAGGCATACGAAGAAAGTGTTGGTTATCTGATCAGATTAGGTATTTTTTAGTTACTTTTTATGGTTTTTACAAGAAAAATTACCTAGGGAGTGAAGAAGTGGGGATAGGGAATTCATATTTATAGTTGAGGATGAGTATCATTCTTGTATAAACAAAAAAGGTAAAAACTATTTTGATTTATCCCTTAAATATTGTTCTTAAAATAATGATAAAATTTATATAATATAAGATTTATGAATTAAATATGTCCATATAATAGGTTTTGGAGAATTTTTGTATCACTTCTACACCTTATCCTTTATGTTTATCCACTAATTAAACATGATTTTCACCATAATCACTATATTTAATTTTAATTTATTTCACTAATTTTTTTAGTAAAATATAACATTAACCTAATATCAATTATAAATTATTTTAATTACAAATATTTTAACAATTTTTAAAAATTATATATTCATAATTGGCATAAATTAATTTAAAAATAATCTCGTAAATGTGTCAACGAATCACATTTTTAAAGAGAATAACTTAAAAGATTGATTTGATTTGAAATCAAATTTCAATGTAATATTTACTAAGATAACCTAAATTAGATGAATTTATGTTTTATTGATATAATTATACTTAAAAAATTTATAATATAAATTATCTTAATAAATAAATTAATAGAAAAGTGGTTTTTAATTAAAATTCTGTATTTTCAATATTCATCAAAAAAATGAAACATTTATGAAAAATCCCAAAAATTCACCTTACAATAATTATGAAGTTAATATTTCAATAATGAATATTATTTTTTAAAAAATAATTTATAATATAAATAAAAATTATATTTAATATATGTTCACCATTAAAATGTTGTAAAATTACCTTTTATAAAAATACATCTTTTTTAAGTGTAAAATTAGATTTATTCTTATATCTTGTCCAGAAAACATATAAAATGACTTTTAAATAGTTTATATAATATGATATATATAAATATATCTTTAAAACTATTAATAAAAAGTGTTTTATTTATTTAATGGAGACAAAACATGTTTGTGCATAGGAAAATACTTTATTATGAGAAAATGAATTTATTTAATTTCAAATAGATATTACATTCATTTATAATTAATTGGTAACCAAAAAAATCAATTTATAAATATGAATAAACCATGTTTTCATAATATATTTATTCATATTAGTACCCTCAATTACAATGGTTTTTTATATTTATAATAATATTGTCCTATTAATATTATTAGTATATTGTAGTTCAGTAAAATTTGGTGTTTCATGTAATGAAACTATCAAAGGTACATGGAGTTGTGTGTAAAAAAATCAAAACAGAGTGTTTAATTAACCAAAAATAGTAATTTTTATGCATTTATATCATGATTTACTTGGTTTTGTATATTATTAAATCATAACATTGTATAGTGTGCAACGAAAGGAATCAAATAAATTTAATTATTTGGAAACAATAATTCAAAAAACTCAATTTGTTACAAATTCCCTCATTCCACTACACCCCAAAGGCCATGATCAAGAAATTTCCACCCATATACATCATTAAATACCATACTATGGGTTTATATGGTTATACGTACTCCTACAACTCTTTAATAATCTATTTAGGAGGGCAATTTCCCTCGCCTTCCTCTTTTTGAAACATGTATTTATTTTGTGATAAGCCATTTCAGTTTAAATTAATTATGTATTAATATGTTCATAATATAACATTTAATATAAAAATTATTTCATATTTATGATAAAAACACTTAATACTCATTAAACCCATTATATAAAACGTTTTGCGTAGCCGTTATGCTTTCAAAATCACTCTTTTGTTCTCTCCCTCTTTCTTTAAATTCAACAACGTCCTCTTTTATAAGACTTTTTATATCCATTTTATTATTATTAGAAATTTATATAATCAATAATTTACTTTTATAATTATTTAAAATTAATGATATGATATATTTATCTCCCGATGATCTATTTTATAATCCATTTTTAAATTATCATGTTGCCAAAATCATTCATTGATTTTCCGTCTTAATGGTATGAAAAATAAACTCTACTATCCTTCATTTTTATCAATATAAATGATGGTTATAAATTTTTTGGATTCTAAAATGGCTATTTTATAGGAAACGAGGATATTAATGACTTTTATATAGGATTTTGTAGTAAGGCCAAGTTAACAGAAATTCAATGTATGGGGTTTTAAACTCAATTTGACCTCATTGAGACTTATTTTAATGTTATGAACAAATTTCTTAACTATATTGTGTATATATTTTCCAGGATCATATTTCATCATACATCATGATTTAATTAATTGTATTTATAGATACATATGATTTTCAACACTCCAAATACTATTGAATGAAACATTACTACACCTATAAGGTTTTTTAAAACTAAATGGTTATTAATTGTGTTATACTCCTCTTTATTGATCATTATTGTCAAAATAGAGCATTAATAATCCCTATGATTATATTATTTTATAAAAAGTCATTATATTATTATTAATTATTATTTGTATCTATTAATTATTCCATGTGGATATCAATTCTAAAATTTTATATGGAAAGAAATAATTATCATATTTTTTAGTGAACATTTCATTTCCATGTCCTCATTTTCCCTTCCTAATAATGTTTTACATATTATATGGAAATGTATTATGTATCATATCTTATGGCCATAATTTTCATAATTACAAAATTTTAAATTTATTTTTTATTAACTCTTTAAAAATATGATTTTAATCAAAATTATATTTTTTGATTAAAAATTAATTCATTTTAAAGATCTTATATTTCTTAATATAAAAGACATTTTAGTATAAAATAATATTATTCAATAAAAATTATTTGATTCCAAAAATATTATATTAAAAATAAAATTTTAAAAAATATGTACATCATATTATAAATTATTTAATATTCATTTAAAAAAAAGTACAGGTGTTTTAATGAAATTACTTTTTTCAAAAAAAATTCTCCAATTTTTTCTATATATATAGAATATTTAAATCTAATGAAGTTATGTTTCATAATTCACCTTAAATATTCCCTTGTATTAATTTCATTTTTGTGAACATTTTTTTTTGTCATTTTATTTTATTTTTAAGATATTTTATGGTATACTATTTGATAATGTCATGGAACACATTTTTTTTCATTTTGTTATTTTATGATGTAATAATTATTTTTCAAGTGGAACACAGATGTTTGGATTATGATATGGGTGGAGCCTATATCGTGATCAAATGTATAGGGTAATGTCTTGTACATTATTGGATAAAAATGGTATGTAAACTGGTTAGTGTGTAGATATGTTCACAAAATCTAAGTGTGATGGTGTTTAGTTATTCTAACATTTTCACTTGTGAACGGGCCAGTGGGTATCCAGGTTCATAAAGAAAATAAATCCTAGGTTTATAACTGGGAATCTTTTTTCCTTTATTCCCTGCTTAATGTTTTTTACTTCATGTTTTATTTTCTCATTCCAGAGTAAACGTTTTACCATTAGATATTATATATCTATCACTAATGAATTTGTTTAATGCTTCGTTATTTATGTTCTTTGAAATATGATTGTTTTATTTAATCACGATTTTACACATTTTTATCATTTCACCATTATGGTCATTATGCTTATTGAGTGCTTGATATCACCACTTCATATGTTTTCTCTTTCCCAAGGATCTAAGGATGATTATTTCTCATGGAATTTCTAAGAGGGGATATACATTCTGGAGAAAAGTTAATAAGTTGTAAAATAAATTTTATATTAATTGTAGTCTCAAATAAACTAATAATTTAGGTCAATTATCCATGAGACTATTTTTGAGTTGTATTATTTATATCATTGAATATATTTATATTTATATATGTTCAGTTTCGGTATATTCAGTTGGTATTATAGAATGGTTTATTAATTTTTAGATATTTGATCATATAAATTTAGTAAATACCCTCAAGAAAAGTATAATATATGATTGTTGGTATATGTTAAAATCATGATGTTTTTGTAATGTTGTGAATTTTTTTATCTAAGATTTTACATCCCATTATGAATAAATCATGCTGATATAATATATGAATTATTTTTAACTTTGGATAATAGACATGAATAAGGTATGTTGATTGTTAACTCAATAGTGACCTATTTCCTGACAAAGAAACCTAACTACAGACATTATTTGACTATCTAGGGGATATTACCTAGTTAATCACATAACCTTTACAAACAATTATAATGCATTTTAAAATTTAACAAGTTCAAATAAAAGGATAACTATAAATAACCTTGAACAAAACATTTAGAGTTATTAAAGAAAAATATAATCATTATTTTGGAATTATATCTTTTATATTCCAAGTTTTCCTCTCAATTCATTATTATGTATACTCACCATGAAATTTCATTAATCAAGTATATGGGGAGAATAATAAGAAACCAAGATTAAAAATAATTTAATGGAAAATGTGGTGATTATCTAAATGATAAAATAATATGAGTTCCAAATCTCATGGAAATGTTCACTAAACTCTCCCATATTTTGAATAATAACATGAATAATTTCAAGATCCCAAATTCACCACGAAAGTAGAGTCTTATCATTCAATATTTTATAAATCAATTTTCTGTATCCATTAAGGGGCCATCCAACCCATTAATTATAAATAAATGCATTAATGTAATAGGAATTTTTTTGGCCTTCAATTGTAAAACCATTTAAGGTCATTTTTATAGTCTATCATATATAAGCTAAGTCCAACCAATGGTGGAATATTTTTAGGAACACAAAGACAAGGAAAGATTTTGATTATATTGAATGAGTTGATTTGAAGCGAATATTCTTCACTAAAAATTTCCATTCAATTATTCACAATAACATCGAATTAGAATCTCATGAATTGAAATAAAAAGAAGATAAATCAGTTGGATATAATAAGTAAAACATCAATAGACATGTAAGGTACATCTGAGAGTTTATCTCTAGACCTGAAAGTAATAATAATGAATTAATTGGAAACTATGGGGATGTATTCAACATGAACATAAGGGTAAAATGAAAACTTATTCCCCACATGATTCTAGATAAAGGAAAAGGGACATTTAGTGTCACACAATCTCTACTGAATAGGAATCATTGGGGGAATGAACGTATACTTTACCACATAAAAAATATATTGGTGGAAAAAATAATGTAATTTTCTTAGAGAATCTGAAAAGTGTAAAATGTGTGGTAAAAGAGTTTATCTATCTCATTATTATTGGATTAATGTGTAACACACCAATCTTCTATGGTATACTTCACCTTGAATATTACAATTACTTATATTGTACACAAATTTGAGTTCTAGCACACGACGACCAATCAAACCTACCATTGTGAATATTAATACCAACTTTTTTGAAATTTTATAAATTTTATTTTTCAAAATGAACTTCATTTTTGGATTCGGAATATCAAAATTTTCATAGGGTGAAGTTTTGGTATTTTTCTAAAAACTCTCAACTTTTGATGAATAGTGAAAAACACTGTGTTATTATTTTAAATGAACTTTTTATTATCTATTTTATTTAAATTAATTTTATGTAAAAATAGATACATAATACCTATATTAGTTCAATGTAATTTTTTGGAGTCGTTTTATAATTAGATTAGATGTCTAAAATTTTATTAATCATTTTAACGTCTTTTACCCACCTGCTAGGGACTTTCAAATTTTCATAAATTTTAATTTTACCGCCTTTGTGAATTGAATTTCAAAAATCTAAGAGACACGGTTGAAATTGTTAAGTAAAATTTAGTTCAATAATATGAAATTAATTTTTGGTGAACAGTAACTTTTGAATTTTATTTACCATGGTTAAAAGTAAATAGGGTAATTAAAGGTAAAAATGATATTATAATTACACTAAAACATGTCCAAATTATTTTGGATAAGTTTATTTCGACCAAAATAAAACTTTAAAATAAAATATGATCTTCTTTGATTCACTTCGATTAGATTAGGATATTTATTATTATTTTATTTAAAGAAGATTTAAAAGTGTCAAATTCAAATTTTAATAACTATTTTTTTAATATAGGGTTATACATATGATACATTCAATTATAAATATTCATTATAAAGTTAAAAATATTTCCCACATAATGGTATTTGATTTATAATTTTTATACATTAAATAATAAAATTTATTTATGACACAATGATGATGTAGTAATTACCTTATAAGATTAAAATAATTGATATTATAAATATCCAAATAAATTTAAATTGAGACTTTTGACGCATCAACTAATTTTTTAGGTTAATATGACAAGTTAGGATTGATTAAATAATTTTTTTTTCTAAGTGGTTAAGTTATTATGACTTTCACAAAAACAAAATACCAAATAGTGTAAAAATTGACATAATTGAGTTTTTAGAACAAATACTATATTATTAAATGATATAATATTCCTAAAAATATAAGCATTGGCCAAAAAACATAGATAAAGTTAAGTATGTCAATAATGAACAACTTGGGGTTCTCTTGGTTTTTTATATTATGTTTATTAGCCATTTATTATTATAATACAAGAAAACATGGTAAAAGCTAAACTATTTAACTATGAGTAAAATCTATAAGAAAAGGTTAATATGGTGATCGAAACCTGTATAAAACCGATTGTTTGATAGGATGTAGACCCAGACCTAACTTATCCATTAATTAAATCATTTCGAGCCATTATAAACTGAATATGATTTTATAATAAAATAATATTTCATGTTTTTTCTAAAGTGACCCCCACCACTCTTTTAAAAGGGTACTTCTCCTTATCTCAAAATCAGAAATCCAAATCCATTTTTCTTGGAAAATTTATGCTCATATATCCTCCCAACTACCCTCACTAAAACCAAGAGGCCTTACTTTATACATAATGCCAACCTATGTAGCCCTTTTGATCAAATCAAATTGAAGCACCTGAAAAAGAGGTAATAATTTCTTCACCTCTTTCAAAGTACTTTTCTTATTCCACTTCTTATTTATTTGTTGTTTCCATACCAAAATAATAACTCTAGTACCATATACATACAATTATTTTAGTATAAATATGGTATAACCATATTCATTATTCTATCCATCATATGAATGACAAAGTCACCATACATGTGTATGTATGGCTCACTATCTCCACGTCATTGTGTTGTTTGTTATTCAACACTTCATTATTTTTATGGGTATAATGATGAGTATAATTTACGTTAATAATACATATAACATGTTAATTATTCTTTATATATTAAAAACCATCCAATTACATAAAATTTCACCACCAATAGAATGATATTGTCACTCATGAGTACGTACAGATTAACGTTTCCACGAACGCGATGAGGTTCATTCTCCATCGTAACCATTCAAGAATAATTTTCATTTTATTATTAAAAATAATGTTTAATAACAAAATACAATTATGTATATGAATAAAATACATCATATCCATAACAAACATGACTTATGTAACAAAACATGTAAAGGAAAATGAATTTGTTAACACCTGAAACAATGATACTACTGAAATATTATTAACGATGAAATATTAGAAGATCATATATGATATCATATTTATGTATGTGGTTCTTGTACAATTTAATAAAAATGATTTAACTATTATAAAGAAAGTTAATTTACCCTCAACCAAGGAAAATTACAAGGTAAGGGTTAATTTTACAACATCTTTATTATCCAAGGTTGTTTATACATGTGTGTCTATTGGGACCTCTTTATCATCCACAACTGTGTTTCTTAAAAATGTATTTCAAAAAATATTACTATTTTATAGAATAGTAGTTAAATTAATTTATACCCTTTTTTACTTTTTATAAAATGTTTTGAAAGTAATCCTTATGTCATTTTCAAAACAAGGTACTTTATTACCTTTTCGTCAAATTAAGGAAAAAATGTTTTTTAACCTTTATGGCAGGTGTGGGTATTTCCACCGTTATAACACCTTCGAAGCATCCCTTACAACTTTATTAGAATATTTTCATAATAAAAGTTTTCTTCTAAAATTATGTTACTTTTAAATGATTTCAAAATTGAAAGAGATATTTATCTCAAATAGTGATGATTTCATCTATGTCAACATCCTTTGATATATTTTATGCTTGTATAAAGTTGATTTATTATGATACAATCTTCCATATTGTATTGAAGGTTTTGTGATATGTTTGACTTTAGATGTGTTATTTTTATACCATTATTTGTTTATGGTAAATGTTTTAACATTTCATATGCTATTTTTAATATGAATGTTTATCTTATATTTCAACGTTTGCATATGAGGAATGCATTGGACATATTAAGTGATAGGTGGATCTTGATATAGCTTCTCGATGCATCAGTAGGTCTAATAAAATAATATACTATCCTTCCACAATTCCATGACAAAATCTTATTTATTTTCATGGAATGAGGCCTTGATTATGAGGTTATGATATCCATCATTATACATTTCTTCATTATGAAATTAGCTATTGATATTACTTTTTATTATTCAGCTAGTAGAATATCCATGTGAATATGTAAATGGAATTATTTGATACATCTTTTCCATATTATGTTGATATTTATGTTTAAAAGGATCGTGTTTTAGTCTTATACATTTCCTTCAATTTTTAGACTTATTTATGATAGTTTTCCCTATATTGCTATCCTTACCGAGCATCTGAGATCACCACTTTCTTATGTTTCCTTTTCCCAAGATGTGAAGATGTATATTATTACTAACCTACTGGGATAGGCCAAAGTATATGAGTGTGTTCAATAGGGACACAATGTTGTTTTTTAATTTTATGATGTAATATAAAACTCATGTATGTATCTAGTACTACGAAGGCTACTAAACTAATGGGTATTTCGAGACTTTGAATCTTGTGATCATAAAAATGTTATGTAATAATGTATCGAACCACAGTAACTAGGGTAGGGGAATATAACTAGTATCATAGAAAGCTTAGTATAAACCATGGAAGCTTGATTTAGAAAAACTCTAATTTGAGAAAATTACCCTAAGATAGACTTTGAGGATTAGTATAGAAGAACTTCTTAGAATTTTTTTAATGAAGATTTTTTGTGTATTATCCATGAAATACATCCCTGTTTGGATACAAGTAGGTATAGGCAGCTTTGGAACCGATGTACTTCAGAGTGAAAACTCTGGCAAGGAGTTTCGAGCTTAACTCGTGGTATCCTGTTACACAAGAATGGGCCATGCTGCACTCTTGGTTATGATAACCCTGGGGTATATTCTTAGAATAATTCACATTATATTTATAAACCATTCTGAAGGATTTATGAGTAAATACCTCCTCAATAAAGAACTTGTTATGATTAGGTATTATATGCATAAACTGATCAATTTATGTTAGGTACTTTACTAGTTTGGAATTATGTATTGCAATTCCTTAACTAAACTAGTGTATGCCATTGTTTAGAAATGGAAGCTAGTAGATGGAATGAAAACCGTATCTATGCATGTAATACATGTAGGATTTTTTCTCCTACTCAAGATATTTATATGGGATCCGGTGATGCAACTGGTGTTGAATAACTTATAACCATACTTGGACAAGTCACTCAGGTTAAGAATAATAACCTTACCTGTATGGGCCTCGCTAAACCACAACATAGAGGATTAATGTTATACTGATTCATGAGGAAAAAAATACCAACATTCAATGGGACTACAAATCAATTTTTATCGGAGCAATAGATATGTTTCTTAGAGAAAATATTTCATGCATTGGGGAGTATCAAAAAAAATGTTGTCATGATAGTTTATCGCCTCATTGGAGATGCAGATCAATGGTGGTCATTAATTCAAAATAAAATAAAGGATTAAGAAGTATAAAATATGGAATTGAGGGAGTTTAAGGAGATTCTCATAGAAAAATACTTTCCTCATGACCATCTAGCGGATATGGAAAGAAAGTTTCTGAGTCTGATGCAAAAGAAGGATAAGATTGTCTCAATGTCTGAGGCTAACTTTACAAGGATAGAAATGCATTAGGAAGATTATATATATAACCCAAGGAGTAATATTAATTGATTCTTTGATTGGTTAAAACCATTTATCCATCAAGCATTAGTCTCAAAATACTTCTCATCGTATAAAGATATTGTCTCATGTGACATCATGATAGAAAATGAATTATCTATGCCTTTTGACATTAAAGAAAATCATGAGTCGAAGAGATCTACTAAACACTCTAGAAATAAAAATAAGGGGTAGAATGGAAAATTTTAATTTTCCATCTTGTATTAAATGGGGGATGAAACACTCTGTTACTTTCTTGAAGGGAATGGGAGTTTGTTACAAGTGTGGTGAAAGAGGTCACCAAGCTCGTGATTGCAAGGGAATAAAAGAGGTTGTCAGTGTTGAATGCTATAATTGAAGGAAAATGGGGCAATATTCAAATGAATTTCATAAGATCCAAGGAAAATTACCTCAGAAAAGGCCAAGGGAGAAAGACCAAGCTTATGAGATCACTACTACTGAGGTTGAAGCTCTGAATAACATGTTGGCTGGTAATTTAATGGTTCCTCAAATATAGCCAATGTTTTAATTGATTATGGATCATTGCATTGTTCCATATCTTCCGAGTTTTCTAAAAAAATTAGATATTTCAAATTTTATTTAACAAGTGAGTTTTAAGTCAAAACTCCTAAGGGAAGCATCATTTCAACAATGTTTTCTGAATCAGTTCCCATTAGGGCATATAAACGTGCATTATTTTCTAATCTCATCATCATTCCTATGATTTAATTTGATATATTCCTTAGAATGTGTTGGCTTTTGGGACACGATGGAAAAATTTATTATAATAAAAATAATGTTTTATTTTTTATGATGATAAGGAATATCTTATCTTTATAGAAGAACTGTCACCATTTGATTCTTATCTAGATCCACCCCCGTAGCTCTACTGAATTCAATTATTGGGGAGAGAGGGAGTGAAATAACTGTGGGTGATGAAAGGAATGTTCAAAGAGAGGAAATACCTATTGTGCAAGAATATTTTGATGTGTTTCCATAGAATTTACCTGGACGTCCTCTAGAACAAGATATTGAGTTTTTTATTGATTTAATTCCTGGTTCAAGGCCCATATCAAAGACCCCTTATAGAATGGCCACTATAGAATTAGTGGAAAAAAAGAAAAAACTAGAGTAATTGAGTAATAAAGGATTTAGTCACCCCATTGTTTTTACAAGGGGAGTCCCTATTCTTTTTATTAAGAAGAAATATGGATCTATGAGATTGTGTATTGACTATAGGTAGATCAATAATATAACAATAATGAACATGTATCCCCTACCTCACATTAATGATATATTCGATCAACTTCACGGAGTTTAATGTTTTTTGAATATTTAACTTTCATCTGGATATCATCAGTTGTATGTGAAGAAGGAAGACATTCTAAAGAAAATATTTTATACCAGATATGGGCATTACGAGTTTATAATAATGCCTTTTGGATTGACTAATTCACCCTCTGTCTTCATAGATTGAATGAATAGTATTTTCAAGGAATATCTTGATAACATTGTAGTGGTATTTATTGTTGAAATCATGATTTACTCCAAAATCTATAAATATCATTAAAATCACTTACGCACTAATCTAAAGACTCTTAGAAGAAATGAATTATATGGGATATTTAACAAGTGTGAATTCTGGCTTCGAGATATTTTTTTCTTGGCCGTATCATCTCTAAGGATTGAATCTTTGTTGATTCTTCTAAGACAAGAGAAATAAAATAATTTCAAGCCCCGATGAGTATAATTGAGGTACGATGTTTTATTAGTTTAGCATGTTATTATCATCCTTTCATCCAAAATTATGCTTGATTGGCTAACCCATTAACCAAGATCACACTTAAAGGGGTTAAATTTGTTTGGACAAAATACTGTGAATAATGTTTTGAATAATTGAATAAAATATTAGTAAATTATCCTATCTTGACTCTACCATCGTGGAATTATTGGTTTTTTATTAATACTGATGCTTCAATGAAAGGACTTCATTGTGTCCTTACGTAGAATGATAGAGTTATTGCGTATGTATCATGACAAATAAAAAATCATGAAAAAAATATCCCACTCATGATCTTGAGTTAGAAACTACAATATTTTCATTGATGATATAGAGACACTATCTCTATGGTGAAAAATTTGAGATATATACCTATCACAAGAGTTTGAAGTATATTTTATAATAGAAATAACTCATCATGAGGCAATGATGATGGGTTGAACTACTGAAGGATTATGAATTCATTAAACCCTACCACCCGAGGAAGGAAAATAAGGTTGAAAATGCATTGACCAGAAAGGAACATTGAGTTGTGAACAAGATAAGTGGTGAAAGGTATCCTATATTCATGGATAAAGTAATATTGAATATAGGAATAATCATGGAATGTGAACCATCAATGCATTTTACAATGGTTTCCAAACTATATTTACTAGAAAGTATATAATGTTCTCAGACTAATGATGAAGAGTTTCAAAATAAAATTAAAGTTATGACTGATGGGAGATTGATTGACTTTGTAAATGATGAATAGATTTTTTAAATTTGGGAAAAGACATTGTGTTCCTAAATTACTAGATATAAAAAGTGAATTTTTGGATGATGCTCATAGCTCCAATTTCACTATACACCATGGTAACACTAAGATGTATAGAGATTTGAAGAAACATTTTTTGTGGGACAACATAATGATGTAGATTTCTGATTATGTGTCAAGATGTATGGTTTTGAAACATGTAAAGGCTGGAAGACAACATCCTAGAGGAGTCATGCAACCTATTCACATACCTGATTGGAAATAGGATGATATTATGATGGAATTTATCATGGGGATACCAAAGACTCCTAGAAGTAATGATGCAATATAGGTCATTGTTGATCATCTTACCAAGTTAGCACATTTTCTTGATATTAGAGAAGATTTACCACTTAAACGTTTAGGAAGACTATATATTAATTATGTTTTAAGACTTCATAGAGTACCCCTATTGATTGTTTCTAATCGTGATCCCCATTTTACCTTAAGATTATGGAAAAGTCTTTATAAGGCCTTGGATACTAAACTTAGTTTGAGTTCTACCTACCACCCTCAAACTGATAGAAAATTATAAAAAACTATTCAAACCTTAGAAGACATGCAGATATATTTATCACATGACATTTAAGGTAATTGGGATCAATATTTACCTATTTTAGAATTTTCTTATAACAATACCTTTCATTCAAATATTCAGATGACACCATATGAAGCGTTAAATGGAAAGAGATGTCACACACCAACTTGTTGGGATGATGTTGGTGAAAGAAAACTCGTAGGCCTAGAACTTTTTTGGATGATGTTGGTGAGAGAAAACACATAGGCCACGAACTTGATGAGGAAACAATTGAAAAGGTAAAGATTATCCAAACCCGCATCAAAGCATCTCAAAGTAGGAAATAGAGTTATGCCGATAACTGAAGAATGGTTTTGGAATTTCAAGTAGGAGATCATGTTTTCATGAAGGTATAACTATTGAAGGGTGTTACAAGATTTGATAAGAAAATAAAATTAAGTCCCAGGTATATCGGACCTTTCAAAATTCTAGAAAAAATTAGATTTTTATGCTACTATTTGGAAATGCCTACAAGTCTCTCTAAAGTTCATGATGTATTCCACATATCATTATTGGGAAAATACCGGCCTCACCTAATGCATGTACTCACCTATGATGAAATAGAACTGGAACATGATATATCATATTGTGAAGAGAATTTCAAGATTCGTGATACCAGAGAATAAGTGTTGAGAAACCAAACGACTCATCTGGAGAAAGGTCTTTGGGGACCGTAAAATGGAAGAGGCAATGTGGGAACGTGAGGAAATTATGATGAAGAAGCACATGAATTTTTTTATGCCATAGTATTTTTGAAATTTTGTTGATGAAATTATTTGAATAAGGGAAGAATGTAACACCCAAATATTCCATAGTATTCTTCTCTTTGAATAATACAATAGCTTGTGTTGTACACAACTTCGAGTTCTAGCACACCACGACCAATAAAACTAGCCGTCGTGAATAGTAATACCAATTGTTTGAAATTTTATAAATTTTATTTTTCAAAATGGACTATATTTTTGGATCCATAATATTAAAATTATCTAATGGTGAATTTCTGGTATGTTTCTGAAAACATTCAATTTTTTATGAATATTAAAAAACACTGTGTTATTTTTTAAAACCGCCTTTTTATTATTTAAATTATTTAAATTTATTTAATGTAAAAATAGATACATAATACCTATATTAGTTCAATATAATTCATTGTAATCATTTTATAATAATATTAGATGAATAAAATTTTATTAAACCTTTTAACATCTTTTACCCACCTTCTAGGTACTTTTGAAAATTTTCATAAAATGTAATTTTACCGCATATGTGAATTGAATTTCAAAAATCCAATAGAAAATATTGAAATCAGTATGTAAAATGTGGTTCAATAAGATGAAAATAATTTTTTTGAATAGTAACTTTTGAATTTTATTTACCACGTTTAAAAGTAAATAGGGTAATTATAGGTAAAAATGATATTATAATTACCCTAACAAATGACATAATTTTATTGGATAAGTGTATTTATACCAAAATAAACCCTAATATTAAATATCATCTTCTTTGATCCACAGTGATTAGATTATGACACTTATTATTATTTTTATTTAAAGATGAGTTAGAAGTGTTAAATTCAAATAATAATAACTAAAACATTTTTAATATAGTGTTATACATAAGATAAATTCGACTATAAATATTAATTAGAATTATAAATATATTTCGTACATAATGGTATTTTATTTATTATTTTTAGACATTATATAATTGAATTTAATTATGATACAATAATGATGCAGTAATTTCCTTATTAATAAAAGATTAAAATAAATGATATTATAAATATCCAAATAAAAATAAATTGAGACTTTTGATGAATTATACTAATTTTCTTGGTTAATATGACATGTTATAGTTTATGAAATATAATTTTTTCTAAGTGATAAAGTTATTTAGAATTTCAAAAAAACAAAATACCAAATAGTGTCAAAATTGTTATAAATGATTTTTTTTAAAATACTATATTATTAAATGATATAATTTTTCTAAAAATTTAAGGTTTGGCCAAAGGACTTAGATTGGGATATATATGTCAATAATTAAGCACTTGGGGTTTGTTTTCCTTTTTATTGTATGTTTATTAACCATTAACTATAATAATACTAGAATACATGGTAAAAGATAAACTATTTAACTAAGAGTTAATTCTAAAAGATAAATGATAATATGGTGGACCTATACCAGTTTTAAACATATTGATTGAGTGTTTTTCAACACAAACCCAACATACACTCTAAATAATCGCTTTTGGAGCCATTATAAACCGAATATGATTTTATAATGAAATAATATTTCAAGATTTTCCTAAAGTGACCCTCACCTCTTTTATAAATGGGTACATCCCCTTATCTCCAAATCACTCCTCCAAAGGCATTTGGATCAGAAAGACCCTGCTCAAATATCCTCCCAACTACCCTCATTTCAATCAAAAGGCCTTAATTTGATCATAAATCCAACATACATATCTCTTTTGATCAAATTAAAAGGAAGCACCTGAAGAAGAGTTAATAATATAGTCACCTCTTTCAGACTACTTTTTTTTCTTCCACTTCCTCTTTCATTGTTGTTTCCATACCAAAATAAAAAATTTGGTACAATATACATACTTTGATGTTATTATAAATATGGTATGACTATATTCATTATTTTACCCATCCTATTAATGACAAATTCACCATACGTGTGTACGTACGACATACCGTCTCCACGTCATGGTGTAGTTCATTATTCAACACTTCATTATTTGGATGGGTATTATAATGAGTATAATTGATGTTAATAATAAATATAGCATATCAATGATTCTGTATATATGAAAAACTATCCAATTACATATGATTTCACCATAAATAGAATGGTACTGTCACTCGTGCGAAAATACGGATTACCATCTCCACGAACACGATGATATTTTTTCCCCATCATAACATTTCATGAATAAATGTTATTTTATTATTAAAAATTATGTTTAAGAACATAATATCATTCTTGATATAAATCTAATAAATCTTATCCATATCAAACAGGTCTTAAGTAACAAAACATATAAAGGGAAATGAATCAGTTAACACTTGAAACAGTGATACTACTGAAATATTATTAACAAAGCAATATTAGAAGATCATATATGATATCATATTTATGTATGTGTCTTTTGAATAATTTAATAAAAAATATTTAACTATTATATAGGATGTTAATATACCCTCTACTAAGGAAATGTACAAGTTAAGGTTTTATTTTACAATCTCTTTATTATTTGATGTTGTTTATAGGTGTGTATCTATCGGGACCTCTTTATAATCCACGTCCATGATTCATAAAAATATATTTAAAAACATTTTTAATACTTCCTATAATATGGGTTAAAGTCATTTATACCCTGTTTTTACTTTTTATAATTTTTTAAATGAATATTTCCGTCATTTTCAAAATAAGATACTCTATGACCTTTTCAACATATTAAGGAAAGAATGTTTTTTAACTTATAATATGGGTTCAGCTATTTTCTTACCTTATAACATCTTCAAATCTTCATTTACAAGCTTATAATAATATTTTCAAAATAAATTTTTTCTTTTATAATTATGTGACTTATAAATGATTTCAAAATAAAAAGGTGTATTTCTCTCAAATAAATTTGATTTCATCTATATGTCAACATCCTTTGATGGATTTTAAGCTTGTTGGAAGTCTATTTTATATGATACAATCATCCATATTGAATTTAATTTTTTGTGATTTGTTTGACTATGGATGTGTTATTTTTATACCATTCATGGTTTATGGTAAAAATATTAACATATCATATGCTAGTTTTAATATGAATTTTTAGGTTATATTTTAACCTTTTCATTTGAGGAATGTATTGGACATTGTATGTGATGGGTGGAGACCACTATTGCTCTTCGAAGCATCGATAGGTCTCAAGAGACAATATAGTGTCTTGGCACAAGGCCTTGAAAAAATATTATTTGTATTATTGGCATGAGTCCTTGACAATGTGGTTATGATGTCCGACATTATGCATTCCATCATTATGAAATTAGATATAGATATTAAATGTGATTATTCAGCTTTTAGAATATCCATGTGATTATGTAAATGGAATTATTTAAATTATAATTTCCAAATTATTCTGAATTTTATGTTTAAAAGGATTGTTTTTTATTCATATACATAGATTCAATGTTTATTCATATTTATTATAGTTTCTTCTATATTGTTATCCTTACTGAGCATCTACGGTCACCCATTTCTTATGTTTTCCTTTTTCCAATATGTGAATAATGTATATTATGATTAACCTACATGGAGAGGCCCAAGGATATGAGTGTGTTCAAAGGAGAAACAATTTTGTTTTTTCATGATGTAATGTAAAAATCAATTATGTATCTAATAAATCAAAATCTACTAAACTAATCATTCATTTGAGACTTGTCCTCTGGTGATCATTCCAATGTTATGTAATAATACACCAACTCTGGGTAACCATGGTTGGGGGATTACATAATAAAAGAAGCTATATAACACCAATAAGGAGAATAATGATCCATCTGATGCTCAACACACTCTTAAATGCTTCAAATTCTACAATAATGGGAATTATGGAAATAAATTATCTAACCATAGTGTTAATTAAGGGAATAGGAATCATAAACCTTCCATGTAAAGGGACAAGGGGATTAGATATACTATCACTATTATGGAGGTATACCACAGTAACATGTGGTGAAAGGAACTCCTAGTCTCCACTCTAGAACTGAGAATACATTATTTACATTTTGGTTATTCAAATTATTTTATATATTATATGTTTGTTATGAAAATGGATTCACCACCTTAATCATTTAATGTCGAACTATCTTTGTAAACACCTGGTGGAATAATAAATGCTAATAAGCTATTAAATTAATCTCTAGTATATATTTATAGCGATATACTTATATAAAATAGAGTTATTATTCACATAATTTAATTTGAAAATAATTTCAGGTATGGGATATAATTCTGTATATAAACCACATATCAAATAAAGATAAAAGTAAATATCCTTTCATATACAAAATCATTCGGCTATCTACTATCAATGAAATGATAATCAAACACCTTTTTAGAAACCTAACTCTATAACTTGGGTATTGATAATAGAAAAATGTAGTTCATAGAACATATTATCAAGGAGGAAGTCGAAATTTATAACATTCTTATTGTGATTGAATATTAATATTTATTTTGAAATTATTTTCCACGAATTCCCATAAATGTGAGGTTGAGTTATCAATACAACTCATCCATGGATCACTATATATATAAAAAATATCTATATATAATGGATTCCATTCAATTAGAGGAATTGAAAAATAAATTAAAAGATAATATTGAAAAAATTTACAGAATCCCTAATACTTTACAATGTTGTTAACTAGTCTTCTTTGTAATTAAGAAGGGAATATCAATGAAACTATGTAATGATTAACATGATAATAAAAAAGAATGATGAAATAGAATTATCATTTTCCATATATTTATGAAATGTTTGATTCCTAAAATTTTCTCAATTATTATATATTATTGACCTCCATTATTTATACATTTTGAAAATTGGATTCATGTCACACAATTACAAGAACTAATGAAGGATCTATTATACTATGAACTAACTAATATTTCCCTATCCATCCCAGAGGCACAATGATTTACATAGATATCAAGATAAACATTTGGTGGGATAAAATTAAGAGGAAATTCCAGTAGTATATATCATGATGTTTTTTATGTCATAAGTTATGGAAGAATATTTGAATCCTAAAAGGGTGATGCAAGCACTACCCATACCTCTTTAAAAATGGTAAAACATAACCATGGAATTTTTCATAGGAATATTAAAAACTTCTGAGGGCCATAATAGTTCTCAGGTTTTTGTAGATATCCATATAAATTCAGGTAATATTATTCCCAAATAATAAGATTCTCCCACGAAAAACTTTTCCATATATATATATATAAGGGAACTGGTAAGGAAACTTTACGTACCACTATTTATTATATATAATCAAGATTCAAGGATTACCACGAGGTTCTAGAGAATACTTAAGAAGGTTTCGAAGACATATTTTTGCATTAGAACTATATATTATCATTATACAGATGATTTTTCAAGAGGGGAATTAAAACTCTATATGATATGATGAGATATTATTTGATGGATTTCCATGTATATCGGGATCAAGACCTCCCCAAATAGAGTTATCACACATCCTATGTTTTTATTCAATAATTCAGATAAAAACACATAAGGATACATATGTGATGAAAAAAAGGAATCCAATATACTATGACAATGTTAGAGAGAGTATGCTAATAAGTCATAAAAATGTATAAGAAATTTTATATAAAGTTAAAACCATTCATAAGTATTTAAATGTATAATAATGTTCATAGAATAGTTATGCAGATAATCATCGAAGAGATCTAGAGTTTTTTTGTGATAAGGTGCTTCTCCTAATATATCCAATCAAATGGGTTGTGATATTTGGGAATAAAGGGATGTTAATCCAAAGATACATCATTCCCACAGTGAAAATTAAATGTGTCTAGGCCATATCTTATCACTTATCACTCCCACCACACCTTTTTGAGTTTCATAGTGTCTTCTACATATCATTTTTTAAGAAGTCGATACTGGTTCTATTAAATTTACAAAACTCATATGATGTGAAACTGGAACATGAAATCTACCATGAAGAATACCTTATGTAGATCTTGGTAGAAAGAAATAAGATTATGAGGTATAAGACTATCCATATAGTAGTGGTTTAAGGGTGAAACCATATGTTTGAGGATGTTATATGGGATAACCTGAGGATTACATGATTGATATGTAACCTCAATTGTTTTCATGGATGTAATTAAATTTTAGGGATGGAATTATTTTAATACTATTAGAATTTAATAAACCAGTATTTCAGTATTCATGGAATAATTTTCATGGGAGTAGTATTTCTATCATTCAAAACTAAACTAAAATGAATGACTATTTTACCATGATAATTAACATCATTATATTTTGTCATTTAAATTAGTGGGTATCAACAGAAGTATAATCATTACAAAAATAAAAATAATGGTATAAAAAATAAAACTTTATGCTTATAAATACATGTTTTTTAAAATTATTTTTTGTGTGCTTATTATAAAATATTTTTATATCAAATTTTAAAAAATAAATTTTAAAAATTATCACAATTTTTAATTAAGAATAATAATATAGACTTATGATGATTTTTTAAATTTTTATACATTTTTTTAGAAAATATTGAAAAATACCATAATTTAATATACTTTGGATGTTATAACATCACTTGGATATAAGCATAATCTAAAACTTATGAATATATTTTATACAAATCATACAGGTCTTTGTAGAAACATTAGATATTTTAAAATTTAACATTTGAATTGTATTCCTATATTTTGTATTTTTTATCATAAATATTTTTTTGTATAAATTCTTTTAATATGTTAAACAATTGTAATTAAAATATCATTTATGTCAATTTTTTTAAAATTTATTAAAATTAAATGGATATCAAAATTAATTTATGTGGTTCCAAATTATCTAATATGGCCATATTATTTAAGGTAATAATGATTAATTTAATTTGGGTAAAAATTAGTTATCTAGGTAAAAAATTTATTTTCAAATAGAATAATAATTTCCCAAATATTATGTATTTTTTAAAAGAATATATTAAATTTCTTATTAACACCCTAAATTTGTTTTTTTAATTTTTCATTAATTTTATAAACATTTGAAATCATTTTTCCAATATTTTTTATGAATACTTGTAAATGAATAATTTTTCGTAATATCCTTAATTCTTATATAATTAATAATATTATTTATATTAAAATATAAAATAAATTAATCGGTAAAAATATATGATTATAGGGTATCAATTTATTAATTAATAAATAATTATTATATATATATATATATATTCATATTGTGTCATATTTTTAGTATTTGGGGAAAGATCAAATGAATTAAAATATGGTGTATTATTGTTAACTAAAATTAAAACATTAAAACTATTATTTTTATTTTAGTTAAATAATAAGAAAAAAAATAAAAAACATTCATTGATGTGGTGTGATACTGCTCAAGAACGAACTCAGATGACAAAAATAAATTTTTTATATAGTTCACTCACTAATTTTTTGATAGGATAATTATTAGGGTTTAGTGATTATGCTTTTACATTCTTGAAATTACATTTTTGCCGACATGGAATAGGGAAATGGGTATAAAATATGACCCTAAACTCTAGGTACTAGAATCATGAAAAACAAGTTCCAAAAAGTTTTTCAATATTTTACAATACACCTCAAGTGACTATATGGTGGACAAAGTGTGAAATTGCATTCTTATTATTAATTATAAACAATTTATCTTTCAAACTTTCCTTTTATTATACGATTAACTATCATTTTTTTACATTTCTATTAGTGAATCTCCACTTATTGAGGAAATTAAATCAATCACAGTTTAACACCATGCATTGAAACATAATATTCAAGTTGACCTAATATCTCTAAATAATAGATGGAAAACAATTAAAAACACTATTAAATATTTACCAAGATCCATCAAATCCATATATACTTTTACCTCATTATAGTGTGAACATATTATTTCCGGTGTAGAATATCCAACCATTAATTCTTCCAGATTCTTCGGAACAAATCATTGAGGCATGTTCTATTAAATTTAAAAATGAATACTCATACTATTTTTATAATAGTAAACATATATTTTATATCATATAACATTTTTATGTGAAACCAACTATTATGATGTAGTTTTTTCAATTTTGGTGTATCAAACTGACCACAAAAAATAGTTTTATACATTTCTTAAAATTTATTTACCTACAAAACTCATGGAGATTTTTCATTTAATGAATCTTGAATATGGTTAAAGTTATAAAATCATAAGCAGTTAAATTTTGTAAATTATGTAATTTTTTGAATTATTTTAATGAATGTAAAATATTCATTCATTATTGATCCTATTTAGCAACAAAAAAAATCTGATATCACAAAATGATATCTCCAAACTCATGATATCTTTATTTCGTATATAAACAAAGCATCTGTCAATTTACAACACATCCATGAGCATGATGAAAATAAATTAAATATGAAATAATATTCTAAAATCATGAAGGAATTATCTCAATATAAATACTTATATAATGCACTAAATTTTTGGCTCATTTATACATGAAGTTATTAGATAAAATATGAATTTTGAGAAATCTCTAACCATAAGAACAAAGATAAAGACTATATTAACCATATATAATTTGGTTCTTCTAACATTCCACCATATCAATTTATTTAATTATGTCTCATTAATCTATATTACATTAATTATATCTTTAATCTCCCCATTTTTATTCATTAAAAACATGATAAAAATTGATTATACGTCTATGTATAAGTTTTCAACACCTTCTGTGTCCTCCAGAAAAGAAAAATCATCTTATATTATTCCACTTAATCCACAACATATGTTACAATATTTTCACCTCATTTTCAAAATAATATCTTAATTTATTCTCCCCCGCTATCAAAAAATATAAATTTCTAAAAAGGGAAAATGTAACTCACTAAGTGTTTTTGGAGAGAATGAACTCTAAAAAACATTTTAATGTGGTTTAAGGAATTATTTATTATGGTTTCTATCATGATTTATATTAATATATCCTTCATTGGATCAAAATTTAAATTTTTTTCTCAATCTAACACCTTCATCCTGATAAATTGATACTTGATTTCAATATGATTTGACATTGAATTTTGTAATGTAATGTTTAAAAAATTGATCATTGTTTTACTATCACACCTAGTTATTAATTGAAGTTATACTACCACTCTTTTGTTTTATATATATAACATTATCTATATTATCTTGATTGTTTCTTATGAATACACAAAATATAGATTCCATTATATTTATGTTACATGGTTTTATTTCTTAGGTTCTAAGTAACTAATCATTCTCAAATAATGGAATATCCTCTTGATGATTACATTTGATATCAAACCACACCTCCCTAAAATAGATACACATGAATGATTTTAAAATATGTATTGAATATTGTAATTTTTATATAAATCATGGATTGTTTTACATTATAATAACTTATTTTGAATTAAATTTTTATTCCAATTTATTTTTTTCATGATATAAAATTGATAGAAAATGAACCAGTGGATTTTTTCATTGTTTAAGAACGACTTTGGTTTCATAGAGTTAAATGAAATATCATAAAACGTCATTATCTAATACAGAAGAAACATGTGTTTTTTCTTAATGGCACCCTTCTCAAATATAATATATTAAGTAGAATTTATTTAATTATAAAAATTACTATGAAATGATACGTATTATCTTGGATAATTATCCTATAATTTCTATTTCAATGAATCTTATAAAAAATTATATAACCAATAATATCAATGTGAGATATAATTTTATCAGATATCATGTCTATAAATGATATATAAGTTCATAATTTTATGCATTAGATGAATAGCTAGTTGATATTTTTACAAATCCCATTGATGAAAAAATGTCTGAAAAGATTA
Source organism: Viscum album (assembly GCA_963277665.1). Classification (NCBI taxonomy): domain Eukaryota; kingdom Viridiplantae; phylum Streptophyta; class Magnoliopsida; order Santalales; family Viscaceae; genus Viscum; species Viscum album. The sequence goes on along the minus strand of OY728137.1, from coordinate 1,825,353,514 downwards.
TTCATGAGAACAACTTGATCGAAGTATAAGGATATTTCTCAACATTGAATAACAATATGCTATTTTAAAATCATTTTTAGTATTACCTAAATATCATTCATATCTATTCATTAAATATTACTATCATATTTCATGGCTCTGAAAATGTTATTATTTTATATATAAGAAATGTTTAGCATAAATAATTCACTATTATATATTTCAAAGGGATGGAAACCTTATTTTTATAAAATTCTTATATTAATATAGTTTCTATTTAATTATCTGAACTTTTTCTATAACTATTTAGCATGATTGAATTTTTTATTTCAACTTATTTTATTTCTAACTTATTTTTCCATCAAATTATCTTTATTGATTCTATCCTTTTAATTATTATAAAAATGTTATTTTTATTTATGATTGAGATGTTTTTCTATTTTTTAAAAGAGGGAGAATATTGAGTCTTCCCATTCCCCTTTTATTTATTTTTTCTTACAATTAATAATTCCCACTTTTTTCTTTATTCTATTTATTAATTATTAATATTATTAATTTTCATATTCCAATAAAGAATTTTTCTATGTATCATTTTTATAGATTTAGATACATATATGATTACTATTAAAAATTGAGTAAAAAAATTGTAAAAAACAATAAATTCTATTTTTTTAATAATGGTCACTATGTTGAATATTTTTATATACTTTAGGGGAATGGACATGATCCTTATGTGAATCAATCTTAAAATAATGAATAAATAATAATTTAGGTTCTATTTATTACTCTTTCATTTTAATGTTTTATTATAATTTTTTTTCTTATAGTTGAGTGAGTTTTAGATGTTTGAAAATAATTTAGTTTTATTTTCATATTTTTTTACTTTAATGAATTTAATATTGACCTTTATAAATAAATATTTTATTATGTTTTAATATTTTTATTTTATAGTTCATGTATATTTTAATATTTTAATATTTTCTATTTTTCTCTTATGTATTTTGTATTTTGATCTTATATTTCTGTTATAATACTCATATATAGAATATATTTTCTATTCACATGACACTTGGGCATGGTGAACTCCCTGAGACTTATGAAATGAACATACTATGTATTCCTTCATTGTATTTAACTCTGTAATTTCTAAGATTAAATCTTTCATTTATATTTTTAATAAATAGTTATTATTTTTATTTTTAATATTTATTGTTTTATTTAATTATTATTATTATGAATAATTTTATTATTTTTTCTCATTTGTGTGTTTTTTCTAGTGAAATTTATATTATTTCCCTGATGAAATAAATATATATTTCTACGATTCTAACCATGTAATATTAAATACATAATGATATGAAGGTATTTAATGAATTATTTGTCAACTATAAAGTAGTCTGTTATTTTTAATGGTTTATTTAGTAATTTTACTCTTTGGAAATACCTATTCTATGACTATAAACGATTCACTTTATGACTTTGTAAGTATCTCCATAAATAGAGATTATAAAAAACAGCTATATAGGAAATTAAAGATACACATGTTATTCATATTATATATAGTCTACCTAAAATTTGAAGTAATCACATTATTTTTTCAATTTAAAAGGTATTTAATGTGATGAAACTAATTTCTAAAGTTATCGAGATACTATATTATTTGAGTATCATCTATTAATATCGGGTTTTGGGACTTTTTTTATTTTTATCACTTTTGGTGTGATATAATTATTTTGTTGTGATTACACTACACACCGAATTATATTTTGATTATAATATTAAAAAAGGTATGTTTTATGTTGGTTTCCCCTCATAAAATAAAATGGTATATTTTAATCATGTTGCGACTTCCCTTGAGAAGAAATGATTTTTTTTCTTCATCAAGAAAATATAGTTTATAATTAGTGTTTTGATTCCCTTTAATGTTAGGTTTTAGTGGTATACAAACCTGTCAATGAGTAAATGGATGTGCAGTGTATTATTGGGATCTCTATTATAAAAATAATATAAAAATATATTGTGTCAATATTTAATTTTCGATAATTTAATTTCATTCTCATTAATTTTTAAATTTGTCAATTAATCACCCTCCTTTTTATTGATCACTCTAAGCATCTAAATTTTTTGTACAAAATAGTTAATAAAAATAATATAATGAAATTATTTTTTCATACCTAGAGTAAAAAATAATAGTTTCTTTTGACATATCACATGATCCAATTCCTTTCTATAAGATAAAACTCCCTCATATTTTTTAAATTATGAAACTAATTTATTGAAAATATACTTATTTTCTGTGAAATTATCATGTTTATTAGGAATCTAATAATCCTTAAAAATCCTATTCATACACACTCTTTCCTTCACAAGAAATGTTAATTTCATCCTCAATTTAATAATAGTTGATTCCTTTAAAAATTATTTTATTCAATAATTCTTTAAAACCCTAAGAGAATACTTTTCATATGAGAGAAAATTCAAAGCAATAATATTTATTAATTTAGAACCAAAAAATAAAATCATTATATTTATAATTTACATTGAATAAGACTATTTCACTTTGACATTGAATTATTCACAGGTATTTAATTGATTTCCAAAAAAATTAACATCAACAATCTCAATGTGAGAACATTAGTTTTTTTCATTGACAAAGTGACTTTAAAAAAACCATCCCTTTTATGGATTTCCTTTTTCTAAATATATTGTTTAATTTTGGATACCATCACTATAGAACTTATTTAAGCCCATATAATTAATTATTCATTATATATTCTTTTGATCCATAACCACCAGGTAAAAAAACCATCTCAATATAAAATATAGACATCCAAATTAATTTAAAAATTTGAGAACACTATCATTACATCCATTTTTTTTATAAAATATAATTTTTTTAACTCATATCAAATAAAGAATTTTAAATTTTGAATCCCAATGAGTGGAAAAAAATTCTCATAAAATAATATAGGATCAATTTTAGAGTAAATTTATAAATTTATAAATATTTGTTACAAGTTTTTCCCCCTTTTCATTATGTTTAATTAATATAATTAATTTCAGACTTATAAAATTACTATTATTAGGATGTGATACTAATTACCACGTGAAATGTTATAAAATTTTTTATAAAATTTATTTAATTATTTTATATTAATCCTCATGTTGTATGAATTTATCAACTCTCATTGATTAATCCTAAAAAAATAAGATGGTCTTATGAAAATTTATCTAATTTGTATTTTTACTTTTGAGAAACCTTTATAATATCTCTAATAATGTTAGAGAGGTCCAATTATTTTTAAAATTAAGATAACATAGAACCTCATTTCTATTGGTGAACCTCATCATTACAATTTTTAGAATCATTATAGGAATTTCAAAAACTTTTTGATGAAAATAAGGTTTTCTAATGTTATCCTTCAAAATATCCATGAGCTTATTATATATATATAATAATAATATGAAATTATATTATTAATGTAATATGATAGTATAATACTATAAAATCAAAACTCTCACTAGTTTTATTATAATTCTTATTATTAGATTGGTAACCTAATTTATCAGTTTTGTATCCAAGATAAATCTATTTACCTATATTATCATCAAATTTTATAGATGAATTCATTTTATGTTGATGTAACTAGGTATTACAAATATATTCATGCTCTTTTAGTTTGGAATATTTTACAACTATATCTCGCAAATATTGTTTACCATTATTTTGATGTAGTAGGAAAAAGATGATTATTTATACATCCATTATTTGTATTCTCTCTAAAAAAAATTTATTGTATGAAGATCTGTTGACCTGGTTCTCCCCATTTCCACCAAAAATTCAATTAATCATTTCCAATTTTCTATTTAGTTAAGGTGTTTATAGATTTATATATTAATATTTTATCTAGTCCTTCTGAAGATAGGCATTTTTTTTGTATTTATATCCATTATTGTTGGAAAATGTTCTTATAGTAGACCCCATTTTTTCAATATATCTTTAAATATTATAAATTCATTATATTGTCTATGATTTAATTTATGTAAAATAGTCATAATACATATGGGTAAAGTAATGGATAAATGTTATAAAACACTAATATTTGATGGTTGAATTAAATTTAATTTTACAACATATATTTCAATGTACCAATTCTTCATTCCTTTTCATGTTTTTGAAAATATCTTATGGGTTTTTTAGTATTTTTAATTTTTAATACAAATAAAATAAATTGACTCATTTTTTCTTTAACATAAAATAACCATCTTATTAAGCATATACTATTTTATAAAATCACCCCATTATAATTTTCAAAAAATCAAGAAACACTTAAAATATTATGCCTCAAACCATAAAAAAATATAAAATCAGATGACACAATATTTTTTCCCTCACATTTGATACTTCAAACATTTTTAAAATTTAATGACCCCTAATTTATGATATAAAAAACATCTATATCATAGATGTAGATATCCTTTAAGTGGTTTTTTATTCATATTAAATGAAAAATTGTTCTCTACAATACAATGTTTTTCTTCTTTTGGAGTTATCTAATCCATAAAAACCAAAATAATTTATTCTTAATCAATCCCACACTAAATTTATTTTGTGTTTAAATTCCCATTACGAATCATCAAAACAAAATTGAAAAACATATTGATGGTATTTGTGTATTTATCCCACGTACCACATTATTATTAAATATTATCAATAGAAATAAATAATATTACATTAATTATGTTATATTATCATGGTTGGACAATTTTTTCATTAATTTATCTCCATAAAAATTATGGACATCTTTTTAATTAACTGAGACAGGTATTTTACAAAAAAAATATTTTTGCATATGCACTCTGCGACCTAAAACTCTTCCGTTGAAATGAAATATTATTGGTTCTTAATAATATTTCAAAAAATAAACTAATTTATTTCTCTTCAAATTTAAATCATGATAGTTTTATTCATATCCCTATATAGAGGAATATTTTTTTCATTTATTGTTTCTTAGGATTATTCTAAAAATCCATATCCTTTTACACATCACATTTTCTGTGTGTATTTCATCATAACTAGTCTATGTAACAGTGGGAAAAATAAATTTAATTTCTAATGTCATCACCTTTATTCTCTTATTGTTGCTTCTAAAAGTCAATTGAATTTACAATTTAGTATCCACAATAAATGATTACTAATTCATTTGAAAAATATTGATATCTTTTAACCCTATAATGATTTAATCTGTGAAATGAAAATATTCTCTTACAAGATTAACATATTTCATAAAATCATAATAAAATTAGAAGATAGATTTTTCAGTTAATTCCTTGACATAAACCGTCGAGTTCAAATCAGCAACCAATAAGACCACTTGTATACGTCTCTATATACAAGAGTAACAAAAAAATGTTTTTAAAAACCCATAAAATTTGATATTATACACACAATATCATATCCATACACAAAATATGTAAAATAAATCAACATAATAAATATGAAATATAATGAATCATAACTTAATATCATATAAAACAGGTGTAATTAAAATAAGTAAATCGGGATCACTATGTGGAAATAAAAATAAATAATATAAAATATAAAGAAATAAATAATGTAATAATATAGAATCCCCCATTTTATGTCCTCTTACCACATGCAACACAATTATACTTAGCTCACCCATATGGAATATCCCATTTTCCCTTGATATCCCTATACAAGAATTCTTCATAATAATCGAGATTAACAATTAGAGAATTAGTAATAAAAACTACTAAGAAACATCCAATGATTCCTTAACATGTGTTCATAGGTATAACATGTGTAATATAGGATACTAATAAATGTGTATGAAATCATCCACAATCATATTCCCAATAATGTTTTTCTGACCATGAAGGATCTAGAGGCACAATAGAAGTTTTGAAAATATGAAATATAAAATATTGGGTTCTGATTCATGGGAAAAATATGAAATCTAATAAACCCATTGGTCATATATCATAATAAATCATGTGAAATTCAATTTAAGAATAAAAAATGACATCAAATGAATGAATAAACAATACCTTTTTTTTTTGAAAAAACATATATGATTCACTCACCATCAACATTATCATATAGATAATCTAAATGTTCACCATATATCACAGATCAATAAGATATAATTCTTGGGTACTATATTGAAAAATTCAAGATCTTTACAACATACCTTTAATATAATAAAGAATATAGACTCGATTTTGATGATGAGATCAATACAGCCTTGTTATTCATTGATACTCCCTCTCTCTAATATCTTGATAAGAGGGGATAAAAGAGGTTCTATATCTAAATTAAACCACATGGTCTGTCATACAATTCATGAGGATAAATTGGTATTTTATACCTTTTTTTACATTTTTTAAATTATATTTGGGTACTAAGAAAGTTAAAAATATACATTTTAGATTCTTGAAGACACATATGACATATTAATCATTTTATAAATGTCACAAATATTTCATCACTCAATTGAAATATATTAAAATCTTATGTGATAAAATATAAACCATTAACTCATCCCATAAGCACCCAAAATAATTTAGTGATCCTTGAATATCCTATGTTTGCTCAAAATTTATTTCCCCATAATTAATTTTAACATAAGAAAATTTTGAATACATTGTTAAATAATATAAATCATCATTATTATATAATTGAATAACATAATTGAGTTATTTGACTTATAATCAACCACAATTGGATGTTAATCATCCCGCACACATGGGTCCCACTTCAACCAAAACTCCTATTCATTATAATATGTGTAACATGTGGATACACTTAGTGTGCGATCCTCTAGGTCATTATCAAGATATTAGTGAGTCCAACCCATCTACCAAGAGAAGTGTCTAGAGCCCCATAATTCCCCTAACAATATATGGAATTTCATAGTTATGACTACCTCTAATGAACAAATTCTATGTAATATAATCAATTTTCCATAGGGTTTATCATAATAAAGTTTACACACTGGTGCCATTATCCTTTTCATGAATTATATATTTTGTGACCATACTGGATGGATATAACTTCTCATACCATTTCCATGAATATGATAAAGGGACTACCATCCTAGTCAACCTTGGATCATGAGATACGTATTCCTAAACATTGAGGGGATAAATTTTATCTAGATCATTCAACCAATGCCATAAGACCAACTACACACTAACCAACATATAACTATAAAAAACATAAATGTCATTGTTTTTTCCTTTCATACATGTTTGAGATCAAAGGGTAAAATTTTCAATGATACCATGTCAATAGAAAAATACACATGTATTTAGATAGTAATAACCAATGAAACACAAAACATGTGGCCTTCTAATAGGAGGTTTATTCTTCATTATCTCTTATACTCATGATCACCAAGTGAAAACATTATGATATGAAGTCTCAATTCTTATTAGACCCCAATAGATGAATGTAAATATTCATATATTTCCAGTAATTATGATTTATTTAGATTATAGTACATATGTTGAAGATTAATTTCATAGTATCTCACGTTTCCCATTATGGTTGGGTATAAAATTAACCACATGATACAATACATAATCTAAGGATATTACAAAGTATACAGTTGGTGCAGAAGCATCAAAAATATTATGGTAAAAATAAATAATTTTTTTAGTTAAACTATATTCATGTAATGGTAATCAATGTACATAAAGGGGTTGGGTCTATTGTACCCACTCACAACACTCCCACTTTTTCAAGATCCATACGCTTACAATTATCAAACTGGTATCTCTCACTTGAATATCATTATACTAATATGTTATGGATTTAGTCATGGGGTTTACCACATTATGTAATATGGATACTCTTGATACTAAAATTTCACTATCTGAGTGGAATCCCACTCGATACAGATAATCCAAAATATATTCTTTTCCTTTTGGTGTAACCTAAGACCTTTGAAAGAACCATTGTTGTAGTGTTATCAAAATATATTATAACAGGTTATGTACTTCTAGGTTCAGCACCAAGATGAAAAGCAATATCTATGTATCTAATCATATTTATTATATACATTAAAATCCACTATATATTCATATTATGTTTTTGAATCAACTACCAAATACTACATTGAGCTCCTCTATATCACTACACCACCAATCAGAAAAATGACATAGCCAGACTAGAATATCATATCATCTTGATTTGTATAGAAACTATAATTGGTTTATAAACTCATGAATTTATCTTTATATGATCCATCCACAAGAGAAATATCCTTTGTGTGTATCATGTACATTAAGATAGTAATTATATATTTCCAATGAATCTCTCTTGGATTTTCTCGATATCTACCCACCCAGATTAACGAAAAGGATACATCATACATAGTACATAGAATGAAATACAAGATAAATCCCACTATTGAAGGATAAGGTATTCTACTCATTCATTCATTATCCAACTATATATATGTACATATCTTCATAGAGAGAATAATTCCATGTGACACTGTTAACAAATCTCTCTTGGATCTACCATATTGTACCTTTTGAATTCCTTTTAAATATATGTACTCTAAATCATCGTAAGAATCCACTATGGTCTATATATATATATATTTATCCCTTAATTATATACTGATTCACCCATATCTTTCATGGAGAAGTATTCATTTAACAATGCCTTTACAAGATGTAATACTTGAACATTGTTTCCTATTAATAATATTTCTTCAACATATATTACATAGAAAATGATGGATCTTAAAAAACCTTATCACATACATATGGATTAATTTTATTCTTAATGAAATCATATTATCATATGTCCATATCAAAATTAAGACTCAATGATCTTGATTCCTTATTCATTCCATAAATCGATCTCTACAGCATGTATAGATTATTTGAACTCTATGAAAAAATATACAAGTATGATTGTGTCATATAAAAATATTTAACTAAATTTACATTAATAAAAGTAGTTTTAACATCCATTTATCAAATTTCATAATCACGGAAGGGTGAAATTTCAAGTAATATTCTGATGGATTTTAGTATAGTGACTAGCGATAAGGTATCATCATAGTCAATGTCTTGGTGTATTCTAAAAGCGTTATCTAATAGTTATTCTTTATAAGTGCATACATAACCATTATTTACTTTCATTTTCATGAATAAACATTGAAAAAATAGGGTTTTAATTAAATTGTGGTGTTACCAAATTGAAAACATTATTTTGGTATGTGGACACCATTTCAGAATGCATGTAATAATTCCATTTAGCACATTTTTCCATCAACTGCTTCCTTGTATGATAGAAATTCATCTATTTCTAGTATTAATGTTCCACCTTAATCAGTGATAAAAACATATATCTCTATGGGTATCTAACATTTATATTATACCTATGTAGTATTGTTTCATAGGAACACATGTTCTACTCCTATTGTATATTGTGGATATTTTTCGCATAATAAAAAATGGGATTCAGGAGCCTCAAATTCTTCGAACTGAATCATACTCCCACTAATCCCATTTTAAGTGCATTAACTTATTGTTAATATATAATTTCTTACAACAATAAACTTTCTATATAAAGAGTTATATTGGTAAAATAATTTATATTCCTTTGGATAACCTATAAATATTAACTTCATGCTTTGAGATTCTAATTTTTCACATGGTAGAGTCTTGAAAATAATTTCACATCCCTATACATGTATTTTTGATAGTTTGGGATTAATTTTATTAAAAAATTAATATGGGATCTAATGTTATTCATTAGTTGGTGCTCGGTTCAGTGTATATATTGCATTATGTAGTGCATATCCTTTAAAAGATAATGTTAGACTTTCATTACTCATCATTGATCTGACCATGTTAAAGAGTGTCTAAATCCCTCATTCAATAACACCATTTCACTATGATTTATAAGGCGGAATCTTTTTGAAAACTATCCCAAAATCTATTAAATTATCAATGAATACTTAGTTAAGATATTGTCCATCATGATCTGAGAAAATGTTCTTAATCTTGTTATTATGTTGATTCTCTACATCATTATGATATTTTATAACCATGATAATAGAATATAACATATACAACCTTGATGAAATATATACATATCTACTATATTCATTTGTAACAACATTAATTATGGAAAAACACCCCTTATCTCTTTTGGAAATAGACCACATACATTAGTATGAACCAATTATAATGGTTCTTTAGATGTTTATTCTATCCCACTAAAAGGTTCTTTGGTAATTTTTCCTTATAAACAAGAGTGAAAAACATATAATGGTTTAACATAGTATATTCTAATTACACTACTTTATTTAGTTTTCATAAATTATTTTCATTTACATGACATGTCCTAATGTTCCATAGGATATTAGGATATGATTTTTTCTCATTGGATTTATCATTGATTCCCAATAATGGATTTTATAGTTAATGTATATGCATCCCATTGTTATGATAATCCATACCATTACATATGTTGTAATTATATGGAAGTAAAATGTTATTACCAAACATGAAATAAATTCCCATAGTTTCTGAACTCATCACTGAGCTTATGTTTCTACTTATAAGTGATATATAATTAAAATTATTTAGTATTAGAACGATTAAAATATGGTATAAAATATGTTAATCATTCAGTGATAATGATTCTAATCTCATACAATCATATTCTTAGTGATATACTTCACCCTTTTCAATTCTCTTGAATATACATTGTTTTATTATTTTAATAATAATGTGCCATCCATAAGTAGTATCCAATTCCAAACAAATATCAGTAGATATATTTCATTTAATGAAAAATATATCTAAAGAAAAACAATAAATTTTCTTCTTCATCCTTGATATTCAATTATTCTTCAAGTGGCATTTCATGAACATGTGAATAAGTCTATATACAACTCTTTATTCTCCCTCTATATATTTTTTAATCTTCTATTGGTGGTGTATCATTTTCTTTAACTTAGACTTATCCCTGGACACTTTAGTCTTGTATTTCCTCTTTTTGTTAGCCACATGAATTGACGAGTCAGAATTATTCATATCATTATTTTCATGGTGAAATAAATCAAATAAATCTAGGAGTGACTTATTCATGATATTCATATAATAATTAATAAAAAAGACAAAAAATTATGTGTTAAAGGGTAAATAATGAGCTAAGCTATTATCCCTTGGTTCAGTTTAAACTAATGGTTCTCTAGTCTATCGATGTGCCCACTAATCTTGTGTGTATGAGGACTATCTTTATTCCATCATTTTATCCAATATATATTAAAATAACATTATGACTCATATATTTATTTCGTGGTTATTTTTCAGTTTAAGTCATATATATAAGACTACATTTTGAATGAATATTATTCTTCTTTCATTTTATGAATCTCATAAGAAATAGATGACAACATGAAACATGGAAAGCGTATTGAATCATCCAAACACTCCTTTTATTTATCATTATCAACCATGATTTATCCCTAGGTAGGGTCACCATAAAGAGTGTATTCCAACCCCTAAAGAATCCCCTCATAGAACAGTACTATGTTCAAGAACCTACACCACTCCAAGATGTTATGACTAGTCAGGATATTCTCGTTATCAAATATTAATTGCAATGAAATTGAAATGGTGATTATTTATATTTAATCATCAAGAAATAAACACAATATATTATTATATTATCTTGATTAGAAATAATAATTTTCCATATTATTAATTTTAAATGTATCTAACTATTTTATCAACTCCTTCTAGCCCCTAACTAATAGATTAAAAATACTCTATTTCTTGAGTAATATAGTGGAATAAATCATCGAACCTATCTTGAAATCCCTTGTTATGACATTTACACTAAATTAAGAGTTTAATGATTGATTTTGAATTTCTAACCCCATTAACTCATGGGTTTGTGATCTATTTAGTGGAGTATCATCTCTAGGAAAGAATTACATTGTATTGGTCAACCCGTTACCTCAAACATGAAACAAGCTATCTATAGATAATAATTCTTTTATAAAATTAGTTTTGTATGCCCACTACTATCATAAAAATCCCTTTTAGAAAGAGGCACCGTAAACTAGGGAGAATTATAACCCTAAACAATCGGTTTCTTCCAAATTCAATAGATGGAAGACATTTATTGCTAGACTATTTTTATACAGTAATTTGGTAATTTAATCCAGTTAAATGAAATAATTTTCAGTTTAACATGTTTTTTCTATGTGCTTTTACTCAAAAATACCCATTCTTTTAAATAGACACCATTAATAACACATGTTCATTTTATCTATCCATTCAAATTTATTATTACACTACGTGATCAACCATAATCAATACAAATTCAGGAAATAATAAACCATTAAAATGAAAACATAAATAAATACTGACATGAACATGATCCATTAACAATGGTTTAATCCATAGTGTGAATAATGGAGTAACTATTGACCTCGGGAAATTCCATAAGTCAATACCAAACATGAATTACAGAACCCGTAACACCTATACACATCACTTAATTGTTTTATAACAACTCTAGACTTGAATATCCTTGTTATGAATTCCTCTAATCATTACAATGTATACTCTCATGTTGATAGGGGGAAGATAGAGATTAAATTACATTTTATCAATTAAATGTGGAAATGTGGGACCTTGTAAAAATTAAATACAGTTGGTCAATGCAACTATCATCGTCATTAAATAATGATTACATTTTTAAAATTAAAGAAAATAATTATACTAAATAAATAATAAACTATAAAGGAAAAGTTCAATATTTGATCTCGATCAATCACCATGTAATTAAATTTCATAAAAAATTAAACATTATAAAAATAATCTTGATTATTATTTTAATAAATTGACATGAATTATAATTATTTTAATTAATTATCTAGATGTCCCATGAAACTCGAACTTTTTTTAATGAATTTCATTCATTTAAATTTTATTTCCAAAATTCCATCATAAATTTTAGGTACATTTCTACCAAAATAATATTCGTAAATATTAATTTATGGCTTCTGATGATGTTTACGATACATGAAAAATGGATCCAGTCTACCTTGATCTAACCAAAGTATAATTGGCTCCTCTGTTTAGGAGTATATATATACAATATATAGATAAAACATTATAAAATTATATATATTATAATATTTAATATTTAATATATATTTATATATTTAATAAGACAAACAATCACCCACCCCAGAAATAGGGAGGGAAAATTCCACACCCAAAATATTTTAAAATGAATCATGTTCTTTTATTATTCTTATCCTTACATTTGTAAGGATACTCATATATGTTTTTTTATTTTGAAAAAGAATTAATCTTTCATAGTGAGTTGGAATTTCAAATAGATTTCCCTAATTTTTTTTGGTGCCTCTGGCGAATACGAAACATGATCACATCATGATTTGGGTAAAACATCATTACACTGGTAGCCATTAAAGTGAATCAAATATTAAACCAATAAATTCCATCATAGTATATATGAATAACACATCGAACTTTGATCTCCATGTCATTGTATTATGAAATTTGATCGATATGCCATTAGTAACATTGGGACCATTTCAAAATCCTATTTCTAAATCAAAGAATATTTAAAAAAAATAATTTTTTTTTGAGATAAACAATTACACATTCACTCCAATAACTATTGATAGAACCTGGGAACCATATAAGTATAAAAAATATGAAATTTAAAATTTTGGGTTCATATTTCTTTTAAAAACATTTAATCCACCGAACCATTTTCTCTTATTTCATAATGCATTACATGAAATTAAATTAATGTAGGAAATATAAAATTGAAAAAAATCCTAAATTGTACCTTCTCTATTTTAACTCACAGGTTTGATTCGCTCACCATCAGTGTGTCATGGCTCAATGGTGTAAACCTAGGTTCACTCTAGATCATCCAAAAATTCACCAAAAATCTTGAATTATCATTCTATGATTCTTGAGTGATATAATGAGAAATCAAACATCTTCATGATGTCCCTTTGATCATTTGAAGACTTCCAAATTGATCAAGAAGGCGAGATAGATCAAACCTTATTTTTTTCCATCAAAATCTCCCATCTAAGATCATTATAAAATAGGAGAGGAGTGGTTATCTCTCCAAATTCATCCAAATGGTGTATGTCAATATTCATGAGGCTAAAATGAGCTTTATAGCTAGGTTTATATATTTAAAAATTTCAGTTTGGTCAATGAAAGGTTATTACATTAATTTTAGTCTCTTTTACACTCTTATGTCATATTAAACATGTACCAAATATCACAATCATTTTATATATCACTTTAATAATATTTACATGTTACATGATTAAATATGAACAATTAATTTTTCTACAAATATCCACAAATAATTTTTCAAACCTTGAACATACAATGATCTTTCATAAAAAATTTTATTTTCTAATATTCAATTTTATAATCAAACAACCTGTGAAGCATTTGAGAAATAAATTCAATGATAATTATTCTATAATTGACAAATACAATTTAATTATTTTTATACGATATATCATAGATAGTAATTCACCATCCCCCACACATTATTCCCACTTTAACATAAACTTTTATTCATTTAAATAAGTATAATATGTTGATAATCATATTGTGTGACCCTATATGTGCTTATCTCGAATGTAGTGAGTCAAACCCATAGTCTAAGAGCACATTATAGTAACCTGTCCTGGCCCCTAAGGAGATAAATAATGTCTTAGCTATGACTACCTCATACGAACATGGTTTAGGTTATATATTATTTTTTTCTATTGATATATAATAAAATATGATACAAATTTGAGCCATTATCCTTTTTATGATATATATGTTTCATTACATTAATTGGTGGAATATATTTCTTGAAATATGATCTTGGATTTGATGATAGAACTTCTATCCTGGTCAATCTAGGCTGAAGAGATATCTTTTCCTTACCTTTATGATGACAAATTCTATAATAATCCTTCAACCAATGTCATGCCTCTAATTATTCACCCAAAAAAATATTCCCCTCCATGAATACAATGTATTGGTTTTTTATTTATATTAAAGTACATAGTCAAATGATATATATTGATAATGTTCTCATGTAAGGAATCCAATATGGGTTTTTGTATATAGGAAAAACCATGACTCATTAATCATGTGTTTTTACAATTAGTGGGTAATTCCTCATGATATCATATACTCAAGATCTCTGAGTGAAAAAATATTGAAAATAAGTCTCAATACATACGAGATCCCACCACCAGATATTTATATATCATCTGTGACCCATTAGTATGATTTATCTAGACCATATAACATATATTTAAGATTAATGTCATAGTATCTATAGGTTCTTATTATAGTGTAGAACTATTATAACCTTTTGAAATGGGACATAATCTATAGTCATTATCAGCTAAATCATTTATGAAAAGATATCAACACTATTATGGTAAGAATAAATAAAAATATATTTCAAACTACATATATGTAATGTAATCATAATACATAATGGATTTGGGTCTAGAAATAGCACTCACAATAAACCAAACCACCATGATCCCCATTCATACAAACTTCATCTCTATGAAAAAAGGATAAATTTGATGTTCAAGAAGTGATCAAGAACTTTTATCAAGGCTATTGAACATGTAAAATAGAATCTGCAAGTCCTTGAGTGGACATGATATTAGGAAACCACTAGATATTGAGTTAACATGGGAATTGGAATCCTCTAGGTATTGAGTGTACATGATACTCAACAACCACTAGGTATCATGTAAACATACTGATTATCATCCACTAGGGATTGAGTGTATATGATACTCGACATCCACTAGGCATCGAGTAAATATGTTACCTGGTATCCACATGTAATTGAGATACCCCTACACTATGATCAGGCCCATCATCTTTTTCATCGCATGTCATGTTTATAGTCCCCCTCTATGGGATAACCATATCATGATGCTCCACATGATTTGAGAACTAGAAAGAATACTCCCAAATGAACGGTAATTACAAATCCTAGTGTAAAATATATAAGGTAAGGAAAAAAATTTAATTGATAGAATTAGTGTAAAGATATATAAACATGTAACATGTATCTAATATTTCAATAACCTTCATAAGCATACTAATGGAATATGGAATAACAAATGGGTCTCACAGGCTATAATGACACCAACATGTTATTACTATCAAGCATGTTCAAACAAGAAAATCCATCTATAAAATCAAAAAAAGAAAACATGTTAATATAGTGGATATAAATGGTATGAAAATTCATAAATCAATATTTTTAAACAAGTAGTCCAATATACATCAATTGATAGAAGTCCAAATCACATTGGGAACCCACCTAAAGCTAGATATATCCCCAAGGCTGCCTATTTTGGGTTTTAGTTCATTAAGGAGGTTAAAAAGGGATACCTGAGATGCTTCCATTAAAATAGTGTAATTATAGACCCACACACATCATGTAGTTTTTCAATCAAACTAGTTCTTAGATATTTCAAATAAGATGACAACAATTCAATATATCCAAATATCAATTCACGAATAGATCATGATTTCAACATCAAATATAGATGAGAACTTCATTTTTACTAAATGAACAAAAATATATCATGAAATTGTCATGTAAAATAGTTCTTAGATGATATTAAATAATAAGAGTGACTTTAGATGATAAATCAATGGAAACATAGTTATAAATAACCCTCATTCTTGAAGAATTTAACATTAGTAGAGGGGTTTACATTGATGCATCAAATCCACCACTTATATAATAGAGGGTGATAAATGGATTATAGTTCTACGATAATTCCACCATTAAGAATTTATCATGGAAGATGAACTATAAACACATAATAGTAATATTCCTATAATCAATGTTATATCTCTACCTGAAAAAGAGACCTCGTGAAAATGAAATATCTGTAACTTATCTATAAATGATGAGAAAAATATTTATATTCTCACGAAAATAATCGTTAAATCATATATACATGTAAAAATCCCAACGTGGAATAGGAAATTGTTAAATAACTATATTAAACACACTATTATAGCCTCACTAGGTCTATTCGACATTGAATAACAAAGGGGAGATGAATGGGAGTGTCAAAGAAAATAGTGAGGAGGTATCTAATTAGAAAATGGAAGAATAAGGTCATGATTTGGTATGAAACAAGGTAAAAAAATTATAATAATTAAAAAATTATGTGTTTCATTTAATTCACTCATGAACATGATTTACCAAAGAGCCAGTGGGCCTCACAAGTTTATCGGTGTCACCACATGGTTGTCGGTGTCTTACTACTTGGGGGGATTTTTGTCATGAACCAAGCCTAGTTTCTAACCAAACTAGTTCCTAACATAGTCCATGGTATGTGAAGAAGTTAATTATCTAACCCTAGGGTCTTCAAGAAGTTCTTGAGTATCAATAAAAAAGGTTTGGGAATTATTTACTTGAGTTTAGAAATATCAAACAACCTACAATAATAAATAACATGAATCTTAAATTCAGTCAAAAGAGGATTTAAATAAAATTAATTATTTCATTATATAGTTTTAAACAAATCCTAAGAGAGACACAACATAAAATAATTAGAAATTATAACTCAAAAAACACCACACATCAAGAGGACATCACCCTCAAGCCATCTCCACAACACCGCACCAAGAAAGGAAGCTAACAACACAACCACCATCTATAAGGGATTTAACCTTACTTATATCAAAAATTACCATGTAATCAGGCACAAAAAGGTGTAAAGAAGTTTTGACCCTAAACCCAATATGATTACACCCAAAAAATATTCAATGTCATAAACATTTGAATACAAAAAGCTTTCATGTTTTCATAAAATATAAATTCTAGTAACAATTTCTCAAAGATTCAACATTAAATGAAAATAGCTTTCAAGAAGAAAACATTAATGAATGAAAATTTTTAAAGAAAAAAACATTCTGTTGAATACCATACAAACAAACCTTATTCCTATGGTACATACAATATAATAAATGAGAAATAGTCATGGAAAATACCCCTTGGTACTAGATAATAATGGGTATCTTAGTACATCGTATCTAAGTGTAAAAGTTACCAAAAATCACAACCAATTTTGTTCTCATGTATGATCCACTAGGGGTAACACCCTAGTTTACTTGTGGTCTCTGACCAACCATAATTATTTGAATAGTTTTTTCATCATCAAAAAAGCTATGCGAAACTAGGATAAGGCCACTTTCAAATCACTAGAATTCTAGTCCGGGTCCACCCACCAATATACCCAGGCTTCCCTTTTTGTGGTCAGTTAAGTTCCACATGTTCTATAATATATTATACACATGAAATAACAATTTATAAATCATAAAAAATCCAAACATTACAAAAAAAGGTTTTTCACACTCAATGTAATTTAATAAACCCTTCAATGATTTTATAAAACAATTTCAAGAGGTTACACAAGTGTTTGACCCCAAAATCCATTCCAAAATCATTATTTAATGCCAAACTCCTAACCTCACCATACCAAACTATAATTTTAAATCCTAAAACCATTGAAAAATTAAATTACATGAATCCTAAAATAACCTAAATGATGAAACATAAAATACACATGAAAAACAACCAATTTCATGTCAAAATGAAACTTCAAAATTAAATGACCAATGAATGCTACAAAAAGGGTTTTCTCACCATATAAAATGGATGGTAAACATGATAACTAGTGTAATGAAGAAATATAAATTAATTAAATAATTTTTACACATGGATCCACCTACCATGAATATAAAAAACCAAAAATATTTGTTTGAAAATTCAACTTCAACACAATTGAACCACATGTGAGTTAAAAGGAAACATAACCAAGAATATTGAATCTAGAAATTCAATATTATACCCCAGTAATAAAACCTTAAATCTTGGAAATTTAGAACACCTATATAGAGGGAATAATCAAAAATGAGAAGGACAAGGAATGAATTCACATATATGAACAACCATGAGGTTTCCCACCAAAATCCCTTAAAAATGAATTCCAAGGAATCTTGAATGGGGATTATAAGACTTCCATGGATGAAATGGTAGAATGGGGGAATATAGGGGAACATTAGGTATATTTTAGAAATAAAAAATGGTAAAAATCCATTTTTAACACCTAGACACTATGCACGGTTTTACAGCATGGTTTTGTAAACCATGAGGCCAAACCGTGTAGCTTGTTCTAGCCACCCAACCCCTCCCCACCATTTTCTTCCAAAATTTATGGGGGACTAGGGGGACCTAGGCTGCAAGATAGGACAAGAATAGAAGATAAAAATACCTAAATATAATGACATTTTTGTGAAATTGTGTCTAACCCTAAAGTGGATGGTCTATTTGGTAGAGACACCTAGGTTTTTCTAGTATCACCATATAGTGGGTAGAGTCTGAAAAATAATTGTATACCCACTGTAGCCTCAATAAATGGCCATTGGGATTCACTATTGATCTAGTATTAGATTCTAAGCTACCAAACCATCCATAGACAATAAAACTATCAAACCTGAATTCTAAAACATTTTTTACTAAAAATTAAACTCTTAATAACCTATAATTGTGATTAACCAATAAAGAAAATTGGGGTTTTATAAACATCAAATAATATTTTTCATCGATATAAAATATGTTGTTATATTTAAGATTCACTCAACTTCTTCTCAAGAGTATTAAATTCATATTTTATTGAAATCAATTTTTATTTTTCAATGTCTCTAATATATGGTTTCTGGATTTATATTGATATCATCAATCATGATCACATATCCATCATCCTCATCAATAGGTTCCTCAAAATATTATATATCAAAGGTAAATTTCAATAAGTTTTTGTAGTTATACATGTTTATTTTCGCCTTTTCATGAATTATATTAGACCTTTTCAAAACAATGATATCTACTCTCATTTGGAACTCTATGTGTCTCATTATCTTTTATTTAATGTTAATTATTTTCTTGTTATTTATTAAACTATATATTGGAATTCTTCTAATATTTTATACATTATGAGTAACCTCATCCTATATGTTGCTTTATTTATTTCACTATTCATATAAAAATATGAATCATCATGTCTTGAGTTAAAGTTACACTTCATTGATACATTCAGAATTCTATTTCCTCAAGAATATTTTCCTCATCTTTGTAGCTGTTTACATTATTTCTATTATCTAATATTTTGGGTAAATAATTTTCATCATATTATTCATTTTTATTAGGTAAACATACATAAAATAATATTTTTTTTATAATTAAAATACATTAATGGTATCATGCCTTTGTACTTACATTTCCATCATTTCATTCCTTGAGTGAAAATAAGTAATTCATTAATTTTTTTTAAAAATATCTCCATCCAATGATTCTTTTATGTATAAATTATTTGAATTTATGTTCAATTATATTTTCAAGAAATATATTTTATTTAATTTTTATATATACCATTCATCATCAAGGATAGACCACATCTCATGTAATAAAATATCTAGATATAATGACGCCAATCTATAGTTAACTCATACATTTATTGATCCACTAGTATATATAATTTATAACCAATTGTTTTTTGATATATTTATCATCAATTTAATTATAATGTTAGAGCCTTTAAGATCTTATCTATATCAGTAGAATAATATTTCAAATACTTTTTATTCAAAAAATAATTTATTTATGATATTAAATTTTCCCAATAATATATTATTAAATTAATTATGATTTGTTTTAATTGAAACTCCTTGGACTAATTATCTTTTCTATGAATATAATAAATATTTCTCAGAATAATGTTTACTGATTTAGAAATCATTTTTCAAGTAAAGTATTTCTTATAGATAGAAGAAACTAATGCATTTTATATTGTCTCATTTGTTCCACTATTAAACTTCTCTATATATTTAATTGATTCTCAAACATAAAGATTATTTACACTATTCTCAATGATTTCAATATTTTAAATGAAATGTAATATGATATGAAACCATCCCCTCTCTCCCCCCTCTCTCTCCAATAGTAGATGAAATCATTTCCCATGGAAAATGGGAAGAACCTTATTATTTATAATATAATACATTCAAATTAATTCTCTAAAACAAATGTTTTGAGTAGTTAATAAAAAACATATATCCATGTTAATACATTAAACTAATACTTTGGAAAAAATAATGACATTTCTACTATAGAATCATATTTGATTATACCAGTTTTTAAGATAAGGTGAATGATGAGTGACCAATAATAGGGTGATGAATAAATGGTCATTGATATAAAAAACAAAAATACATTTATTATATTTTTAAAAATATAATTAATAATCTAAACAATGTGTTCATTGTGTTGATAGTTATTAAAAAACACACATAACTAAAGATATGTTTTATAGTGTTCATTAAATCTTTTCTTCATCAAGATAATCTATGTTGTTCATAATTTTTGAAACCTCCTTCCGAAATTTTATCTTATTATAATCATATAATACAAGAATGTATCAGGATTATGGTCATGAAATCAAAGTAAAATGAACAAAATTATTTTTTAAAAAATTTAATTAATCTTATAAATTACTTCTCATGTGCTTGCAAGGATGTATCAATAGTATTTCTATTTATTTCTTCCTAAAAATAGTAAATTATCTCTAAAATAATCCCTATTATACTTTTTTAGTTATAAAAAGTTCTATCCCACATCTCTAAGTGATTATCAGCTTATAAAATATATATGAAAATGTAAGGGTTGGTGTCCTGAGAACCAAATGTTTTGTACTTTGATTACATGAATGTTCACCTATTATATATTTTTCATTGTTCTATATTACTATAATATAATAATGTCCTAGAATATTTGTTTCATTGATAAGGTCATAGAAGATCCCTGATATGATGAGATCCATGAAATGCTATAACAATATTCTTAAATAATTTTCTATGTTTGGATGACATACTATGATAGGACACATAGTATACAGACCGTCATGTGCGAGTACTTGTAAGAAGACGAGACTCTCTCTCATGGAGTTTGCACTTGGTAATCTCCAAGAAGGGATATTATGAGAATAGACCCGCTAGTAGAAATTCCATATGTCTTGGTGTCATCAGACATTGCTATCTACTGGCATGTGTATTGGTCCTTAGAATTAAATATTATCATTAACACGTGTCATTTATCACAAACTTAGATTTACTAATGAAAACCATCATGCAGACAGGTGGTGGGAAGTAGGGTACGCTGGGTGCGTCATGAGTGACATGATGTTAATGGATAAGTTGAGGAAGGATTTGTAACTTCCATTTACGGAAGTTGATATCTCGGCCCTTTGATTGAAATAGAACTGTAACATTAAATTCCATGGCCATGGTGTAAATGATGAGTTCATTTCAGGCAGTCAAAGTATGATGGATCAAGCATATAGGTTTATGAAACTACCATGAAACCTTCTTGATGAGATATCGAGACAAAGGGATTAAATTACATAGTAAGAATTCGTATGAGGTGATACGTCAATGTAGTGTCAACTTCTTTCTCTTGGGTTCCTTGACCCATTGCAAGACAATAATCTTGGACATTAGGCTAGCCTACGTAATTTCAATGAGAAACGAGGCCTAGAGGGTCACACACTAAGTGTATTCAAGTATCTCAAGTATAATAATGATTATTCTCATAGTGTTATAATAATTATTGAAGTAATATTAAATTGTTTTAATGTTGGAGGAAGAATAAAATAAAACAAGTGCACGCAGTGTATCAATGATTACACGCCATGTAGTTTTATTTTGAAAACAAGTACACGTCTTGTATTATTAAATGTACATGCTGTGTAGTTTTCATTTTTGAAAGTAAATGAACAAATGAAAAAAAGTTATACATTCTGTGTACATTAAATGTACATGCTGTGTAGTTTTCAATGAAAAACAAGTACACATTGTGTATTTATTAATACATGCCCTGTAGTTTTTCCAGTCGGGATTTTTAGGAAATATAA
The DNA here is from genome assembly GCA_963277665.1 of Viscum album. Lineage (NCBI taxonomy): Eukaryota > Viridiplantae > Streptophyta > Magnoliopsida > Santalales > Viscaceae > Viscum > Viscum album. Next base: position 1,825,330,448 of record OY728137.1, on the reverse strand, counting down.
TTTTTTTAAATTATATTTATTATAATCAGTGTGGGCGCATGTCAAGGAATTAATGAATCGACATGGAGTTTTCAAAAGGGATTTAATGAAATAAATAAAACGTGTAACGTCTACAACCTCAAGACGAATTATAAATATCCTCACAACCCCAACTCTTTTCCTTACACAAGAGAATCATTGAGCACAAAATCTCTGGAGAATTCTTTCAAGGACGAAAGAACTTCTTCCTCCAAGAATGCTCTCAAGATCGAGAGATATCGCCTTTCATCAGATCAAGATGATCTAAGGCTGACAACACAAGCAGTGGTTTCTCCACTCTAGCACCAGAAGACTCCTTTGGAGACATCTTGAAATATAAGGTACACATGTGGACCACTGCTAGAGGAAGTCTACACTTGGATTCTGCGACGCAATGAAGAATCACATTAGAACGTGATCAAGAACATAAATGAATAAAAAAACCCAAAAGGTATTTCTTTTAAATTGATTAAATTAGTTATAACAAACCTGTAACGATCCTACTTTGTGGTTCCGAGACTTTCCTTTTCTTTGTCCATTTCTGTGATTCGATCCGTGGAGACTGACATTTATCGTCGTATTGATCCCAGATTGATCAGTGTTAATGACAAAAGGCCAAGTGGACACATCCACCCATGTGATTTCATTGTGCCCAGAACCTTCAAATGGTATGAGAGGGAGGTTACAATGTTTATTTTAGTTATTTAATGTTCGTTGATAATTTACGCATTTATATTTGATTCAATTAAAATTAAATATTTCTATAAATATGAATAAATGGGATCTGTTCTTACTACTTCATTTCTCAATTCATATCATAGAAACTGCCTTTTATTTTTAATTTTGATTAAAATAAAAATGAGGATCTCATCTGGAGGAGCTGCTCTTTCTATCTATACAACATGAGAATACCTGGAATGTAATGAAAACTACACACCATGTACTTAGGTTCAACAAACCAGTACTGGTTTTCCAAACCACACCATTTGAATTTGTTACACCTAAGTATTTAACACTTTGTTTTGACCAGAATTAAACAGTGCATGGGAACCGGAATACACAACGTGTTTGTTGGAGCAACACACCATATAGTCTGATCTGGGCCAAGTGAAACATTGTACAAAAGAGAAGCTATGTACTACGTACACAGGATCTCCAGGCCGATTACCACGTAACAAGGAATTACATGCTGTGTATGATTTATCTACACACCATATACTCTAAAATTTCCAATGAATAGAGGAAACACCAAATCCCCCGACGTGTACTTTAGATAAAAGGTGAAAAAAATACGCGCCCTGTACTTTCTAGAAATTTCACCAGGTTTCCTCTAAAAGTACAAAGACTTGTACAAGGTATATGGATTAGAAGAATATCAAGGAAATTCAGAAAAAGAATTTAAGTTAATGAATTGATTAATTATAAGATCATAATTAATTAAATTCAAGTGTGACTTATCTTTAATAATAGAACGATTAAAAGATTTTGAATTATAAATTTGCGTAAATGTCGTTGCAAGCTATGGATGATCATGAGCTAGAAAAAATACCCTTTGTATGTGTGTATGGTTTTATTTAAATTTGTTTAATTTAAATTCGTAGTCCTGCGAGCCTTCCTCCAATAAAATGTAGGGTCTGCGTGCCCATGGTTTCTTTAATGTAAACCCCATGTAATGGAGGATCTCCCAAGACATAGGAGATGGTTGGAAATACGAATCTATGGTGAAACCAACCCAAGAAGATACATAGGTGGATAAGTGGGAGCTGCAAAACATGAACCATCAGGTTCAAGGTGTTTTCCCTAGGTTAGGGTTAGCTTATCAAAACTGATAGATAAGGTAACCAATAGAAGCTCATGATCATGTCATCTTATTTTATATATGTATGATTGCATGGTTTAGTTATTATGTATGTGTTGTCACAATCACATAATTAATAAAATGAACAAGCATGAAAAGATGGAATAAAATAAAAACCGGACTATGCGTAAACATTATCAGAACATGGTTATTCACTTAAGCTAGCATCACTTAATATTAAAAAGCTTGTGATAATGTAAAACTATGCATAAAATATTAAAATCCCTCAATACCATATTAAGTCGGACCAAGCCTTCTATTACTTGATTAAGGGAAAGACTCAATAAAACTATGTGTTTGAATAACCCTTGTTGGGACTCTTAATTTTATAAAGGAAGCTCTTATGAAAGGTTTTGGGTTGACATAACCATATTAAATCAAGAGGAGTAGCCCTTTCTAGACTTGATATAATATTGGAGGCACGATTTCAGAAAATCTAAGTCAGGATTTCAGGATTGGGGAGTCCACTAAACGGATCAAGGAACTTTAAGCTCACAGTTGGCAAAGACATTCCTACCTAAATACCTTCAAAAAAGCTTGACCAACCATTTTTGGTGTTATGCGAAGGGGAATATGGGTCCTTTCAACTAGAATGTCAAAGAAACTGGACATTCTAAGTTAAATGGTGAGGGCCATTGGGACTTGATAAAATAGTGGGAGAATTAAGAAATTAATTTATTATTTCTCATAAAAATTTAATTAAGAAAGTACTGATAAATCTACTCTTTTAATTTGTAGAATTGAAATGAAAAACACATCAAACACATTTTTTCTACGATCAATTCTGGATAAATACAATATCCTCAGAGGGAGTAACTTTCAAGAATGTTTTATTCTCCTTCGGGTTCTCCTATGCCATGAACGAATGTTTTACGTGCTGAAGTCCTCACTTCCTGATCTGCCTGTCCAAGGGGCGAGTGATGAAGATTTCCTGGTCCATGATCAACATTTGTGTGATGCACTAGACGTTCAATAATTGATGATGTCATCAATGTCTAGTGAGCTCATGAAGTCCCATGAATACATGGATGCATACATCATGCTCGAGCACCTCTGTGGTCTATAACAGGAGAGAGAAAGACATGAAATGTTTGAAATCTCCAAGGCTCTATTTTATAGAAATCTTGGATAGGGTGCCCCAGGCGGGCCTCATGTAGTCAAGCTCATCACCTACATTGAGCACTTGGAGGTTATAGGGTTTGAACTCCCCGAAGAACTAGGTACTGATCTCATTCTTGCATCACTTCCCCAATGATTCTCAAACATTTTTGTGAACTTCAACATGAACAACATTGAGAATTCTTTGTCTGATTTTATAATCCTCATTCTCCAAGTGGGTAATGACATGAAGCGTGAAAAACCTTCCGTCCTTATGGTGAATAAAAGGGAAGGGAAGGAGAAGAGATTTAAGCCCAAAGATTCTTCAAGGCCTTCAAAGAAAAGGAAGATCAAAGTGGAGGGAAAGGAACATGATGCTGTTTGTTTTTTAGATAGTAAGAGGGGCCACTGGAAGAAAAACTACACCCAGTCAAGGAAGCATGGGGAAGCTTCTGGTGTGTTTGTTATCAAATGAAATCTATATGTTTCAACAAATTGGGTATTAGATACAGATTTTGGTGTTCACATATGTATCCAAATACAAGAACCTAGTAGATTCAAGAAGATTGATTGAGAGGAGGTAGATCTACTAGCAGCCAACAGAGCCAGACTTACTACTTTCACTATCGGGGACTACCACCTCACATTTCCAACTGGAATGATCTTGGTGTTAAAAGGTTGTTATTATGTGCCTTCTATAACCAAAAACATTATTTCAGTATCCAGATTAGATACTGATGGATTCATCGTCAAGTTTGGAAGTGGATGTTGCTACTTTATTAAAGATAGCATTTGTTTTGGTAGGGAACATTGATATAACGACCTTTATGTGTTAGACTAAAAAAACCAATTAATGGCAATCGATGACAATCTAAATTCAAATGCCATATACCACACCCAACTTTGGAATCACCGGCTAGGTCATGTCAATGAGAAACTTTTGACAAAATTACATCAAGATGGGTATTTAGATTATTTCAAACTAAAACCACTTGGTGTATGTCATGCGTGTCTACAAGGAAAAATGACCAAAGCCCCATTTAGTGGGAAAGGTGAAAGAGCTAAAGAGCTTCTAGAATAAGTTCACACAGATGTGTGTGGACCATTTCCAGTTGAAGTAAGGGGTGAGTTCTCGTACTTCATAACTTTTACTGACGATTTTAGTAGATAAGTTTATATATTCTTAATGAGGTATAAGTCAGATTATTTTGATTGGTTCAACGAATACAAGAATAAAGTTGAGAAGCATCTTGTTAAGAATATTAAGAAACTCCACTTAGACAGAGGAGAAGAATATCTTAATTAGGAATTCATTTATTTCTTACGGGTGTTTGGGATTCTATCTCAATTCACTCCTCCTTACACACCTCAGTGGAATGGTGTAAGTTGAAGGAGGAACCGCACCTTGTTGGACATGGTGAGATCAATGATGAGTCATGCGAGTCTTCCATTATCCTTTTGGGGATATTCATTACAAAAAACATCACACATACTATACCAAGTACCAACTAAATATATAAATAGTATTCCATACATGTTATGGAGTGGACACAATCCCATTTTATCGAATTTACATGTGCAGGGTAGCGAAGCATTTGTTAAGGTATCTTCAAATAAAAAACATGCACCCGGAGGCACAATGTGTATCTTTATAGGATATCCCAAGGAAACAAGGGGATATTACCTATACAACCCCTTAGACAAAACTATTACAGTGGAAAGACATTCCATATTCCATGAGAGGGTTAAAATCTCCAAAAGAGTTAGTGGGAGCAAGATAGACTTCGATGAAGTCGGGGATCAAGATACATAGGAGTTGGTACAAGAACAGATTCCAAAAAGCCCCGTGGAAGAACAATCTGTTCCAGAGACATAAGAACTATGTAGGAGCACGAGAGAGGTGAGAGAACCAGAATTATATGGTTTTCTTTTGACCGAGGATGGTGACTCATTATTGGTTGACAATGATGATCCACTTACCTACCTGGAAGCAGTTGAAGGCACAGACGTTGCCAAGTGGCAAGAAGCCATGAATTCTGAAATGGATTTCATTTACCAAAACCAAGTCTGGATTTTGGTAGATCCTCCAGTTGATGTAAAGCCTATTGTTAATAAATGGGTATTCAAGAAGAAACTGGACATGGAGGTGCAAGTCAGCGCCTATATGGAATAACTGGTTGAAAAAGGTTTGAGACAGCTTTAAGGGATTGACTATGATGAATCCCTTTCACCGGTTTAAATGATTAATTCCATGAAAAATACTATTGTCCATTTCCGCTTACCATGACATTGAAATTTGGAAAATGGATGTCAAAATAGAAATCCTTAATGGGAACCTCCTAGAAGATGTCTACATTACACAACCTGAAGGGTTTGTGACTCCAAAGGATGCTAGCAAGGTATGAAAGTTGTAGAAATCCATTTATGGATTAAATCAAGCATCAAGGTCATGGAACATTTGTTTTGATGAAGTTGTAATGGAATTTGGATTTGTTAAGAACGAATGTGAGACATGTTTCTACAAGAGGTTTAGTGGAAGTGTAGTCATTTTTCTAATAGTATATGTTGATGACATATTACTAATTGTAAATTAAGTACCCGTATTATAGTCAGTTATGGCATGGTTGCATAAATTCCTCTCCATGAAAGAATTGGGCGAGGCAATATATATTCTTGGGATCAATATCCATCGTGATAGATCCAAGAAAATGCTCTGCCTGAGTCAAAGTACATACATTGACAAGATACTGAAGAGAATCAGTATGGAACAATACAAGAGGGTATTGTTGCTAGTATCACATGGCATTCATCTTTCCAAGAAAATGTTTCCTCAGACACATGAGGAAAGAAAGAGAATGGAAAGGATCTTTTAGACATCCGCAATTGGGCTAGTCATGTATTCTATACTATGTATGAGGCTAGATGTTGTGTACACATTAAGTGTGGTAGGCAGATATCAATCTGATCCAGGAGACCACCATTGGATGGTAGTCAAGACTATCCTTAAGTATCTGAGGCGTACTAATGAGATGTTCCTGGATTATGGAGGAGATGAGGAACTATTCATCATATGACATGTAGATGCTAGTTTAAAGACTGATCAAGATGACATGATGTCGTAGACTAGATACAGATTCAGTTTGAATGGAGGTGCAGTGAGTTGGATGATCTAAAAGGAAAGTGTGGTGGATGATTCTACAGTGGAGTCTGAATATATCGCTGCTTCTGAGGTAGCTAAAGATGTATTGTAGATGTGAAGCTTCTCCCAAGAGCTGGATGTATTACCGAGCAGTAAAGATCATATCACACTCTATTGTTATAATACTGTAGTGGTGGAACTTTCCAAAGAGGCATGGTCACATCAGCAGACAAAGCACATACCTCGGATGTATCATCTCTTGAGGGATTTTTCTCAGAGAGGGGAAGTTGCAGTGAGAAGTATTTCCACGGAAGACAACATGGTAGACCCATTGACTAAATCCTTGACTAAGAATAAACATGATCAACATGTGAGGTCTAGCGAACTAAAAGTCATAGGCAGTTGGCTCTAGTCCAAGTGGGAGTTTTTAAGGGTTGGTGTCCTGAGAACCAACTGTTTTTTACTTTGATTACATGAATGTTCACTTGTTATATATTGTTCATTGTTCTGGATGACTATAATATTATAATTTCCTAGAATAATTGTTGCATTGATAAAGTCATGGAAGATCCTTGCTATGATGAGAACCTTGAAATTATATAACAATATTCTTAAATAATGTTCTACAGTTGGATGAAATACTATGATATGACCCATAGTATACAGACCATCATGTGTGAGTACTCTTAAGAAGATGAGACTCTCTCTCATGGAGTTCACACTTGGTAATCTCCAAGATGTGAGATTATGAGAACAGACTTGCTAGTAGCAATTACGCATGTCTTGGTGTCATCATACATTGCTATCTACGAGTGTGTGTAATGGTCCTTAGACTGGAAGACTATCATTAACTCATGTCATGAGTTGCGCACTTAGATTTACTGATGAAAACCATCACGTAGACAGTTGGCAGGAAGTAGGGAATGTTGGGTGCATCACGAGTGACATGTTGTTAATGGATAAGTCGAGGAAGGATTTGTCCCTTCCATTTATGGAAGTTGATATCTCGGCCTTTGATTGAAATATAACTGTCGCATTAAATTCAATGTCCAGGGTGTAAATGACGAGTTTATTTCAGGTAGTAAAAGAACGATGGATCAAGAATATAGGTTTATGACACCGCCATGAAACCTTCTTGTTGAGATATTGAGACAAAGGGATTAAATTACACATTAAGTGTTCATATGAGGTGATACATCAATGTGGCGTCAACTTCTTTTTCTTGGGTTTCTTGTCTCGTTGCTAGAAAGTAATCTTGGACTTTAGGCAAGCCCGCCTAATGCCAATAATAAAGTGGCATAGAGGGTCTCACACTAAGTGTATTCAAGTATCTCAAGTAGAATAATGATTATTCCCATAAGTGGTTTAGTAATTATTCAAGGAAGCATAAATTGTTTTAATGTTGGAGGAAGAATAAAATAAAACAAGTACAAGCCATGTGTCAATGATTACACACCATGTAGTTTTATTTTGAAATCAAGTACCTTCCATGTATTATTAAATGTACACATTGTGTAGTTTTCATTTTGTAATAAAGATGAATAAATGAAAACAATATATACATGTTGTGTACATTGAATGTACACGCCGTGTAGTTTTCAATGAAAAACAAGTACATGCCGTGCATTTATTAATACACGTTGTGTAGTTTTTACAATTGGGATTTTGAGAAAATATCATTTTATTAAATGATATTTATTATAATTAACTTGGGCGCATGTCATGGAATTAATGACTCTACATGGGGTTTTCAAAATGGAGATAATGAAATAAATAAAATTCTTAATGTGTTTATTTATTGTCATAACTCTACAACCTCAAACCCAATTATAAATATCCTCACCGCCCCAACTCTTTTCCTTACACAAGAGAATCGTTGTGCACAACAACTCTGGAGAATTATTTCAAGGCCAAAAGAAACTCTTTCTCCAAGAACGCTCTCAAGACCGAGAGAGATCGTCTTCTATCAGATCAAGATGATATAAGGCGTACAACGCAAGCAAAGTTTTCTCCACGCTAGCACCTAGAGACTCCTTTGGTGACATCACGAGATACGAGGTACACATGTGGATCACAGCTAGAGGAATTCTACACATGGATTTTGCGACACAACGATGAATCACATCGGAACATGATTAAGAACATCAATAAATAATGAACACCCAAAAAGTATTAATTTTAAATTGATTAAATTAATTATAATCAACCTGTAATGATCCAACTTTGTGGTTCCGGGACTTTTCTTTTCATTGTCCATTTCTGTGATTCGATCCGTGGAGACTGGAGTTTATCGTCATATTGATCCCAGATTAATCATTGTTAATGAAAAAAATCAAAGGGAGAACATCCACCCACGTGCTTCCGCTGTTCCCTGAACCTTTATAAAAATCATGGTGTCACACCTTGAATTTTTTAGCATAGTGTGTGATGGAAATATAGTCTATAGAGGGGTTAATAAAACTTTTAAATCATTAAATATATTGATAAAATAGTTCTCAATATCAAAGTAACGAAAACAAATATATTTGATAAATAGAAGTTTCAAAATAAAAAAATAATATAATTTTAATGTAATAGACAATGTTCATCCATACTAAATAAAGTAATGCAGTAGAAAAATTCAAGAAAAAAAACTGAATTTTATTATTGTTCCTATAAAATTATCATACATCTAATATTTAAAATCTCTCTATCTCAGTGATGGTTATGTAATATAAAAAAATAATGTCTTTTACAAAATTTGGAATTTAAACTATACTATTTTACTTTAGTATGAGAATAACCCAATTAATTAATGGATGTACAGATTCAACCACTAAATGTAATCATGCTCAAGAACAACCTTTGTGTTATTATTTATTTTAGTGATAGAATAAAGAAGAAACTCCCTTTAGAGGGAATGAACAACTGTGTGTGAATTATGTAACAACATGATAATAACATTAAAAATAAACCATTATATATCAATGAAAATTTAAAAATGAATGAATTAGAGAATGATTTCAAAGAAAATGATGGTATATAATAGTGATAGTTAACCCTTAATAATTAATATAGAATGATTTTGTTAGGGAGGAAATGTAATCCATGATAATCTAATTATTTTTGGAGAAATAGTCGTTTAACATTGTATCATATAATTAACATATATAGACATCATTTCTTACTAATCATTTACGTAAAACTCTATTTATACTTGAATGATAACTTTCTATTGGATTAAAAAATTATTTATGACATTATCTATATGTTTATTTCCTAAATTATCCTAAAAATTACAATTCATTTATTATATATAAAAAATATGGACATATTACTGATTACTTCGTTTAACTATCCTACATATTCAAAAATTGATTTATGTGATATTCCTATGTCATAAAATTTGATATCAATCCCCATATCTATTTTATATTAAATTTTTAATTATATAAGTGATAAAATAATAAAAATAAACTAAAAAAAATTTCAGTAAATTAAAATATACAGGGCAATATGAAATAGAGCAACATATTGACAACATCTATTAGAAATTTCATATTTTCTATCTCAAATTATAAAATCTAACACTTTGTCCAAAATTCATGTATGGGTATGAGATAGAATCAAGTAGGTAATATCATGATATCTCTCTATTATCATCTAAATCATTATATGTGTATCTTCGATGTAAATAATAACTTTATTGAGTATTGCATATACTAAATGTGTTATCATCGGGTCTCCTTATAAAGTAAAAAAATACTTTTAGAATTTCATGACCTTCATTTTTTGTTACAATATAATTTTTATTTAAGATAATTTTTTTATATAGATGTTGTTACTACATAAGATACAGAGTGTACTCTGTAAATGCCTCCTATCTGTTAGATCATAAAACTAATAATTTTTTTTCTATTTACTACATATTTATTTTTTTATTTAGTTTTTCATTTTTGTTTATCAGAGTAGATTACTCAAGAGGGGGGTGAATTGAGAATCTAAAATTTTTTCATAAAAAAATCACTTAAAATATTCCCCAATAAAAATGAATACATGCTAGTTATTCAGGGAAATATGGTTAAAATAGTTTGATTGTTCAAGTAATGTCTCATAAGATTGATTAATTCTCAGTAATATCAATTTGAGATATTGATATAATTTTTTGTATCTATTCTAATAAGGAATAATAGTTATTAATTATATCCAAGAAAAACTATCGAAGTAAAATTTAGTTTTCTAAAATATAAAGTAAAGTAGAGAAAAACTAAATCAAAAGACAGAATAGATAAAAAAAGTGGTTCTGTCTCAATCTGAGACTTAATCCACTCCACATGGTGATCACCTTCCAGTCTATATAGATAAGAGATTGATCCACACCCTAGATCAAGGTAAACAACAGTACATAGGACTATCCAGGTCACACAACCTTTTCCACTATTCATCACGGGTATGAACTACCAGGTCACACAAGGACCTCTTCAACACTTATGTGTTGGAGTAAATAAATGTAAGATAATGTTAGAGGAAGGATATCTTATATGCTTTAGTTTAATATAAGAGATAGTGTGTGTTTTAATATAGACACACACACACTTATTGAGAGATTAAAATAGTACACAATAGAAAAAACATGATGAGAAAGGGTTAAAGGTGCTCTAAGTGTTATTTTATGCATCTCTAAACTTGTAGGATGAAGTATATGGAAGTTTTGAGGCCTCTTGTAAAAAATAGAGTATCAAAGTATGTTTCTATGATATCCCATTTGATAGTGTATGCTATGTAGAATGTGTTCTTCTTTGAGTTGTTTTTGCGAAGATGCTTGAGGTTCTGATCTACGGTAATTTAGCCTTCAGGGGTAGAGAGTAATTCTTGTGTTCTTTAGTTGTATCTTGTTGCATGTATCAATTAAAATTTTCAAATGCTCATTCCTCTATACATTTATCCAATTCCACGCATTCCGTTCTATTTCTCGGTGCTTGTGTTGGAGCCGATAGGATGCATGTATTCTGTACCTCATACATCATACTGTCAAGTGACATGTTTACAAACAAACATTAATTATTTCAATGCCTTTAATTGACTCAAATATGACTATTATAAAATAATTTTAAAAATAGAAAATACATTAAAGAAAGATTTCACATTTTGTATTAAAACGGTATCACTTAGAAACAATGTCACGAGGAAACAATGTCTTCTTCTCTACCTTTGAGTGGTGAGACAGTCATGATGCCATAGTTTCCTTGGGATCAGGAACCGGTATCACAAATGTGGTGTTAGGATCACAGTATCTCAGGACCAGTGTCTTGTCTTTTGTCAAAACATTGAACGGTGTTTGGGAAACAGTGTCGGGGTCATGGTGTCTAGGTCATAGTGTTTGGGTCACAGTGTCTAGGTTACGTTGTCTGGGTTATGGTGCTTGGTATTATGGTGTCTGGATTATGGTGATAGCGATTAAAATGTATATCATATGATGTCAGGGACTTTTCCAAAATCAATAACTAGTGGGAGACTTATGTTTTCTCAGACTTATCAAAATATCTGTGAAGCTATCTTAGAGAATAACATTAATATAATGTATTAAACATAGTCCTTAATATAATAAAACATTATAGAACGAAATTAAATATAGTTTACAATATTCAATAATGATTAAAACATGTTTTATAGGAATCAGGAGCTTGTGAATGTTTATATAAATAACAGGAAAACCAACCATCTCAACACATGATTTGATATAGATTAAACATGTGAGCATGATTTGTGATCATTAAAATGGGATTAAAACATGAGTATTCCAACAATATCCTTCATTTCAATGATCAAAAATCATATGTGTTAGATGTCTATTCTTAGTATTGTTTCTCCTCCTTTTTTATTATCAAAAAGAATATAATAAGAGAAAACAATAAACCTGAAATGAAATAAATTAAGAGAACAAACAACAATATTGCACACTTGCATTAGATAAGAAGATTGATTTCATTATAAGCATTAGAAAAGAAATACAAAACATCCCTATCAGAAATATATTTTTCAATTATCCTCATCACTAGAAGCCTTCTCCTTACCATTGGAAGCATCATTAGAATGATCCCCATGAGTAGAAGTAGATTTTGAAGAAGGGATTGAGCCAACTATTAAAGGAGGAGGGATCCCTTAAAAAATAGATGGTGCCAGAGTGGGTTTAGTTGAAGACCGAAAAAAAGGATGGGTCAAGCATAATAGATATGATCTAGTTTATATCATGAGAAACATACATGTAGAGAGAATAAAAAGTAGTGGATGAGAAAGGATTTAAACTATTCCACAAAGCTGAAGCTACAGAAGCCACAATGATCGTTCTTTGAACAAGTAGATAAGGCTTCCCAATTGAATGAAATCAGTAATGATCTCACAACCACACTACATTGCCTTCTCGAAATCATCATTGTTATCCATGAACTTTTCCAATAGATTATTGAAATATTTTATCTTTTGTACTTGAGTCTTGAAGTCTTGAGTTACAGGAGGAATTTTCAAATTACCTACAAGATATTTGAAATGATTGGTCATATCATGCTTAGAGTAAATCATGTCAATATAGAAATATACTTTCTTAGTAATTTCATCTTGATCATCATTGGAAACTGTTGAATGAATCTTCAGTAATTAAAATAGTTTTCACCATTCTTTCTATTAGTAGATAAGATTTCCTTTTCAAAAACACTAAATACTGACTGAAGTTCCTCCTTAACAAAAGTTCTGAGAAAATCATTTTCTATATGTTGAGATGATTTTCTAGAGTCAATGGAAGTTGAACAGCTAATGTGAGAGACTTAATATGATTTAGAACTTTCCATAGACGTCCCTTATACTCATCAGTCAGCTTTTTAAGAATAACAACAAGATCACAAATCTCACTGACTATCATGTTTTATATTTCAAACACTTTTTCATAAATTTATGTCATGTTTGGTTTAATCAAAGATGCAAATTTATGTAGAAGCTAATCTCTAACATCCTAAATAGTATGAGTAACATAATCTTGTCTTGTTTGAAATAATTTTTTTATATCTTCAACCATATCCCTAATATACTTCACCTTATTAGTCAACTACCTATTATCAATTCTAACAACATTAATTTTATGAAGCATTTTTGTTGAATTTTCTATATGGGTTTTTCTAACAACAAGGAAAGATCTATTTCCCTAATATTTGTCACATGAGTATGTTGGGAGTTCATTATATTTTAAAATACAACTAATATAGTACCTGTAAAATATTTTAGATCACTGTGACTCACATATGAAGATGACTCTTTGGAGGGTTCAGGAACATTAGTTGAGATAAGTCTGGGATCTTTAGAATATATTTCTTAAAGAAGAAAACTAGTTTCAATTGAAACATAGTTGAAAGTTCTATGTCTTCAACCTAGGCCTCATCGGTATTTTTCACATTAAAGTAGCTAGGAAAATTGTAATAGGTATCCACAGTTCTTTGATCAATAGGATTGGGAAAATCAATACATTTTATACTAGGGTGATTCTACCCATCAATAGGTGCATCTCTTACAGGAATTAGATATTCAGTCCCTTGATCTATTTCTAAATATTCATCTCTAATAGAAATATATGTTTCATTTAAACCTAGATAAAAGGATTGTTTCATTATTTCTTCGACAGATGGGATAAATTCATGATTAGTTTTTAGATATTTCCCAACAGCAGCCTCTTTCTAAATAGAATGTTCTTCTTCTAGATGCTCCCTAGGAAAAAAAATTTTATTTTTCAATAGAAGAAGATTATTTTTTAGAAGTAGGTTCTTCATCATGATGAACACGTTTTCTGTAATAGGTACAACCTTCTATACTATATTTTGTGGAATAGGTAGACCAATGTCTTCTTTGTCCCAAACAGTTCATTCCTTAGGTGTAATAATTTACTCTTATTCTTCATCATCAGAATAATCAACCACATCATCTGGTTCCAAACTATAATTAGATATGTTCTTAGGTCTTGATGGATTATCAACTATATTAAACTATTCATAAAACCTTTAATTTCCCTCCAAATAAGATTTTTCCTAGGATTCCAGCGTATTTTCATCATTCTGACTTGATCATTTGAGATACAGAACTCCTAATATTTGATGAGTTCTTAATTTGGGCCAACCACCCCTTTAGCATATAGAATTTCAGAGACTAAACATGAATAGAGCAATGAATTATACTAAGAGGTATTCTTAATCAATTCACAAATTTGAATTATAATATAAACACACAAAATAATCTTATACCCATTTTTCATATGATGTATCAAAAATATATCACGATTCTTGAGAGTATAAAAATCCACTTTCCTTAGAATAATAAGATTCTATATAAACATAAATAGAGAGCTTGTTTCACCATCCAACTCAGTGGAAATTTCCAATCTTTTCATCTTATTGCCAGTCAAACTGTCTAGGGATTTATCTAAGATAAAACCACTACTAAGAGGAGGAGGACATCTCTAGTAGTTCTCAAATATTCCTTTATGAGGAATCCCTAGGTATTTATCCCATAACCTTGAGGAAAAAATTTCACCTTTGACCATTAATCCATTTTTTACAACAAAACCATCTTTATTATCGAAAGAATACTGGATATACTGATAAAACTAAGAAACGAGGTTTTGATAAATTGGACTTTTTTCTTTTTTGAACCAATTCAGCCATCCCTGCACTGCTAGTACATTAAAAACTAATGAATTACATGTAAGAAACCACTTAGGAAAGATTTCCATTTCTAATACTGCCATTATCTTAACAGGATTTAGATTCAATAGTCCTTTAGGAGTTAATTTTGTTTCACTTTTCACTTTTTCTGAGATTTGCGCTTCGCAGGAGTTGATGAAGATAGTCACTTAATTTTGGGAATTCAAATTGGGTTCGAGAGATATGAAGGAAAAAAGAAGTACTTAAGGTTTTAATGAGAGTGATTTCAATTATGAGAGGTGAGATATCTAGTGAATAACAGAGTGAATGATATTGGGTTTTTATCATTTAGGGATTTCAAGCATCACTAATTCAAAATCACAGGATAAAAACAATAAAATAACCTACAAAGTGTTATGAGTAATAAAATATAAAAAAAATGAAATCTCATTCATTATGGTGAGACTGGAACAAATTTTCATGGTGAGACCAGAACATATTTTCATGGTGAGACCAAAACAACGCATCACCGTGTCATCCTTACGGTGAGACTCTAAATGGTGTGACTGTATCATTTTATATAGTAACTACACGACAATGACCGAGAGATAGTAAATGTGACACCGTAAACATGAAACATTTACATCAAGATAGTAACTAGTAAAACTATGAGAGTGAGATAGTAATTCTATGATAGTGTCTTTTGAAACTTCAAATCATGAAACCATAAAATTTTAAATAGTAAGTTGTGATATAGTATGTTTCGAAACAGTAAGTGTGAAATAGTATGTTTTGAAACCATAATATTTATACATGAGATTTATCATACCTAATTCATTTATGATGTAAATTAACATTTAATAATTTAATAGTTTAGTGAATATATCAGCAAGCTAACAATTAGTTCTAATGAATTCCAAAGTTATATCACCTTTTTTATAATAGTCTCTCAAAAAGTGATGTTTTACATGAATAGGTTTTTCCTTGGGTGTGAAACATGATTATTTGAAAGTTTAATAGCACTTTTATTATCACAATTTATAGGTACATGTATTAATTGATATCCATAGTCTAGTAATGTGTGTTTCATCCACAAAATCTATGCACAACAACTACCAACAGCTATATATCTAGCTTCAACAGTAGATAATGCAAAAAAGTTTTATTTCTTAATAAACCATGACACTAAAGACTTTCTTATAATGTGACATTATATATAGGTTCTTTATCTATTTAACTTACAACCCCCAAAATCAGCATCAGAATAGCTAAATATATCAAATGATTGTCCTCTTGGATAGAACACTCTTAGATTGAGGATTTTTTTGAGGTATTTGAAAATCCTTTTAATAAAATTTAAATGATACTATTTAGGGTTTGATTGAAAGAGAGAACACAAACATATAGTAAAAATAATATGAGGTCGGTTAGTAGTTAGGTAGCGTAAGCTTCTAATCATTCATCTGTATGTGGATTGACCAACAGATTTTCCATCTTCATCAAGATCCATCTTACAAGTAGTACTCATTGAAATATCACTACTTTTATTGTTGTCCAATCCAAAACATTTTTGATGATCTCTAATATAATTTTTTGATTTAAAATAATACCATATTAATTTTGAAATATTTTCAATCTGAGAAAGAATTTTAGTTCAAGAATTAATCTCTTCTCAAATTTACTTTGCATAATTTTTGAAAACTCAATACATAATGAATTTTTGGAAGATCCAAAAATAATATCATCTAAAAAAATTTGAAGTACCAAAACATCATTTGAAATTTATTTTATAAAAAGAGCTGGATCAACTATACCTTTTGTGAAACCATTTTTAAAAAAATGTACTTAATCTATCATACCAAGATCTTAGAGCTTGTTGTATACCATAAAATGATTTTGATAATTTAAAAACATGATTCTGAAAGTGAGGATTTTTGAAAATAGGGGGTTGTTCAAAAAAAACATACTCAGATATATACCCATTTAGGAATGCACTCTTGAAATCCATTTGATATTGTTTGAAATTCAGATGGGAAGCAAAGGCAAGAAGGATTCTGATGGCTTCAAGTCTAGCAACAGGTGAAAAGATCTCCTCATACTCAATTACTTATTCTTGACTATAGCCTTGTGAAACCAATCCAGGCTTATTTCTAACAATTTTACAAGATTCATCCACTTTATTTATAAACACCCACATAGTGCCTATGGTAAATGTTTCTTTGGGTATGTCAAAAAGTTTCCAAACATTGTTAATTTAAAACTGATTAAGTTCTTCATGAATACCCATCACCCAAATTTCATAATTGATATCATCGTTGATGTTTTTAGGATTATGTTTTGGAAAGAAAACATGATTTTCAACATGATTTCTAAGAGAATATCTAGTTTGTGTTATTCTATCTAAATCTCCTACAACTGCATCTAATGGATGGTTCTTAAGGGTTATAATTTCTTTAGAAAAAGAGGGGCTAGTGATTTTTAGTTCTTCAACAGGTTCAGGTTCATCTTGGCTTGAACTTAGAGATTTTCTGGAACTGGATGTTTTCAAAGATTCCTTTACAGGATAGTTAGTGGATTAAGCATTTATGCCCAGATTCGACATATCATCCTAATGATTCTCTATAGAGGTTTTAGACTAATGTGGATCTGTCTCATCATACTTGATGTGGATAGATTCTTCCCCACATTTTTTTCTTTTTTTAACGAAACTATAGGATTTACTAGAGATCGAATATCCAAGAAAGATTCCTTCATCACTTTTGGATGCAGGTTTTTCATGATTTTCCTAAGTATTAATGATATAGACATTGAAACCAAATACATTGAAGTAGATCCCTTTGGGATTTTTATTTTTCCAAAACTCATAAGGATTTTTTTAATAATAGGTCTAATAAACACTCTATTAATAATATAGCATGCTATATTTATATCTTCGACCAAAAAAACTAATAGGTAAGTCATATTCACTAAGCTTGGTTTTAGCAACTTATTGTAAGGTCTTATTTATTCTTTCTAAAACTCCATTTTGTTGAGGTGTTCTATGGGAGGAGAAATTATGAATATTTTAGTTTTATGAGCAAATGAATTCAAACTCTTGATTTTAAAACTCACATCCATGGTCACATTATAGAGATTTAATCCTATGGCAACTAATGTTTTCTACTGTTTTAGAATACTTGGGGAAATGAGAGTGGGCTTCACTTTTTTGATCCAAGAAGACAGTCCAAGTATACCATGAAATGTCATCTAAAAGAACATAAACATAGTGTTTCCCATATAAACTAGAAAATCTAGATGGCCAAAACAAATCCACATGAACCAACTCGAGAGGTTGAGAAGTTAAAACGTCTTTCTTTGTATTGAATGAAATTTTGTGTTTGTTTCCCTTTTGAAAAGTATTACACAATTTATCATTTGGAAATTCTAGTTTGGAAAGATATTTCAATAAACTTTTTCTAGTTTCATTTATTAGGGATTTAATATTGGAGTTTCCTAGTATTATATGCTTGACTGAAGACTCGTTGTTAAATACACTTAAACATGAAGCATTTTTAGAAACAAAAGAATCTATGTTAATAGAATATACGTTTTCATTTATTAACGAAAAAAATACTAGTTCAAATTTATTTGTAAACACATTTCATGAATTATTTTCAATTTTAATCTAAAATCCATCATCACATAGTTGTAAAATACTAAGAAGATTATATTTCAGTCCATCAATAAAAAGTACATTAGAGATTAAAATTGAGTTAGAGTTACTAATTTGGACAAGGAAAATTATTTTTAATTTTTTATTGTCACCAATTCTGACATGACCTCTATTGATCTTTATTAGGTTCTTGAAACATGAGTTGTCTCCTATCATGTGTTTTGAACACCCAATTTCCACGTACCATAAGTTTTTACATGATCTTTTCAAACAATTTTCCTACAAAATAGTCAAATAAATAACGCCTTTGGTACCCATATTTTTTGGGTCTAGTAATATTAGTAACTAGTTCTTTAAGAAACCAAATATGCCTAATAGGTTTCTTATATGAATTATCTAATGTATTTGAGAAATAATCATCAATTAGTCTTGAAAATCTAGAAACATTAGTGAGTGTATCATAGTTTTAACTATAAATATTTTTTACTGAACTAGGAATAAAGCTATATGATCTATATTTGGAATCAAAATTGGTTTTTCCAAAATTTCATTCACTAGGATGATATCCAATACCTATAAATTATTTGTGGGAAATTAGTTAACCTAGAATTTTTACCAAGGTATCTTTACCATTAATAATCTATTCATGGTAATTTTTTAATTACTTATTGTATATATTTAATTCATTATTTTATTTGAGTAATTGAACAATTTTCTCTATTTCTAAAATATATTCAGAATTAAAAGTTGAGTTAATAGGATACAATTTCTTTAAGTATTTGTATTTATCTTTTAGTTAATTAAATTTCTCTTCAAGAATATTTAAATATTGAAACATTTCTTCTTTAAAAATATTTTCAGAATCACTGTCATCTCCACAACAATTAGAATTTTGTATAAAATATTCCAATGTTACCTTAGATGTGTTTTTCATGAAACACATATTTTCGTTTTCAGCCTATTCATCATGGGAAGAATTTGAGTCACTTGAACTATCCTCAGAAGCACTCCATGTTGCTTTCATTTTCTTTTTATACTTTATATCTAGATCCTCATATTTATTTTTATACTTGATCTTGGGATAATGATCCTTTAAATGTACCTTTAACTTGAATTAATAACATACTATCTCATATGGATTTTTATTTCCTTTATAATTGTTATTCCAGCTTCCATTTTGATCGTATATTCCTTTTTAGTTTGGCTTTCTAAAAAAATTCTTCCATTTGTAAAATTTTTTAAACCATCTAGATAATTGAGTCGTCTCCTCATCACTATCTGGTGATTATTTTTTACTACTAGAAATATCTACAGACCCTTATAGTTTATCCTTTTCATTATGTTTATTGGTGGTGGTCTTAGATGTCACGAATTTTCTTTTGGGTTCTTCCTCCTCTTTGTTGTTGACTTTAAACTCTTATCCATACATCATCAGCTTCCCAAAGAGTTCATTGACATGTGATTTTATGATTTCACATGACTATTTAATCTATACATAAGTTCCTCTCCATATATCAGGTAAGCATATGAGAATATTTATAATTCATTCATTGGTTGTAACTTCTCTTTTGATAGAGATCATTGTGTTGAAAATTTCATTGAACCGGAGATGCATATCATAAATAGGCTCATTAGTCTTTATTTAAAAAATAATCATACTTAATAGTATAATTATTAAGTATAATTTCCTTAATACTAGATGTTTAGTAATGTGAAATAGACAAAGTATCCCAAATTTCATGGGTTATTTTACATGAATAAATTCTGTTCAATTCATCATCTCCTAAAGAGAAATATTAGGCATTCATGTCTTTTCAATTATTATTGTAAGCAGTCTTAGTTGGTTCATCCCAATTAGTTTTATCAGTAGAAATAATCTTATACTCATCCACAATTGATGAACACATTTTAATACCTGTACTTTCTAAATACATTTTCTTTTTAATCTTTTATTGTGCACAATTGGTTTCCTTAAAAAAATGGAGGTCTGTTTGTTTCAGCACCTTTAAGTATATTATCTATAATAGAGAGATACATTTAAATATCTAGAAATTTAAGAATAACATAAATTTACAGATATTCAAAGTACAACTAAAATCACAGTTGAAAAGATTTTAAAAATCATAGCCCTAATAAGAATAAACTCCTCTTATACAAAATGATGGAAAAATTAGACTACTCAAGAGGGAGGGGGTGAATTGTGTATCTATAAATATTTTTGTTAAAAATTCACATAAAATATTCCCAAATTAAAATGAACATAAGGAATTTAATCAAGGTAATAAGGTTTTAATAGTTTAACAATTCAAATAACTTCTTATAAGATTGATTAATTATCATTAATATCAATGTGAGTTACTGATACAACTTTTGAAGCTATTATAAGAAGGAAAAACTATTATAACATCTATCCAAGACTAACTATCAAAGTAAAATTTAGTTTTCTAAAATTTAATTTTAATTAGAGAAAAAAAATCAAAAGACACAATGGATAATACAAGTGGTTCCGTATCAAGCTAAGACTTGATCCACTCCACTTGGTGATCACCTGCAACCCAAAAGTTTATATAGATATGATATTTATCTACACCCTATATCAGGGTAAACAAAAGTTCATAAGAATGTCTAGATCACATTACCTATTACACTATTCTTCATGGGTATAAACTTCCAGGTCACACCAGGACCTCTTCCACACTTATCCATGGAAGTGATTATATGTTAGATGATGTGAGAGGAAGGATATATTGTATCATTCAGTTTAATAAAGGAGACATTGTGTGTTTTAATACAGACACACACACAGCTGTAAAGATAAAAACAATACACAATAGGGAATAGATGATTCGAAGGGGGTAGAAGTGTTATGAGTGTTATTTTATGTAGCTCTAGACATGTAGGATGAAGCCGATTCAAGTGTCAAGTCCACTTATGAAAAATAGAGTACCGCAAGTATGGTGCTCTAGTTTCCAGTTCGATAGTGTAATCTATGTAGATCGTGTTCTCCTTTGAGTTGGTACTGAGAAGATGATTAAGTATCTGATCTAGGGTAGTTCATCCATCAAGGTTCGAGAGTTCTTCTTGTGTTCTTTAGTGGTATCTTGTTTCATGCATCATTTAGATTTTTAAAATTCTCATTCCACAACACATTACTCTAGTGCCACACTTTCTTTTTTGTTAGAGGGTTCATGTTGTGGATGCAACATGATATATTTAGTTTTCACCTCGTACTTCATAATGTCAGGTGACATGTCTAAAAATAAACATTAATTTTGTCAGTTCCTTTAAACGAATCAAATATGACCATTTGAAATTAAATTGAAAATAAAAAAAACAGATTAAAGAACAGTGTCACAATTTTTTATCAAACGGTATGACATAGAAACGCTATCACCAAGAAACGATGTATTTTTATTTTCCTTTGAGTGACGAGATAGCCATAATGACACAGTTTCATTGATATCTGGAACTGGTGGCACAAATTTGTTGTCACGATCTTGGTGTCTCGAGATTGATCTCTAGTCCTTTTTTCATAAGATTGGATAATGACTGGGTCACGGTGTCAGGGTTACGGTGTCTATATTATGCTGTCTAGGATTACGGTGTCTGGATTATGGTGTCAGGGATTATTTTTTATGGTTTATAGTGTCAGAGACATTTCCAAAATCCAGAACTAGTGGAAGAACTATAGTTTCTCAAACTAAGCCAAATATCTGTAATGTTGTGTTAAGAAATATCATTCACAGAATGAATTAGACATAATATTTAATATAATAAATCATTATATAAAAAAAATTAAATATAGGTTAAAATATTAAATCATGAATCAAACATTATTTATAGGAATTAAGATCTTGTTAAAGTTTATTTAAATCATAAGGAAACCAAACATCATTACTCATGATTTTGAGATAGATTAAACAACGTGAACATGATTTTTGATAATTAAAATATGAGGATTCCAACAATATTGTTTCCTAATATTTATTTCATATCACATGAAATAATTTATATATGATATTACCTATAAGTAAGGGACTACTATTATAAAAATAAAGTTATAGTAATTTGGTATTTGAATAATTTATAGTGAAAACTACCATTCCATCTAAGAATGTTATAGAAAAACAAAGTAAGAGTAGATGAAAAAATATTCAGGTATGTATAATAACTATGTAAACATAATCACATTAAAATAACATTATTTAAAATTTATTTTTTATTAAAATATCAAGCATGAAAGGATAAATCATATAATAATATTTTTATTTTATTGATTGTTATTTAAAATAGATTCATATATGGTGAGAATTGAGTTCATTTTTAGAATTAATTATATTTTCACAAGAACCATTTATTACTTGTATAAGAATGATTATAAAATCTTTATACGAAATATTTTTTACATTCTATATGAGAAAAACTAAAATTCCATAAAAAGGAAAACACTATAGAAAAATAAATAGGGGAAAAAATAATAAACCAATAAACTATGAGTAAACAAGTTTATGAGAAGTTATAACTATCCAATTATGAAATAACGATTTATTATAAAAATTTCTATTATTTTTAATAATAAATTTTTAAAAAACATATAAAATAATTTTAATACAAACACCTCCATTTTGATCAAATGTGACACTAAAAATATCTATTTTTTTAAAATAACAAAACCAAATAATAATATCAAAATCAAAAAATAATTTTGAAATAACTCCCCATTTTTATAATTAATCATAATGTTAAGAAACTCATTATTTTAAAAACAATTCTTTTAAAAGTATTTATAATAATTTATAATTTAAAACTAATTATTTTTAAGGTGAATGAATGATACAATATATATTCAAAAATATCTCTCCTAAAATTTTAAATGTTTAACATGGGGAGAAAAACAACTAAGAGTGGTTTATCAAATATATTTTATATTAAAAACTACAAATTAACCCCCCCCCCCCCATAAAAATGAGATAAAATTTTATTTTCCCATTAAAAAAATAAATGATAAAAAAGTAAATAAAAAATAGACAAACATTCTATATTAACATATAAAAGTGATATAGTAACACATGCCTATATAGATAAAGAAGAGTAGAGAGACTATAATTATAGAAATAAATATTAATAACTCATAAAATTAATGAAATTATTCTCCTACATTATTTATATAAAGAATGAAGATCATTAATTTCTAAAATAATAAAATAATATATCATTGAAATAACAAATAAATATCTTATTTGGTAATTTTTTAAAATAATATTGCATTAAATAACATATGAAACAAAAATTTGAATATGGAAAAATAAAATAATATTTATTCCATAACATGAATTCTCCACCTATTTTAATAATTAAAAAAATTAATCAATTTTTTTTATGAAAAGATATAAATATTGTATTTCAAAAACTTGTATATTATAGAAATAAAACCATAGTTTAAGAAATATTACCCCCACTAAATAAATTATTGGGAAATATATATTTAAAATATAATTAACTAAAATAGTAAAACTCCCCTGAATTAAATCTACTTTAACTTAAAATAAACAAACTAATTTTATACATATTTTTATATCATGGTGTAAAAATTGTTATAACTCCTTCAAAAAATGTTAAATTCCACACAGATCCATGAAAAATTGTAATTATTTTAAAAGAACTATTAAATTCTATTAAAACAACTAAAAAATTACTGTTAATTCTTGTGCTATTAAACTATAACATAAGAAAATATTACACTCTCATATGGAAAACTAAAATATATAATGTATTCGAATGTACCATATGATAAAACAATAATGACATTATTTTATGTAATAAATATAATCTTACATGGGTATATCAATCAACATTGGTCTAACATGATTTGAGTAAGATCCCTTAGGTACCCATACATTAGAAGAATTATTATTTTTAACATTTAAATAAGACTTTGATATAAAAGGCTACTTATAACCCAAATATTTAACTCATTGTAAAGAACTATCTACTAAATATTAAAAATATATACTACAATTAAAATGTAACACCCATGGTTTGAAAATTATATATTCCATTATGAACAAATATATTTAAATCATGTGAAGTATGAAACACCAAAGCACATTGAATCATGAAATAGTATAATATAATAATAATGTAGTCATATATTTTTTTAGATAAAAATAGATATAATGAAATTTTGTAATATATTCATAAAGAAAATATAAAGGTAACTATCAATAACAAGGAATTAATAAATTAAATTAGTGGAACTAAATAAATATTAAGACTATATTATTTTTTAAAATATAACCCTTATAAAATTAAATATTATTCACATTATTTCAAGAAACAAAATATATTATAGATAAAAAATATTATTGATATTTGTAAAATATTAAATGAAATTTTATGGTTAATTTACAGGAAAATAATATGAATATTAAATATTTTTAAAAGGTAATTTTACTTTGTAAACAATTTTAATTGTATTTTGAAATTATTTTTAGTGAGTTGAACAAAGAAAGACACAGCTTTTACCAAATCTATCAATTATATAAATTTATCATTATATAAGAAATACATAGTTGTTAATAATATATTTTCATATATAAATATGTGATTAATTATTAATCCTGAAGAATTTTATGTAATATACAAAATTTAAAAAACCTATGGTTAACATTATAAGAACATAAGTAATATTTTCTAATAAAATAAATTTTTTTGATCATTTATTTTAATTAAATATTATAATTGTAAAATTTATATATTATTGGTTTTAAATAAAAATAATTCTTATTTTTTTATAATATATAACTTTATATCATTAAAATAAAATACAATTATAGCTTTATTTGACACATAATTTTTTTCATAAATATAACTTTTTCTAATAATAGGTTTTTACACGTTTAATGAGATAAGGTTAAAATTAATTTTTATTACCCATTTAAATATTATCTTATAAAATTTACATCATATTTGGAATCAGTAAAAAATAATTATTTAATAACTTCTATTTTATTTATAAGAATAAATAATGATTTTGGTAAAAATTAGTTTCCATAGTAAAACCGAGTATTGTAAAATTAATAAATCTAGGGGAAAAGTGACTAAACATGTTAAAAAAGTTTATAATTTATTGGATGATATATTTTATATATTATAACATTATAAACTCAATTATTGTTAATTTTTAGTTCCACATGACACATAAAACATGATACCTATTTATATTAAGTTCAAATATGTAAACAAAATCTTTTCTCACCACTTATAAAAGGAGCCTCTCTCAAAAAACTGAATGTCACTCAAAAAAATATGGTTTACACATTAAACTCCTACCTTATTCCTTTGCATAAAATCATATTTCTCCTAATTTGAAGATCAGTAATAAAAACAATTTTCCTAATCCATCTTTTTTAATGAGTCCTCTATGTTAAAACCCATGTTCTGATTATGAGTACTATTTTTTTTCTTAATATCAATTACTTTTAATATTAATTTTAAAAATATAATTTTATAATTAATAAATAATTTAATTAATATTGTTATTATAATTAATTTTATTAATTTAATGGAATAACTATTAATCCCCGTTATCATTTTTCATTAAGGAAAACAAAAATGGAAATACTATGTATGTATGTATTATCTCCTCCATGAAGAATCATTTTTTCCCATAGACACCTTATATGGATGGTCCCAGTTTTGAATTTTATAAAGAATTATAATAAATATATCTTAATTTAGATTCATAAATGATAAAACTTATTCTACAATTGTATTGTTCAATGGAATACAAAATATATAACCATGTGTATATATACACTAATACCACCATGGAATGATTTATTGATTCTTTTTCTTTTCACCGTCATCATTCATGTCTGTTTATAATATCAGCAATAAAAAATTATGCTAAATTAAACCATCCAAAATAGAATTCTAAGAGAAAAAAATGATTTCTTCACATTATGATAAAACATAATATAGGTAATATTATTATTATAATTATTTAAAATTATAATAACTCAAAATAATAATAATAAAATAGGGTCATTATTTTACTTTTTTAATTATTTTACAACTAAATAATTTCATAAAATTCAATAAATTATTGTACGTCCTTATTTGGTACAGTTTAACAAATTACTTTAATAATGATATAAATTCAAAACACAGATTATTATCGAAATTTAATTATTATTAATATTAAATATAAATTATTAAAATTGATTTAATTTTAGTAATGTAATTTTAATATTAATATTAAACTCCTTAGTGAAGATACCAATTTGTGTTCATGTATAATCCATGGAACATGCTCATCGATGATTTCATATTTAAGTATCATAACCAAAAATCACATAGAATATAATTATTACATTATAAATGGTTTTTAAAAATATAATTTATCTTCTGTTATGATATGGTAATGATTAATGTTTCGGTAATAATGAATAACAACACCCCTATTGTGTAACTATTTCAAAATAATTAAGATTACCCAAACCCGATATTGAAAGTAGATAATATATAACTAATATAAATATAGAGATTAATTGTAAATGATTTATATAAAAGGTTATATATATATATATATATAAAATTATGAAATAGGTTATTAATAAAATTATTTCTTTACAAAGTAGATTCAATTTCTTTATTAGAAGTCAATATTTAAGGTAGGAGTTTCTTATCTTAATTTTCGTCTCTAGGATATTTTTCTTATATTACACCATATTTTATTTGGAATGGTTTATCTTATTTCAAATTAATATATTGTACAATTATTAAATTATATTTCATTGTATTTATTATTTAATTCATTTTTTTGTCTCCTGTATTTTTTACAATAAATTTATAAAATCGGTAAGGGTTTTTAATAACTCAACTCCCTTCGTTGAGTTAAAAATAATATTCTTGAACTTATTTCATAAATTTTTTGGTTTATTCCACCATAAAATATCATTTAACTGTATATTTTTTTCTTATATGGTGTATAATTACAATTAATTTGAATATTTTTCATTGATAAAATTTCCTTCCCAAAAGTATGTCATTATAATAATTCTCATTGTCCTTCTTAACAGTTTCCATTATTTATCCATATTTTTATTTTCTACTAAATTTAACCTTTATAATTATAAAAAGTATTATGTGTTATCTCATGTGACATCCATATCTCCTCTCTACAATTTTTAAAAAAGATTATTTTGACTCTACCAATGATGTGGGTGTTCAAAAATGATATTTCAATATATTAAAAAGGTTTTCGGATACATTCAAGATAATCTATATTATCTTCCATCCACAATTATTTGTATTACCCTTATGTATTTTCAAGGAAATATTATTGAATTTTAATATTCAAATGTAATTTTTTTCTATTTTTAAATTCATATTTTTAAATATTACTTTTGAATTTGAATCATAACATTTCCCTTTAATAATTAAATTAAAAATATTTTATAAAAAGTCTTTTTATTTTTTTAATACATTTGGTCACATAATTGCACAATATTTTTCTTATCAATAAAAGTGATCCTCATTTGCCCTTCTTAGTTTCACATAGAATTTATCACACTTGTAGTTTTATTAAATATATATATTCAAAATATTAGAGATATTTCTTATTACCAATGTTATTTATCTAAAAATATTAAAAACTATCATCATTAAGTAATTTCAATTTGAAATGTCTTATAATTTATAGAGGATATATTTCAATTGATAAAATCCACCTTCTTTTAATGGTTGTATTAAGTGATTTAGTTTTCTATTAATTAAATAATCTATCACTACCTTTTTCTTCCCTAACCATCAACTGTGAATAGGAATATCTTTTCAACAAATGGATTTACTTTTTCAATTCCCTTTTATCCATTGCATTTTGATTGAATGGTGTTCATTTAGAATCTATAAATCTAATGGTTGGATAAATTATAGACCTAACAATACACCACCTTATCTATTGGATATTAGTTTGAGAAAAGATTACATTGAAATATATTTTATTTATTTATTAGGGAAATATTTATAACACATATACTAGTTATTTAAATATAGATGTTTATTGATTTCTAATAAATATTTTCATTTTCATGTATTGATTATTAATTCCATTATATGATTAATGTATTGGGCATAATTAGTGATGTTTGGTGTCCCATATTGATATCCCCATAATGAATATATATGTCTTAAGAGACAATTTATAGTGGGTATTTTAGTTTTTTCATACCTAGAATAAAATATCGTTGAGACATAGGGCCTTGAATATATGGCCATGATGTATAATAACCTGATACCTTATTGTATGTAGTTAAATTAATTATTTAAAATTCTTTATTTATTGTTAAGGTATAATTTATTTTTATCCTTTTTATCTCTTCATTTCTATTATTATCCATGTAAATGTTATGATTTATGTTTCATTCTAATGTGTTATTGTTTTTTATTATCTATTCGTAATATATTATTCGAACTCATATTATGATTAGTTTAGATATTTGATTATTATCTCTTATGTTTGTCATTACTATGCATTTGATCTCGCCATTCATATGTTTAAATTTCACCATGTTTGGTATTATATGTCTAATAGAACATATTTTAGGGATAATGTATGGGTTATGTTGAAAAATATTATTGATTATGTATTTTCATATGGTGAAAAAATTATACATTTGTTAATAATGTCATGGACTGTATTAGTTTTATAATTCCTATTGACTCTCAAAATCATTAATCATAAATAATAATGGTAATGTTTGTAAGGTAATATTTCTTTATTTCATCTAATTATATGATAGTTATGTTCTGAAATAAACTTTTGGTATTAATGTCAGTATATAATGTATGTATTTTCAGAAACTGATTTGAGTGTGTGGGTTGACAGTGTTATTGTTAGTATCAAAGAAGGGTTTTGATAAATTTAGAGGATAAGGTGTTTTTGGAGGATAATCTACGGTTTTCTATTTAAAGTTATATCATAATTTCAATGTTATAAATAATACTTTTTCTTAGTAAAAATAATATTGAATATTTTATAATGTTTAAAGATTTTGATATGATAGATTCATTCAAACACCTATTCTTTAGACTAAGGGGTAATTATAAGTATATGATAACATCTCAAATTTGGGTAAATTATAAATTGGACAGTTCTATTAGAAATGATATCTTTTTCTAGATACTACATATGGATATAGTCTCTATCATATATGTACCTAGGAAAAATAACCCTAAAAATAGATGATTGTGCATTATCTCGATCATCACTTTATGCATAATAATGAGTTCTAACATCACAAATTCATTGAAAATTCTATGTGATGTTATTTGGTGAATCACATCCACATTAAAAGAAATTAAGATGGAATTATTCTCTAATTAATTTAATGGAATATGTTAATCAGTATCTGATTACTAAAGAAAAAAACATGATTAAATCGACAATGATTTTGGTTAAACTAAAAGCTACGGTGATTCTTTTAAAAAAAATTGGAAATTTATTTTTCTTTATAAAATATATGATAATTATATTATGAGGTAAAATTTTCAACATTTATTTTAACGCATTTTTTTATTAATGGTTGAATGTAGAATGAATGAAGTAAATAAGGGATATCAAAGAAAACATGTAGATTTTCCTAGGGAGTAACCAAATGGTATAAGATATGGAGTGAGAAATGATGGGATAATTCCAAACCATCGTTAAAGAATTTTGATTAACAATGAGATCATATTTTTTTTATAATCATACAAAATAATAGATGAATGGTGTTTTATGGAAGTACATGTGATGAGTTTGATGAAGGAAAGAAGATTCAATTTTTCTGTTTCATAAATGGGGTAAGAATCACCAAGGGGGATGTCTCAAAGGAGCTGGAATACTATTTATTTTTTTAAAAATAGTGGAAAAACATTGAACTTAAAGGTTTGATAAATTTTACAATATGATGAAAGAAAATTATTTTCTTCCTATTTATATCTAATATATTATTTTTCGCACATCATTTGATATTATATCATCAGTTATGCCTATATTTTAGATACAATTCAATAATTTTATTAAATAGTCATAATTCATATTGGAATTATATAATTTTTTCAAGGTGAGGAGAATGTGATGAACTAACATTTTAATATATATATCCTCATAAAACCAAATATTTTCGATAGTATGTGATACATGCAACACCAAACCATACAAAACTATAAAAAAAATAAAATTCTTAAAATTTATCTATAGAAATGTTTGGGTAAAAAAATATTAAACCTTATTTTGAATTATATGATGAAATAAAAATAAATTTAACTGTCAATTTTAATATACTAATGAATTAAATAAGAATAGTTAATTTAATAATAAGACTAATTTATTCTTTAAACAAAAACCCTTCTAAAATTTTCTTTTAGGAAATTCATTTTAATAATCTAAAAATGTTGGGGATAATTTTTTTTTATATTAATAATATATTAACACCAATTTTATTAGTAATTATAGTAAACAAGGATAATGATAGATAATATTTTTAAAAGATTATTTTCTTATGAAAAGAGTTTTAAATAAAATAAAATATTTTTATTTTAAATATAACATATCCTCATTTTGAATATCAGTTTTATAAAATAAACATAATTTTTTGTTTCATAATTATAATATTAAATTTTAATTATTATTTTTTTATTATTCTGAAATTGTAATTTTTAGTTGATGAATGAAAAATCCTTTTTTTTTCAAAAATTGTAAATTATATGACATTATAATTATATAAAAAAGACAATAAATATTATAAACCTCTGTAATTTTCAAAATATGTTTTTAATATATAAAATTATACATTTTATGTACTATTATAAATCTGGAAAATCTATGTTTAAAATTTTATGAATTTATGTAATATTTTCAAATAAAAGATACTGTTCTTAGTCTTTTCATTTAATTATATATTATTTGGGGTAAATATATTTTTAAATTTCATTAAAATAAACATAAAATTTCATTATAATTAAACAAATTATATCATTAAAATAAAATACCTCGATAAATTTATCATTAACATGGATTCTAAAATAAAAATATAGTTTTTAAAAAAAATTCATTTTTATGCATTATATATGGTAATGATAAAATATATTTTTTTACAAAAATATATTTTATCTAATAATATTGGATTAATATTTTTAATAATTTGTTCCAATTTATTTAATATGTACCATTTCATTTTACTCTTAAAAATAAATTTTCTTAGTTAAGGAGAATTTACCACTGTAAAACCGAAGATGGTAAATGTAATAAATATAGGGCTAAAGAGCAAGAAACATGTTACAATATTTTTTCTTATTGATAGGTATATATATTGTAAACCGTATATCATACCCAACACCATTATTGTATAATTATTGAGTAATATGACTTTTATAATATGCGAACACTTTATATTAAGTTGAAATATTTAAAAAATGTCATTCCCATCACTTATAAAAGGTGTATCTCACCATCCGTTAAATAAAACTAAAAAAATTTACCCAATATAATCTACCATTATTCAATACCCTAGAATAATATTCCACCATATTAAGCTCATTGTTGTAAAATATTATCATAATTACTCGTTTTCCAACGAGTTTTCCAATGGAAATCCCTAGTCCCTAATGTGAGTACTAGTTTTCACTGATTTCATTTTATTTATTTATTACTTTTACAAATATAGTTTATAAATAAAATATAATGGAATATCTATTCTTTTTATACCTAATGTTTAAATGACAAGGTAATAACTATTAAACACCTTTACCTGTTCCCTTAAGGAAATTAAGAAAATGTATTTGTGTGTGTTTGTGGACTACAACATCCATGAAACCACAAGATTCATTTTCCTTCACCACAATGAATAGAAGGTAATAATGAAAAATTTATTAAATAATTATTATATTTATAAATTTTTTATATTATTATGTTATAATATATATTGTGATTTTACCTTGTTCTATCGAAAATAAAATCATCAACCCTCTGTCTGTAAAATTTATTAAATAATTATAATATTTATAACATTATTTATATTATTATGTTTTAAAATATATTGTGAATTTAACTTGTAATGATTTATTTTCATTATGTTTTCTTTTATTGTTAAGATATATAAGTCAGCTTACCTTGAAATATTTATTGATCATACGATAGGGACATAAGGTTGAATAGTAATTAGAGAATTTTATTCACTCTTCACAAGAATGTTTCATTGATGCTATTTTTTCTTGTGATGTTTTTGGAAAGAAGTTGTTAATTAGGATTATATTGTGTCTAGAAAGAATATATAAATATGTATGAGGAAATCTTTTGAACTATTGAAAGCCTTCGTACTAATTATGATGATTATTTTATTATCTTATAGTTCTCATAAATTATATGTTTTTTGAAAAACATGTGATGCAATCCATATGAATGGAATGGGTAGAACAAGTGATTCCAATCAGTTAGAGGTATGGATGGAATGATAGATTATTATAAAATTATGGAAATTAATATAAACATTAAAATTTAAGTCAGATGATTCTATTTTGATACCAATGTTCTCAATGTCCTAAAGAAGTCATGATAAACGTTGGATTTTTGGAAGAAGATAATTTTCATACTAAATCTTCCAGTCTTAGTTCATCGGTCTGGGTTCACCAGATGCATATTTATTTGAAGATTGGGAAGTTTTATTTCAAATGTGAGAAGATAAAGTTTATATTTTTTAGTCATAACAATATGTTGTACGATAAAAATATTTAGTGAAAGAAATTGGTGAATGATGGATGATTTATTTTATCATTATAAAAAATGTAAAGAAGTTTATGTTGTCACTAGTACATCAGACGGTGTATGCTACTAATTTATAAGAGGTTGGAAAGATTGTTGACACATATAATAAATCAGAGTTTGTTGGGACTGATTCATGTAATGAATTTATATACCATTCAACTGGACATTGAAGAACATTATAGTCAACCATTTTCTTCCTGTTGAATATTATTACATTTTGATACACAAAAAATGACCTCTAATAGATTTGTTTTAATTAGGTTTAGTGTCATCAGACAATAAGTGGTGTAGATTTATTGGACTAGAATTGAAACCACTCAATTGGAATGATATATAGAATTATTCATCAAACTCTAGATGATAACAACAACATCATCAGATATAGGAACATCGTTATTAAAAGAAGAAGAAAATAATATTTGTTTGAAGATTCATGTAGAAGTGTTTGTTGAGGAGAGTTTTTGAATGCTTAATAAGATCCAACCATTTTTATATTATAATTTTTTAAAATTTTTTATGCTATTAAATTTGTAAGTACCATTTAGATGACAATAATTTTTTTTCAATATGTCGGTATAGAGAAATATTATGTGGAATCTAACGTCTCATATATGTTTTCATCGAAATGATTAAATATGAATGAAATATATATTAGACTAAATAATTGTTAGAATGTTTAAATATGATGATTGTATGAGAATATTAAATAGGTTTCGAAAATAATCAATAAAATTTGAGAAGTTATGAAGATATGAATGATTGAGTAAAAATAAAATGAAATTGTATATTTGAGGAAATTTATTTAGTGGATTTTTTTTTCAAATTCCATCTAAATCATCATGTGGTGAGCCTTTAAATAGTAGGAAGTATTTTTGAGTTTCATTCACGTGTACTATTCCCAGGTGAATAGAGAAGGTGAATGTGATGAAATTTTTAGAGAGAAGAGGTTTTCATATTGAGATTTCCGGATAAATGTTTTTGGGAAAAAGAAGAAGATGGCAGGTCATATCCAGTAGTTACTATATTTGACTATGAAATTCTACATAGTTATCAAGATAGAGTTTAATGTTGGTTCAAAATAGATTTCATATTATTCATATAAACTTTTATTTTTTTAAACTAAGGTTTCAGACTAAGAAATCAGACTGAGCCATCAGATTGACCATCATTATGAAGTTGAGATAAGTTATTACATTTTATTAGGAACGAATGTGATGAAATTATTTGATATTTATCATAATTTAATATTGATAAGTCATCAAAATAACATTATCAAATGAAATTAGAGAAATTTTCATATCTTGTTACATATACTTGCATTAAATGATTTTTTATAGAAGAAACACATGCCTTGTTGTATTCATCATAGTGTCACCCAAGTGTATATGTAAATACTAACTGTTACTATCCACATAAAAGGATTGTTCTCTAGTTTATTTTTTGTTATTTTATTTTTTCAATAATATACCATGGGTTTATCTTCTCTTTTTTATTAGAGGTCCATATAAATACCCATATTCCTATCAATATGTAAATTTTTTGTTTTCATCAAAGTTATAAATCATTAACATGCAGAAAAGGTTTTTTCAATAGGAAAAGTGTATCACATATTTACCCCCATCAGTGATACAACAATATTGGTTAGTTCATTTAGTAAACACACCTAATTTTTTATTATAAAAAATCAATTTATATGATGAAAATAATAAACAAAGACAACAATTTCCTTCAAATATATTTTATGGTAGAAAATTCACTATTTCTAAACATGGGTTTTTATAGAATTTGTCTGCTGATATTAAAATTTATTTTTATTATACATAGAAATATTTTCAATTAAAATTGATTTATTATTTTTAATATGTATGTCTAAAATATTTAATAATAAATATATAATTTCTAGGCATAAAAAATATTTACTTAGGTAAAAACTTTTTACCACATTAAAAGTAAAAATAGTAAAACTAATAAATAATAGTGTAAATAGATTAAACAAAAAATTAAACGTTTTTTTATAATTGATTGGTTCAGATATTATTGACCTTATATATTCACTCAATAAATTAGTATCCATTTGTCTTCTATAATACATGTGAAACCTGTGTTCTCTTTATATTAGGGTGAAATATTTATGAAAATTTTATTCTCACCACTTATAAAATGAGCCTTTCACCACTCCTTTAGTACCTCTAATTTTTAACCATTTAAAATATATTATTTTTTAATTCCCCTCTAATATTATTTCATCCTATTAATCATTTGGTCCAATGATATTATTTAAACCCCTACTATTCTAATGAGTCTTCCAAGGGAAATCCAATGTCATCAATATGAGAACTATTTTTCATAATTTTTTTTCAATATTAAATATCCAAATGAATTTTTATAATTCATATATAATTAATTTTTTTCTATATACCTAATTTTTTACACTATGGTAACAACTATTAAACACAATTCCCCTTTTCCTTTAAGGAAAACAAAAAATGATATTTATTTGTGTTTCGAATACCGCATCCATGAAGCATCATGTCTTTTATTCCATAATCACATTAAACGGTTGGTAAAATGGTATAATTTAATAACTATGTATGAATTTTAAAAAATATATTATTCAATTATAAAATATATAATTCATTTTTCTCGCTCTGTGTAAAAATATCTATAACCATTCATAAGTGCAGGGTAATGCCTCTATGGAAAAATTGAATTCTACCTTTTTCATTTCACCATCACCTTTCATAGCTTGTTATAAAAATGATTTTAATTGATAAATATCCATTTTATGAAATTATTAAGGTTTTACAGAGACAAATTGGAAAACCATTTAATAATATGATCAATAAACAATCATAGTAAATTTAACCATCCAAATTAGTGTTCTATAAGAAAAATATCATTTATTCATAAAATATAGAAAAATTTTGTATTTTATATTATTCTTATAAATATTTATAATTATGATATTTCAAAAAAAATAATCACTAAATAAGGTCGTTATTCTTTTACTATAATAATATTACAACTAAAAAACATCATAATCTTCCATTAATTTTGTTATGTTTTGGTTTGAGTTGGTTTAACCACATACATAAAAAATTATATAAATTTATAATATGGAGGGAAATTGGAATTTAATTTTGGGTAATAGATGATATAAATGAGTAAGGAACTATATACTTCTAGCTTAGGAATAATAATATTAATATTAAAATGATTAGTTGAGATACCAACATTTTTTTTCATAAAATCTATTATAAATTTTCATTATCGATTTCATCTTTAATAAATGTAACAAAGAATAACATAGAATGAGATAATAACATTATAAATAAATATAAATAAACAATTATAATACCTTGAATGTTCTGGTAATGATGAGATTTTGGAGAATAATTGATAACAATACCATTGTTACAAATCTACTTCATAATGATAATGAATACCCACACCTAATATTGAAATTAAATAATGAAAAATTAATATAAAGCTTTATAATAATAATAAATAAATATTATAAGTGCTTATATATAAGAAATTTTGTTTCTAATAGTTTATTTTGATTATTATTTTTATATATATAAGATTCAATTACATTAGTTGATGATGGTAATTATGGAACCTGTTTTTTTTTGGATTTTCACATATCAATGGAGGTGAGGCTCATGGTCCTATTTTTGTGGGATCAATGTTTGTGAAACTAGAGCTCTATCATCTTTATAGAGAAGTGATAGGTGGAGTTCGTGTGTTTTTTCACAAAAATAAATCTGGTGTTTTTTATCTTAATGGAGTTGAGATGCATGGAATCCCTCTTCTTGTGGGTTCAATCCGAGTGTTTGGTACTAATGTGGTGGGAGATAATAAAGCAGTCAGATCTGGTAGAAATGTGTTTCCTGCCTCATTTGAAGTGGTTGTGGGAGTTGGAGACAAGAACTCCAATTGTCATTGTTTACCTGATTCTAGAATTTTAGAGCCTTGATATCATTTTATCAGACTGGTTGTGATCATATTTTATTTTGAGGCAACTGGTGGTGATGGTATGTGTGGATTTATGGCTGTAGTGGATTAGAGGCTTTAGACACAAGTGAAACATGGTGCTACAAAGGGATTTGACATGGGTAATGGTGAGAATGTGTCTCGGTGTACTGTAATGGTGATGGAGGATAAGAAATTCTCCCGAGAATATAGGGAATTCAATCTAAGTTATTTTCAAAAATTTTATGGATGTTTTCACAAATCTTATTGTGAAGAATGGTGATACTTCTTGTGTATTGCTAACAAAGAGGATGTTTTTTGACAGATTTTTGATTTAAAATCTCCCCATATTTTCTAGGATGATACTTCCCTACCAGAGGAAAACATTTTAATTTTGGTGAAATTGTTCTAAATCGTGCCTCATTATGGAATTATTCATATTTTAAAAGCCTACCCCTGGGTAGGCGCTACTCCGACATTATCATTCCATTGGAGGAAATGAAGTGTAGGGATTGGTAGATCAGATCAATTGTATTAAATCCAGGTATGATATGATTTTTGGAATGAGATTTTTTGGTTAACCCATTTTCCACAAAAAATAATTATGCTCTTGTTTGGATTAATATTATTGGTCTTAACTACATTTTATGTCATCACAAAATTATTTTTGTTATTGCCTCTATTATCGATATTCCAATCGAAATGGATTGATCCACAATGGTATTTATGTTTTATAATATTTCTATGGTTCTGGTGGAGGTTGTATTAACCTTGTTCTTAATTAACCATATAGAGTTTTTAGTGTTGTATGATGAAATAACTATTATGGTTGATTATGAAAAACATTCTCTTTTTTGTTGGACTATCAAGCAATTGGGTATGTTAATGATACATGTCACAAAATTGTGGTTTGAACCTATTTATCTATAAAGGTGATCACGAAACATCTTTTATGAAAATACTAATGGTGAAGTTTATGTTAGATCAGTGTGGTGGAATATTGTTGATGGGTAATGTTCCATAAGCTAATATTTGTATGGGTTCCCAAAATAATGCAAGTCCAATGAAACTGGTGAAAAAGACATCTTCTATTTATATCTCAGTGGATAATTTTTAGGTGGATGATACTATGCCTAATATTTGTGGTGATGGTATGAAACAGATAATGGATTCTATTGATGATGTTAAGGATCCTCTAGATGTCTCAAAACATTTCTTTGCAAAGTCTCATTTGGAGAAAACAAGCTTGTAGCTGGTAGATTATAATCCTCCAACAATGAAAGCTAATCTAATTCATACTCAATAACATGTTTATTATCATAAATAGATTCTAAAAACATTATCTTATTCAAGGATATCTGAGAAATATGGAAACGTCTCTACTGATAAAGGCGTTAAAAACACCCCATAACGTCATCGGGTAGTGGTGGACCAACTACCTTTTAAGATATTTTTCAATACGGAAAGGAAAATATGATTGACCATGAGGGATTATCTTTTACTCCTTATAAGAGAAGGAAATAGAGGGAATACTTTAACCTACCATGGAATGTGTCTAACAGATCTTCCACTGAGGATTCAAGGATAGACAATGCAGAAATCCTCATGATCATCAATGAATTTAAATATCAATCTATGTGGGAAACTGTTAATTATTTTGATTATTTAAATTACATGTCCTGATATGATCTCTAACTTTTTTTAATTTTATTTGGTTGAGGGAAATTCCCATTTGTTGACCCCACCTGTTTATATCCTATAATTTTTCCTTTATTTAATAAATGGTTAGATTCTTTTATTAGAACAGGACTTGTGTGGTAATATTTCTTATTATAAAACATATTTTATTTGGAATTATGTTTCTATTTAAGCATTAATATTTAGTTTCATGATTCTTTTATATTTCATGTTTTTCATTTTTCAATTCTATTTTCTTCCTCTTTGGTAGTTTTGACTAAAAAAATTAAAATTTGTAAGGGTTTTTATTAACTCAACTCCCTTGGTTGAGTCAAAATGCTTATTCTTGAAATTAATTTTTCCAAAATATAGTTATTTCACCTTAATATTACATTTAATTATACATTTCATTCCACTATGGTGGAATATATCGCTTTATTTGAAATACTTTTCTTTGATAAAATTTAATTATAAAAAATATA
Organism: Viscum album; assembly: GCA_963277665.1. Taxonomy (NCBI): domain Eukaryota; kingdom Viridiplantae; phylum Streptophyta; class Magnoliopsida; order Santalales; family Viscaceae; genus Viscum; species Viscum album. Next base: position 1,825,291,080 of record OY728137.1, on the reverse strand, counting down.
TCATCGTTTAGAATAATTACCATCATCTTTCATGATGGAAACCACTCATAATTTTTTTCATTCCAGCAAATTTTATCCATTATAATTGTACTCATAATTATGTGTGATCTCATTTGAGATCTATATTTCCCATCTCAAATTTTATAATGTATTTTTACTCTTTTTTCATTGTGGGTTTTCAAAAAGGATATTTCAAAATACTTAAATGGGTTTTCTATAATTTTTAAATAAAATATTTTATCCAACACCTAGCATTTATTTTGATAAAATATATTTCATTTAAAGGATATATTATTGATTTATATTTTTCAAAATTAATTTTAATCAATTTTAACAATTCAACTTTCTTAAAATGACATCTGAAATGTACTCATAACTTAATCTTTTTAAGATCAATTTAAAATTGATTTAAAAAATATATTTTTATTTTTTATTAAATATGAATACATCATCCTATAATCTATGTATCCTATATGAAATCAAAATATTTTCACCTATATGGGTTTATTATAAAACTGTTACTCTTATTGTTTTTTAAAATAAATGTACTCAATTGATAATGAATAATTTTTTTTGAGAAATTAATTTTTCTAAAAAACCTACAATGTATTTTCATCCATGAATATAATATTTCACATATCATAAGATTTATCAAAGACATTATTTAAATAATAACATCAACCTTATTACTTAAAATATATTTTGTATTGTTAGTTTTTATCAAATGATTTTTTCATCACTACATTTTTTTTTCCAAACCATCTAACATGAATATGCATTTTATTTCTTAAAAAGATTTCTCTATGTGAATACCATGTTTTTCAATTAATTAACTAAAGGATGTTCACCTAGATTCCATAAATTTATTGATTTGGGAAATTAATGACTAACCTATATAATCCTATATCAAGTAGGTGATATTTTGAGGGATTTATACATTAAAATCTCTTCTAATGGAGAATTTTGGTGATATTTTAAAGACTTAATATGGATTTTGTAGTTTCTTATAGTAAAAAATATCCATTATTTTGGAATGTTATGAATTTTATTTGTTTACTATAATTAATTCTCAAAATATTTAATCATAAATGATCATAGATATGTATTTAGTGATGCAATTAATTTATTTCACATACTCATGGGAATATTATATTAGGGAATATTCTTTTAGTATCAAATCCAGTTTTTAATGTTTGTATTTATGTGTTATGGATTAAGTATTTTCTTATAGTAAAAAATATTCATTGTTTGGGAATGTTTTGGATTTTTATTTGTTTACAATTTCATAATTCTCTAAATATATAAACATAAAAGATAATAGGAATGTAATTAGTGATGTATTTTTTTATCATGTATTCCTGAGATAGTAATGCAAAGGAATATACTATTAGTGTCAAATATAGTTTGTAATGTATGTGTTTTTTACCCTATATCTAGTGGTGTACGTATGGGGTTCCACATAAAACAAGTAACAGATGCAATTCCAATCGATTTTATCACAACAATTTTTTTAAAATCTCAAGTAATATCTCATCAAAAACACTAATATATATATATATATATATATATATATTATTCATCCTTTATAATATCATAACTTTATCTGGACATTTACTCCTAAGAGAGAATATATAAAAGGATTTATTTAAACCAAAATATGTCAACTTCTAACTTCCTATTATCTTTTTGAGAAATTTTAAAATCCTCAAAGAATTTACCTTTAATACTTGATGAAAAAAATCAAGTTGTTATTATATTATTACACATTAAAAATATCATACCTTAAATCTTTTAGTATATCCTTTTACACTTCATCATTTTTAGCAATAGAAACATTCAATTTATAATTCTCAAAAGCAATATATTTTTCTTTTTTATAACATTATTTTGATCCATAATCATCTTATCAGTTTATTTTTAAGGATTTTAAATTCCCTTAAGGTATTTATGACGTATTTACTTAAATATCATTAATTTTTGTTATTATAATCTCTTTCATATAAAGAATATAAACACGATTTAAGATTATAATTATTTAATTAATCCAATATAGATATTAAAAATTATTACCATCAATACAAGTATATCATTTTAAATTACTTTTATAATGTTAGCGTGGTCTTAAAAATGCCACCTTATAATAAATTTTACATCAATAATTTCCTTTTGTTTTTCTTTTCATTTTAGTAATAATCACTTGAACTAGATTCTTCTATACATATTTTTCTCCCAATATATGATTTATTTTATTTTTATCATTATTCATTTAATAACTGTTTTTTTAATATATGGGTAATTATATTTAGAATGACCCTTTTTCATGTGATCATAAAATGTAATATATGAAATCGGATCACCTTAATTACATTTCCTTTTAAATTTTTTCAGGTACTACTTATTAGGGATTCATTGATGTTTTCTTTTCTTTTTGATTACGTGAATACCATTTTCTATCTAAATCACATCATTGACTTTTTTTTGTTAGATGAACCAAAAATATCATGATAACTGTTTTAAGATACATATTATAATGATTTAAAAGATAATCCCTTAAATATTTTATAAAAACTGCTATCATTAATATTCTACTCCAATTCGAATTGAGGTAGATATCCAATGAGTTTATCAATTGTATACTCAATGAAGTATTTACATTCATATAATTCCTCATTATTTGAGTGTGTACTTTTATGTAACACGTAAAATATTATTTCAATCAAAATATTATTCCTTTTTTTTCGTCAATAGTAACCATATTATTCCCAGTTTTTTTAAATCTATTATACACATCTCTAATTTTTTCTAGGTCAAACATTATAAATTCATAAAACACATCCTTTTAAATACCTTAATTGGTTATTTGAATTTTATTAATTATATTATGATCAATATTAGCTTTTATATAAAGTTTATAGGTATTTTTTTAGGATGAAATAATGATATAAATAGTTTTACTTAACTAAAAATAATAAAAATTCAAATATTAATTTTTTAAAACATATTTAATGGCATCATTACTTGTAAAATTATAAATATCAACATAATGTAATTTATAATGTTAGAACATAATGTACCAATATTCAATACAATGTTTATTTTAAAAACACCCTTCATTTTGGTAATTAATACATTTTATACTATTGAAATTTGGTGGTGTGAAGTGTTTCAATAACTCAGTTGTTGGGCTATATATATCAAAAACCTATCTTCCCATAAAGTTTTTTTATTTTATAAAAAATTTATCTCAAATATATATAATAATAAATAAATTAAATATAAGAAATTAAACAAAAATAAAAGAGTGATTCGTTCTTATATCAATTCTTATTCTAACTTGTGATAGAAATATGGTCAAGAGGGGTTGAATAAAACTATTAAAATGTAAAATATATTAATAAAATAGTAATCAATATCTAAAAAATAAAAACAAATAGATTCTATAATAGGTGAAATTTCATGAATAAAAATGACTCTAAGATTAATAAAACAGTTCTTGTTCATGGAATATGAATAAATAAATACATAAGAAATTTAAAAAATAAAAAACCCTTATATTGTTTAGTAGTTTGGATCAAAAAGTTATACATCTGCTACCATTTTTAATGTTTAAGAATAAAAAGAATTTCCTAATTTTTTTAGGTTTACAATACCAGGACACTTCCTTCTATGTAGAGGCACTAGAAGGTGTGAGTTTTATTATAACTTAATAGGAATATTATGAAACAAAATTATACAGAACAATGAATATATAATGTGAATGAACTATAGAAATATGTAAAAGATAATTTTGGTGTAGAAAATTTTTCTTTGGACCTTTAAAATTAAACTATAATTATTTTCTATTCGGGAACTAGAAAACTCAATAATATGAACTATATGGGAACAATATTTTATTGACGTTTCATCACATTAGGTAATTGTACAAGATTTGTTTCCTACTACTAATTCTCTTAATCCTCAATTTAATTACCAAAATTATATGGATATTTACTTAAAAAATATCTACAATATCTTCTCTTGATTAGTATTTCCAAAATTCTCATAACATCATGCAAAAAATTATAGAAATTAAATATCCATGGAAATATTATTATTTCCATTTTTCTTTACATGTTTAAACAATAATTTATGCACTACAGATTCATAATCTATATTATAACCAATTCCCATGACTTTGTATAATTTAACCTAGAATTATTAAATAGATAAAATAAATAAATAAAATTAGATAAAATTTTAGTAAATTTTGATTTGAAAAGAATAATTAAATGAAAAATAACAATGACATAATATTTATGTGGGAAATAAATATTCCATCTCTCAAACATAAGTATAATTTGTTTCTTCAAAACACAATGTACTGTCTTGAGATTACTTTAAATATAGTTCACTATGTAATTTCTCCCTTATAATCCAAAGTAACATATTTGTTTCATCACTATATATAACAAAATCATGGATTATATCATATTATGCATGTGTTTTCTTCAATAATAACAAAATTAATCTATTTTCCTCATAAGACGTTGAAATATTTATAATAATTTCTTCAAATCTATGTTCTATGTTAGTATTGGATTTTGGGGCTTAGAGAGCCTCGATGTGAATATATTAAAAATATAAAATATACTGTATCATGTGAACACGTTTTTTAATAAATAATTTAATAACCCTAAAATATAGTTTTGGATGGAAAATATGAGATACAAATTAAATGTTAAATGTATTGATTACCCTATGTGTGACATAATCCTTGTTAGATATGGATATATTGTTTAAGAGTTACCATGGGGAAATAATAGAATTAAGAAATAAATGTATGTATGTATTTATTATCTATTATATATCATAATCCTGGTAGCCCACATTATAAACTAGGTTACATTTAATTCCATAAGTTTGGCCACAAAACTCAAGATGGAATGACAGGATTGAGAGCTCGATGGTGAGTGTGTTATCATATGGTCATGGGATCATTCCTAGATTATTTGATTATTATGGGTATTATCTATTTTGATGGAGTACATTGAAATGATCAAAAAATGATGGAGAAATGTTTTTCATCATCGATTGATTCAAACCTGAGTTATGAAGGTTTATTTTTTATTTTTATCCCCGTTTATGGACTAAGATGAAAATAGATTAATTATTAAAAATTATATTTCATGGATTAATCTCCATTGGTTGGTCCAATTTTTTTTATAATACTTTATCTAGTAATATTAGTTTAATTTGATGTTGGATTTATTGATTTAATAACCCATCATGTTCATGGATTCCATTAATTATGGAAAAATTAACATGACCATTGATTTATAATTACTTGGTTTCTTTCCATTTTACCATTATTTATAATGTTATTCATAAATATACACTATTTATGGATTCAATGATACACTGAGGGATCAATCATTGTCTGTTTTCACTTTTACAAAATGGTTCGTGTCATGGTTTCACCTCTGAGTTTTGGGAGACAAGATAGAGCCATGGAAATAAAAAAGGATCAAGAGATGTTTTAAGTAATAAAGGTTTTTATTTATAGATGGGGGTGATCCCTCTAGAGGAGCACTAATGGGAATCCATATGATAAGGGTGAATGGAATCCATCCACCAGTGACGATGATAACCCGATGTTGTTGGAGATAGGTGGGTTTTCGCGGGATGGTTTCTGTGGCTCATCATGGTTGAAACAATGAAACATTTTCATTGATGAATAGTGGGAATATAAATTTTAGTTAGATGTGGATGGTGGTCAAAATAGATCTATGTTTTTTTGGAATGATTCATGGTCAAATTGGAAGCCATGATATTGGTGTGGGTGAAGCCACATTATGAATCATGAATTCTAGAAAATTTCAAACTACATGCCATATAGTTCTAAGAAACAGACACCCGGTAGTCCCTCCCATAAGAGTCATCTAGGGTTTACATGTGGGGTTAAATATGACAAATAATTTTATCTACTCAGATGTCAGGTGATCCTTTTCCATCTAGGTTTATATGTATATAGAGTACATGCATATGGATCCATGTGGCACGACATGCAATCTGTGTTGAATCACATGCCATGTTCAACATGAATAATAGCTAACTATATACTGGGAGTAGACACTTGGGAGACGATAATGACTCACATGGAATGTGTGTTGGGTAACATGTAGCATGCTTGAAATAGAAAATATAATTGGTTAGATTACACACACCAAGTGTAAGTTAGGCCCAAAAATGTTATGTGATAGGGAGTACACCTAGTCTTCATTAGAAAGTACTTGGGAATTGTCAAATACTTGGACATACATAGTGTAAATGGGAATGGAATGAGTACATGATCATGGTGTATAGTAAACGTGCTCATCCAAACAACACCCTAAGTTTCATACCAAACATTACCCTCCATGTATATTAAATAACACACCATTAATTTAGAGAAATTCATGTCATGTGAGGTGGCGAGACAACTGCAGTTCCAGACTCATTGAGACAAGACATATACCCAATGTGACATGTTGTCTTCTACATAAAGGGATGTTTAGAGTATTGGTTATTTAGATTTCAAATTTGGTGTGATATTGGGTGTGTTATATCAAACCATTTCATTATGGAAATGTTTTTCTAGGGTGTGTTCCCTCAGTTCATACCCATGAGGTTATAGAGAGGTATCATATCTCGATCATACGATGTGATCAACTTTTTTGGATTAGTTGTTAATGGAGTTCTAAGAATCCACCATGTGGCTAGGGTGTGATACTCTATAATATTTTTTATTCAAATGGTGTGGTATGTGAAATAATTATGATAAAAAAATAAGATCATATGATCCCCTACTTATCATGTTATCCTAGGTAGGGTCTGGCATAACCTAGAGGCCCTATGTGAGATCATAAGTCTTTGAGTTGAGAACATTTGAGGTCTAAAAAGTTCATATTCCTAGAAATTATTGAGGATCATGACTTCTGATATGATCACCATCAGTGTTATCAGCCTCATGGAGGTATTTTTCCATGATGATGGTTACTTTAAAGCCTCATGTAAGATCATATGGCTAGAAATATGGTTGAGACCTCATGGAGGCTTGGTTTCAATCATGATAATATCTGTGTTATTGTTTTTATATATGGTTTTTTATCATATATTGATTGATATATTTTCATGGTGATATGATAAATACTCTCTCAGTCCTTTTGTGTTTGGTGATTTGGAGGTGTCCTACTGATTATTGTTATAATCACCCCTATAATGGATCATCCCCCACATGTCATGTATTATTTATATTAGAGTATTTTAATTGTATTATTATGTGGAGCAATGGAATTTTAATCTTATTTAGAGAATAGTTTTTCTAGAAAAACATAATGTGGATCCATGGATTTATTTGTTTTAGATTCACCTGTGTTGTTATATGGTTAAGAACATTTTTCTATTTTGTTGGGACTATATTTATCCATTTGGATATTTTGTAAAAAAATTAACATTGATGTGGGATAAGTGTAATTCATGTATTTGAAATATAATTTATTTACCATTTTGCAGTATATTGTTATGTAGTGATCTAAGTGAGTGTATATGGGCACATTAGGATAAGTCCCCCATATGTGTGATATTTCTACTCGGTGCTAGTCACAAGAATGTATTCTATTGGAGGAAGTATTGGGGTGGAATTATTAACTTACTGCTTTATAGGAGGGCCCTATTGTGCCGGTTCATGATAGATTGGTATCAAAGAATGTTATGTTTTGAATAGATTATGGATATTTTGTAGTTGTGAGGATTGGTATGATCACTAGGGAAATAATCTTATTGTTTTAAGAGTTTAGATTTTTGTCAAGGGATCCCAATGTATGTTTGGTTGTTAATGTATCCATTCAAAATGACTCTAAGAACATTATTTTCCAGAAAACATATGTAGGAACTAGTTGTATTTAATACATTGGTACATGCATTGTATAGGAATTTGATGTGGTTCTAATTACTTCATGAATTAGCTCCCCATATATTCTCTTTCAGGTGTGAAGCATCTCAACAATCATTTGGACCTTCCACAATGACATCCAACTTGTATTTTGTAACTGTCTCATGGTTATGATCCACATGGAGATGTGGAGTTACTTTGTGGGCCTATTCATGAGGCCATTCCTCCATGTGGGTATAGAGTGGTGTCTATACCCATTCAGTAGCATGTTAAACCACCTACAACAGTTCTAGAGAATCCCCCATAATGTTGAGAACTAGTTATCCCCTAGAGTATATATGCTTCATGATTTGTAGAGAGATATATTTACTAGAATTTTATTTAGGCCATACCCCCCCCCCCTTCGTAAGAGTAATGGTTCGGTGCAATCAGGTGGTGAAACTGTCACACGTGGTTAGGACCCCATTTAATGGTGGTCATGGGGATGTGACTTATCTATTGAAGGGTGGGGAATTCTTAATTCCCTGTATTGGTTATTTTTTATGTATATTGATGATTTTATGTAATAGGGACACATCCCCCAACAAGTCACATTCTTGGGATGCAATACAAAATTGTGTGGTTGATTTAGTGAAACCTAAAAAGGATAATTTTGATGTATCATGGATGAGTTCCATCACCTTTTGAGACTGAGGTTATTTTATTTTGATAAGGTGTTAGAGAAATCCTTGGTTGTAGATAAAATATCGATAGAGGGAAGGATATCTTTATGTAGTAGGGGCTTATGCTCTAGAAGATTATTGTATGGTTTAAAGTACAACATTTTTCATCTCTTCTCTTGTAATATTATTTGCTCATTGTCATAATCATTGTCCCAAAATGAACCACACTTTTTAGAACATTTGATTCCTATAGAGGATGTTAAGTAATTAAAAAATTTATCCAATAGTGTGACATGACCCTAAGATGATATAGATCTATTGGTGGGTTATTTCCCTATTGGTAGTGAGACATTATATATTTCCTAATATGGATTGGTTGTAAAAAATCCTTGATCAGTTGAATTTTACTAGTGGGTTTAAAATTATAACCAAGATTATTGGATATAGATTTCCTTCTTTAGTGATAAAGAGTCCCATGTAGAGAAGGATGAGCTAATGTGTAGTAGGGTACATCTGATTCTATATCAATTGTCTAGTATGATCCTTGGAGCATCTAATGTTATGATATTTCAGCATCTAGTAGGAATAGAAAGGTGCTAGGATGTCTTCCTTGAGGATTTATAAAACTTTACTACCAAGAGAATGTTATTTTTCAATGACTTACTCTGATGGACAGACTGATATATGTGTTAACATGTTGGAGGACCTTTTTTAATGGTATGAAATGAATTTGTGGTTAGAAAAAATTATAGAGCATTATTTTTTTAGACCCAATGTATTATAATGGTTATCATAGAGTTGTTCAAGTATACTGTAGAAGAGAGATTGATGTTAGGAATAGATTAAAATCACCCAAACTAGGTTACACATGAAAGATATTACAACCATAAGAATTGATGACATCTTTTAATAGTGGTTAGGGGTTAAGTTGTTCTCAGTGTTTGACATCAATATGAACTATCACCATCTTCATGGTCAAGAGGATAAAATACAGTAGTTGTCTTCCAAGAGCCTCTACCATTTCAATGATTAATTGTTTATACTCTTCACGAGAGACATGATGATGGTTATGTTGATGATCAGAGTGTATCAGATTTATGGGAAGATCTATATGTATCAGTTATGGATCTAGGAGGTCCACATATGGATATATGTACTCTTTTACATGGTATTCATGGTATACCAAGAAAAGGATGGTCCAATTCCACATTGGAAGCCAACCAATAGTATGGTATTTGTGATATATATAGACAATATTTTTTTCTATTCACTACTATGGATCGAGGTGATGATATAGTTAAACAATTTTTAGTTACCCCCTAAGGAAAAGGATGGTGTATCCTAACTCCTCTCAATGGTTGTTACTCATCCCCTTATTCAATGTGTCAGGGAGCCACAACTCATGGGATATTAAATTGAGTATTTGGGTGACTAGATATCGACTGGACATATTCATGATGTATTTTAAGAAGGTGGGGAGAACATCACGCTTGTTTACGGATGAACGATGACACCAATCATTCTGTGAGAGGAGGTGATGATGTGGTTTCATTCATTCCCTTATAATTACATCCATGAATGTTAAGGATTAATCCTGATCATTTTCATCATGTTAGGTGGACAATAATGTTGTACCATGTGGCTAATTTACGCTATTTATGTATCAACCACCAAAAGGAGGATGATGTGGTGGTTGGATGTAAGTGGAAGTGGGATGGTATCATTATGTATTTTTTGGTGAGCACTCAATATTTATTGAGAGGTCATATACACTATCGGAGTGATCATAGAATGAATCACCATGTTGTATCACATCCTAAAAATCAAATAGAATATCTTAGTGAAGATTTAAATATTCTTACTCATGTAAATGGTAGTCTATATTCATGGAATTCCCTCAATGATCAATTCAAAACAAGACTCTCACTTCATGTCATGATTATTGAGTGGATGGGGGGGGGGAATTTGGGGCTTGGTTAATGTAGTGAATTATTTTCATACCCCATATATAATGATATGTTAGGGAGACTATTTGGGTTCTGTAGAACTTGATTTATCTTTTCATGTTAGTTTCCATCATATCTAAGAGTATCATCTACCATTGGTGGAATTTTCATATAACAAAAGTTACCACTCAACCATGAGTATTGAACAATATGGGGCCATGTATGGGTAATACATCATGTCACTGATGTACTAGGTAGATCCAATGGGAGATAGTTTTTGTGGGACCAATGTTGGCATTAATGACTGTTTCAAAAGGTGAAGTACAAATAAGAATGAATAAGGAATACCTAAAAACATTAGGATTTCATTGAGAACTGACAACGTTGGTATTTGGAGTTTGATGAGGAGATCATGTGTTCCCAGAGATCTTACCTTGAGGTGAATTACAATGATAAAATCTGGGTGACTGACTAACTTCTTGGTTTAGAGGACTTTTTCTAGTTACTGTGATGGGTTATAGAGGAGGTATACCTACTACCCTACCACCATAGTTAGATTTCGAGCACGAGGCATTCTATATGTCATACATTAGGAAGTATGTACATGACTTGTAGAATGATGACTACTAGGGTTATATGGACATTGAGTGTTGAGTTACCATTTGAGGTGCCCTATAGAATTCAAGAATTAGTGGAAGAATATCTTTTTTGGGTATGTAATTCTACTTAGTGAATGTTTTAGGATATCCTAAGAACCACCAAGAGAGATCAACAGTGTAGGAAACCCAATTGAGATATTTGTATCATCACTGATGAGTGTAGTTTTTATATTCAATAAGAAAATCCTTGAATGTGGGGTGAATTTAAGACTCTTTTTTCCTTGTGAGGCTTTGGAATATTTTCTAAGCCATGTGTTGAGTCAGTATGGGATTCCAGGTCCTAGTGATACTTAGTTTGAATATATTAAAAATATTTCATATACTCTATTACCTGAATGATTTTTTTTAGAAATAATGTATTAACTCTCAAAATGAATCTTCGATGGCACATTTGATACTTCCATTAAATCTAGAATATAGAGGTTTACCCTAGGTGTGGAATAATCAATGTTAGCGTCAGCTGTTTGGTTTAATAGTGGTCATGGGTGAATAAATGAACAAACTATTCATTCATTTATTTATAAATAAAATAAACCTAACACTCCACATTATAAACTAGTTTATAGTGAAATCCATAGTTTTAGAAACATAACAATAGAGAGAGTGATAGGTTGGAGATATTTTGTGGAGATTACATTGGTCAATGGTCATGGGATCATGGATCTATGATCATAGTATCATGAGGATCATCTCCCTTAATGTTGTTCTTGGATGTCACCTAAAATAATGATGTAAAAAAACAATATTAATCAGTTATTGATCCAAATCTATGATATGGAGTTGTATTTTGAGATTTTATCCAAGTTAATAGACACATAAAAACATGGATTAATTCATTATGAAGTTATTTTTCATATTAAGGTTGGACAATTGTTTGTTTTATCTTTTTTGATCTAGGAATTAAAGTTTAATTCAATGTTGGATTTATTGATTTTATCAACCATCATGTTATTGAATATCAGTGATGATGGCAAAGAGAACACTTCCATCGATTGATAATAACATGGTCTTTATGTGACATTATCCATCCATTATTGATGTTCATCATCAATATTTGTTTCTAGTGATTAAATTATACCTAGGAGGACTAATCATCGGGCATTATATCATTGTCACAATGGATCATGGTCATGGTTATAACTTTGGGTTTTTGGATATGTGATGGAGGAGTGTAAAATAAATCAAAATATGTTAATGGTTTGATTAATGGTGGTTTTATGTACCATATAGATAGGATCACTCTAAAGGTGAAGTGAGGGGAAACCCCAGTGAATGGTGCATAGAATTTGGCCTCTGCCAACGATAGGGACAAATTTTTGGCGTAGATAGTGGGGTTATTGTGGTTTAAGGAATGAGGCTCATATATATGGTAATGAAAGTGGAATTTTCAATAAAGAATGGAAAGAATATGATCGTGGATATCTATGGATATAGGTTGACCAATATCTGTGATTTTTATTGTGATTTCAGGTTGAATGAGAGAAAACATTAGAGGAGTTAGTGTAGGTTTATGATGAATCAAGAATTCTAGAAAATTTTGAACCACTAATCATGTCATTCATAGGAGTACTTATTTTATAGTTTTCCTATAGAAGTAGACATGGTTTATGATTTCAGTTAAATATCACAAGATTTGTGATTTACCCACATTATCTGTGACACTTCACAAGATACCTCAACTTGTATAAAGAGAATGTTTCTCCGAATCCATGTGGTTATACATTTCATTTGTGTCGGATCACAAACTGTGTTCATCATGTTGGATTTCTCAAAATTTATAAGGATTCCACACCCTATAGACCATGTTCCCCAACTTAACATGTGTTTCTAGGAACACATAGTGTAATGTGGGAAATACATGATCAAGGGAAAATGGAACACACTGAGTTGGGGTCTGATCCCTACACCACATGTGATGGAGTGTACAACCATTGTACAACTGAAATTACACAAACATTGTGAAATACATGAACGAAAATAGTATACCTAAGCATTACCATAGTACATGGGAATGGTATATAAAAAATTTATTATTATAGTTTCCATGCTATGTTCAAAACCATTTTATGCACACCATGAATCTAAATTAACATGGTGTGTATGTTGAGAAATGCATTTTGTGTCAGGAAGAGAGACATGAGCTATTATGGACATAGTGAGGCATGCTATATACCCCACGAGATACACCATGTTTTCCATAGAGGGTAGTATGGTTCCATTGTTCCTCTTAGTTAATAGTTGGTGTGAGCGTGGTTGAGTTCCAACATACCATTTTAGCATGAACTAGTTTCTCTAGGATGTGTTCCCTCTATCCATCCCTATGAGTTTATAATGAGGAATCACGTCATCAGTAAAGGATGTGATCCCATATCTAAATGTAGTCTATTATAGAGGATTAATTATAAATCAATGTGGTTGGGGTGGTATCATCTATCATTTTTTCCCCATCCATGTGTGGGGTTTAAGAAATATTGATGATGAATATACATGAATGTATGACCCCCTACATATAAGGTTCTCTTATGTGGGGTATGGCATATCCGAAAGGCATTGTATGAGATCCCCAAACTATGAATCTAGATATTATTATTTCAAATGAGTAATTATTAATTGAAATTCCGTACACATGTAAATTCACGTATGTGTTCCATCAGTGTTATTAGGCATATAAAGTGAGTTTTCCTGGTCGAGGGATACTTAGAATCCTATAGAAGGATAATATGGCTATAATTTTGGATGATACCTCTTTAGGAAATGGTTTCTATCTTCAGTATATCTTTGTTATTGTTTTTATATATGGTTATATCTCATATACTTATTGTAATACCTTCGTGGTGATGAGATAACTACTCTCTTGATGATTTGAATTTGGTAATTTTGCGGTATCGAACAAGGTATGATTATACTCACACCATAATTGCATCTTCCCACACATGTCATGTCTTATATGAGACGAATAAATTTTCATTGGAGTCCTAGGATGAACAGGATCAGGTAGACCTTAGTTTTAACTTAGTTATTCAAGATAGGACTTAGATCGATCTAGGGATTTCATTTGGCTAGTTTCCCCATTATTATATGTAGGTAGTGATATTATTATATTTTGGAGGGCTTTTAATTTGAAATTTTCTTATTTTGTACAAATTATTGAACTTTAATTTTTGATAGGTTTTTTTCTTGCAATTACAATATGTGTTATTTCTATTTCCTCGTTATACAATTTTATAGAGATATTTGTGTTTGTACATGTACTTTAGAATAAGTCCTTATACATATATGATATCCCTGATTAGTTATTGTTTTATATCCCTGATTTATTAGAGGTGGGATTGGGTTTCCATTATTGGATTACATCTGGAAAGGGGGTCTAATGGGTTGGGTCATGGCATATCCTTAAATGGTAGAAATTATTATATAATTTTATAACCTTCAGGTTGGATTTTAGCATGTTTTAGTTTTAAGTTAATTTCATGATTCTATATTTGTATGATGTATATATATAAGTCACATGGCGTAATATATACCGGACTCCTATATTCTATATTATAACACTCCTACTATAGAATCTGTATACTATAGTTGTTATGCTCCTTTAATCTTGTATGGAGTTGTTAAATTTTCATTTCGTATCACATACTAAACAATATATATGATATTCATGGAAAATAATATACTTTTATTACTAAAATATTAATAATATAATTTGGAATTAAAATATTATATACTACATACTCTTGTTTCATCAAAACACATAATAGTGAAATGGAATATTATTCAAAGTAAACATCATTTTCACAAAAGCAAAATCGCTACATATTCAAAATCACATAAACATGTTATTCACATAAATATATTTTATATAAAAATATCAATCACAAAGAAATATTTAATATTTCCTAGAAGGATATTTCATGTATATTATTTGTAAATAAAATTATATTTTTTTAATAATAAATAATTATATATGCATTAGAATAATTTTCCCCCTCCATAAGAATAATTCCAGCTTGAATATAACAATTCATTCTAATATATTTTTTTTTAAAAATAAAATTCTAACAAATATATAGAATATTTGAAAAAAATAAATAGATTAATGATTATAAATCAATAGACAAAAAATAAAATTTACTATAAGAAATCTTAATTATCCAATTACTAAGTAATGAGTTTTTATAAATAAGTGAGGCATTTACAATAATTAAAAAATAAAATAAAAATATAACAAAAAAAATTAAACACCAACACACACCATATAATCAAAAACTAATACTAACAGTATCACTTTTTAAAATTTTAAAACACATCATTATTTAATAGAACTCATCTTAATTTTTTAATTAATCAAAAAACTAAAAAATAATTTTTTTTAAAACCATTCATTAAAAATTAGTGACAATATTTAATTTCTGTATGTAATTTTATATAGAATTTAACATATTTATTGTTAAGGTTTTAATACAATTATAATTCATGATAATGTAATAACATGCATTTTGGTCATACTTAAATCTATTTAAAACACTATTTCTTATTTTATCATAATGTGGTATAATGAACATTTCATCACCATAGGATTTTTCACAAAAAATTAAAACAACGGAAATATATATCCCATTACATCAATACATTTAAAAAAGTGACTGTTATCTAAATACTACAGTAATTGATATAATAGTGTTTTTTGGGAATTCACCAAATCTTGCTGCAAATACCAATACTATATTGACCATTTCTCTACTGAGGTATTTTATGATTCCCCTTTAGATATTCACTTCATGTGGGTTCTTCAATGTCTCTCATTTTTCACATATCATCACAAAATTTTTCATATTATACTAATTATAGATTTATTTCAAAAATTATAACAAAATTTAAAATATTTAATTATAAAGAATCAACACCATACATCCAAATTTAAAATAAATTTTATAAATATAAATCTCAATCTATCAACAAACAAGATATAAATAATAAATATAGTAGAAATATGAAATCAATATATGGAGAATTGTCACCTAGTGGATTGGTTCACAATTGACTTTTTTAGGTAGCAATAATATTCTGATCTGAAGATAAATTTTTTTGGCTTCTCCATTAGTTGTTATCTATATTTGGGAATTTATCTATCAAAAAGGATGATTGACACAATCCCAATAAATTTATTAATAATGTTATGATTTAAATAGAGGTATTATGCCCACAATTCTTCTATGGGGACCCCTAATAATTTTCATGGGATTATATAACATAATACTCAATTAATTTAATTATGGATCTCCCATGTTGAATCATCTCAAGGTATAAAAATTTTATGTCATATACAAATTTATGTATTTAATTTTAAATAATTTTTTGTGTCTTGTAAAATATTTTTTGATATGTGATCCTAAAATTACATTTTCCTTTAATGTACTAGATATGAATTTATCTTTAATCACACTATATATGTATTATTGATTATTTTCCATATGTATTATGATATAGTATCCCAAAAAATATCCTTGTTATATAATTTCATAGTGGTCATCCATGTAATCTTTTCTATAATGCCTATACACCATGTATCATATTTTCTTCTTCATTTGTGGAAAAAAATTCATATACTATAATAATTTATACAATATTCTTATATTATGTGGGTAATCCATCCTTTACATGATACCACAATTATATATAATTATTATATGGAATTCAAGTTCATGTTTTCTTATTGACATAAATTTATATGTAACTAGAAAGATTATAATGGGTATAAAATCTATTCATGATGTATATAATTTTTTCACATCATGATGAAGATATAAATAAATTATTTTGTTATATTTTGGCATGTTGAATATATTTTTTTTTCAAAGACAACAATATTTTGAATTTAAGAATTGACTGAATATTATAGTTTTTATCTTATGTAATAGTTTTTTATATTATAGAATTGAATATAAGAATGATGGTTTGGAAACTGGTAAAAATATCACAAAAATAACAATATAAATATCGATCAAATCACACAAATAATTTATAAATAATTTTCTTATGAGTCTATAAATTTATATATTGATATATATTTAATTAATTATTTTAAATTTTTAACTATTAATTAGACAATAATTCAACTCAATAAATGCTGGAGGCATTGTTAATATATTGATAATTTGTATCATAATCACATGTGAGATGTTTAATTTTCAATGCTTCATCAATTAAATTAATTAAGTGATATTTAATTTAAATATGGTGTCTTATTGTTAATTTTCCCAGTCGACGTTCAATTTGAAATTATCAAAATATGTAAAAAATTAATTATATAAATACCATTAATTATATTATATTATATTTATTGTTATATATTTATATAAAAATATACAATATGTTTTAACTGTGTAGAATATCAAATATTTAAATCCTAAAATAATAAAATAATATTATCATACCTCTTAGGATATTTCTAAGAAAATATTATGTACTAAGTTTATAGTTTTATATTAGAAAAAAATAATGTATTTCATAATTTTTTATTTGTGTTATATAGTTATTAACACAAATTGTTGATATCCAAATAATAATGTGAATATTAAAATATTTATTAGTGATTCATTTAATATATAAACTATATGTATAATATTATACCTAAGTCATAGATCATGATTCATTATACTATTATTTAATGGTGAAAATAGCTGTCTACCATAGTAATGAGCCACTCATTACTGTCCCGATTAGAGTACCAAATGATTTTTTATGTCTCAAGAAAATTTCACCCACAATTAACATGACCAGGTAGGACACAATTCCTAAAGCACACCTCCTGGAACACCAAATGATGATAACTAGAAATGATCATTTATGGTAGTTTTGGGTCAAGACAATACCCTCATAAAAAAATGGAAAAAATTAACAATATATAAAATAAAAAAACAAAAAAAATAACCAATCTATTAAATATAAGTAAACCAAATAATAAATAAATAGATAAAAACAATAACCAGATTCATGATGCTATAAAACAGGGGGTAAAAGGGAAAATGGTTAGAGGGAATACAACATGTACATGTTGTACTAAACAGTCCAAAAGGACAAAAATCTTTCTCCAATAAAATCATGATCACATGAATAATCTTCTACTCACGTAATCTATCCATGTATAGATAATCAAGTGTTCGTATCATTGACCTTTACTTTTTTCCTACCTACTTCAATGATGTCTGTTTAGGTATTAATCATATTCCTCAATAGGGTGTGAGAAATACCCAGTCAGCCAACTACAATGGGGTTTATAAATATCCAATATGAGAAAATTAAATGACGACTAAGTAGTTGATAATAAAAAAACAATAAATAAATTAACCATAGCAGTCATGGATACTCAAGGGAAACCCATCTGAATCTACCAACATTAGTCTATGCCATAATTTCTATAAGTAATTATTATTTCTAATTTATATTTAAAGGATAGTACCAAGGCATAAAACTAAGTAATCCATAGAGTGGTTATCATTTCATGTTCTATAATTTTCTATGATTTTTATGTTTATATAATCTTGGAGAAATCCACACTGGTGTACGCTTGTCATCTCACATTAAGGTGGAATGTTCAACAGAGTCATAGGATTATATCATAGGTATTCTTAGGGCAATAATTGAACAAGGTCTACGGAAGAATCCAATGTGGTCTCTAACATTAAGATGAATTTTAGGAGAATCATCCAAGGAATTAATTTTCAATTTCATGAAATATTGGTGAACCCTCAATGCCAAGATAAGGCATTTACAGTCATAAGAAAAAGACAAAATCCATGTGTTGAATTTCCAATTCCAAATGAATCAATGTATTGGTTGGTTTCCCATGATTAATTCCATGGAAAACCACAACAGGAGTCCATGTATCAGATAGTTCATGCCACATATTAAATATGATCTTATATCAAATAACATATTTAGAAATGATTAATATTTAATCATGTGTACGCATTCATAATGTACTCTATAATAACACATCATAATTAAAAACGTGATATGTGACATTATCACTCCATTCATGCATTATTTAATTCCACTTAACCATTTCAAATAGGATACAAGACAAACCCACATTGGAGGTGGTTTCATTTCACAAGTATTTATAATGGTTTCAAGGGAATAAAAAAACTCCCTCAAAGGGTTTATACTAGTCATGGTAGGAAACCATCAATAGTTAACATGGGAATATGGGAGTAACTCATCAACATAAAGACAATTAATTATAATAATTTCACATTTTAAAGGATCCAGATGGAAGCTTATACATAATGAATGATGTTTAATCATATATACATCATGAATTTTAGTGAAAATAGTGAAACCACCTACCATATACTAGTATCTAACCCCTCTTTCAATATCAGCCTCTAATACTAGATATAACAGAAGAAATAAATTAAAAAACATTCCTTAAAAATTGAGAATATTTGCTCATATGGAGATAATTTAGAAGAAAATGAGTTAAACAAATTAAATAATGAATTTTTTAATATCCTTATTGATAGTGATCCAACATGTCTGATAATTCCCAAATTAGACTTTATATGAAGGAGTTCATCCCTATCCTAGGATGAGTAAAAGGGTAACATCATATAGTCTACTATACCTGGAATGATGTATGAGAATTCAGTGATACGGGTTAAAATAGTTATGGGGATAAGGTAAATTCATTAGTTTTTAATGGGCACAAGGTTGGTTGCTTGGTTTTCAAAACTGCATTGTTTTCTCTGATCAAAGTGACAACCCCTCTCACGGCTAGGGGAAAGGATTGAAAATTTGTTCACAACCCCTGTTTGTTCACTTTCAAACATGAACCTTCCTCATCCACCCCCACATAGGTAGGGAAACAATTATAAGAAACGACATTCCAAATAGTTGAAAAACACATGCAATTTATTAAATATTTGACACAACACTTTGTCCTAACTTACATAGTTAAACTAATCAGTCACCTTAATTTTTGGGTTGTGTGGTTGAGCCATATAGTTTCAAAAAATATTGATTCAACAATTCACCTCCAAACATTCCCCTAATAATTAATTTCTTTCTTTTAATAAGACAAATATGCTCAAAATCCTTTATAACCTCCTTATGAATTCTCAAATAGATATAATTAGAAATTAGAAATGAAAATTAATGGATCCATATGTTGTATAAAAACATGAATATTATAACACCCCCTCCATATAAATTTTCATCCTTATGAATCATTGGTGGTTATCAAAATGAATAACCCATCCAACCAAGGTCAGGAATTCCCATTCAAATAGTAATGTTGCATTTCCAAATTCCCAATGCACCTCTAAGAACTACTTCAAACATTTAGTGATTAAAACACTAAAAAAATACAATACTCATATAATCCATCAAATAATTAATATGAATCTTATGAGAGACCATATAACCTAATACATTATCATTTAATCAGCTTCTACATCAAAAAACCTCCGGTTCTCCCCATAATAGGTTTTATCCATGAAAAACCAATTCCATGTCATAATACTCCCACATTCGTAATTTCATTTTGAATAATTCCTTCAACATCCTAGTGACTCTCTCAGCGCTATCCTTATCTAATTAAACTTGGTCACACACAAGTGCATTTCCCTTAGTCCTAATATATATTTTAATGGTTGACCTCTAGTTGACCAAGATTAACTTGGTCTTATCATCCCTTCTTTAAAAATTTATAGGTAAACATTAAAATTTACCCATCTTATCCTAATATCATACCTAATGTGGTTCTACACTGACTTCACACAACTAATCTAAATAATTCAATTTGAACCACCATTAGTTGAAAATTTATAAAAGATCACTCATATTAGATAGCCATCAGGTCACCAAAATTATATTTTGATGCCCTAATAACAAATAATAACAAGATCATTTGAAAAACTCCTCAAATCCCATAACCATCTTCTGGTGAACACACATAATCATTATTATTATCATTATACAATATTAACTTTGTATCATTTTTGATCCAGTGTTCTTGGATCATTACATATAACTATATCAACTAAGCCTTACTATAGGACTCGGTAACCTTAGAAACAAACTACTGGAGTCCATGAATTATCCAAGGTTTTCTATACTCAATATTATAAAAGTGAAATATATATACATATCAGAGATTTCCAAACCTACAAACATCGACTAAGGCCAATTGTTGTATTCCACTTGGTGGTCAAGTCCATGAATTGGATGGTTTTTGTGAGTTATTCTAATGAATTTCTACTCAATAGTCCAGGTGTCACTCTTGATAGTCCATGCCTCTATACCGATTAAGATTCAGCACAATTAATTATGATATAAACAATATATTTTCTCATTCCATGTGTTCTAATGCTTGACATTTACCCTGAAATCTAGTCATAGATTTTTCCATCGACCAATGACATCCCAGATCTAAAAACCCATCCAAAACCCATCCCTCTTCCATCA
Source organism: Viscum album (assembly GCA_963277665.1). Taxonomy (NCBI): domain Eukaryota; kingdom Viridiplantae; phylum Streptophyta; class Magnoliopsida; order Santalales; family Viscaceae; genus Viscum; species Viscum album. The sequence goes on along the minus strand of OY728137.1, from coordinate 1,825,269,437 downwards.
AAACTGATCCGCACAACATTCATCCACTAATAGGCTATGGTGATCTACTCACTGTATTAATGTTTTACAAAACTAATCGATCGCAACTCCCATAGAGTTCCTTCATTAAACTAGAAATGTATTTAATTTAATTATATTGATATATAGTTGATTCCCTCTTATAGTACCTAGAACTGTGTCACAATATCGAGTAAGATCATCACTTAACTGTAAGAAAACTAAGATATTATTTATGACAAGTGTCATAACACAACAACCCATTTCACCTCTGTACTACCTTTCATGAATTAATGTGCTACCAATCCTTTACATCACCCTCAACTATTTAAAACCCCATGTCTAAATCTACAATCCAAACATGACTACAAACCTAATCTATGTTTTAAAACAAGTATAAAACTCGAGACCCAGAGTGTTTAAAAACTTCTAGCTCACACACATCCAAAATCAATTGTGAACATTTCTCATAAGGTTCCATACAATCACATTCCCCCTTCCTCAAAAGAAATTCTTGTGAAAATCTATGTGAAAAATATTCCTTAAAAATTCCAAATCAAATCTCTATCCTCACAAGTGTAAAATGAGAACATGATAGTTTCACAAATTCACATGTGAAACTCTTCATGGAATGTGCTCAAACACATCAAATGTAAAGGGAAATATATTCATAATTCAATCTCAAATTGGTGGATTTATTACACTAAATCAACTATTAAATCATAATCTAAATCATTGTGAAAATTCAACGTTATAAAACTACAAAAAACTATATCATTCATAAAAAATATGAACACCCATATCACTCATATCTAGAGATGACCCACATATGTGTCTTTCAAATACACATGAACCCCATTTCTCTATCAATCGTGATGGAACATATTCATGGTACAATGTTCCCTTATCCCTCAAACTGTGAAATGTAGTTAAACATCATGATGAAATAGCATATGATTTCATTTCACCATTTTCTGTACTAATGGGAACTATGTGTAGGAATACATACTACCCATAAATTAATATACCAACCGGGACAATCATTAACATTAATTTACAGGTCCAACAACATTATGTACTCAAAACACGTGATAGTATAATCATGGATTCTACTAGAGTCATTTCATTCCATTTGACCATTAACAATGACAACTTGTTCTTGAGCCTAAATATATATGAAAAAAGAAATTTCATTCGACCAACTAAGTGAATGACCATGTAGAATAACGCTATTCTAAAAAAAACCCAAGAATCTGAGATGCTCCCATGACTTACAATGTTTAACATACTACATTACTACCCATCTTCTCAAGGGTATCGTTTTATCAATAAGAGTTTTACTTGAGTCCAACGATACATGAATATAACTCAATGTGACAAAAAAACTCAACACAATCATTTATCAATACATTTACCACTAAAGGTGATACCTCAATTGACATAACCCCTTTCTCATCGAAGGCATTAATTTTGAAAATAATTTGTTCTTAAAATTTTCACTAGGCTTATCCACCTAATATTTATGCTCATTGTAAAAGAGGAATTCAATAAAGATCAATGGGTAACATCCATTTTCTCTCAAATGTAATCTCTTAATGAAAATTTCAACTAACCCATTACACTCGAGAATTTATAAATTCACAAATAAAAGTATTTATTAAAATTATACCAATGAAACTCATTTATCACAATAAATAAATTATCCCGAATTCATTAAATACTTTTTACCAATTACAGAAAAGTGTAATTTCCCCTCTATTTAGACAGTGTCTCGAGACCTATAGGTAAGAGGTTCCACTATAACACCCAAACATTTTTGGAGATAGATTATTTTTAATTTCATTGATGTCTTTTGTTGTAAACTACACCCGGATTATCTTTCTCTATATGCAAAACTCTATTGGCTTGCAGTATACACAACACTAATCGTGGCTTGTGTTGCACACAATTTCATGTTATTTGGATATAATTCATTTCACACAACACTGAGTATATATTTTGTTAAATTCATAAATAAACTAATATTTTATTATTTTACAAACAATAGCAAAATAATCTTTCACTTCATGCAACACTAACGTGGCTTGTGTTACACGCAAGAATGACATTCCTCGATAGCTTGTGGGGTATGAAATACCGAGTATTACTAAAAAAATGAAATATTATTTAATGGGATATAAAATATATGTAATGAATATTATTAATCATATTTTTAATTTTATAGAATTTTCATTCATATTACACATCTTCAAGAACATGTTATGAGAAAAAAACAATTTTTGGATATTTTTTTAAAAAAAATGCATTTTTAACACCTTTTAATGTAGCAACCATTTTAAATGTATTTTTTGACAATTTTTTTTGTTATATTTGAAAGGATAAACTTATTATTTTGAAGTGGGACATAAAAATATACTTTGGACAATTTTTTTCTAATAACTTTCAAATTTTGATGAATATGGAAAATATACTAAATTTTAATTGAAAACAATTTTTTTCATAAAAATAATTTATATGGTTAAAGTATATAATTTAATGGTTTTAATGTATAATTAGAATATAGTTTTACTATTTAATATAATTTATGTCATTATCATTAATTTTACATTGAATTCACAAGTAAAAACATTTCAACCTTTTGCAATGTTTTAACTTTTAAAACCCATTTTCTCAACAAGGGGATTAATTTTAAATTAATTACTCAAACTTATATGTTTTTAATTTTGAAATATGGGTTCTGTATTTGGAATAATTTTTTCCCAATTATGTTAATATTCTTGTTTTACTTTTTGGCATTATGAATAGTAACTTTGGTAATTATTTTTATCACCATGGTTAAAGGTGAATCGGGTAATTAAGGGTACAAATAATATTATAAAATTACCTTAACACCTATAAAAATATAATTGGATGATTAAATTATACCCTTATCATATATTTTAGAAATTTAATCTCTTTATTTCCACTTACCTATGAAAATGACATAAATGTAATAAAAACTAATGAAATGGACAAACATTCACAATCCCTTTTTATATAAGTCTCTTAATTTTAATATATGAATAAATATGATTTATAATCGAATATAGATATTATATAGAAAGATAAAATAAATAAAAACATCATAAAATTTTAATTATAATTTATAGAGATTAAATTTTTACCATTAATGATTACACAATTATGATTTAGAAATTATGTTATTAATTGAAATATCTAATAAATTGAATTTAAAATGTCACAAAAATAACATATGAACTAATTAATGTTCTCCATAAAATTTCTAGGTGACTATGACATGTTAATAGTGTATGTAATATTTTTTCGCATTATCTTCTATGTGAATTTTATTTAAAGTATAATAATTGAATAGTGTTAAAATTGACACTATTGATTTTTTATAAACATAATATTTTATTATATTTTTTAAAAATAATAAATATATTTAAAAATTACATGGTGATAATTATATAGTCTGAAATTTCATAAAGTATCCATTTATGACCAATTAACACCACATAAGTAAATTTCATTATCATTAATTATTTATAATGTTATTACCAAAATAAAACATTAATAGAATAACTAAGGGTCAATTAAAATGATAAGGTTTAAATTGAAAAAATAAGTTGTATAAAATTTGTAGTTTGAAAATATTACAACCCTATATTGTCTCATATTAGAATTATAAACACTTTAAAGGTTTTTGTGTAGGGTTTGATTTTATTATAAATTAATATTTTTGAGATTTTCCAAAAGTGCCCCTCTCCTCTCTTATAAATAGGCAACTCCTCCCTCTCCACTTCACTCTATTTTGATAATTCAAGCTCAGAAAAACCCTCTCATTTTCTATTCTCAACATCCCTAGTCACATTCAATAAGTTTTTTTCTTCTCAAAATAGAACTCTAGTTCCCTATGATGGGATATAAGGATGCACATTGAGGAATATGTAATCTATTCTACCAATTTTTTCAAATTTTCTTCTTCTTATACTTCCTCTTCTTTTGTTGTTTCATTATAAATTAATAAAATAAGTATAACTAATATACTGATATTTTATTATAAATATGAATCAACCCTATTTCACCTTTTATCCATCCTATGAGAAATGAAATCACCATATATGCGTACGTACGGATTTCCGTCTCCACACCATGGTGTAGTCTGTTTTTCACCACCGCCTTACATGGATGGGTATAATGGTGGAAAAAATAACTATATATGGTTACTATAACATAATAATAATTCTGAGATATTATGTCACGACCCGTCCTCGGGGCCCGTGCCATTACTACCCCAAGCCCTCCATCCATAGTCCAGGGGCTGGCGACTAGCACCAAAGATGTAAATCCCAATAACTGGGTAGGCATTGCCTTTATAAAAGTAAACAAAACACCACAGAGTACAAGCTGAAGTAAAACACTAAGTAAAAAAGAAAAGTTCTGAAAGGTAAATGGGCCAGAATACAAACCCAAATGAAAGTAAAACTACAACTGAACAAGTACAACAGAAAAAGACAACAGCTGGAAGAATGGAAGTGGCTCCTGGGTCGTCCTACTCGAATCCTACCTGAAGGGTAGGTACAGATGGCGCAGCTCCTGGATCGTCCACCACGGATCCTACCTGAAGGGTAGGTATAGATAGCCTCCACAACGCTCTCGCCCGTCAACCTCCTCTGAGTGTCGTCTCTCCGTGAAGTACACCTATGGATACTGACTCGTCGTGTAGTCCACCTCCGGGTACCGTCCAGTCCTTGAACACTAGGCCTCTGTCAGCACTGCTCGTCATCTGCAACCAACACAACAAGGTGCGGGCATAGCCCGTGCAGGGGTGAGTATAACGATACTCAGTAGGGACCCCGAGACCCTCAAGGTATCACTAAAACCAACATGGATAACCACAAAGAAGATCTCAAAAGATAACCTCTACTTAGATATATTCTCATGCATATACCTAAGTTATCAAGTAACCCATCTCAATCATGAGGAAAGCACCAAGATCATGAAATCAACGGATAACCACTACCCAGGTATATGCCCATACATATACCTAAGTTATCAAGTGAACCATCTCAATCATGAGGTATGCACAAGGTCATAGACTCAGCTCAAGCCAGGATTTTCATTATCAAAACTGTAACTACTGAAGAGCTCCATCTCTGGAGCGTACAGTGGTCCTGTCATAACTCTGAGGTATTGCTCACTAACCTAAGACTGCCGAGGTACTCCTCCTGTCGAGTAATGAGGTCCAGCCACCCAAACACAGTAGTTCTTCCCGCCGGGGTATGCCACCCAAACACAGTAGTGCTCCGTCCAACATGGGTCTTCACCTCACAAAGTAGTGCTCCGTCCACTGGGCTAGTCGACTCACTCCAAGTTGAGTTGGTCAAGCAGTCGTTAGGTCTCAGTCGGCTACACGGTCTCCGTACTCCGCACGCTCGTCTCTGGGAGGGTCCACTCCACGAGCTACAGGTCGATACCTCAAGTATCTCAAAGTCCCACGAAGAAGTATCTCAAAGGACCACCTCGTCATAGGGGTCTCAACGCAACAGACGGCGTGTCAATCGGACGCCCGGTCTGTGAGTTATTAGCCATTTCGTCCCAGGGGCCCGGTTGGTTTTATGAGCGAACCAACCCGGCCGTATCTCAATTGTACCCCGAACTCTCATAGGGTATACTCAAAGGGTCCATTTCTCAACGTGATCACCAACGCCGCAGACGGTTCGTCAAACAGACGTCCGGTCTGAAAGATATCATTTGTTCCGTTCCAGGGGCCCGGTTGGATTTCGAGTACAATCCAACCCGGCCACTATCCAACAACAACTAAAACTCGGGCGAAGTATGCAAAAAGTTCCATCTCATCAAGAGGAAATCAACGAGACAGACGACGCGTCAATCGGACGCCCGGTCTGTGAGTTATTGGCTTTTTCGTTCCGGGGGCCCGGTTTGTTTCATGAGCAAACCAACCCGACCGCACTCCGACGGTGTCCAAACCTCGAGCGGATTAAGCCAAAAGTTCCGACTCATCAAGAGGAAACCAACAAAGTCGACGCCACGTCCATCGGACGTCCGAAACTCAAGATATAAGCGTTTCCGCTCTGAGGGCCCGGTTGGTTTCGTATCCGAACCAACCCGGCCGAACCCAAAGTATTCCGAAACCTTGAGTGTAATATACCAAAACGCCCGTCTCAATCCAAGGGTCACATCGCCGCTGATGGTACGTCGATCGGAGGTCTACAGGTGATGATATGAGGGAAAAATTGTGAGGGGTCCGATAACGGGGGGTCTGGGCCCGGACCGACCCGGCCCATCCCCCCAGGGTTTCCCTGAACCGGGCGGACCCGACCCGGGTCCGTGTCCGACCCGGCAGGGCACGGCCCGGCCCAGCCGTCCTGGGCGGCTCAACGCTGGCCGAGCGGCCGTGCCAAACGAGCCCCCCCCCCCCCCCCCCCCCCCCGCGCGCGGGGGGGGGGGGGGGGGCTTCTGGTTGTCACTGGACGTGGCAGATTTTTCCGGCAGCACGCCAGGCGCCGCTACGGCGGCCGGGCGCGGCAGCAGGGGCGTCCACGGACCACCGGACGTGCTCCGGTGGTCCGATTCGCCTGCGGTCTTCACCAGAGATCATCCTGGGACCTGACCTTCGCTGAAAAGCCTTCAAAACGCCTTCACGGCCTACCTCCCCATCGTCCGTCGATCCACACATCGACAACAAAACACGAGGTCTTCAAATCGCCTCCTCGGCCCCAACTCCGCCCGCGGTTTCGTTCATCCCCAACGGCGCGGCGCGACGACAATGCGCTTCTTCTCCGCGTTCTTTCTCGTGTCCACACGGTGTTGTTTCACTGTGCCGCCTTTGTTCGTGCTGCAACGAATAAAAACAAAAAAGGGGGAGGAGAGTCGGCCGTGTTCGTGCGATCCGACCTCCTCCCGTTATGTTGGTAACAAGCGGCCCAAAATACAAAGAACATCAAGGAAATTTCACGAACAAAAGAGAAACAACCCAAACAGTTTTTCCCCGCAACAGATTATTCCCAACCTGCAAGGAAAATGTTCGCGGATCAACTAGGTAATAAGTTGATCCGTGTTCTTTGTTTTCTTTATAAAGAAAGAAACAAGGGAATAAAATCATTCTCAAACATAATTCCCTACCTCAAGCATTGTCTTCGAACGCGAGGTCGTCGCAGAATTAACCGTCGCTGAAGAAAAGGATCGTCGCGGAAGAAACGTCGCTGAAGGAGCGTCCTGGAAGAAGCGTCGTTGATGTCATGGTACAGGGCGTCGCATCGTCGATCTCCGAAGGTTTAGCATTCTTCGTCGAAGGTCAGAGGATTCTTTGCGTTTTTCGCATTCTTCGTCCAAGAAGAACGATTTCCTCCAAATCCTCTCCACGCCACAAGTTCCAACAGAAATAAAATAAGAGTTATCTTATTTTATTAACGCACATGACACGTTTGAATTTCAAAACAAATGAAATGAACAATTAATTCAATGAATTAATTATAACGATTTATCTGCCCAATTAATGAGGCCTTTCTTAACCACAATAACGCACAGTTGACTTTCATTAAAGAGGGGGGTTGCGGGTGCATTACATAGAAGGAAAGAAACGGTGGGGATCATGTGGGACCCACCTCACAAATATCCTACCAAGTGGGTAGAATATTTTGGGTGCCACCATATCCTCTTAACCTAGCTTAAGTGGCTTTTAAGTGGCATTAAGTGAAATAAAATAAACTTGTTGCACCACATTATTTTATTTCTTAACTTAACCCCAAAAATTAAAAACCACGCCTGAGCAAACACAACTCTAGAAAAGGAGTTTCTAAGAAAATATCGGCGCTGCGATTCCATCGGTGCCCTCAGAATTCAATTCCGAGCACCGGTTCAAAAGTTATAAAAACTTGCTTGTTTGTTCACTGAACATACCCGAGCTAATCTTCGGAAATTAATTCAGAGCACACCGGGCCTCGGAATCAGGCGCCGTCAGAAACTATGTTCTTGTAAAATCCCAAAGAAAATTTAGAAGTAAAATTTTTCTTTAATTTTACGGGTCTTTACATTACTCCCACCTTAGGGCTTTACGTCCTCATAAAGCCTTAACACAAACTAGGGTTACAAAAGCGGTACTGAGCACGCATCTAAGCCTTCCACTCCCATTTGCTTACCTAGAGGTTCCTGTACTACTAGTGAAAGTGCTCTAGAGGAATCGACCGTCCTCGTAGGACCCGCTCCTGTCGATCCTCGATCCCAACTAGAACCTTCGTGAAAGACACCCCATCGCCATTGTCCTTCTCCCCATGGTCGATGATATGCGAAGGGTCGAGCACGTATCTCCTCAGTTGAGATACGTGGAAATCATCATGCACCTGGTGCAACTTAGGTGGATGGGTCATGCAGTAAACCACCCCACCTACCTAGCTGAGGACCTAAGAAGGTCCACTGAACCTCGGAGATAACTTGCCGCCTTGGCCACATCTCTGTAAACCTCATCGAGGTGAGACCCGTATAAGGATGTGATCGTCATCCTCAAACTCCAGAGGTCTCCAATTCCTGTTAGTACTGAATCTCAAAATGACTGCTGCCACGAGGGTATGTTTGACCGACTCAAGTTTGATCGGTCACACCCTCTTGTGAAAGAGTTACCCTGTGCTGCTTGGGGTTTCCTTTTTCGCCGACCAAGGAAAACCCATCCCGACGTCGTAGTTAAACCACATCCTTTTTGCCTAATACCGTCAATTTGTGTATGAACTATGATTGCCCAGTCCATACTCAAACCAACGTTGTAAGGCCTCAATGCTGCCACCAAGTGATTCCAGCCGAAAATCTAACCTCGAGGGTTTGACCACACCCGGCGTAAGTGTGATTATCGAGTCTCCTCCCAAGGTGTCTCCAGACATGAGGGTCAAGTCCATGGATTACAGGAAACTCTAGGTCTGGGGAAAGATCCATGAAATCAAGGAATGATTCATATCGATGTATGTTACTACAGTAGCTAGTAGTGGACACAGATTGTCCCTTGAATCATTTTTTGAGCCATTGGGTCACACTCCTTGACCGCATGCAGCCGCACTCTTCCTTCGCCCTCCAGCTCCCTGAGCCTGGCAGGAACAACTAAGGCGGGTGTTTGTAGCATGTTAAGATGTACACCACCTCATGTTGCTTTCCTAGATCTGCCTCCACGTCTTCTGCTTTGTAGAGTCATCTCTTCTTAAAAGCTTCCTCTTCGTAAAAAACTTAACCCGCTCGAGTCTCTAAGACTGGCGCCAGTTTCCTATTTCTTACCGCACTGTCTAGTCTTCATCTGCTCCTGGATGATCTGCACCTTCTTTGCCTACGATCTGTAAGAGCCGCTAAGATTTCTCCTTTGCCAAAAAGAGAAACTCAGTCTCATCCCTTGGATTAACCACACCCATTGCCTAATACAATCAATCCCGACATGAATGATGCATTCATGCCATGGATGACGTCGTAAGGCCTCGACGTAACTACTAAGAGATCCAACTGTCACTCTCGCCTCCAAGGGTCGAGTCACACTGTCGACATCAGTGTGAGGTCACTGGGTCTCCTCCAGTAGAAATCTCTAAAGTGAGGGTCATGTCAACAGTTTTAACCAGGACCTCTCAATATCAACCAAACAAAAGGACAAGAAAGAAAACATCATAAAGATAAGTGTCTTTTTATTATTGCAGCTCATAGTACAAAGACACGAATACAACAAAAACATGGAAGTAGAAGTACAAGGGACGTATCCACTAGTTTCGCTCCTGTCCACCTGCTCTCGGAGCTCTACCACATTGTCCACTGCTCGGCTGTTGCTCAAGCACTCGTCGCTGCTTCCGCCTCGGTGGCTCCTCCAACGCTTGCGAATCGACAGTGCGGGGGGTCAGACAGTCATGTGCCAGGTGACCCTTCCTGCCGCAGGAGTAACACTGTCTGTTTCTAGCACACTTGGATCTGACCCCACCCTGGGTTCCCTGCACCACCGATCCTAAAACCCGAGATCACCTAACTGCTGGTCTGGTTCTCCTGGACCTCTGCATCATCTATCTACTACCCACAGATGACTCGAATACTGATCGAAAAACACACAGCAAAGGCAGCAGCTCTGGAACACGCTCAGAGTTTAGAGCTTCTGGCACAAAATCCACCCTAAAGAAGGTCTCTAAGACTTCCCATGCGAAGGTAATCCCATCGCAAAACTGGAACAAGTGGCTCCACCACCTGCTTGCTGCTGCCCGAAAAAGGCTGGCAGCAAAGATCGCCATGAAGTTTGCCGGCGTCCCCACTAGCCTGAACACTCTCACCATAGCCTCTATCCAATCCTCAACAGCCTGTGGGTCCGTCTCTCCCCGGAAACCTAGGTGGCCTCTGGCACTGGAACTCGTGCAGCGCACTCAAGTGGCGTGCACCGCCTACTGCTGGGGCTGGTGGCATCAGTGGCCCAACATATGGTAGTACCCCTGGTGCCTCCACTGGTGCCTCAACTGCAAGAGGGCCCTGTACCGAAGCCTCGTCGCTCTGAAGGCTGTCAGTACGCACATCCCTCTGGGCTCTAGCTAGTCATCCGTAAAAAAGAATCCTGAAGAAACAACGTGACACGGTCAAACTATTATACCTGGTGATCTGGCCTGGTTTGAGATGACATTAAAAAACTTCTTGAAACACACATGTAATCAATGTTTTTGTGCTCAAAGTCAGAAATCAGTTGTCAGGGTCCTGGTGTATGGATACGTCGGCCACCCGCACCAACACTGGACTCCCTGAACTGAAAACCACACTCGGTACTCTTAACACTATTGTTTCACAGAAAGAAAATATCAAAGTTATAAGTTCTATGGTAGAACCGACTCCTTTGATACCAATTTTTGAAGACCCTTCCTCTAGGCCTGTGTCGTGACTTCCGCAAGCCCGCCATCCATAGGCCAGGGGCTGGAGACTAGCACCAAATGCATAAATCTTAATAACTGGGAAGCCATCGCCTTTATAAAAGTAAACAAAACAGCACAGATTACAAGCGGAAGTAAAAAACTAAGTACAAAGAGAAGTGCTGAAAGGTAAATGGAACAGAATAAAAACCCAAATGAAAGTACAACTACAACTGAACAAGTAAAACAGAAAAAGACAACAGCTGGAAGAACGGAAGCGGCTCCTGGTTCGTCCTCCTCAGATCCTACCTGAAGGGTAGGTACAGATGACGCAACTCCTGGATCGTCCACCACAGATCCTACCTGATAGGTAGGTACAGATTGCCTCCACAACGCTCTTGCCCGTCAACCTCCTCTGAGTTTCATCTCACCGTGAATGTCCACCTCCGGATATTGACACGTCGTGTAGTCCACCTTCGGGTACTAACTCGTCATGTAGTCCAGCTCTGGGTACCGTCCAATCCTCGAATACTCGGCCTCCGTCAGCAATGCCCGTCATCTGCAACCAACACAACAAGGTGCTGGCATAGCCCATGCAGGGGTGAGTATAACAATACTCAGTAGGGACCCCGAGACCCTCAAGGTCTCACTAAAAACAACATGTATAACCCCAAATAAGATCTCAACAGATAACCTCTACTTAGATATTTTCCCATGCATATACCTAAGTTATCAAATAACCCATCTCAATCATGAGGAAAACACCAAGATCATGAAATCATTGGATAATCACTATCCAAGTATATTCCCGTACATATATCTAAGTTATCAAGTGACCCATCTCAATCATGAGGTAAACACGAGGTCATAGACTCAGCTCAAACCAGGATTTTCATTATCGAATCCATAACTGCTGAAGAGCCTCGTCTCTGGAGTGTACAGTGGTCCTGTCACGACTCCGAGGTACTGCTCACTAACCTAAGACTGCTGAGGTACTCCTCTTATAGAGTACCACGGGCAAACCACCCAAACACAGTAGTGCTTCCTGTCGGGGTATGCCACCCAAACACAGTAGTGCACACCCCCTAGTAGCCTGCAGAGGTACTCACCGGACGAGTACCACGGGTCTGCACTGTCACACAGGTAGTGCTCCATCCTCCATGGGTCTGCACCTAGAAAATTAGTGCTCCGTCCACTGGGCTAGTCGACACACTCCAAGTCGAGTCGGTCAAGCAGTCTTCTGGTCTCAGTCGTCTATACGGTCTCCGTACTCCGCACGCTCATCTCTAGGAGGGTCCGCTCCACGAGCTACAGGTCGATACTCAAAGTATCTCAAAGTTTCACGAAGAAGTATCTCAAAGAATTGCCTCGTCATAGGGGTCTCAATGCAACAGACGGCGCATCAATCGGACGCCCGGTCTGTGAGTTATTAGTCTTTTCGTCTTAGGGGCCCGGTTGGTTTCGTGAGCGAACCAACCCAGCTGTATCTCAACTATACCCCGAACTCTCATAGGGTACATTTAAAGGGACCGTTTCTCAACGTGATCACCAACGCCGCTGACGGTTTGTCAAACGGACGTCCAGTCTGAAAGATATCAGTTGTTCCGTTCCAGGGGCCCGGCTAGATTTCGGGTACAATCCAACCCGGCCACTATCCAATAGCAACCAAAACTCGGGCTAAGTATGCCAAAAGTTCCTTCTCATCAAGAGTAAATCAACGAGATAAACGGCGCGTCAATCGGACGCCCGGTCTGTGAGTTATTGGCTTTTTTGTTCCGGGGGCCCGGTTGGTTTCGTGAGGGAACCAACCCTACCGCACTCCAATAGTGTCCAAAGCTCGAGTGAAGTAAGCCAAAAGTTCCGTCTAATCAAGAGGAAACCAACAAAGTCGGCGGCACATCAATCGGACATCCGAAACTCAAGATATAAGTGTTTCCGCTCCAAGGGCCCGGTTGGTTTCGTATCCGAACCAACCGAGCTGAACACAAAGTATTCCGAAACCTTGTGTATAATATATCGAAACGACCTTCTCGATCCAAGAGTCGCATCGCCGCTGACGGTACATCGATCGGAGGTCTACAGCTCATGATATGAGAGAAAAACCGTGAGGGGTCCGAAAACGGGGGCTTCCGCGGACCACCGGACGAACTCCGGTGGCCCGATTCGCCTGCAGTCTTTGCCAGAGATCATCCTGGGACCCGACCTTCACTGTAAAGCCTTAAAAATGCCTTCGAGGCCTACCTCACCATCATCCGTCGATCCACACTTTGACAAAAAAACGCGGGGTCTTCAAATCGCCTCCTCGGCCCCGACTCTGCCCGTAGTTTCGTTCGACCCCAACGGCGCGGCGCGACGGAGCCGCGCTTCTTCTCCATGTTCTTTCTCGTGTTTGCACAGTTCCATTTCCCTGTGCCGCCTTTGTTCGTGCCGCAACGAATCAAAACAACAAATGGGGGAGGAGAGTCGGTCGTGTTCGTGCGGTCCGACCTCCTCTCGTTAAGTTGGTAACAAGCGGCCCAAAAGACATAGAACAACAAGTAAATTTCATGAACAAAAGAGAAACAACCCAAACAGTTTTTCCCCGTAACAGATTATTCCCAACCTGCAAGGAAAACGTTCAAGGATCAACTAGGAAATAAATTGATCCATGTTCTTTGTTTTCTTTAGAAATAAATAAACAAGGGAATAAAATCATTCTCAAACATAATTCCCTACCTCAAACGTTGTCGTCGAACGCGAGTTCGTCGCGGAATTAACCGTCACGGAAGAAGACGATTGTTGCAAAAGGAGCGTCATAGAAGAAGCATCGTTGATGTCTCGGTACACGGCGTCGCGTCGTCGATCTCCGATGGTTTGGCATTCTTCTTCCGAGGTCGGAGCGTTCTTCACGTTCTTCGTCGAAGAAGAACGCTTTCCTCCAAATCTTCTCCACGCCACAAGTTCCAACAGAAATACATTAAGAGTTATCTTATTTTATTAATGCACATGACATGTTTGAATTTTAGAAGAATGGAAATAAACAATTAATTCAATGAATTAATTGTAACGATTTAACTGCCCAATTAATGAGGCGTTTCTTAACCAGAAAAACGCACGGTTGACTTTCATTAAAGAGGGGGGTTGCAAGTGCATTACTTAGAAGGAAAGAAACGATTGGGCTCGTGTGGTCCCCACCTAAAAAATATCCTACCATGTGGGTAGGATATTTTGGGTTCCACCCTATCCGCTTAACCTAGCTTAAGTGGCTTTTAAGTGGCTTTAAGTGAAATAAAATAAAGTTGTCGCACCACTTTATTTTATTTCTTAACTTAACCCCAAAAATTAAAAACCACACCTGAGCAAATGAAACTCTGGAAAAGGCGTTCCTAAGAAAATACCGGCACTGCGTTTCCATCGGTGCCCTCAGAATTCGATTCCGAGCACTGGTTCAAAAGTTTGAAAAACTTGCTCGTTCGTTCACTGAACGTACCCGAGCTAAACTTCGAAAATTAATTCCAGGCACACCGGGCCTCGGAATCAGTCGCCATCAGAAACTGCATTCTTGTAAAATCCCAAATAAAATTTAGAAAAAAAAAATTCCTTGATTTTAATTGGTCTTTACATATTATACACCATCCAATTTAATACCGTTCAACAATTATGTTAATGATATCATCGCTCGTGCGTACGTATGACTTACCGTCTCCACAAGACGATTATATTCATTCTTCACGTTAACCATTCAAGAATTATTATAATGTATATATAATAAAAAATAATTAAATATATGATATAATAATGATACTAGATTTATGTATATATATATATCATTTACTTACTTTCATTCAATTCAATTTATGTGGGAAATGAAAATAGTGTTCATGCGTACGTACGACCTACCGTCTCCATGAACGGTGTATTCCATTTCATTTATCTGTTATATATATATATATAATTAATATATTATATATATATACATCATTTTTACATTCTCTAATTATGTAAATATTGATCTATGTAATCATATGAAGAATAAAAAGTCCATACACGTACGATTATTACCCAAAATGTTCCTTTAACATGGAATTAACAAATGAAAGGCTAATATAAAGTCATAAGTGAATCATATATGATATCATAAATATTATTATGGTTCTATTAAAAGTTAATAATATTTCTAAACCTACAATACATGAGTTTCAAACACATACAGAAGAAATCAGATCTAAGGTTAGGGATAATTTTGCAATCTCATTTTTATATGATATTGTTTATACATAAGTATTTTTTGGGGATATATTTATCATCCATGACCATGTTTAATTAAATTTTTTTCATAAAATGTATAATATTCTTCTATTTATGTTTAAATTCATTTTTACCAATTTTTGACTATAAAAACATGGTATGGAATGAATCACTCATTTGTTCACCTTACGAGGTACTGTTTGACTTTTTCGATAAAAGTACATAGAGAATGTTTTTTTAGCTCTACAACATAAACAGATTTTTACGTATTCTTAACAATTTATTTCTATTATTCATTCTCTATATTATTTCATGTTAATTTTCAACTATATTATTTTCTTTTAAAATTGTGCGGCATTTTGAGAAATGAATTTTTTTTTTGAAGAAGAAAGGATATTTTCTTCAAGAACATAGTTCAACTAGTTTATCAAAATTATTTCCCATATAAGATGACATAGGGTAATGTTTCTATCAGTATTATTACTTTTATTTTATTATTTTTTTTATGAAATTAATTTTATGAAATCCATTTATCTCATATATATTATGTTATGATGGCATGATGTTGAAGAATCCCATTTTATTTCATGGGTTATGCTATGCTGAGTGATTTTAGTTTTTGTGGCACATGAAAGAATGATTTTATTATGAGATGGATGGGACCTATATCTCCCTCCAATTTAGTGGGTATATATTTATGTCCCATGATATAGATATATCTTGAATGTCATGTAAATTTGGTTCATTAATACATTGCTGGAATGGAAAGTAAACCTTGTCCAGTAATGGACTTCGTCGACTATGGTGGTCTTGGAAGCAATGCCTTGGATACTATGGAAATCATAATAAGTGATTATTAGTTTTCCAAAATTAAATGTTTTATTCTAATGTTATTATAACATGGTGAATGTTCTTTTCTTATCCATGCCTTACGTAATTCCAAGATATATTCCATTGCTCATGATTTTGATGTTTAAACATTATGTTTATGTTTTTACATTCAAATGCTTATGGTTTATTTTATGTTCTCCTAGTGTACCCTTACGAAGCATTTCAGGTCACCCTTTATATATTTTATTTTATCTAGGATATAAAGAAATGTTTTGGGTAGGAAAATGAATGGGGTAGATCTTTGTGACAGATGTTGAAGATCTTTCACCATGTTTAGAAGATTACGTTCTGAGTTTCCAAAGACACTAAACTAAAACGGTCTTTGAGCATCTGTTAGTTTCATGTATTAAGTATTTTGAAAAAATAAATCTAATGCCCATGTACATCAAGCATGTGTCTCTATATTTGGTATCATATTAAAGGTTTAGTCAACCATTGGAAACTAGGATATGAAAACCTTAGTGACATCCCTAGAGATATTTCGAAGGTATGTCTAGGGATGTAACAATTATTATGTATAACTATAGGTTATAGTCTAATAATTAGGTTAAAAATAATGATTAACCTAGGATTAAACCTAATATGTTATAGATTTAAAGTACTCCACTATGATATGTTGTTTTCGTAGTATGATTCTTTCTTCTCACACTATTCTTTTTCGGTTTTAGAAAATGGATGGAAACATGAGGATTCATGTTAATGGATAATATTATGTACAATGGAATACAATTCTTCATGATAAACCAATTGAAATTGGGGATTGGATGGAGTAACATAATTATTATTCCTAATAATAAATCTCATAATATGATCAATAATATAATCTTTGGTGAGTTTTCTGAAGAAACTAATAAGATAAATATAGAGTATCTTGGTGATCATAGAGGAAATAGTGTTAAATTTTCATCATGTAAATCGTGTGGGAAGATCCATCGAGGATAATGTTTTAAAGGAACTAAAATATGCTTTGGGTGTGGAAAATAAGGACACAAATCCAGAAAATGTATTGTAAAAGGTTCTATTAATGTAATAGACATGAATAATGGTATTAATTAGACATCAACAATAGTTAAATGATTTAAATGTGGAATGTATGAGAATTATGAAAATAGATTCCCTGAGGGAAAATATCACGAAGAGAATCAGTATGCCCGTATAGTTAGTATTTATGTTGTTGATGTTGAAGAAACTAAAAATGATATATGATATGAAAGAATTGTTGAGGAAGAAAATGATGTAGCTCGGTCAATGATTTAAGAAGGCAGTGACATGATTTCATGTTTATCAAGAGTGATTTTGTATAAGTAATTTAATGGTACTATGGAATAAAGAAACATCTAAGGATTTTTACACTATTGTTTTTCCTTAATTATTTGAATGTATTTGTTGAATAGTACATGTAACCATGAAAGTTTATTCATATATATTTGGAAAGCACATGATATGTGCATAAAGAAGGGATAAAGAGATAATGAGATGTCTGTTAGTATTAATGAGCTCATGACTGGTATAAGGACCATGTGATGTCATAGTTTGAGTATATTGAATTTTTGGGATTATGAAATATGGAAAGGGATAACTTTTGATGGAATTCATATTTTCACTATGGTTTTATGGTAATTCATGTTTCAAGAGAATACACGATTAAGGTATTCACATGTTTTGAATGTTACCATCTAAATATATCTTATGATATATAGGGGATAAATGATGTTATTCACATTTTTGTTATATGACGTTTCTGGTAATGGTTTTCATTGTACTTTGAGTTTGGATAGAAGTATTTCTGATAAGCCTAAAGTTTGGAATGGATTATGTTGGACATCATATAGTATTGTTTGAGGATAGAACATTTTCTATATTATTTTTGGAATGATTTTAGAAAGAGGACAGCCCATAAGATGGGTGACAACCTGTCACATCGAACAAGGCAACAGGAATCAAAGCACCAAACGAAGTGCGACATTCCTTTATCACCTACCACTGGCTTATAGGAAGTACTTGGTTAGTAGAAATTAGTTTTATTTAATTAATAGGTATGATAGAGGAATTACAAGACCATTTTAGAACCATATAAGATTAATATCACCATATATGGACTTATGTACATTAACTTGTTCTAGATTTTTTGTCACATCATCTAAAAACACTTAATGAATGAAAAATTCGACTTCATTTCATTAAATAAGAGATAATGTGGAAACTGTTCAATGAATGAACACCAGTGAGATTGTAACAAAATCAAATATGTATTTATTCTCATGAAAAATTCTTCATCTTTATGGAAAGGATCATAAAAACCAAAAATGTTACCCATGTACCTTATTATTTGATAAATTAGATGGTCTCATAAACCAACGTCTATTTATGGATTTCTGGTAGTTAACATTCTCGAAACCATGATCTCTATCACTATACATCAGAACATGATGGTTAGATTTTTTCTTTCATATCTATTCTTTCACTTCCAACCTATGTTATCCTATGTGGAAACCCAGTAATTAGCTACTTTGGGAAACCAATATGTTTCTATAATTCCTTTTTAAAATTATTTTTCAGTATCCCTCTTTACGATGTGGGATTCCATAAAATAAACTTTCAAGTAGTAAAAAATTTATAACCCCAATGAATTTCGATAGAGAAATTCATTTTAATGGGGGTAGAATTTAACACCCTGATATTTTATGATATATATTATTTATAATTTTTTTGATGTCTTCTGTGTACACTACACCAATATTATCTTTCCCTATATGCAACACCATATAGGTTTGCAGTATAAGAAACACTATTCTTGGCTTTTGTTGAACACAATTTGATGTTCTTTTGAAAGAATTAATTTCACACAACACCAAGTATAGATTTTTTTCAATGTATAAATAAAATAAGTTTGGATTATGTTATACGCAACACTAAAGTAATATTTTATTACACGCAGCAGTAACTTGCCTTGTGTTACACACAAGATCGACCTTCCTCAATAGCTTGCGTGGTACGCCATACCGAGTTTCACTAAACAGTGATATATTATTTAATGGGATATAAACTAGAAGGTATGGATATTATTAACCATTTTTTATAATTTTATAAAGTTATCATTCATATTACACGTTTTATAGAACATGTTATGAGTACAAAAAAAAAATTGGATAAAATAAATATTTTCTAAAAAATGCTGTTTTACCACCTTTTGAAGGTGCACACATTTTGAATGAAGTTTTGGACACATTTATAAGTTATATTTGACAAGATAACCTTCTTTATTTGGAAGAGGGATATAAAAATTTACTTTTGATAAATTTGGGATATTTTTTTAGATAACTTTCATTTTTTGATTATTAGTTAAAATGCGCTAAATGTTTATTGAAAAGAAATTCTATCATCGAAATAATATATATGGTCAAAATATATTATTGAATAGTTTTAAAGTATAAATATAATATATTTTTACCATTTAATATAATTAATGTCATTATCTATAATTTTACATTGAATAATAGGTAAAATCATTTCAATCTTTTACAATGTACTAACTTTTGAAACTCGTTTTCTCAACAACCGTATTAATTTTAAATTAATTACTGAAACTTATGTGTTTTGAATTTTGAAAAATATATTCCATATATGGAATAATTAGGCCCAAATTATGTTAATATGAATCTTTTATTTTAGGTCATTATGAATAGTATCTTTGGTAATTATTTTTATTAAAATGGTTGAAGGTGAATTGAGCAATTAAGGGTAAAAATAATATTATAAATTACCATAAAACCTGTAGAAATCCTATTGGATGATTAAATTAGACCCTTATTATCTATTTTTTAAATTGAATCACTTTATTTCCACTTACCTATGAAAATTACATGAATGTAATAAAAACTAATAAAATGGACAAAGTGTCACAATCTATTTTTATATAAGTGTATTAATTTTATTATAAAGATAACTAGGATATAGAATGTAATATATATAGTCTATAGAAATCTAAAATAATTAAACAAGTAATAAAATTTTATTTATAATTTTTATAGATTAAATAATTACAATTAATGATTGCACAATAGTGATGTAGAAATTATTTTATTAATAGTAATATCAAATAAATGGTTTTAAAAATGTTAAAATAAATATCATATGAACTAATTAATGTCCACCATGAATTTTCTAGATGAATATGACATGTTAGGATTGTATTTAATATTTTTTTTGAATTTATCTTCAACGTGAATTTTATTTAAATTCTAATAAATAAATTGTGTCAAAATTGACACTATTGATATTTTCTAAACATATCATTTTATTAAATTATTTAACCATAATAAAAATATTTACAAATTGAAAAGTTATATTTATAAGGTCTAAAATATAATAAATTATCCATTTCTATTCAATTTAGACCACACAAGTAAATTTCATTACCATTAAATATTTAGATTTTTATTACCAAAATTAAAATTTAATAGAATAACTAAGGGTCAATTAAAAATATAATGTTTAAATTGACAAAACAATTTTCCAATATTTATTGGTTGATATGATTAGAACCCTATATCATCACATAATATAATAATAGACACTTTGAATGATTTTTGGGTAGGTTTTTATTTTATTTTAATTTAATATTTTTGAGAGTTTCCTAAAGTGCCCCTATCTTCTCTTATAAAAGGGAACCTCCTCCCTCTCCTCTTCACTCCATTTTGAGCCTTTTAGCTCGAAAAAACCCAGACCTTTTCTATTTTCAACTACCCTAGTTATATTATATAGTATTTGGTTTTCTAAAAAGACCAACTCTAGAGCCCTAAGAGGAAATTTAATGGAGGCATGTTGAGGAAGAGTTAATCTCTTCTACCGATTCTTTCAAATTTATTTCTTATTCTACATTATCTTATTCAGTTATTTCATTATAGAGTAATAAAATCTGTACCACTCATAAAATTATATGTTATTATAAATATTAAAAAACCTTATTTGACCTTCTATCCATCCAACGAAAAATGAAATCAATGCGTGTGCGTACATAAAGATTATCATCTCCACGCCGTGGTGTAATCTGTTTTTCACCACTGTCTTACTTGGATAGGTATAACAGTAGAAATAATTACTATATATGATTACTATAAGATGATAATAATTCGAAGATATTATACACTATCCACATCATTATCTTTTAGCAATTTTTTTAATGATATCATCACTCATGCTTATGTACGATTTACCATCTCCACAACATGATGATATTTATTTTCCACATTATCCATTAAAAAATGATTATAAAGTATATATAATAAATAATAATTAAATATATGATAGAATAATTCTATTGGATTCATGTATATATATGTGTGTTTCATTTACTTCCATTCATTTTAATTTATGAGGGAAATGAAAATAGCGTTCATCCATACGTACGGCCTACCGTCTCCATGAACGGTGTATTCCATTTCATTTATCTATCTATTATATTTATATTTATATAATTAATATATGATATATATAAATATATAAATCATGTTTAACAGTCTCTATATCTGTAAATCATGATATATGTAATAATATGAAGAATAACAAGTCCAAACACGTAATATTATTACCCAAAACGTTGATTTAACAGGGAATTGTCAAATGAACAGGTAATATAAAGTCACAAGTGATTAATATATGATACCATAAATATTTTTATGGTTTTGTTACAAGTAAATAATATTTTTAAACCCACAATACATGGGTTTCAGACACATAAATAAGACATATGACCTAAGGTATGGGATAATTTTGCATTCTCATTTTTATCTAAGATTGTTTATACGCAAGTATTTTCTTGGGATACATTTATCATCCAAGTCCATGATTTATAATATTGTTTTCATAAAATTTTTAATGTTATTCTATGTTTGTTTAAAGTCATTTCTACACATTTTTTATATTTACTACATGGTATGGAAGGAAAATTTCTTTTTTTTTACCATAAGAGGTACTTTTTGATGTTTCCAGTAAAAGTACGAGGAAATTTTTTTTTTACCTATACAACAGGAACAAATGTTTATGAATTCTAAATGAATTATTTCCATGAATATTACTGTATGATATTTCAAGTTTATTTTCAACAGAATTCTTTCATTTTAAAATTGCGCCACATTTTTAGAATAGAAATGTGTTTGAAGAAGAAAGGATATTTTCTTCAAGAATTATGTTCAAATGGTTTATGAAAATTATTTTCCATCTAAGATTCCATAGGATTATGTTTCTATCCCTGTTTTTAACTTTTATTTGATTTTTTTGATTTAATTATTTTTATAAAGTTCATTAATCTTATATGGATTATGTTATAATGGAATAATGTTTAAGAATCCCGTTTTTTTCATCGGTTATGCAATGATGAATGATTTATGTTTTTTTGTAACATATAAGAATGATTTAATTATGATATGGGTGATACCTATATCTCCCTCTAATTCATTGGTTAATGATTTATATCTAATGACATATTCATGTTGGGAACGACAAGTAAATTTGGTTCAAAAATACATGTCTGTAACGATAAGCGGTTCAGTAATGGACATAGACCATTGTAATGGTTTTGGAAGCAATGCCTTGGATACTATGAAAATCATAATATGTGCTTATTAATTATCCGAAATTACATGTTTAATTCCAATTATATTATATAATGGTTAATTTTATTTTATGATCCATTCCTTATGTACTGCCAAGATTTATGTCATTACTAAATTTTTTATGTTTAAATTTTTTGTTAATTTTATTACATTCAAATTCATATGGTTTGTTTTGTGTTATCCATGTTTACCCTTAATGAGAATTTGAGCTCACCCTTTTTATGTATTCTTTTCCATAGGATATAAAGAAAGGTTTTAAGTAGGAAAACAAAAGGGGAAGATCTTTATGGGAGATGTTGAAGATATTTCACCATGAATAGAATATCATATTCCAAGTTTCCAAAGACAATAAAATAATATGGTATTATGGTATATGTTAGTGTCATGTAATAAGTATTCTGAAAAAAATGCAATGTCCATGTATGTAAATTTTAGGTCTCTACAACCACAAAAAAAATTTTAATCATTACACCATTCATATGATCATACCACAACATAAGGAAAAATTCAAATATAAAATATAGACCAAGATTCAATTTAGGTTGTAACTATAATTTTGATTAACTAGATCCTCATATGAATCAATTCCAAAACATCTGAATGATATTTTATTAGTAACTGCATTAGTTATGTTAAAATCCACTATATATTTATAAAAAACTTTATATTAGTGGATACTGAAACTTTAAAATACCATTTTGTATAGAATAATAATACCCCCAAGGGTGTAAGTACAAAATTGAATAAGGATAAGGCTACTATCTACGAGTTAATATATTCAAACCTGAGTTCAATTATATAGGAATTCATTCTTAATTTATAGATTCAATAATCTATAAATTACAAATTTTATCCCCTTTATGTGTAACCCATATATAGTTAACTAATAACATATTTTACAAAACCATAGTGACTTTATCTCAAAAGTTGTATTTTTAAAATGATATACTTGGATACATTTTGGAAGATAGGATTATAGTTATACTATCATAAATTCCCTTGTTATTGTGGTACAAGACTCAAATGTTCATTTTACACACAATTTAACTGAAAACCATAAGAAATGAATTGAATTTGTACAACCAAAAATTCAATGGCCCTAATTTTTTGATGAATTAATTCGCCAAAAATAATAAACCATTTTAAACAATTGCATATAAAAATCATCTTTTTTTAAAAAAAAACTATTAATATTAAACATGATGGAAAAAATCCTCTATTAATTATAACATACTAAAAATATTCACCTATAAAAACAAAATAAGTATAGGGGTTAGTATTGAAGAAACCCTAACAAACTACCCACTACCATGGTTGTCATAGGTATAAGTAAGCACTTTAATCGTATTATCCCATTATATAGAGTTCCAATGTAGATACCCATAGCCTGACGTCCATATTAATTACATTACTTTTTCGGAATATCTGATACATAAAAAAAATACACACCAAAAGACCGTAATAGTTTAGTGTCTTTGGAAACTCAGAATATAATCTTCTAATCTGGTGAAAGATCATCAACATATCCCATAATGATCCTCATTTTTTCATTCCTAGAACTTTTCTTCAAATTCTGGGGAAAATAAAACATATAAAGTGTGATCTCAAATACTAAGTAAGTGTATGCATGGAAAAAATAAGACAAATCATATACATTTGAACTTAGAAAACATGAACATAATGTTTAAACATAAAAATCTTGAGAAATGACATAAAACATGGTAGTACGTAAGGCATAGATCATAAAGAAACATTAATAATGATAAAATAGCATGGGAATAAAACATGTAATTGTGGAAACCATTAAGAAATTGTTATAATTTCTATAGTATCCAAGGCATTGCTGCCAAGACCATCTTAGTGGACAAAGTCCCTTTCTGAATCGAGTTCACTCCTCATTTCTGTCCTGTATCACTGAACCAGATTAACTTGTCATTCCATCCATGTCTATCTCATGAGAAGTAAATCATTACCCAATGCATTGGAGGGAGATATAGGTCTCACCCATCTCATAATGAAATCATTCTTACGTGTGCCACAATAAAAACATAAATCATTTGTCATAACCCAAAGAATAAAATGGGTTTCATAAACATTATCCCATCATAACATAATCCATATAAAACAAATGGATATCATTTCATCATAAGAAAATTTAAACCATGTAAATCATAGAGATATTATATTTTTAACATACTCTTATGAAATAATGTCATCATAGATGGAAAATTGGTTTTGATAAAACACTTGAAATGAATTTTTCAAGAAAATAACTATTCTTCTTCAAAATCATTTTCTTTTCACAAAATTCCATGAAAATTAAAAATAAAAGGATTTTATTGAAAATAGTCATGAAATATTTTAGAGTAATCTTCATGAAAATATGGCGTTATAAAACCATAAAAATACATTCATGCCGTATAAGTTAAAAAAACATTTTTCTCGTACTTTTGTCGAAAAAGTCAAAAAGTACCCCGTATGGTAAACAAAAGAAATATTCCGTACATACCATGTATTAAAAGTAAAAAATGGGTAAAAAGGACTTTAAAAATAAATGATTTTTTTTAGAAAACAGGGACATGGATGATAAATATAACCCCAGTAAACACTTGTGAATAAACAATCTGAGATAAAAAAGATTGTAAAAGTTATCCCTTACCTTATGTCCAATTTATTCCGTATGTGTCCAAGACTCCTGTATAGTGGGTTTAAACATATTATTAACTTGTAACATAACCATAATAATATTTATGATATCATATATTATTCACTTATGACTTTATATTATCTGTTCATTTGTCAATTCCTTGTTAAAGCAACGTTTTGGGAAAAATGGTTTCATTTATCGTCCGTGTTTTGACTTGTAATTATTAATATGATTACATAGATCATTATTACATAAATACAGAATATAAAACATGATTTATATATAATATATATTTAGAATATACATATATATAATAGATCGATAAATGGAAAGAAATACGATGTTCATAGTGACGGTAGGTCGTACGTACGCATGAATGCTCTTTTTCGTTTCTTTATTGAATTGAATGGAATTAATTAGATGACATACATATATATATACATAAATAAAGTAGAATTATTATGTCATATATTTCATTATTACTTATTATATTTACTTTATAATCATTCATGAATTGTTAACATGGAAAATGAATCTCATCGCATCGTGGAGACGGTAATCCGTATGTACGCACGAGAAATGATATCATTCCCATATTTATGGAATGGAATTGGAGTGGATGATATAATATATTAGAATCAGTACGATGTTATAATAATCAAATATTGTAATTCATTACACCATTATACTCATCCATGTAAGGTGGTGGTGGAAACACTGATTACACCACGGCGTGGAGACGATATTCCGTACGTAACACGCACGGTGATTTCATTTTCCATAGGATGGATAGAAGGTGAAATAGGTTTGTTTCATATTTATAATAACATATAAGTATATAAGTAATACATATGTTATTACTTTATAATTAATCAACTAAAGAAGAGTAAGTAGAAGAAGAAAGAAACTTGAAAGAATTGGCAGAAGAAATTACATCTTCCTCGACGCACCTCCATTAAACTTCTTTGTAGGGCACTAGAGTTGGTCTTTTTAGAAGACCAAAACCTTTATGATCTAACTATTGAGGTTGATAATAGGAATTTTCATAGGTTGGACAATCATAAAGGCTCAAAATTGTGTGAGGAGGAGAGGGAGGAGGTTCCCTTTTATAAGGGATGAGAGGGGTATCTTTGGAAAACCATAAAATTTTATTTTATAATAAAGTCATATTCGGTTTTTAATAGCTCCAAATTGTTTTATTTACAAGATAAGGTGGTGATGGGTTGAAATAATCTCAACTAATAGGTTTTAGACAAGTTTAGGTTACTATTTTGACCTTATCATTTATATTTAACTCGGAGTTAAATAATTTAACTTTTATTTTGTCCTCTGGTTTTCTTACACTATATGGTTAATAAACATACTATGTCAAGACAAACGAACCCCAAGTGGTTCTTTATTAATATATATATCCTTATATAAGTCATTTTTCCAAACCTTAGATTTTTATTAATAAAATAAAAATTAATAATATAATATTTTTCTTAAAAACCATTTTATGTCAATTTTGACACTATTTGGTAATTGATTTTTTTTATAATCATAACAGCATGATTAGTTCAAAAAAAGATAATAAATGAATACTAACATGTAATATTAACCTATAAAATTATTTAAATTCATAAAAAGTGTCAAATTACATTTATTTGGGTATTTATAATATCAATTATTTTAATATTTTATTATTTAGGTAATTACTGCATCACCATTGTATCATAAATAAATTAAATTATTTAATGTCTAAAAATTATAAATAAAATACCATTAGTTAGGAAATATTTTTAGATTTATAATTAATATTTATAGTCTAATTTATTTAATTTATAACCCTATATTAAAAATGTTTTAGTTATTATACTTTGATTTTAATTATTTTAACTCTTTTTTTAAATAAAATAATCATAAATGTCCTAATCTAATCCAAGTGGACCTAATGGGCAATATTTTATTCCTAAGATTTTTTTGGATTGAATTAAACTTATCCAATAGAATTAAGACACGTGTTAGGGTAAAAATAATATTATTTTTACCCTTAATTACCCTATTTACTATTAACCATGGTAAATAAAAGTAAAAAGTTACTATTCACCAAAAATTATTTTTATCTTATTGAATGACATTTTACTCATTGATATTAACTGTGTCTCTTGGATTTTCTATATTTCACTCACATAAGCGGTAAAATTAATTTTTATGTAAATTTTCAAATTCTCATAGGAGGTGGGTAAAAGACGGTGAAAAGTTCAATAAAACTTTTATATATCTAAAATAATTATAAAATGACTCCAATGAATTACATTGAACATATATACAGATTATGTATCATTTTTGACATAAAATTAATTTAAATAAAATAAATAATTTTTTAAATAAAAAGTCAGTTTTTAAATAGTAACCTAGTCTTTTCACTATTCATAAAAAATTGAATGTTTTCAAAGAAATACCAAAAATTCACCCTCGGATAATTTCCATATTCCGAATCCAAAAATGAATCCCATTTTGAAATATACAATTTATAAAATTTCAAAAAGTGGGTATTACTATTCATAACAGCTAGTTCATAATAATATTATAATAATATCTCGTTTAATGAAACTCGGTATTGCATACAACAGACGCTATCGAGGAAGGTCTTGATTGTGTGTAATGAAAGCCAATTCAGGGTTGCATGTAGTGAATGCTATGTTTGGTGCTGCATATAACATAATCAAAACTTATTTCATTTAGACATTAAACAAAATCTATACTTAATGTTGCGTAGAATAATTTCCACAAAACGAACTTGAAATTTTGTGTAACATGAGCCAATAATAGTGTTGCGTATACTGCAAGCTAATACGATGTTGCATATAGCGCAAGATAATCTTTTTTTAGCATACAACACATGAAAAAAAATAAATTAAAAATAATACTTCTCATAAAATCTCGGGGTGTTACATTCTACCCCCCTTAAAATGAATTTCATCCTCAAAATTCATCAGGGTTATAAATTTTTTACTACTTGAAAGTTTCTTTCATAAAAACCCGCATCGTAAAAAGGAATACTAAAACTTATTTTTAAAAACTAATGTAAGAAACATAATGATTACCCAAATTTACTCACCACTAGGTTTCCATATAGGAGAACATAGGTGAGAATATGGATATGGAAGAGAAATATAACCATCAACTTCTGATGAAGAGTGGTAGAGGGCATGGCTATGAAAAAGACATCAATCAAAAAGCCATAAATTTGTGATGATCTAAGGTACCATCTGATTCATCAGATATAAGGGCACTAGGAAAACATTTTTGGTTTTCAAGGTCATTACCCAAATGTTGAAGAATTTTTGAATTAAAAGAAATACTTACTTGATTTTGGCACAATCTTACCGTTGCTCGTTCCTTGAACAATTTCCACTTCACCTCTTAAAAAAATGAAGTTGATTTTGTCTTTTGCAATGTGTTAGCAGATCATGCGATAGAATGATAGGTCATTCCATCTGTCTCAAACATAAGGTTAGGAAAAGTTATATACATAAGTCCATCTATGGTGAGATTAACTGTATATGGTTCCAAAAATGGACTTATACTTCATCTATCATAACTCTTAATATAATAAAACAAGTTTCTACTAACCAGGACTTCATGTAGGCCAGTGGTATGAAATAAAGGCCTATCACACTTCGGTTGTGGGTTCGATTCCCGCAACCTTGTCCGATGCGATGGGTTGTCGCCCATCCAGCAGTTTTACCTTTTACACTATTATAACATTACAAAAATAATATCGAAAAAAGTTCTAGCCTTAAAAAATAATAACTTATGTCCAACATAATCCATTCCAATCTTTAGTCTTATCCGAAATACTATTTCCAAGCTCAGAGTAAATGCAAAACAATTATAAGAAATTTCTTCTACCGAGCATGTGAATACCATCATTTATTCCCCATATATCATACGATATATCTTTTTCGTCACATTCCAAACATGTGAATACCTTAATCATGTATTCCCTTGAAAAATGAATACCCATTGAACCTTAGTGAAAACATGAATGCTGTCAAAATTTAACACTTTCCACATAACAAAATCCCAAAATTTCTATATACTCAAACCATGATATAACTTTGTCCTTATATCAGTCATGATCTCATTTCATTTTTTTATTTATCCCTTCATTATGCGCATATCATCTTCTTTCCAAAAATATTTCAATCAATTTTCATGGTTACTGGTACCATATAATTATTGAAAACCAATACATAGATATTATAAAATTCCACGATACCATAATTGAGATTCCATGATAATATTTTGAAATCCCATTACAAAAACACTTAATCATTACACAACATTATTTTCATACTCAACATCACAAATTGTGATTGCATGTGACTTCCCTTTAACCTTTTCCTTAAGAGGTTTATCATGTTGATCATCATTAACCCTTGGATTAGGGCATTGATTAGCATAATGCCCCATTTCCTTTCACTTGAAGAATTGAAGTGTTGGTGGTGAATTCTCTACAGTCTTTTCATTTTTCACATCATTAGCAACCCTTTTTACATTACTTCGACACTCAGATACTCGATGACCTTTTTTTCCACACTTAAAACATTTTCTAGTCCCTTTAAGACAATCTCCACCGTGCTTCTTTCCACACTTTGAGCATAAAGAAACATTCATATTCTTTTCACCATTATTTTGAGATTTCTCCTTGAACTCCATCTTTCGTTTCTTTTCAAAACCATGAGGTGGATTTCTAACACCAACATCCATTTCTACCTTGATAGTAAAACTCATAATTTCTTCATAGCTACTAAAGTCTCTTATAGCTAATTCCCTTCAAAGACTTGGTTTTAAGCCACTGAAGAATCGATCAACTTTACTTTCAGGTTGCATGATAAAGCCAGATTCATACCTTGAAATCCTTGTAAAATTCACTTCATATATACCAACAGATTCATCATCCTTTTTCTTAAGCTCAAGGAAATAATTTCCATCATTGTTTGAAGAATACAAGGGAAGTACTTATTGAAAAATAAGTTCTTAAACACATCCCATTCCAGGGATTCAATTTCATCTTGGGGCCTCGTATTCAAAATTAGAGTCCATCATTGATCTGATTCACCTTCTAAAAGGTAAATAGATAGAATGACTTTTCCATTTTCTGAACAATGAAGTATATAAAATATATTTTCAATGGTACTGAGCCATTGTTCAGCAACAAGTGGATCAGAAGACACACTGAAAGAAGGTGGATACTGCCTCAGGAAGGACTAAATAGAATATTGTTCCTTTCTCTACTCATTTGAAAGTCTAGAATGATTCATAGCTTGTGTAAGTATATAAATGATATTTTTCACTCCATCTTCCATAACATTGGTTTGTTCATGAGGACAATCATTTCATTGTCCATGACATTGAATAACAGGGTTCCTTCGGGTTCCAGCAATCGTCCGAAACCCAAAAAGAATAGTGTGAGAGGCAAAAATCTTACTAGGGAAAATAACATAATAAAGGGGAGTAACTTCAATATCTAACATCTTACGATTAATTCTAATATTGTTACCATAATTCTAGGACTATAACCTATACTTATACTTAACCTTAGATACATCCCTTGACATACCTTAGAAATATCTCTAGGGATTTCACTAAAGTTTTTGCATCCTAGTTTCCAAAGGTTAAATAAACCTTTCCTCTAATACCAACTGTAGAGACCCATAGCCTGATATACATATACATTACATTACTTTTGCAGAATATCTAATACATAACAAAAACATACACCAAAGGACAGTAATAGTTTAGTGTCTTTGGAAACTCGGAATATAATCTTCTAATATTGGTGAATGATCTTAAACATATCCCATAATGATCTTCTTTTTTTCTTTCCTAAAACCATTATTTTAATCCTGGGGAAAAGAAAACATATAAAGAGTGAGCTTAAAATCTCAGTAAGGGTAACCATGGAATGAACTAAAACAAATCATATACATTTGAACTTAAAAAAACATGAACATAATGTTTAAACATCAAAATCATGGGCAATGACAGAAAACATGGCAGTAAGTAAGCCAAATATCCTAAAGAAACATTATTCATGATAAAATAGCCCTGGAATAAAAAATGTAGTTGTGGAAACCATTAAGCACATGTTATGATTTCTATAGTAGCCAAGGCATTGCTTCCAAGACCGTCTTAGTAGACAATGTCCCTTTATGAGTGTAGTTCACTCCTCGTTCCACGCCTGTATCCTTGAAGCAAATTAACTTTCCATTCTTGCCATGTCTATCTCATGATATATAATCTTTACCCAATGCATTTGAGGGAGATATAGGTCCCACCAATCTCATAATGAAATCATTCTTATGTGTGCCACAACATAAACATAAATCATTCGTCATAACCCAAAGAATAAAATGGGTTTTATAAACATCATACCATCATAACATAATCCTTATAAAACAAATAGATATCATTTCATCATAAGAAATGTGAATCCATATAAATCATAGAGACATTATCTTTGAAACATACACAAATGAAATAATGTCATATTAGATGGAAAATTGGTTTTGATAAAACACTTGAAATGAATTATTGAGGAAAATATCCTTTCTTCTTTAAAATCATTTTCTTTTAAAAAAATGCCATGAAATTTTAAAATAAAAAGATTCTGTTGAAAATATTCCTGAATTCTTGAAGAGTAATCTTCATGAAAATAAGGCGTTATAAAACCGTAAAAATCTGTTCATCCCGAATAGGTTTAAAAAAAAATATTCTCGTACTTTTGTCAAAAAAGTCAAAAAGTACCTCATATGGAAATCAAAAGAAATATTCCTTTCATACCATATAGTAAAAGTCAAAAATGGTTAAAAGGGACTTTAAACATACATGAAACTATTTTTTAGAAAATAGGGACATAGATGATAAATATAACCTCAATAAATACTTACGAATAAACAATCCCGGATAAAAACGAGATTGGAAAAGTTATCCATTACCTTATGTCCAATTTCTTACGTATGTGTCCAAGACTCATGTATAGTAGGCTTAAACATATTATTAACATATAAAAATACCATAATAATATTTATGATATCAAATGTGATTCACTTACGACTTTATATTATCCGTTCATTTGTCAATTCCATGTTAAAGCAGCGTTTTGGGTAAAATCATTTCATTTATCGTCTGTGTTTTGACTTGTAATTATTAATATGATTACTTAGATCATGATTACATAATTCCATGATATAAAACATGATTTATATATAATATATGTTCAGAATATACATATATATATATATAATAAATCGATAAATGGAAAGAAATACATTGTTCATGGAGACGGTAGGTCGTACGTACGCATGAACGCTATTTTTCGTTTCCTTATTGAATTGAATTGAATTAAGTAGATGAAATAAACATATATATATACATAAATAAAGTAGCATTATTATGTAATATATTTCATTATTACTTATTATATATACTTTATAATAATTTTTGAATTGTTAACATGGAAAATGAATCTCATCGCATCGTGGAGACGGTAATCCGTACGTACGCACGAGCGATGATATCATTCCCATATTTATTGAATGTAATGGGATTGGATGATATAATATATTTTAATCATTATGATGTTATAATAATCATATATATTTATTCTTTACACCATTATACCCATCCATGAAATGTGGTGGTGGAAAAACTGATTTCTCCACGGCGTGGAGACGGTATTCTGTACGTACGCACGCGAGGTGATTTCATTGTTCGTAGGATGGATAGAATGTGAAATAGAGTTGTTCCATATTTTTAATAACATATCAGTATATAATTAATACTGATTTTATTATTTATATTGATACAATTAAATAAGAGGAAGTAGTAGAAAAAATAAACTTGAAAGAGTCGGTTGAAGAGATTTCCTCTTCCTCGACACACCTCCAATAAACATCTTCGTAGGGAACTACAGTTGGTCTTTTGGAAAGACCCTAACCTATATGATATAACCAGAGTGGTTGAGAAGAGTAATTGGAATATTTTTGCCGAGCTTCAAGGCTAAAAATTGGGTGAGGAGGAGAGGGAGGAGGTGCCCATTTATAATGGATGAGAGCGGCACCTATGGAAAAACTTAAAATAATATTTTCTAATAATGTCATATTCAATTTTTAATAGCTCAAAATTAATTTATTTATAAGATATGGTGGGTATGGGTCGAAATACTCTCAACCAATAGGTTTTAGACAAGTTTAGGTTACTATTTGGGCCTTATTATTTAGATTTAACTCTAAGTTAAATAATTTAACTTTTAAGGTGTCCTCCTGTTTTCTTACACTATATGGTTAATAAACTTACTATAACAAACCAAAAAAACCCCAAGTGGTTCTTTAATAATATATATAACTATTTCTAAGTAATTATGTCAAACCTTATATTTTTATGAATAAAATAACAATTAATAATACAATATTTTTTTTAAAAACTATTTTATGTCAATTTTGATACTATTTGGTAATTGATTTTTGTGAAAATCATAAAAGCATTATTAGTTCGAAATTTTTTCTTTAAATCAATACTAACATGTCATATTAACCTATATAATTATTGGAATTCATTAAAAGTTTCAAATTATATTTATCTGGGTATTTATAATATCAATTATTTTAATATTTGATTATTTAGGTAATTATTGCATTACCATTATGTCATAAATAAATTAAATTATTTAATATATAAAAATTATAAATAAAATTCCATTAGGTAGGAAATCTTGTTAGATTTATAATGAATATTTATAGTTTAATTTATCTAATGTATAACCCTATTTTAAAAATGTTTTAGTTATTAAACTTTGATTTTAACTATTTTAACACTTTTTTTAAATAAAATAATAATAAATGTCCTAATCTAATCCAAGTGGACCTAAAGGGTAATATTTTATTCATAAGATAGTTTTTGGTCAAATTAAACTTATCCAATAGACTTATGACATGTTTTCGGGAAATAATACTATTATTTTAACCCTTAATTATCCTATTTACTTTTAACCGTAGTAAATAAAAGTAAAAAGTTACTATTCACCAAAAAATTATTATTATCTTATTGAACCAAATTTTACTCCTTGATATTAACTGTGTCTCTCGGATTTTCTAAATTCCACTCATAGAATCTGTAAAATTTTGTTTTCTTTAAATTTTCAAATTCTCCTAGGAGGTGGGTAAAAGACGGTGAAAAGTTCAATAAAATTTTTATATATCTAAAATTTTTATAAAATGACTGCAATGAATTACATTGGTCTTATATAGGAATTATGTATAAATTTTGACCTAAAATAGATTTAAATAAAAATAATAATTATTTAAATAAAAAGCCGGTTTTTAAATAGTAACACAGTATTTTCACAATGCATCAAAAATTGAAAGTTTTCGGAAAAATACCACCAATTCACCCTAGGCTAATTTCGATATTCCGAATCAAAAAATGAAGTCCATTTTGAAAGATAAAATTTAGAAAATTCCAAAAACAATTCATAACGGCTAGTTCATAATAATATTATAATAATATCTCCTTTAGTGAAACTCAGTATTGCGTACAACACACGCTATCGAGGAAGGTCTTGATTGCATGTAATGAAAGCCAAGTCAAGGGTATGTGTAGTGAAATCTTCGTTTGGTGTTGCGTATAACATAATCAATACATATTTCATTTATACATTAAACAAAATCATTACTTAATGTTGAGTAAAATAATTTTCACAAAACGAACTTGAAATTTTGTGTAACTCGAGCTAAGAATAGTGTTGTGTATACTTCATGCTAATACGGTGTTGCATATAGCGCAAGATAATCTTTGTGTAGCATACAACAAAAGACAACAAATAAATTAAAAAGAATACTTCTCATAAAATCTCATGGTGTTATATCCAATTCCATGTTATAGAGGAAAAAGCCCTTTATGTTTTCACTGGAATTCACATTTAACTGTAACCATTTCAATTCAACATTACAATTTAGTAGTTTTATATTTATATCATTGTTTACTAAGTTTCATATATCATTACCATGTTAAAAATACCTATGTTTTGTAAGATGTAATTATAATTTCTTGTATCTGAAACAATAATTTTTACAAAGTTTTAATTATATGTATTACTATTTACAATTTAAGGTGGCCTATACTTTTTATAAATTTCAATTGGCATCCATTTAATTACAACTAATAACCTTTCCACATGTGAAACCAACATTTCACATCTTAATCATGCCATAGTTTGTCAATTAAGAATCCAATCCTCATGAATTGAAGGAGAAATCCATTTAGGATTATGTAGACACACTAATTAACCAATATTTATGTAAGAACCCGGATCATCATTTCAGGTATGTCTTTCTTTTTCCTGGAGTTTTTGATAAAAGAGGGGTTTCTGGAAATTTTTGAAGTACACGCCGTGTACTCCCTTGCCGCACCAAGCCGTCTGTGGCTAGGAATGGGCCCCACACACGGTGTGTAAGGGTGATGTGGAGGATGCTTAAAGCAGAGTAAAAAAAACATAGTACACTCCATGTTTACCAGAATTACACAGCATGTATTATTTTCATTAAACGGACTGGGGTCGCACCTGACGGACAAAACGCTCTTCTTCTTCTTGTTCTTCGACCTAGAGCGACCCATATGGCCGCGATTCTTCTCCGAGCCCCCATGCCTCCGTCCAAACCCCGTTTCAACCACAGTCGATTGCGTTGGGATCACAACAGTAAGGTCTCTCTTCTCCTAGATCTTTGTTTTTGAATTCCTCCTCTTCCTCATGTTATCATTTGTTGAGCGTTTTTGATGTTTCTCAGATCTTCGACGTTCTAAGGAGAATCAATCATCGTGGTTCACATATATCATTCTCCTAGCATCGAGGTAGGTGGTTTGTGACATTCCATAGGAATTCTATGAATATTTTGGGCAAATTCCACCAATACTATTGAACAAGGTATTGTGTGTTTCCTGTTTTTTCCTTGCTGTTGCATATTGTGACTGATTTTTTGAGTAGAGGTAATTGTTTGGGAATAAGGTGAACTGTATTGTTCTCTGGATGTTTTTCCATGCTTGTTTTGCTTGTTTGGCATTTTTCCAGTTACCATTCCTAGTTGTAGGATAGTGGAACTGTTGAATTGTTATGTTGTTGTTCCTTAGAATGATATCCAAGTAGGTCATGAGTTTACTTGGGGCGATACGTGCGATATTCCTGTTTATTTTACATAGGGCTATGAGAACCTAGTGTAGTGGACCATAGGGAGAATGGATGTAAGGGCTTCTCCAGAGTGTCTTTCATTGACGATGCGAGACCATAGGGGGAATTGATGTTGAGTGCTTCCTTAGAGAGTTTGTAGTTCCTCGACGTGGGTCGTAGGGGGAATAGATGTTGAGTGCTTCCCCAGAGAGCCTTTAGTACGTTATGAGACTATAGGGGTAATTGACAGTGAGTTCTTCCTCATAGAGTCTATTATTTAGCTGAACCAAAGGGGTGAGACTGTGTGTGCCTCCTAGAGGGTTGCTATTACTTTTAGGTTGATCCTTAGGGGTTAGGCTGTGAGAACAACCCAGAGATTACCTTTTTGTTCTACTTTCTTGAGTGGTTGCTTCTTGTTTGTAGATTATATGCTAGAGAATGTGGATTGTTACTGCTGTGTTTTATCCTATTTACTTCTTAATGTTTACTGCTTACTGTACTTTACCTGCCATATATTCACTGACTGTTAGGCACAGATCTTTGGGTGGTTTCTTATTGGGACTTTGTCTCACACCTGGTTTGGGTCATGCTTTTAGGCCCAAAATGATTATGTTGTTGCAGGTTTAGATAAGGGAAATCTCCCTTCAACTTCAGGTACTTGACTTGCGGTGGAGATGGAGAGAATGAGACCAAGCAGTGCCTTGCGATGTTGAGGAGTTTCTCATCTGTTATGCATTTGTACATTGGTTTAGTACTGTATTCAGCATTTTGACCTATTTGTCTATTTTCTAAGACATATATCTATCATGTATCATTTATACACATTCTGCTCCAGATTTTTAGTTATCAGTCTTCCGCTGTTTACCTTTTATGGATGTCTACTATTTCTGCTATTGTTGTTATTTGTTTTTCTCATCTGTTGTGTACTCTACCAATGAAGGCATAGTTTCCCCACAATCACACCCAAGGCCCTCACTACTAGTTAGCGGCCTCTGTCATTCGGGGAAATGCGCTTGAGGCCATGTGACCAACCGGGTACGGGGAGCCTCTGGGTGGCTTCCGTAACCGGGACGTTACAAAGTGGTATCAGGGGAGTTCTTTTATCTTTATTTACTATTTGGAGCCTTTATCTAGGGATCAGACAGATTCAGTACTTGGTATTAAGTTGTTCTTGGGAGTAGCTAACCTGTGTACAGGGAAAATCCAAACTACCTCATTTATTGCAGTTTTCGGGTCTTGAGATTTTATGGTTGATATGATTTCAACTATAGTCATCCACATGCCTTGTGTTGTTATTTTTTTTTCTATTATGGTTCTATTTCTGTCGCAACCCAATGAGATGAGGGTATTCCATCTCATGCATCATATAGTCACTTGTTAGAAATCACATTCCATGCATTCTTGCCATGCCATCTAGGGTGCATTAGCGATTGCATGTTGTTGTGATAAACTTTGTGTAGATTATGCATGCTGTTGTTATAGATGCTTTGTTAGAATCTCTATTGTTTGATAGAGGACTGTTGTATTGTACCTTACTTAAATGAATGCCAAACTTTGGGTTCTTGAGGTTTTATGGTCCCTCTTGAATCAGAAATTGGTGAATCATTGACATGTTTTCCCTTATATTTGACTGTTTTGGATGCCAAGCTTTGATTCAAGGGGAGTATGGGCCCTAAAGGGTCAGAATTTGGCACCTTCATGCAATTTTTTCGGTGTTTTCTAGGATTTGGTGCAGTTTCAGAGCTA
The DNA here is from genome assembly GCA_963277665.1 of Viscum album. Lineage (NCBI taxonomy): Eukaryota > Viridiplantae > Streptophyta > Magnoliopsida > Santalales > Viscaceae > Viscum > Viscum album. Next base: position 1,825,231,238 of record OY728137.1, on the reverse strand, counting down.
CTGCCTGAAAAAACATAAAATACACGGTGTGTACTTTATATATACACGCCGTGTAGTTTTAAACCATGTCACTGACTTTGTGTGTAGAAACACAGGTTGTGAAAAATCTCTAGGAACACGCCATGTATGGAAGGTAGACGCCGTGTAGTATTAATCTGTGTACTTGGCCGTGTGACTAACAACATGGGTCAGGGAAGCTCGTGTCATACACATCGTGTTGTGTGTGAACACGCCATGTATCCTTGTTCTCTGTACCCTGTCGTGTCACGAACAACACGGGTCAGTGTTCTCTCCTTATATACATGTTGTGTTCATTCGGAACACGATGTGTAATGGTCAGCCATGTACTTGGCTGTGTCTCAAACAACATGGGTGGGGATAAATCTTCAAATTCACACCATGTTTGTTCGGAACATGCTGTGTAGTCTCAGTCGTGTAGACAGTCTTGTAACTAACAACATGGGTCGTGAAACCTTGTCTACTACACACCGTGTCCACCAGGAACACGTCGAGTACTCTCTATTTAATAGGACCGTGTGATTTAGCCGTTAAAGGACACACGGGTAGGGTAATAGAGTTATGTACACAGTGTGTACATTTTATACACGCCGTTTAGTCATGTTTTGTAAACCTGAATGTTTCCTTCTCCAGTTTCCGTTTTGTACTCCTTTGTTCTCTATCATTGTTTTCCTGACATAAGGTATTTTTTGATCTTTCATAGATATGCCTCTGATACATCCTCCAGTTGTATGTTAGTTGTCAGGAAGTGATCAGACGTCAGACAATGCTAATCAGGGACTTCCTGCCGATCCTCCAGTTAGGCCAGCCATAACACCGACTATCATACCAGTTGTAGGCGCTAATGTGAATTTCAGGGAATGTTTTATGAGGATGATGCATTCCATTTTTGGAGCACTGCCTCCTTCTAGGACAATGAAAAACTTGACGCGGGTTTTCCAGCAGCAACATCCTCCTACTTTCTCAGGGGAAGGAGGACCACAGGCTACAGAGTCATGGCTGAAAGCCATGCTGACTATATTTGAGCATATGGAAACTTCTCCAGAAAGGCATGTCAATCTATCTGCCTATATGCTGCGAGACTCCACCAAGAAGTGGTGGTATGTGATCTCACAGGCGGGCCATCAGAAGGTTATGTCTTGGGAGGAGTTCCATCGTGTATTTTATGACTACTTCTACCCGGAGACCCTGAGGGCCGATCAAGCCCAGGAAATCATGAGCCTGGAGCAGGGTACTCTTTCTGTTATAGAGTATTCCTCTCGTTTCACTGATCTGTAGCATTTCAAACCCCACTGGGATGGAAGTGGGGTTTTCTTAGCACATAATTTCGAGGATGGTCTCAGGCGGGATACTAGTTGTAGGCGCTGATCCACAGTTCAGTGATCCGAGGAGGCAAGATACATCTATAGGTAGCCAGGTAGTATGCTACCAGTGTGGAAGGGTAGGGCACAAGAAGCTGCAGTGCCAAAGAGACCGAGTGGAGTGCTGATCTTACGGCAAGATGGGTCATCGTCAGCATTTTTCAGGTTTTCTCACCATTAGTTTGTGACGGGGGTTCTTCCTTGACTCCTCATTCGGGAGAAGCACCACCAGTTTCTCACCAGTCAGGAAACTGGAGTTCTTCTGGCCGTTCGGCCAAGGTGGAGTTCGAGGCCGTGGCAGTCAGTCAGCAGTCCTTCAACATCAGAAGGGAGGATCAGCTCAGAGTGGTCAGGCAGGGTCATAGGGCTGTGGGGCATGCCTGACTTTTGTGGTGGAGTTAACCTATCTAGAGCAAGACCCCGAACCTTATACCGTTTGAGTTACAATTTTAGTAGCCTCAGTTTTATCTTCTGCACTTTTTGATACTAGTTCAATGCATATAATTATATCTTTTTCTATTGTGTAGATCCTTAAGCTCATCATCTATTCTTCTACAGACTTTTTGACACTGGACACACCTTTGGGAATGAGGAAATCTAGTATACATTAGTGCAGAGAGTTCCCTCTCGAGGTTGAAGGGTATCGTTTCGTATGGGATCTCTATGTCCTAGAGATGAGAGGCTATGATTTCATTATTGGGATGGACTTCTTGGTTATCTTCTAGGTAGTCGTCGACTTTTATCACCATAGGGTGAGTCTCATTTCACCAGAGGGTGAATCTTTTCTTAATAGAGGTGAATGGGATTCCCAGGTGAGTCAAGCAGGACTCAAGCATCATGGGCTAGGAAGGGAGACAACCCAGATTTCTAGTCTTTATCTGGATGATTAGGGGACTTCAAAGTAGGAATTTCCTCCAGTGGTGGATCGTTTCGGGGATGTCTTTCCAGATGACTTTTCAGGTTTTCTTCCGGAGCCAGAGGTAGACTTTTTGATTGAGCTCATTCCAGCACAGGCACCTGTGTCCATTCCTACCTATAGGATGGCTACACTTGAGTTACAGGAGCTCAAGAAGCAATTGGAGGAGTTGCAGGTAAAGGGTTTCACCCCACCCAGTAATTCTCCTGGGGGGTCGCTTGTCCTATTTGAGATGAAGGAAGACGATACCCTTAGGCTCTGTGTGTATTATCAGAAGCTGAACCAGTTGACGTTCAAGAACCGATTTCCCTTACTGAGGATTAATGATCTCTTCAATCAGCTTCAAGGATCACACATGTTCTCGAATATTTATTTGATAGCCGGTTATCATCAGTTGCACGGTATAACATCAGATACACCTCTGACATCCTTCTGGAGGCGTTATGGTCTCTACGAGTATACGGTTATGCCGTTCGGTCTCACGAATGCGCTAGCAGTTTTCATGGAACTGATGAACCAAGTGTTCTATCCTTACTTGGATTCCTTCGTCGTGGTCTTTATGGACGATATCTTGGTGTACTCGCACACTCGACACGACTATGCTACCCATCTTGAGATCATTATGAGTACACTGAGAGAGAATTGGATTTATGCTAAACTTTTGAAGTGCCACTTTTGGATGGATCAGATTCACTTCTTGGGTCATGTCATCTCAGAGGCAAAAGTATATATGGACCTAGAGAAAGTGAGAGATTTCGTTTTCTGGGAGCATCTGAAGAACGTTTTTGATGTACGGAGTTTCCTAGGGATGGATGGATACTAAAGACACTTCATTCAGGCCTTTTCATGCCTTTCAGCACCTTTGACGAGTCTGACCAAGAAGGGGGTGATGTTCTTATGGTCAGATTCTTGTGAGTGATCCTTTTAGGAGATGAAAGGAAGTTTGACATTATCACTGATACTAGTATTTCCAGTGCCAGGAAAGAGCTATATGGTTTATTGTGATGCATCAGGTATTGGTTTGGGTGTTGTTCTTATGTAGGGATATGGAGTCATTGCGTACGGGTCTTGACAGTTGAGGCCACATGAGAAGAACTACCTGACACAGGATCTGAAGTTGGCAGCCGTTGTTCATGCCTTGTGTTGTTGGAGAAATTACCTTCTGGGAGAGAAATTTATGGTTTTCACCGACCAAAAGAGTCTCAATTACATCTTCAATCATCATGATATAAATCTGAGACATCATAGGTGGGTTGAGTATCTTCAGTCTTTTGATTTCAAGCTTGCCTATACACCGGTAAAGGGCAACGCAGTGAAAGATGCGTTGAGGAATAGATATTAGATTCAAGCAGATCAGGAGGCTAGCAGTGAGTGGAAGCTTATGAATCTGTTCTCTAAGATGCTTTCGGAGGTGCATGATAGATAGGTAAAGACATACCTATCATTTTTTAGCTATTACCTCTACACTTCTGGATCAGTTGCGGATGATGCAGCTATCAGAATCAAAAGGATTAGTCTTGCGGGATAGTGTGTCAGGAGAGGACCCTCTTCCTGGATGGACAGTGGGTGGGAATGAGATCTTGCATTTCTAGTGATGCATATGGGTGTTAGCAGAAATAAACAAGGAGCTGATGTGGGATTTTCATTCCTCGGTTTGGGAAGTTCATCCTGGAGTCACCAAGATATATCGAGATCTTCATCGCCATTACTGGTGGCCTGGTATTAAGAGGGATGGTGCTGGTTTCATCATGAGGTGTTCTACTAGTCAGCAGGTGATGGCAGAGCATCAGCGACTAATATGCCTTTTACAGCAGTTACCCATTCCGTTGAGGAAGTGGAACAATGTCTCTATGGACTTCATGACCATATTTTCGAGGTCGCCTCGAGGGAACAATCCTATTTGGGTTTTCATCGACAGGCTTACGAAGGTTTCTCACTTCTTACCGATCAAGGAGACATTAAATGTTGAAGATCTAGGACGAATGTACATCTGAGAGATGGTACTTCTGCATGGAGTTCCACACTATATTGTTTCAGATAGGGATGCACGCTTTAATTCTCGGTTCAGTCAGGGACTTCAAAAGGCCTTGGGTACACAGTTACTTTTGAGTATAGCATACCATCCCCAGACCGATGATCAGTCCGATCATACGATCCAGGTGCTTAAGGATAAGCTACGAGTTTTCATTCTAGAGTTTGGTGGTTCTTGGGAGAAGCATATCCCTCTAGTGGAGTTCACCTACAACAACATTTTTTAGGAGATTATTCATATGGAACCTTACGAGGCCTTGTACGGTAGGCCATGTTGATCACCATTATGCTATATGAAGGAAGGATAGGTAGCTTTGTAGGGACCTCATCCTGTTTAGGAGACCTCAGATCAGATAGAGTTTATTCGGAAGATGATGGCTATAAAACTGTCTCGACAGAAGTCTTATGCTGTTCTGCGGATACGACCTCTAGAGTATGAGGTTAGGGATCAGGTTTTCTTACGTGTCGCACCGAGTTTGGGACACAAGAGGATTCTGAGATAGGGTAAGATTCCGCTGCGATACATCAGGCGGTATGAGGTATTGGGGAGAGTTGGGTTGATTGCCTCTCTGTTATAGTTACCTCAGAGGTACTAGGCCATGCACGACGTCTTCCATGTCTCTCAGCTCTGAGATTACTTTTCAGACCTGTCTCATGTCTTTCAGCACATGGAGGATGAGCTCGAAGCGGATGCATCGTTTGAGGAGCATCATTTCTGAATTGTCGATCACAGTACCATGGTTCTCCGTGGGCAGTTTATTCCTCCAGTACAGGTTCTATGGAAAAAGTGCGAGTATAGGAAGAGACCTCGGAAAGAGAGGTTGATGTGCAATCGTAGTGGCCAGAGCTATTCGGGGTTTCTTCTCCTCTGCATTGTTAGGGAAATTTAGGGACAAATTTCTTTAAGGGGGAATTTTGTAAGAACCCAGATATTCGTTTTAGGTATTTCTTCCTTTTTCCGAGTGTTTTTGAGAAAAGATGGGTTTCTAGAAATTTTTGAAGTACACACCATGGACTTTCTGAGTACACGTCGTGTACTCCATTACCATACCAAGCCATGTGTGGCCTTGTCCGGGCCACACACACGATGTGTATGGGTGATGTGGAGGCCGCTTAAAGCGAAGTACGGAAAAATAGAGTACATGCCATGTACCCTAGAAGTACATTCCATGTATTTTATTATTTTTCTATAAATGGACTTGGGTTGCACCTGAAGGATGGAACACTCTTCTTCTTCTTCAGGTTATTTGACCATGAGTGACCTGTATGGCTACAAATCTTCACTGATCCCACATGCCTCCATCCGATCCCCATTTCATCCATTGTTAATTTTGTTGGGACCATAGCGGTAATCTCTCTCTTCTCTAAGATCATCATTTTCCAATTCCTCCTCTTCCTCATGTTATCATTGGTTAATCCTTTTTGATGTTTTCTCAGATATTTGACGTTATAAGGAGAATTAATCATCATGGTTTATGTATATTGTTCTTCTAGCATCGAGGTAGGTGTTTGTGCCTTTCTGTAGGAAGTCTGTTAATATTTTCTTCAAATTCCACCAATACCCTTGAAGGGGGTATTGTGTGTTTCCTATTTTTCCCCTTTTTTGCCTGCTATGCTTGATTTCTTGAGTATAGGTAATTGTTTATTAATATGGTAAATTTTATTGTGCTCAGGATGTTTTTCCATGCTTGTTTTTCTTGTTTTGCATTTTTCCAGTTGCCATTCCTAGTTGTAGGATAGTGGAAATGTTGAACTGTTATGTTAATGTGCCTTAAAATGATAACCAAGTAGTTCACGAGGTTTACTTAGGGTGATACACGTGCTATGTATGTTTATTTTACACAGGGCTGTGAGAACCTAGTGTAGTGGACCATAAGGAGGATGGACATTAGGTCTTCTCCAGAGTGTCTTTCAATTACGATACGAGACCACAGGGGGAATTGATTTTGAGTACTTCCTCAGAGAGTCTGTAGTTCCTCGATGTAGTCCACATGGGGAATATTCATTGAGTGCTTCCCTAGTGATCCTTTAGTACATTACGAGACTATAGGTGGAATTGACAGTGATTGCCCCCTTAGAGAGTCTATTATTTAGCTGAACCAGAGGGGTGAGACTATGTGTTCCTCCTATAGGGTTCCTAGTACTTGTAAGTTGAACTTTAGGGGTTAGGATGTGAGAACTACCCAGAGGTTACCATTTTTTTCTGCTTTCTTGAGTGGTTGTTTCTTGTTTTTATATTATATGCCAGCGACTATGGATTGTTACTACTGTGTTTTATGCTGTTTACTGATTACTATATACTACTTAGTGTAATTTACCTACCATATATTCACTAATTATTAGGCACAGATATTTGGGTGGTTTCTTATTGGGGCTTTTACTCACACCCTATTTGGGTCAGGCTTTTGGGCCCAAACAGATTATGTCGTTGCAGGTTTAGATAAGGGAAAGCGCTCTTCTACTTCAGGTACTTGACTTGCTGTGGAGCTGGAGAGCATGGGACCAAGTCGTGGCTTGTGATGCTGAGGAGTTGCTCATCTACTTTTCATTTGTACTTTTATTTAGTATTATATTCGGCATTGTGACATGTTTGGATATTTTCATATACATATAAGTAGCATGCATCATTTACACACATTATTCTCCAATTGTTTATTTATCTGTCTTCAGCTGTTTACCTTGTATGGATGTCTACTTTTCCACTATTTTTGTTATTTGTTTTTCTCCTCCACTGTGTACTCTACCGATGAGGGCATAGATTCCCCACTAACACACCCAAGGCCCTCAACAACCTCTGGCATTCAGGGAAATGCGCTTGAGGCCATGTGACTAACCGGGTATGGGGCGCCTCTGGGTGGCTTCTGGGAACGATATGTTACAATTTACCACATTTATCATATATAAATGTTACAACAATAATAGATATATTATTCAAGGCACTAAACAATTCTATAGGAAGTTTACACAAAAATTAAACATGGAATGGAATATGTATGACAAATAAATTATCTAGATCCTATAATGATTCAAGAAACAATGCATCCGTTCCATACCATCCAAGGGTAAAATAGAATCCATAATGATAATAAATGCAACAATTCATGTGTGTCAACCAATGGTTAAATCAATACAAATATGATAGGGTGAATATAGAACAAATGTTATTATCCCCTGAAACATGGTTTTTCCCTATATGTGGGTCAGCTAATCCAAAACATTGTCTCATTTGCAAATTAAGATAGGCTCTAGTATACTATCTACAAACCAAAACAATAATACAATGTAAAATAATATATGTTACCAATTATGACATCTTGATCCTAGTTCACTCATATGTAACCTAAACTGGTTGGTCATATGGCCTCAAGCAGCACAACCCCTATTTTTTAGGCTTCCGACATGTAGTGAGGTTCTATAGTAGTATGATGGGGAGACTATGCCATCCTATTTAGAGTGGATCATAGTAGTGAAATAACTATGGAATAAATGAAATAGATGATGAAGTGGTTTAAGGTAATACATCCTAGTAACAAATTAATAAAAAAAAAATAACCATTTTGATATAAAAAATAATGATGTTATGATTCCATATAGACATAGGGATACAATTAAAATATTACAGAAATCAAAAATCATATAAATTCTATAAAAAACATAAAGAAACTATATCTAAAAGAATCTTAAGAAAAATATTGGTCCTCTTCTCCCATACTACATCAAGTTATAGAGAATCAAGGGTCCATAACTAGGAAATTTATTTTTTCCCTACCTACAACTATAGAGTCTATTTGTGTACAAATCAGTGGCCCAAATAGGATATGAGTAAAATACGGTAGTCCACTACCAATAGTGTCTATCATAATCCATTATGTTAAAATAAAATGACTATTTTTCATGTTATAGTAAATAAAATCTATAAATAAATAAACCATGTCGGTCTGGGGTCCACATGGGGCACCTATCTAATATTACAGTCTTCAACCTCAGCTCAAATGTCTTTGAGCACATTATATTTTAGATTTATTTTTATCGATCCAGACCCAATGATTAACACCAGGGCTTCCATATAGTGATAATGATTTTATGATCCATACAATTCCATGTTATTTATGTTTTTATAAGTGGTCATAATTCCAAAATGGTATACCCTTGGAATTTCAAGCATAGTGGGAATGTGCAACATGATCCCTATGATCATACCCAAGGTATCCTATATGTGCTAATTTAAGGGATCATACAAATAATCTAAGGAGTTATATAATTTCTAGAAAAATCCATGGAGAATAATTTAAATCATTCATTTTTTATTTCTTAAAATAATAGGTGAACCCTTAGTGTCATGTCATAGATTTTAAAATCCTAAGTAAATGAACAATTCACAGTATGTTACTTCACATGATAGTTTCATCAATTAATTTTTTGGTATCCCATAGTTCATCTAGGTCAAAACACTACAGGATTCCATGTGTCAGTCTAGGCATACTACACCTACAAGAAAATTTCTATTTTTTGACCTTAGTCAAGCATTATATACTAATAAATCAAGTTCCCACATTCATAAATAATGCCATGATTTCACTTCATAATTAAACAAGTGTTATTTGACATGTTCATTCCATTCATTATTTATTTAGTTCCTCTTAACCATTTCAAATTAGAGACAATCCAAAAAAAGTGTTCTAGCTTCATTAAAATTTATAATGGTGTTAAGGAAATATAATTATATACACTTAATGGGTTGGTAATACTTGACTTAGGCAACCTCTTACAATTAATAGGGGTCTATCTATGTATATTGTCTTGTTCTAGAAATTTATTTATAAGAGTTTCATAACTTAGCAGATTCATAGAGAATGTACAATGTGTGGCACAACAACACATAATATAGACATTATGACTTTTAGGGAAAATTTCTAGACCACCAACCTAATACCAGTATTTGAATCCTCATCTAGTATCAGCCTCTAACGTGGGATAAAATTTAAGAAATATAAGAAGTAGAAAAACACCCTAATATATGGAATATTATATTTTAGGGAAATTATGATGATGATGAAAATATAGACCTATAAAATAAGGAATGCGATTATAGTCTTATCGAGAGTGATATAATGTGACCAATGTTACCTGAATTAGAAATAGTGTGAGGGAGTTCTCCCTAATCCCTCAAATAGGGAAGGGGGATAGATTCAGAGTTGATTCTATGTGATGAATAAAAAAACATAAACCACGATTATGGTTTAAACAGAATTAATGGAAATTTTAAATTCGATACTTTTTTTGGGGTTCATATTTTAGCCTCACGGTTTACCAAAACAATATGCCAACTATGTGGTTAGAACTACCCAAGGTGACACCCCTCACACAACTAGGTGCAAGGTAGAAAATTGTGTGTAGGATATGCATGATCACTAACCAATATGAAAACATCCCAATTTCATGGATAGGTGTATGGTTAGTAAAAATGGTACAACTTACACCTATAATTTATTGTAGGTTTTTCATTTCCATTTACCCTTTTAAAATTGTTAAACTAATCACAAACCTCTATTTTCTCAATTCATACTAAAACTCGATGGTTCATACTAACCATGTTCTAACCATGAGCCATATACCATTTCATAAAAAATAAGAGATCTATATACTAAGAAGCCAAAAATTTCTCTCAATTTGTTCAGGACCTCTATAGTCATTATCATAAAGAAAAACCAAACGATTTAATATTTTAATAAAAGGACCTAATTCATGTTGAAAAGCCTCGATCATATACGATTTCAAGTGTGCCTCCTTATACAGTAGAGGCTATCAACTAGGTAAAGGGACTAATTCATAGATTTTGGATCTAATTACACCAATTTTATAATTTTTAATAATTATAAAGACAAATAAACATCATCTATAATAAAAAATTATAGTATATAGATCTAATAGAAACAAACACACAACAAAAAATGAATTTCCATCATATAAAAATACATCCCAATAATTTACCACTTGGAAAAAAACATATTTGAAATAAAAAATCAGCTCCACTACCATCACTATCCATCACCTAATCTAAAACAAGAAATACATTATGAGCTGCTCCATCCCAATATGATGCATAAATATTTCATAACATGGTAAAAAGTATAAGGTATAAAACCATACCATAGTACCTCTGCTAGGTGTGACATATATATATATATATATCAGTAGTGTATCACCAATTTCCCCTATTATATTCTTTAATATATGTTGGTATACATAATGAGAATAAATAATTTATGTAGTCCCACAAAATACCCAACTATACCTAGATTTTCATTTCGGAGAATATGTATCCTCATTACAGAATTATAGAATGCACCAAAAGACTCTTGGTAGGGTTCCAAGAAAATCCTAGACCCATACAAAATATTCAAGTTTGGGTTCTATACTATTTACCAACTACTACCTGATAGTCGGTGAAAGGGCAATGATCTGAGGAGGTGAGATACATCTACAGGTAGCCAGGTAGTATGCTACCAGTGTGGAAGCGCAGGGCACATGAAGCCGTAGTGCCAGAAAGACCCATTGGAGTGCTGATCTTGCGGAAATATGTTTCATCTTCAGCGTTTTTTCCAGGTTTTCTCACCAGTAGCTTATGACGTGGGTTCTTTCTTGACTCCTCGTTCAGGAGAAGCATCACCAGTTTCTCACCAGTCAGGAATCTGGAGTTCTTCCGGCCGTTCGGGCCGAGGTGGAGGACGAGGCCGTCGCAGTCAGTCACCAGTCCTTCAACATCAGTAGGGAGGATCAGATCAGAGTGGTCAGGTAGGGTCACAGGGTTGCGGGGCAGGCCAAAATTTTGTGGTGGAGCAGACCTATCAGGAGCAGGATCCCATACCTTCTACCGTTCGAGGTAAGATTTTAGTAGACTCGGTTTAATCTTTAGTTCTTTTTGATATAGGTGTTATGCATATCTTTATCTCTTTTTATGTTATGGAGAGCCTTGAGCTCAACAACTTTTCTTCTACCAACTTTTTGACACTGGACACACCTTTGGGAACAAGTTCATCTAGTATACGTTAGTTCAGAGAGTTCCCTCTCCAAGTTTCAGGGTATCGTTTCATATGGGATCTCCATGTCTTAGAGATGAGAGGCTACGATGTCATTCTCAGGATGGAGTGCTTGGTTATCTTCCAGGTAGTCGTTGGCTGTTATCACCGTAGGGTGTGTCTCATTTCACTAGAGGGTGAATTTTTTCATAATAGTTGTAACACCCCAAGCTTCCACGGTACGTTTCACTTCGAATAATGCAATGGCGTGTGTTGTACGCAACCTCGAGCTCTAACACACACCACAACGAATTAAACTATCCGTTGTGAATAGTAATACCTACTTTTTGAAATTTTATAAATTTTATTTATCAAAATGGACTTCATTTTTGGATTCGGAATATCGAAATTAGCCTATGTTGAATTTTTGGTATTTTTCTGAGAACATCAATTTTTTATGAATAGTGAAACCACTAAGTGGTAGTTAAAAAACTGATTTTTCGTTAAAATGAAATATTAACACTTCTGTGATTTGATTTTCAAAAATCTCACATACATGGTTGTCATTTAGAATTAAAATGTGGTTCAATGAGATTAAAATAATTTTTTGGTGAATAGTAACTTTTAAGTTCTTAATCGCGATTAGAGGTAATTAGTGCAGTTTAAGGTAAAAATAATGTTTTAATAATATGAGATGAGATTGACACTTGTACTACTCCTATTGGATGAGTCATGGCCGACCAAGACAACCCATTGGTCAACTTGGGGACCCCATGGAGCCACTTTAGTTCGAAAATGACATTAATATATATTTATTTAATGTTAAAATTAAATTGACACAAACATGAGTTGTTTTACTAAAATAGTTTTTAATTGGGATTACACAAGTCCAAATTTTGACTATAAATATTAATTATAAAGATAAAAAGATTTCCTACATCATAGTATTTTTTTTATAATTTTTAGACATTATATAAATTAAATTATTTATGACATCATTATGATGTAGCGATGAACTCATTATTTAACGATTTTAATAAAATGAAAAGATAATGTAAAATACAAGGCTTAAACTTGTCCAAAGACTATTGGATGGGTAGATTTAGAACCATTACCACCTTATCCACGAATTATATAAGTGTGGGACCTTTGGAATCAGAAAATCATTGTGTAATAATGTAACATTTCAATCTTTCCAAAAGAGCCCCTCCTCTCCACTTATAAAAGGCCCCCACCTCTCCCACCTTATTCACACCTTCATGCCATTTGGATCGGCCAACATCTTCCCAAATACTCTCCCAACATCCCTCTCTTACTCCTAGAAGCCTCACATTGGGAAGAAATCTTCCCAAGGAAGCCTTTGGCTCAAATCAAAAAGAGTTACCCGATTTTGAGGTAATGTCTTCTCAAATGTTGTTTTGTATTATTTTTCTTCTCCAACCCCCTAAAATCTTTTTATTCATCTCTTTTGTAACAACACCAGTATCCTCAATATACTTGGATGTTTTTATAAGAAGGATTCGAGCTACACTTACACACACCTACATCTAATGGTTAAAGAACATACGGCTTCTGTGGATGGTGAATTTCTGCCTCACGAAACGATGATTGTTCAACACTCATATAACACCTTCAAAGGTGGCCATTAAGATGTCACTATTTTTATATATGATATATAATATGTTTATGTTTTACTTATGCTTCTGTATTTCTCATTTATGGCATACTTTATGATTTCCACTATGGGTAACACGCGATAATTTCATTTTAGGAAGTGCGGACTACCGCCCCCTCGAAGTGATTTGAATCGTTAATGCCATATGTGGGATGTATAAAGGATGGAGTAAATGGTATTATACACTATATTATACTGGAATTATATTATAAATTTATATCATTATGATTTCGTTCCATTAAATATGAAATTTAAATGAAAGTAGCGTTCATGCGTACGTACGGCTTACCGTCTCCATGAACGGTGCATTTCATTTCTTACCTCTAAATGTTACGTAATATTATAAATGAATGTATATACTGGATATATAAGATATATATGACATCTAAATCATGAATATAATTCTGGAGATAATGGATATTCTACCACATAAACAACATGTAATTATAAGAAGTTTATTGTTGACTCAAGTACCAAAGATCGACAAAACGACCGTTATTAACTTAAATAATTACATAATGTTCATTTCATTGTAATAAGTAATATAATAAGGATAATGAAAGTTAAAATGGTTCTCAATAAGGTATATATTAACTCTAGTTTATTATTCAGGAGGTTAAAGAACGGTTGAGTCAAGTCAGACACGAGGTAAGGGAACTTCTTAACCCAATTTCTATTCTTTGGGTTAATCTCCTACTTTCAAATTATGTCATGATATTTTTATGTCCTATCTTGTATTTGTACATTATTTATGTGTACTTATAGTGAATACACATTATAGATGTACTTTATTTAAAAAATGATCTTTTTAAGGACTTCGTCTCAATCCCCTTTATTGAGGCATATTTGGTTTTATACACAACTTTCTTTTAAATGGTGTATAAACCCCTTTGACTTTTACATTTATTCAAAAGGAATCTTTTTTATAAGAAGCATTTACTAAACGACAAAAGGGAATGTTTTTGTCGTACGTATGCGGCGACAACGACTTCTCCGCCGCCGTGACCACTATTTGAGTTTCGGCTTCCTCTACAAGCCATACCCTTTTTTTAATGAAAAATAAATACCATGTTATACTTTTCTTTTATTTTGGTATTGAAAATGGTTTTGAAAGCGTTTTTATTATATCAATGTGTTGTATTGATATCTTGTGATTGAAATGTGGAAATGTTATATTTCCTTTATGCATGTTTTATGTGATACGATTATGTTATGTTTAAACCTGTTCATATGAGGAATGTATTGGACTTAATAAGTGACGGGTGGAGCCCGATAAAGCTCCTCGATGCATCGGTAGGTCTCATGAGACAACTAGACGTGGAATTGGCCAAGGCCCTTTCCCAATTTGATTTATGGTTTTGGCCGAGGCCTTAATCATTTTAGACGTCTTGGCCGAGGCCTTGACAAAATGTTTTAGAATGTCCGGCATTATACATTCCCTCATTATGAAAGCGGTTATTGATATTGCATGTGATTATTCGACCAGTAGAATATCCATGTGAAGACGTGAATGGCATTGTCTCATTTTACTTTTGCCATATTATGTTGATGTTCAAGTTTTAAAGGCTTTTTTTTTAGTTATACATTACCTTAAATTTTTATGTTTATTTATGAAAGCTTCCGCAATATTGTTATCCTTACTGAGCATCTGAGCTCACCCCTTTCAATGTTTTAATATTTTCCAGGATTTGAAGAAGTATTTTATGAATGACCTGCAGGGATAGTCCGAAGAGGATAGAAGTGTGGACTATGGAGACTATGTTATTGTAGTTTTTCACTTTATGATGTAATGAAACATTTACGAATGTATCTAGTGTTTCCAAGGCTACTAAACTAATCGGTCATTCGAGACTTGATCTTTTGTGATCATGCCAATGTTACGAAGTAATGCACCGACTCTGGGTAGCTGGGGTCGGGGCGTTACAGTTGGTATCAGAGGCAGTTTAGTACTAACCATGAAAGCTAGATTTAGATAAACTCTGATTAGAGAACATAGCCCAAAGATACACATTGAGGATTAGTATAGAAGAACTTCCTAGAATTTTGGTATTGTGGAGATGTTGGGTGTTTTCCAAGAAATACATCCCTGTCTGGATACGAGCAGGTAGAGGCGGCTCTGGCAGAGATGTACCTAGGGGTAAAACCCAAAAACACCGCTTTGATCTAGACTCGAATGGGAACTGGTGCACGACAACAGGACTTGCTGCACTCTTGGTTACGACACTCCGAGGGATTTGCTTAGGATAATTCTCATTTTCTTTACAAACCAATATGCAGGGTTTATGAGTATATACTTCCTCAAAGAAAACATTCTTATGATTATGGATTATATCCATAAACCGTTCAATTTACATTAAGTATTTTAAAAGTTTGGAATTATTCATTGTAATTCATAAACTAACCTAGTTTATGCCATTGTATAGAAATGGCGCCCAGTAGAAGGAATGTGAACTCCAGCAGTACGTATGATCCAAAGAGTAAGAAGGATCATATCTTTCACGGTATTAAGCCAACATTTCGAAGGGAAATAGTATCCCATGTGTTCTCAACATATGAAGAAATAGTATCATGTGTTAATAAGATAAGTAAAGAATTCTCTGAGTCCTATGGCTTTGAAGCGAAGCAAGAGACAAAAGGGATGGAAGAGAGAATGATGGATAAAGGGATGAGGGGAAAGAAGAATTTTCCAATATGTGGTAATTGTGGGAAGAAACATCATGGAACTTGCCTAAAGGGAATGGGAGTTTGTTATACGTGTAGAGAAAAAGGACACAAAGTGCATGACTGCAAGGGTAAGAAAATGGTTTCAAATGTACAATGCTTCTTCTGCAAGGATTGGGGACACTACGCAAACCAATGTCCAAATCATCAGAGTATGCCCCAAATGATGTTATTGGATAATAATAAAGTTATGATACTACCACAGATGAGGAGTAATGATTAGAGTTCTTATGTTGTTATTAAATAATTTTGTAATTTGAGTGTTGTATCAATGATGTACTGGTTATAATAATTATGGAGTATATAAGGATTGTACTGCAGTACTATTTCATCAAGGACTTGAGATTGTGTGGAACCAAGAAAAGTGACTCCATAGTAGGATTAAATTTTTGGAAAATATATGGTTGAAAGAAAGATAGACCATAATATGGTTCTGATACTGAGATTGTGATTTTGGAATAAGACGTGATTGATTTGGATAAATTATATTGGATATACTTAACTTCCTTGAAACTGATTGATGTTTTGTATACATTTTTGGATAGAAGGAGTATATCTTGTATTCTATAAGGAATAAGGGATCATGGTAATTCATTATGTTTAAAAAGAATACATGATGAAGGTATTCACATGTTGTTACGTGGGAAAAAGGATCTTCATTATGTTTACCTTCCTTATAAAATTTGGACTGTGAGTTGGACATAAGTATTTTGGATAACTATAAAGGTTGGAATGGATTAAGTTGATCTTTGGATAGTATTGTTTAATGTTAAAGCATTTCTGAAGATTATTTTTGGAATATTATAATACTATAGTTTTAGGAAAAGGACAACCTGCAGGGTGGGGAATAACCCGTCGCGTCGGACAAAGCTACAGGAATCGAACCCACAACCATAGTGAGACAAGCCTTTATTTCCTACCACTAGCCTACAGGAAGTCCCTGGTTATTACAAGATAGTTTTACTAATCTAAATGGCATGTGTTAATATTTGGAACCTTATACAATTAGGATAAAAAGAATATTTTTGAGTTCCGTTACCATTTGGAGTAAAAGATGGGTTTGTGGTAAAAATTTATTAACAAATGAAAGTATACATAACAAGTATGTATATTCCCTTACGTTCTTAGTAAATCTCCTAAATAAATTCCTCAACATTATAAAAGGTATCTTAAAACAAAAATGTTGTCGGTTAACTTTTCCAACTAGGGATTCAATGACCGTTTAACCAGTCACAAGTTTGTGATTTTATTTTAGTTAAACTTTCTCCTAATCCTGTTTTCTATAACTCTCCATCAGACCTTGATGGTTTGTTTCTCCTCCATATCCATATTTTCATAGAATCCTAGAATGGGCTATATCGGGTGACCTTTGTACTTATCTTGCTTTCTTTTAATGTTATATATTTATTAACCTTATTTCAGATGTGGGTTTTCCTCAAAGGTATTTTCTCTTTTCAACCTTTTATTTTCAAAGAAAAATTTCAAATTGTGAGGACGCAATTTATTGAAGGAGGGGAGAATGTAACACCCCAAGCTTCCACGGTACGTTTCACTTCGAATAATGCAATAGCGTGTGTTGTACGCAACCTCGAGCTCTAACACACACCACAACAAATTAAACTAGCCGTTGTGAATAGTAATACCTACTTTTTGAAATTTTATAAATTTTATTTATCAAAATGGACTTCATTTTTGGATTCGGAATATCGAAATTAGCCTATGTTGAATTTTTGGTATTTTTCTGAGAACTTCTATTTTTTATGAATAGTGAAAAATACTTAAAAACAACTTTTTTAATCAAAATAATTTATAGTGATAAATTATACCATTTAGTGGTTTTAAAGTATAATTAGAATATATTTTTACCATTTTATCCAATGGTGGTCATTATAATTAATTTAACATTGAAATTGGACATAAACAGTGGCCAATCTTTTGATATAAATTGTTTCTTAAAAACACGCTATTTGTTGTAACAACGGGAATTAATTATAAAATTAATTAATGAAACTTATATGTTTGTAATTTTGTAAAATAGAAATCATTTTTGAATTCAGAATATCAATTATAGCTTAGGGTGAAATTTTGGCATTATTCTGAAAAACATCATTTTTTTATGAATAGTGAAACCACTAAGTGGTAGTTAAAAAACTGATTTTTCGTTAAAATGAAATATTACCACTTCTGTGATTTGATTTTCAAAAATCCTACATACATGGTTGTCATTTAGAAGTAAAATGTGGTTCAATGAGATTAAAATAATTTTTTGGTGAATAGTAACTTTTAAGTTCTTAAACGCGATTAGAGGTAATTAGTGTAGTTTAAGGTAAAAATAATGTTTTAATAATATGAGATGAGCTTGACACTTGTACTACTCCTATTGGATGAGTCATGGACGACCAAGACAACCCATGGGTCAACTTGGGGACCCCATGGAGCCACTTTAGTTGGAAAATGACATTAATATATATTTATTTAATGTTAAAATTAAATTGACACAAACATGAGTTGTTTTACTAAAATAGTTTTTAAGTGGGGTTAAACAAGTCCAAATTTTGACTATAAATATTCATTATAAAGATAAAATTATTTCCTACATCATAGTATTTTTTTTATAATTTTTAGAAATTAAATAAATTAAATTATTTATGACATCATTATGATGCAGCGATGACCTCATTATTTAACGATTTTAATAAATGAAAAGATAATGTAAAATACAAGGCTTACACTTGTCCAAAGACTATTGGATGGGTAGATTTAGAACCCTTATCACCTTAGCCCCGAATTATATAAGTTTGGGACCTTTAGAATCCTAAAATCATTGTGTAATAATGTAACATTTCAATCTTTCCAAAAGAGCCCCTCCTCTCCACTTATAAAAGGCCCCCACCTCTCCCACCTTATTCACACCTTCAAGCCATTTGGCTCAGACAAAATCTGCCCAAATAATCTCCCAACATACCTTTCTTACTCCTAGAAGCCTCACTTTGGGAAGAACTATTCCCAAGGAATCCTTTGGCTCAAATCAAAAAGAGTTACCCGATTTTGAGGTAATGTCTTCTCTAATGTTGTTTTGTTTTATTTTTCTTCTCTAACCCCATAAACTCTTTTTATTCATCTCTTTTGTAACAACACCAGTATCCTCAATATACTAGGATGTTTTTATAAGAAGGATTCGAGCTACACTTACACACACCTACATCTAATGGTTAAAGAACATACGGTTTCTGTGGATGGTGAATTTCTGCCTCACGAAACGATGATTGTTCAACACTCATATAACACCTTCAAAGGTGGCCATTAAGATGTAACTATTTTTATATATGATATATAATATGTTTATGTTTTACTTATTCTTCTGTATTTCTCATTTATGGCATACTTTATGATTTCCATTATGGGTAAGACGCGATAATTTCATTTTAGGAAGTGCGGACTACCGCCCCCTCAAAGTGATTTGATTCGTTAATGCGATATGTGGGATGTATAAAGGATGGAGTAAATGGTATTATACACTATATTATACTGGAATTATATTATACATTTATATCATTATGATTTAGTTCCATTAAATATAAAATGGAAATAAAAGTAGCGTTCATGCGTACGTACGACTTACGGTCTCCATGAACGGTGCATTTCATTTCTTACCTCTAAATGTTATGTAATATTATAAATGAATGTATATACTGGATATATAAGATATATATGAAATCTAAATCATGAATATAATTCTGGAGATAATGGATATTCTACCACATAAACAACTTGTAATTATAAGAAGTTTATTGTTGACTCAAGTACCAAAGATCGAGAAAACGACCGTTATTAACTTAAATAATTACATAATGTTCATTTCATTGTAATAAGTGATATAATAAGGATAATGAAATTGAAAATGGTTCTTAATAACGTATATATTAACTCTAGTTTATTATTCAGGAGGTTAAAGAACGGTTGTGTCAAGTCAGACACGAGGTAAGGGAACTTCTTAACCCAATTTCTATTCTTTGGGTTAATCTCTTACTTTCAAATTATGTCATGATATTTTTATGTCCTATATTGTTTTTGTACATTATTTATGTGTACTTATAGTGAATACACATTATAGATTTACTTTATTTAAAAAAATGATCTTTTTAAGGACTTCGTCTCAATCCCCTTTCATTGAGGCATATTTGGTTTTATACACAACTTTCTTTAATACGGTGTATAAACCCCTTTGACTTTTACATTTATTCAAAAGGAATCTTTTTTATACGAAGCGTTTACTAAACGACAATAGGGAATGTTTTTGTCGTACGTATGCGGCGACAACGACTTCTCCACCGCCGTGACCACTATTTGAGTTTCGGCTTCCTCTACAAGCCATACCCTTTTTTAAAATGAAAAATAAATACCATGTTATACTTTTATTTTATTTTGGTATTGAAAATGGTTTTGAAAGCGTTTTTATTATATCAATGTGTTGTATTGATATCTTGTGATTGAAATGTGGAAATGTTATGTTTCCTTTATGCATGTTTTATGTTATACGATTATGTTATGTTTAAACCTGTTCATATGAGGAATGTATTGGACTTAATAAGTGACGGGTGGATCCCAATAAAGCTCCTCGTTGCATCGGTAGGTCTCATGAGACAACTAGACGTGGAATTGGCCGAGGCCATTTCCCAATTTGATTTATGGTTTTGGCCGAGGCCTTAATCATTTTAGACGTCTTGGCCAAGGCCTTGACAAAATGTTTCAGAATGTCCGGCATTATACATTCCCTCATTATGAAAGCGGTTATTGATATTGCATGTGATTATTCGTCCAGTAGAATATCCATGTGAAGACGTGAATGGCATTGTTTCATTTTACTTTTTCCATATTATGTTGATGTTCAAGTTTAAAAGCCTTTTGTTTTAGTTATACATTGCCTTAAATTTTTATGTTTATTTATGAAAGCTTCCACAATATTGTTATCCTTACTGAGCATCTGAGATCACCCCTTTCAATGTTTTAATATTTTCTAGGATGTGAAGAAGTATTTTATGAATGACCTGCATGGATAGTCCGAAGAGGATAGAAGTGTGGACTATGGAGACTATGTTATTGTAGTTTTTCACTTTATGATGTAATGTAATGTTTACGAATGTATCTAGTGTTTCCAAGTCTACTAAACTAATCGGTCTTTCGAGACTTGATCTTTTGTGATCATGTCAATGTTACGAAGTAATGCACCGACTCTGGGTAGCTGGGGTCAGGGAGTTACAATAGTGGCGAATGGGATACCCAGGCGAGTCGAGCAGGACTCGAGCATCATGGGCTATAAAGGGTGATAGCCCAAATTTCTAGTCTTTATCTGGATGATCAGGGGACTTCATAGTTTGAATTTCCTCCAGTGGTGGATTTTTTCAAGGATGTCTTTCTAGAAGACTTTTCTGGTTTTCCTTCGATGCCTGAGGTAGAATTTTCGATTGAGCTCATGGCAGGAGTGGCACCTGTGTCAATTACTCCCTATAGGATGGCTACACATGAGTTGCAAGAGCCCAAGAAGCAGTTGGAGGAGTTGCAGGTAAAGGGTTTCATCTGACCCAATACTTCTCCTTGGGTATTGACAATCCTATTTGAGAAGAAGGAAGACGGTACCCTTAGGCACTGTGTGGATTATCAGAAACTGACCCAGTTGACGGTCAATAGCTGATATCCCTTACCAAGGATTAATGATCTCGTCAATCTGCTTCAAGGATCCCGCATGTTCTCGAAGATCGATTTGAGATCCTGTTATCATCAGTTGTGCGTTAGAACATCAGATATACCTCTGACAGCCTTCAGGAGCATGTATGGACTCTACGAGTATACGGTTATGTTGTTCGGTCTCATGAATGCACCAGCAGTTTTCATGGCACTGATGAACCAAGTGTTCCATCCTTACTTGGATTCGTTGGTTGTGGTCTTCATGGACAATATCTTGGTGCACTCGCACACTCGACACAACCATGCTACCCATCTTGTGATCGTTCTTAGTTCACTAAGAGAGCATTGTCTTTATGCTAAACTCTCAAAGTGTCACTTTTGGATGGATCAGATTCACTTCTTGGGTCATGTCATCTCAGAGGAAAGAGTATCTATGGAACTAGAGAATGTGAGAGATTTCGTTTTCTGGGAGCAGCCGAAGAACGTTTTTGAGTTACGGAGTTTCCTAGGGCCGGCTGGATACTACATACACTTCATTCAAAACTTTTCACGCCTTGAAGCACCTTTGAAAAGTCTATCCAAGAAGGGAGAGAATTTCTCATGGTCAGATTCTTGTGAGTCATCCTTTTAGGAGCTGAAAGGAAGTTTGAAATCAGCACTGATACTAGTATTGCTAGTGCTAGGAAAGATCTATATGGTTTATTGTGATGCTTCAGGTATCGGGTTGGGTGTTGTACTTTTGCAGGGAGATGGAGTCATTGTGTACGTGTCTCGGTAGTTGAGGCCACATGAGAAGAACAACCTGAGGCACGATCTGAAGTTGACAGCTGTTGTTCATGCATTGTGATGTTGGAGACATTACCTTCTGGGAGAGAAATTTATGGTCTTCACCGACCAAAAGAGTCTCAAATACATCTTCACTCAGCATGATCTGAATCAGAGACATCGTAGGTTGGTCGAGTATCTTCAGTCTTTTGATTTCATGCTTTCCTATACGCTGGGAAAGCGCAACGCAGTGGCAGATGCGTTGTGCAAGATAACTCAGATTCAAAAAGTTCAGGAGGCTAGCGGTGAGTGGCAGCTTATGGCTCTGTTCTCTGAGATGCTTCTGGAGGTGCACGACAGACAGGTAAAGACTTACCTATCTTTTTGTACTTATAACCTCTACACTTCTGGATTTGGTGTGGATGAGGCAGCTGTCAGACTCAGAAGGCTTAGTCCTGCAGGAGAGTGTGTCAAGATAGGACCCTCTTCGTGGATTGACAATGGGCGAGGATGAGATCTTGCATTTCTAGGGATGTGTATCGGTGTCAGCAGACATACGCGAGGAGCTGATGTGATATTTTCATTCCTCAGTTTGGGCAGTTCATTTAGGCGTCACCAAGATGTATCAGGAACTTCATCTCCAGTACTGGTGGCCATTTATGAAGAGGGATGTTGCTGGTTTCATCTTGAGGTGTTCTACTAGTCAGCAGGTGAAGGCGTAGCATTAGGAACCAGCATTCCTTTTATAGAAGTTACCCATTCCATAGAGGAAGTGGAACAATGTCTCTATGGACTTCGTGACTGGATTGTCAAGGTCGCCTCGAGGGAACGATCCTATTTGGGTTGTCGTCGACAGGCTTACGAAGGTTGCTCACTTATTACCGATCAAATAGACTTTCAATGTTGAAGATCTGGGACTATTGTACATCCGAGAGATGGTACATCTGCATGTAGTTCCACACTTTATTGTTTCAGATAGGGATGCATGCTTTAATTCACTGTTTTGGTAGGGACCTCAGAAGGCCATGGGTACACAGGTACTTTTGAGTACAGCATACCATCCCCAGACAGATGGCCAGTCTAAGGGTACGATCCGGGTTCTTGAGGATATGCTACGAGTTTTCTTTATATACTTTGGTGGTTCTTGGGAGAAGCATATCCCTCTACTGGAGTTCACCTACAACAATAGTTTTCAGGAGACTATTCATATGGAACCTTACAAGGGCTTGTACGGTAGGCCATGCTGATCACCATTATACTGGCAGGAGGCAGGAGAGACAGCTTTTCTGGGACCTCATCTTGTTCAGGAGACCTCAGAGCAGATAGAGTTGATTCGGAAGAGGATGGCTATAGCACAGTCTCCACAGAAGTCTGATGCTGATCAACAGATAAGACCTCTAGAGTACGAGGTCTGGGATCAGGTTTTCCTACATGTCACACCGATGTTGGGACACAAGAGGATTTAGAGACAAGATAAGCTTTAACTACGGCACGTCAGGCGGTATGAGGTATTGGAGATGTTTGGCCCGATTGCCTATCAATTTTAGTTATCTCAGATATACCAGGTCATGCACGACGTCTTCCACGTCTCTCAGCTCTGACATTAATTTTCAAACCTTTCTCATGTCTTTTAGCATGTGGAGGTTGAGATCGAAGCGGATGCATCATTTGAGGAGCATCATGTCCAGATTGTCGATCGTAGTATAAAGGTTCTACGTGGGCAGTTTGTTCCTCTAGTATGGTGCTAGGGAATAAAGTGTGAGTATAGGATGAGACCTATGAAATATAGGCTGATGTGCGATCGTAGTGGCCGGAGCTGTTCGGGGTTTCTTCTTCTCCGCCTCGTTAGGGAAATTCAGGGAAGAATTTCTTTAAAGGGGGAAGTTTGTAAGAACCTAGATCTTCGTTTTAGGTATGTCTTCCTTTTCCTGAAGTTTTTGAGAAAAGAGGGGTTTCTATAAATTTTTGAAGTACACACTATGTACTTTCTGAGTACACGCCGTGTACTCCCTTACCATACCAATCCATGTGTGGCCATGTCCGGGCCACACACACGATGTGTATGGGTGATGTGGAGGCCGCCTAAAGCGGGGTACGGAGAAATAGAGTACATGTCGTGTAGCCCAGAAGTACATACCATGTATTTTATTTTTTTCTTTAAACGGACGGGGGGTCACACCTGAATGATAGAACACCCTTCTTCTTCTTCAGGTTCTTCGACCAACAACGACCTATATAGCCGCAAATCTTCTTTGATCCCCCATACCTCCATCTGATCCCCATTTTATCTGCCATCAATTGCGTTGGGACAATAGTAGTATTGTCTTTCTTCTCCTAGAGCTTTGTTTTCCAACTCATCCTCTTCCTCATGTTATCGTTGGTTGAGTGTTTTTGATGTTTTCTCAGATCTTTGACATTCTATGGAGAATCAATCATCATGGATCACATTTATCATTATCCTAGAATCGGGGTAGCTGGCTTGTGCCTTTCTGTAGGAAGCCTATGAATATTTTGTGCAAATTCCACCATACACTTGAACGGGGTATTGCGTGTTTCCTATTTTCCTTTTTTGTTGCCTGCTATTCTTGATTTATTGTGTAGAGGTAATTGTTTGTTAATAAGGTAAAATTTATTATGCTATAGATTTTTTTCCATGCTTGTTTTCCTTGTTTGGAATTTTTGAAGTTTCCATGACTAGTTGTAGGATAGTGGAACTGTTGAACTGTTATGCTGTTGTGCCTTAGAATGATAACCAAGTAGTTCTTGAGGTTTACTTAGGGAGATACGCACGGTATGTATGTTTATTTTACACAGGATTGTGAGAACCTAGTGTAGTGAACCATATGGAGGATGGACGTTAGGTCTTCTCCCGAGTGTCTTTCATTTATGATGCTAGACCATAGGGGGAATTGATTTTGAGTGCTTCCTTAGAGAGTCTATAGTTCCTCGACGTGGGCCATAGGGGTAATAAACATTGAGTGCTTCCCTAGAGATCCTTTATTACGTTACGAGACTATAGGGGGAATTGAAAGTGAGTGCTTCCTCAGAGAGTCTATTATTTAGCTGAACCAGAGGGGTGAGACTATGTGTGCCTCCTAGAGGGTTCCTAGTACTTGTAGGTTGAACCTTAGGGGTTAGGCTGTGAGAACTACCCATAGGATACCTTTTTTTCTACTTGGTTGAGTGTCTATTTATTTTTTGTAGATTATATGCTAGAGACTGTGGATTGTTACTGCTTTGTTTTATTCTGTTTAATGCTTACTATATACTATTTACTGTAATTTACCTACCATATATTACTGATTATTAGGCACAGATCTTTGGGTGGTTTCCTATTGGGACTTTGTCTCACACCCTGTTTGGGTCATGCTTTTGGTCTCAAACAGATTATGTTGTTCCAGGTTTAGATAAGGTCAAGTGCCCTTCTTCTTCAGGTACTTGACTTGCTATGGAGCTGGAGATCATGTGAGCAAGCCGTGGCTTGCGATTCTGAGGAGTTGCTCATCTGTTTTTCTTTTGTACTTTGATTTAGTTCTGTATTCAGCATTGTGACCTGTTTGGCTGTTTTCCTAGAAATATAAGTATCATGCATCATTTACACACATTCTATTCCAGTTGTTTATTAATTTGTCTTCCGCTGTGTACCTTGTATTGATGTCTAATTTTCCACTATTGTTGTTATTTGTTTTTCTCCTCCACTGTTTACTCTGCCAATGAGGGCATAGTTTCCCCACTATCACACCCAAGGCCCTCAACGACCTCTAGAATTCATGGAAATGCGCTTGAGGCCATGTGACCAACCGGGTATGGGGTGCCTCTGTGTGGCTTCTGGGAATGGTATGTTACAATTTACCTCATTTATCTTATATAAATGTTACAAAAATAATAGATATATTATTCAAGGCACTACACAATTCTATAGGCTGTTTACACAAAAAGTAAACATGGAATGGAATATACATGACATATAAATCCCCTAGATCCTATGATGATTCTTGATACAATGCCTCCTTTCCATACCATCCAAGGGTAAAATAGAATCCATAATGCTAATAAATGCTACAATTCATGTGTTTCAACCAATGGTTAAATCAATACAAATATGATAGGGTGAATATAGAACAAAAGGTATTATCCCCTGAAACATGGGTTTTCCCTATATGTGGGTTAGCTAATCCAAAACACTGTCTCATTTGCAAATTAAAATAGGATCGAGTATAATATCTACAAACCAAAACAGTAAGACAATATAAAATAATATATGTTACCAATTATGACATCCCGAACCCAGTTCACTCATATGTAACCTAAATCGGTTGGTCACATGGCCTCAAGTAGCACCACCCCTATTTTTGAGGCTTCCTAAATTTAGTGAGGTTCTATAGTAGTATGATGGGGAGACTATGCCATCCTATTTAGAGTGGATCATAGTAGTGAAATTACTATTAAATAGATGAAATAGATGATGAAGCGGTTAAAGGTAAGACATCCTGGTAACAAATTTATAAAAAAAATTAATAACCATTTTGATATAAAAAATAATTATGTTGTGATTCTATATAGACATGGGGATACAATGAAAATATTATAGAAATCATAAAGCATGTAATTTCTATAAAAAACATAACGAAACTATCTCTAAATGAATCTTGAGAAAAATATTGGTCCTCTTCTCCCATAGTACATCACGTTATAGAGAATCAATGGTCCATAACTAGGAAATTTATTTTGTCCGTACCTACAACTATAGAGTCAATATGTGTACAAATCAGTGGCCCAAAAAGGATATGAGTAAAACATGGTAGGCCACTACCAATAGTGTCTATCACAATCCATTATGTGAAAATAAAATGACTATTTTGCATGTTATAGTAAATAAAATCTATAAATAAATAAACCAGGTCGGTCTGGGGTCCACATGGGGCACCTATCTTATATTACAGTCTTCAACCTAACCTAGAATGTCTCTGAGCACATTATATTTTAGATTTATGTTTATCGATCCAAACCCAATGATTAACACAAGGGCTTCCATATAGTGATAATAATTTTATGTTCCATACAATTCCATGTTATTAATGTTTTTATAAGTGGGCATAATTCCAAAATGGTATACCCTTGGAATTTCACCCATA
The DNA here is from genome assembly GCA_963277665.1 of Viscum album. Lineage (NCBI taxonomy): Eukaryota > Viridiplantae > Streptophyta > Magnoliopsida > Santalales > Viscaceae > Viscum > Viscum album. Next base: position 1,825,203,912 of record OY728137.1, on the reverse strand, counting down.
GTGGGAATGTGAAACATGATCCCTATGATCATGCCCATGGTATCCCCAATGTTATAATTGAAGGGATCCCAAGAATAATCTAAGGAGGTAAATAATTTCTAGCAAAATCCATGGAGAATACTTTAAGGAATTCATTTTTAATTTCATAAAATATAGGTGAACCCATAGTGTCATGTCATAGAATTTACAATCCTAAGTAAATGAAAAATTCACAGTACGTTACTTCACATGATAGTTTCATCAATTAATTGTTTGGTATCGTAGAGTTCATCTAGGTCAAAAACTATAGGATTCCATGTGTCCGTCTAAGAATACTACACCTACATGAAAATTTCCATTTTTGACCTTAGTCAAGCATTATATACTAATTAATCAAGTTCCCACATTCATAAAGAATGCCATGATATCACTTCATAATTAAAAAAGTGTTATGTGACATGTCCATTCCATTAATTATTTATTTACTTCCTTTTAACCATTTCAAATAAGATACAATCTAAAAAAGTGTTCTAGCATCATTAAAATTTAGAATGGTGTTAAAGAAATATAATTATATACACTTAATGGGTTGGTAATACATGACTTAGGCAACCTCTTACAATTAATAGGGGTTTATATATGTATATTGTCTTGTTCTAGACATTTATTTATAGGAGTTTCATGACATATCATATTCATAGATAATTTAAAATGTGTGGCACAACAACACATAATATAAACATTATGACTTTTAGGGAAAAGTTATAGACCATCTACCTAATACCAGTATTTTACTCCTCATCTAGTATCAACCTCTAATGTGGGATAAAATTTAAGAAATATAAGAAGTAGAAAAACACCCTAAATTATGTAATATTATATTTTAGGGAAATTATGATGATGATGATGGAAATATAGACCTATAAAATAAGGAATGAGATTATAGTCTTATTGAGAGTGATATAATGCGACCAATGTTAGTTGAATTAAACATAGTGTGAGGGAGTTCTCCCTAATCCCTCAAATAGGGAAGGGGGATAGATTCAGAGTTGATTCTATGTGAGGAATAAAAAAACATAAACCATGGTTAAGGTTTAAAAATAATTAATTGAAATTTTAAATTCTCTACTTTTTTTGGGGTTCATATTTTAGCCTCACGGTTTTCCAAAAAAATATACCAACTATGTGGTTAGAACTTCCCAATGTGACACCCCTCACACAACTAGGTTCATGGTAGAAAATTGTCTGTACGATATGCATGATCACTAAACAATATGACAACATCCCAATTTCATGGATAGGTGTATGGTTAGTAAAAATGGTACAACTTACACCTATAATTTATTGTAGGTTTTTCATTGCCATTTTCCTTTTTAGCATTGTTAAACTAATCACACACCTCTATTTTCTCAATTCATAGTAAAACTCAATGGTTCCTACTAACCATGTACTAACCACGAGCCACATACCGTTTCATCAAAAATAAGAGATCTATATACTAAGAAGCCAAAAATTTCTCTCAATGTGTTCAAGACCTCTATAGTCATTATCATAATGAAAAAACAAATGATTTAATATTAAAATGAAAGGACCTAATTCATGTTAAAAAACATCGATCATATACTATTTCAAGTGTGCCTCCTTATATAAGAGAGGCTATCAAGTAGGGAAAAGGGACTGAATCAAAGATTTTGGATCTAATTACACTAATTTTATAATTATTAATTATTATAAAGACAACTAAACATCATCTATAATAAAAACATATATTACATAGATCTAATAGAAACAACCACAGAACAAAAAATGAAATTCCATCATATAAAAATACATCCCAATAATTTACAACTTTTCCAAAAAAAAAATTAAAATAAAAAATAAGCTCCACTACCATCACTAGCCATCACCTAGTCTATAACATGGAATACATTATGCGCTACTCCATCTCAATATGATGCATTAATATTTCATAACAAGATACAAAGTATAAGGTATAAAACCATACCATAGTCCCTATGCTAGGTGTGACATATATATATATCAGTAGTGTATCACCATTTTCCCCTATGATATTCCTTAACATATGTTGGTGTACATAATGAGAATAAATAATTTATGTAGTCCCACAAAATACCCAACTATACCTAGTTTTTCATTTTCTGAGAATATGTATCCTAATTACACAATTATTGAATGCACCAAAATACTCTTGGTAAGGTACCATGAAAATCATAGACCCATAAAAAATATTCAAGTTTCGGTTCTCTACTATTTCCTATATACTACCTGACAGTCGGTGAAAGGGTAGTGATCCGAGGAGGCGAGATACATCTACAGGTAGCCAGGTAGTATGATACCAGTGTGGAAGGGTAGGGCACATGAAGCCGCAGTTCCAAAGAGAACTAGTGGAGTGCTGATCTTGCGGCAAGATTGGTCATCTTCAGCGTTTTTTCCATGTTTTATCACAAGTAGCTTGTGATGGGGGTTCTTCCTTGACTCCTCGTTCTGGAGAAGCACCACCAGTTTCTCACCAGTATGGAAACTGGAGTTCTTTCGGCCGTTCGGGACGAGGTGGAGGTCGAGGTCATGGTAGTCAGTCACCAGTAATTCAACATCAACAGGGAGGATCAGCTCAGAGTGGTCAGGCAGGGTCACAGGGCTATGGGGCAGGCCAGACTTTTGTGGTGGAGAAGACCTATCAAAAGCAGGATCTCGGACCTTCTACCATTCGAGGTACTATTCTAGTAGCCTCATTTTTGTCTTCAACTCTTTTTGATACTGGTTCTTTGAATATCTTCATCTCTTTTTCTATTGTGGAGAGCCTTGCACTCATCATCTTTTCTTCTACCGACTTTTTGACACTGGACACATGTTTGGGAACCAGGTCATCTAGTATACGTTAGTGCATAGAGTTTCCTCTCGTGGTTGTAGGGTATCGTTTCATATGGGATCTCTAGGTCCTAGAGATGAGCGGGTATTATGTCATTCTTGGGATAGACTTCTTGGTTATCTTCCAGGTATTCGTCGATTGTTATCACCGTAGGGTGAGTCTCATTTCACCAGAGGGAGAATATTTTCTTAAGAGAGGCGAAGGGATGCCCAGGCGAGTCGAGCAGGACTCGAGCATCATGGGCTAGAAAGGGTGACATCCCAGATTGCTAGTCATTATTTTGATGATCAGGGGAATTCACAGTTGGAATTTCCTCCAGTGGTGGATCGTTTAAAGGATTCCTTTCTACAGTAGTTTTTAGGTTTTCCTCCGGAGCCTGAGGAAGAATTTTTGATTGAGCTCATGCCAGGAGCGACACCTGTGTCTATTCCTCCCTATAGGATGGCTACACCTGATTTGCAGGAGTTCAAGAAGCAGTTAGAGGAGTTGCAGGTAAAGGGTTTCATCTCACCCAGTACTTCTCCTTGGGGATCGCATGTCCTATTTGAGAAGAAGGAAGACGGTACCCTTAGGCTTTGTGTGGATTATCAGAAGTTGAACCAGTTGATGGAGAAAAACAAATATCCCTTACCAAGGATTGATGATCTCTTCAATCAGATTCAAGGATCCCTCATGTTCTCGAAGATCTATTTGAGATCCGTTTATCATCAGTTTCGCGTTAGACCATCAGATATACCTCTGAATGCCTTCAGGAGAAGGTATGGTCTCTACGAGTATACAGTTATGTCGTTCGGTCTCACGAATGCGCCATCAGTTTTCATGGCACTGATGAACCATGTGATCCATCATTACTTTGATTCCTTCATCGTGGTCTTCTTGGACGATATCTTGGTGTACTCACACACTCGACACAACCATGCTACCTATCTTGAGATCATTCTGAGTACACTGAGAGAGCATTGGATTTATGCTAAACTCACGAAGTGCCACTTCTGGACGGATAAGATTCACTTCTTGGGTCATGTCATCTCAGAGGCAGGAGTATCTATATACCTAGAGAAAGTGAGAGATTTCATTTTCTGGGAGCAGCCCAAGAATGTTTTTGAGGTACGAAGTTTCCTAGGGCTGGCTGGATATTATAGACACTTCATTCAGGACTTCTCTTGCCTTGAAGCACCTTTTACGAGTCTGACCAAGAAGGGGGCGAAGTTCTTATGGTCAGATTCTTGTGAGTCATCCTTTTAGGAGTTGAAAGGAAGTTTGACATCAACACTGATACTAGTATTTCTAGTTCCAGGAAAGATCTATATGGTTTATTGCGATGCTTCAGGTATCGGGTTGGGTGATGTTCTTATGCCGGGAGATAGAGTAATTGTGTACGTGTCTCGGCAGTTGAGGCCACATGAGATGAACTACATGACGCACGATCTGATGTTGGCAGTTGTTGTTCATGCCTTTTTCTGTTGGAGACATTACCTTCTGGGAGAGAAATTTATGGTTTTCACCGACCAAAAGTGTCTCAATTGCATCTTCACTCATCATGATCTGAATCTGAGATAGTGAATGTGAGTCGAGTATCTTCAGTCTTTTGATTTCATGCATGCCTATATGCCGGGAAAGGGCAACGCAGTGGCAGATTCATTGAGCTAGAGAACTCAGATTCAGGTAGTTTTGGAGGCTAGTAGTGAGTGGAAACTTATGGCTATTTTCTCTGAGATTCTTCTGGAGGTTCACGATAGACATGTAAAGACTTACATATCTTTTTGTAGCTATTACCTCTACACTTATGGATCGGGTGCGGATGAGGCGGCTATCAGACTCAGAAGGCTTAGTCCTGCAGGAGAGTGTGTCAGGAGAAGACCCTCTTCCTAGATGGACATTGGGGGAGGATGAGATCTTGCATTTCTAGGGATGCGTATGGGTGTAATAAGACATACGAGAGGAGATGATGTGGGATTTTCATTCCTCGGTTTGCGCAATTCATCCTGGTGTCACCAAGATGTATCAGGATCTTCATCTCCAGTACTGGTGGCCATGTATGAAGAGGGATGTTTCTGGTTTTGTCTTGAGGTGTTCTACTAGTCAGCAGGTGAAGGCGGAGCATCAGCGACCAACATGCCTTTTACATTAGTCACCCATTCCGTTGAGGAAGTGGAACAATGTCTCTATGGACTCCGTGACTGGTTTTCCGAGGTCACCTCGATGGAACGATCCTATTTGGGTTGTCGTTGACAGGCTTACGAAGGTTGCTCACTTCTTACCGATCAAGGAGATATTCAATGTTGAAGATCTTGGATGAATTTACATCTGAGAGATGGTACTTCTGCATGGAGTTCCACACTTTATTCTTTCAGATAGGGATGCATGCTTTAATTCTCGGTTCTGGAAGGGACTTCAGAAAGCCTTGGGTACACATATACTTTTTAGTACATCATACCATCCCCAAACTGATGGCCAGTATGATCATACGATCTAGGTGCTTGAGGATATGCTATGAGTTTTCATTCTAGACTTTGGTGGTTCTTGGGAGAAGCATATCCCTCTAGTGGAGTTCACCTACAACAACATTTTTCAGGTGACTATTCATATGGAACCTTACGAGGCCTTGTACGGTAGGCCATGATGATCACCATTATGCTGACTGGAGACAGGAGAGGCAGCTTTGCTGGGACCTCATCTTGTTCAGGAGACCTCAGAGCAGATAGAGTTGATTCGGAAGAATATGGCTATAGCACAGTCTCGACAGAAGTCTTATGTTGATCAGTAGATACGACCTCTAGAGTACGAGTTCTGGGATTAGGTTTTCCTACATGTCACACCGAGGTTGGGACACAAGAGGATTCAGAGACATGGTTAGCTTTCACTGCAGTATGTCTGGCGGTATGAGGTATTGGAGAGAGTTGGGCCGATTCCCTATCAGTTATAGTTACCTCAGAGGTACCAGGCCATGCACGACGTCTTCCACATCTCTCAGATCTGACATTAATTTTCAGACCTGTCTCATGTCTTTCAGCACGTGGAGGTTGAGATCGAAGAAGACACATCGTTTGAGGAGCATCCTATCCGGATTGTCGATTGCAGTACAAAGGTTCTCCGTGGGTAGTTTGTTCCTCTAGTACGGGTTCTATGGAAGAAAGTGTGAGTACAAGAAGAGACCTAGGAATGAGAGGCTGATGTGCGATCATAGTGGCCAGAGCTGTTCGGGGTTTCTTCTCCTCCACCTTGTTAGGGAAATTCAGGGACGAATTTCTTTAATGGGGGAAGTTTGTAAGAACCCGGATCTTCGTTTTAGGTATGTATTCCTTTTTCCTGGAGTTTTTGAGAAAAGAGGGGTTTCTGGAAATTTTTGAAGTACGCACCATGTACATTCTGAGTACACGCCGTGTACTCCCTTACCATACCAAGCCATGTGTGGCCATGTTTGGGCCACACACACGATGTGTATGGGTGATGTGGAGGCCACATAATGCAGAGTATGGAAAAACAGAGTACACGCCGTGTACCCCAGAAGTACATGCCATGTATTTTATTTTTTTTCTTTTAACGGACCGGGGTCGCACCTCAAGGACATAACGATCTTATTATTCTTTTGGTTCTTCGATAAAGAGCGACATGTATGGCCGCAAATCTTCTCCGAGCCCCTGTGCCTCCATCCGATCTCTATTTCATCTGCCGTCAATTGCGTTGGGACCGCAGCCGTAATATATCTCTTCCCTTAGAGCTTCATTATCCAACTCATCATCTTCCTCATGTTATCATTGGCTGAGAGTTTTTTATGTTTTCTCAGATCATTGAAATTCTATGGAGAATCAATCATCATGGTTCACGTATATCATTCTCCTAGCATCGAGGTAGGTGGTTTGTGCCTTTCTATAGGAAGTCTGTGAATATTTTATGCAAATTCCATCAATACCCTTGAACGGGGTATTGTGTGTTTCCTATTTTTCCCTTGTTTTTGCCTGATGTGCTTGATTTCTTGAGTAGAGGTAATTGTTTATTAATGGGGTAAATTTTATTGTGCTCTATAAGTTTTTTCCATGCTTGTTTTTCTTGTTTCACGTTTTTCCAGTTCCCATGCCTAGTTGTAGGATAGTGGAACTGTTGAACTGTTATGCTGTTGTGCCTTAGAATGATAACCAAGTAGTTCATGAGGTTAACTTATGGGGACACACAAGCTATGTATATTTATTTTACACAGGGCTATGAAAACCTAGTGTAGTGGACCATAGTGAGGATGGACGTTAGTTATTCTCCAGAGTTTCTTTCATTTACGATGCGAGACCACACGGGGAATTGATTTTGAGTGCTTCCACAAAGAGTCTGTAGTTCCTCAACATGGGCCACAGGGGTAATAGGCATTGATTGCTTCCCCAGAGAGCCTTTAGTACGTTACAATACTATAGGTGGAATTGACAGTGAGTGCTTCCTTAGAGAGTCTATTATTTAGCTGAACTAGAGTGGTGAGACTATGTGTGCCTCCTAGAGGGTTTCAAGTACTTGTAGGTTGAACCTTACGGGTTAGGCTGTGAGAACTACCCAGAGGTTACCTTTTTTTCTACTTGCTTGAGTGGTTGTTTCTTGTTTGTAGATTATATGCTAGAGACTGTGGATTGTTACTGCTATGTTTTATGGTGTTTACTGCTTACTATATATTACTTACTTTAATTTACCTACCATATATTCATTGATTATTAGTCACATATCTTTGGGTGGTTTCCTATTGGGACTTTTTCTCACACCCTGTTTGGGTCATTCTTTTGGGCCCAAACAGATTATGTTATTGCAGGTTTAGATAAGGGTAAGCATCCTTATACTTCAGGTACTTGACTTGCTGTGGAGCTGGAGAGCATGGGACCAAGTCTTGGCTTGCAATGCTAAGGAGTTTCTCATCTGTTTTTCTTTTGTACTTTGATTTAGTATATTATTCAGCATTGTGACATGTTTTTCTTTTTTCCTAGACAAATAGGTATCATGAATCATTTGCACACATTCTTCTCCAGTTGTTTATTTATCTGTCATCCGCTATTTACCTTGTATGGGTGTCTACTTTCCCACTATTTTTGTTATTTGTTTTTCTCCTCCATTGTGTACTCTGCCAATGATGGAATAGTTTCCCCAATATCACACCCAAGTCCCTCAACAACCTCTAGCATTCAGGGAAATTCCCTTGAGGCCATGTGACTAACCGGGTATGGGGTGCCTCTGGGTGGATTCTGGGAACGGGATGTAACAATTTACCTCATTTATCATATATAAATGTTACAAAAATAATAGATATATTATTCAAGTCACTAAACAATACTATAGGCAGTTTACACAAAAAGTAATCATGGAATGGAATATACATGACAAATAAATTCCCTAGATCCTATAATGATTCAAGATACAATGCATCCTTTCCATACCATCCAAGGGTAAAATAGAATCCATAATGACAATAAATGAAAAAATTCATGTGTGTCAACCAATGGTTAAATCAATAAAAATATGATAGGGTGAATATAGAACAAAAGTTATTATCCCCTGAAACATGGTTTTTCCATATATGTGGGTCAACTAATCCAAAACATTGTCTCATTTGCAAATTAAAATATGCTCTAGTATACTATCTACAAACCATTACAATAAGACAATGTAAAATAATATATTTTACCAATTATGACATCCCGAACCTAGTTCACTCATATGTAACCTAAATCGGTTGGTCACATGGCCTCAAGCAGCACCACCCCTATTTTTGAGGCTTCCGACATGTAGTGAGGTTCTATAGAAGTATGATGGGGAGACTATGCCATCCAATTTAGATTGGATCATAGTAGTGAAAGAACTATTGAATAGATGAAATAGATGATGAAGCGGTTGAAGGTAAGACATCCTGGTAACAAATTAATAAAAAAAATTAATAACCATTTTGATATAAAAAATAATGATGTTGTGATTCTATATAGACATGGGAATACAATGAAAATATTATAGAAATCCTAAATCATGTAAATTCTATAAAATACAAAAATAAACTATCTCTAAAAGAATATTGAGAAAAAAATTGGTCCTCTTCTCCCATACTACATCAAGTTATAGAGAATCAAGGGTCCATAACTAGGAAATTTATTTTGTCCCTACCTACAACTATAGAGTCTATTAGTGTACAAATCAGTGGACCAAAAAGGATATGAGTAAAACACAGTAGGCCACTACCAATAGTTTCTATCATAATCCATTGTGTGAAAATAAAATGACTATTTTTCATGTTATAGTAAATAAAATATATAAATAAATAAACCATGTCGGTCTGGGGTCCACATTGGGCACCTATATTATATTACAGTCTTCAACCTAAACTGGAATGTCTCTGAGCACATTATATTTTAGATTAATGTTTATCGATCTAGACCAAATGATTAACACTAGGGCTTCTATATAGTGATATTGATTTTATGTTCCATACAATTCCATGTTATTTATGTTTTTATAAGTGGGCATAATTCCAAAATGGTATACCCTTGGAATTTCACCCATAGTGGGAATTTGCAACATGATCCCTATGATCATACCCAAGAAATCCACAATGTGATAATTGAAGGGATCCCAAGAATAATCTGAGGAGGTAAATAATTTCTAGCAAAATCCATGGAGAATCATTTAAGGCATTCTTTTTTAATTTCTTAAAATATATCTAAACCATTAGTGTCATGTCATAGAATTTAAAATCCTAAGTAAATGAACAATTCACAGTATGTTACTTCACATGATAGTTTCATCAATTAATTGATTGGTATGCCAGAGTTCATCTAGGTCAAAACACTATAGGATTCCATGTGTCAGTCTAGGCATACTACACCTACCAGAAAATTTCCATTTTTTGACATTAGTCAAGCATTATATACTGATTAATCAAGTTCCCACATTCATAAAGAATTCCATGATATCACATCATAATTAAAAAAGTGTTATTTGACATGTTCATTCCATTCATTATTTATTTAGTTCCTCTTAACCATTTCAAATAAGAGACAATCCAAAAAAAGTGTTCTAGCTTCATTAAAATTTATAATGGTGTTAAAGAAATATAATTATATACACTTAATGGGTTGGTAATACTTGACATAGGCAACCTCTTACAATTAATAGGGGTCTATCTATATATATTGTCTTGTTCTAGACATTTAATTAGAGGAGTTTCATAACTTTTCAGATTCATAGAGAATGGACAATGTGTGGCACAACAACACATAATATAGACATTATGACTTTTAGGGAAAATTTCTAGACCACCAACCTAATACCAGTATTTGACTCCTCATCTAGTATCAGCCTCTAATGTGGGATAAAATTTAATAAATATAAGAAGTAGAAAAACACCCTAAAATATGGAATATTATGTTTTAGGGAAATTATGACGATGATGGAAATATATACCTATAAAATAAATAATGAGATTATAGTCTTATCGAGAGTGATATAATGTGACCAATGTTACATGAATTAGACATAGTGTGAGGGAGTTATCCATAAATCTTCAAATAGGGAAGGGGGAGAGATTCAGAGCTGATTCTATGTGAAGAATAAAAATACATAAACCATGGTTAAGGTTTAAAAAGAATTAATGGAAATTTTAAATTCGATACTTTTTTGGGGTTCATATTTTAGCCTCACAGTTTACCAAAAAAATATGCCAACTATGTGGTTAGAACTACCCAAGGTGACACCCCTCACACAACTAGGGGAATGGTATAAAATTGTGTGAATGATATGCATGATCACTAACCAATATGACAAACATCCCAATTTCATGTATAAGTGTATGGTTAGAAAAAATGGTACAACTTACACCTATAATTTATTGTAGATTTTTCAATGACATTTACCTTTTTAACATTGTTAAAATAATCACACACCTTTATATTCTCAATTCATACTAAAACTCTAGGTTTCATACTAACCATGTGCTTACCATGAGACACATACCATTTCATCAAAAATAAGAGATCAATATACTAAGAATCCAAAAATTTCTCTCAATTTTTTCAGGACCTCTATAGTCATTATCATAAAGAAAAACCAAACGATTTAATATTAAAATAAAAGGACCTAATTCATTTTGAAAAACATCGATCATATATGATTTCAGGTGTGCCTCCTTCTACAGCAGAGGCTATCAACTAGGGAAATGGGACTAAATCATTGATTTTGGATCTAATTACACCAATTTTATAATTATTAATAATTATAAAGACAACTAAACGTCATCTGTAATAAAAACTTATTGTACATAGATCTAATAGAAACAACCACACAACCAAAAATGAAATTCCATCATATAAAAATTCATCCCAGTAATTTTCCACTTGGTCAATAAAATATTTAAAATAAAAAATCAGCTCCACTACCATCAATAGCCATCACCTAATCTATAACATAAAATACATTATGAGCTGCTCTATCCCAATATGATGCATAAATATTTCATAACATGCAAAAAAGTATAAGGTATAAAACCATACCATAGTCTCTATGCTAGGTGTGACATATATATATATATATCAGTAGTATATCACCATTTTCCCCTATGATATTCCTTAATATATATTGGTATACATAATGAGAATAAATAATTTATGTAGTCCCACAAAATACCCAACTATACCTAGTTTTTCATTTTTGGAGAATATGTCTCTTCATTACACAATTATAGAATGCCCCAAAAGACTCTTGGTAGGGTTCCAAGAAAATCATAGACCCATAAAAAATATTCAAGTTTGGGTTCTATACTATTTCCCAGCTACAACCCATTCTCTTAATGTAGGGTTCTATATTGAATCTATGTTGTATCACACTAAGTATCACAATATTCCTTACCTTCGTGGTAAGGTCCTAAAACACATTTTAGTCACTAACTTCTAACACAATCTAGGATTCTTACACTACCTTCTCACTCAATGAAATAACATCCATCCATTCCTGAACCTCATCACATATCACATCCCAACCACTTCCTTCTCACTAAAAGAAGGATGTGTGTCAGCACATTCCTATCCATGGTGAGTCCATCCATCCATCCACATACAATATCACAATATATATCTAATCACATAAATTATGTTGATCTCACAAAACACATTCTCACTCAGGTTAAGACCATGAATCATGACATGAAATCAAACACAACACGTTGACTTATTCCTTCTCAAACAATGTATAGACCTATCACAGTCTAAACTATACTTTCTCACTCATGTTATGATCCCATCACATAAAAAATATAAAATTTCACTAATTTTAGGAATTATCATATAAAACCATGAAAATATATTCTAACTCAAGGAATTATTCCATTCGTACTCCCTCAATATGATGCTTTACAAAGTGATATCATCCACACCCACATCATTGAGATTTCATCATCAAGAATAAACATATCAGACAAGGATTGAAACCCATCTCTCAAGATCATATTCTAATCAACAAGGTGTTAGTCACTCAATTCATATCCCCTTATATCAATCACATTTCATCCTCAATAAATACCCATACGAAAATCTATGTTGAAAAATCTCAGACCCTAAGGCATAATATATCGACATATTGAAATTCTCATCTCACCGTTAAGGGAATCCAACAGGGTCCTTGAACCCCATTTCAGTCACCAATCATTGATCCAAATACACTATCACCACACTTTGGTGAGATTATAAAACAATTATATATGGTAACCTAGCCTCAAATAGATTAATATAAATCTTCATTCAAATCCTTCCACTAATCATTGACCCGTAAACTAAGGATCATCTCAACTGACTCACATTATGCCTCATGAGATACCTATATCATGTCACTAAACATTAATTATAACCCTAACATGGGTGTCCCATAAATAATCCATATATGATCTCACAATCCAATAATTCTAAGGAAAACCTCAATATTACCTTATATCAAAATCTAAGGAAATTAACTAGTTGATGGAACTCACAAACAATCTGATCCTCCCAAGAGAGTCTATCCATCACTATGCATGAAACATGTTATCATCTAACCAATTATCCTATGGATCAAGCCTCTCATTACAATCCAACTATATCTAGAAACCCATTGTCAGAAATTTGTGTCACATCTCAAACCTATGGACTAATCCCAACCCCTTAATAGCCCCAATTAATATATTACCCCCTTGGCAACATAGTCACTAATATATCCCAAGGTATCAAAATTGAAATTGTGGACCTTCTCCATTTCTAGGAGGACCAAGCCATCATGTCAGTTTTACCTAGGACGCTCTCAGTACCCATTCCTTGACCTAAGAAAATACATACATGTAGGTGTAAAAATTGACGTATGAATAGGAATATGATTTTTTATAAGGATCACCCACCCCAACCACAGAGTTATCATCCTTACACTACTTCAATAATTGTGAATCAGGCTAACACTTGCATTATCAAATCTCACACCAACACCCAACCTTATGTTTCCAAAACTACCTTCAAATAAGTAGTTAATTTTTTTAGATAATTATATAACATCAATAAAATTGGATAAAAAGAAAAAACTCACTAACATGTGTTTTCAAGCTAAAACCACCAGTTTTCTATTTCATGATACTGGTACTCCAACAATTAAATTTCTAATAATGGGACACTCACCCAGGAAACAATTTCATTCAATAATGGAAGTAACAACAGAAAAACTAATTGGGGGGAATAAATATATGTAAATAGTGATAAAAATATTTAATCATCCGGAAAATACATCCTCCATAGGCCTCATGAAATATCTCCATCGTTAAAGGATGGTTCAATCATAATCTTGTTATATTATCAAAAATAATTCAACAGACAAAAACTCTAATAGAAAACAAGGGATATAGTAAAAAAGAAATGGAGTGGGGAACACACATTGAATTTCCATGAATGATTCCCTAGTACCACCCTAATCATGGTGGGATGGTTATTGGAAGAGAGGGGGGACATTTGGATGAAAATGGTACTCCCCGACATTCTTCTTAACATAAAATCAAAAGGGATATAACATAGAAATGATGGGTCTTGTATTATTTTAAAAACATGAAAAGGATAAAATTATTCAAGGACTAATATGTTTGGCCAAATGATTACCTAATAAAGAAACTATTAATAGTATGGTCTCTAGTTCACGATGTGATGAAACTCCCTTAGCCAAAACTCCCAATCTTCATGTAGGGAACACCTCAAAAATATAATGTAATAATTTTTTATTTAATAGTGTTTATGGTATGAAACAACATGAGAAGGAAGTAAAATAAAGTCTTGAGTATTAATGATATATTTAGTATTTTATATGAATCTATTAGTTAACTTGTAATGTACAAAACACCATGTTACCTTTAATTACACAAGTTAATGATTTTATTTTGTAGTTTTTATTACACACAAGATTGAGTTACACAGAAAAAACATTTTATTTAAATATTATTATTATTTAATATAATAATATATAAAAATGAAATTAAATTAGAGGTTATTAATAGTCTTAAAAAACTTATGAAAATATATAGTTTAATTGATTGGTTATTATTTATTTATAAATTAATATCAAAAGGAAATGTATATAAAGGGTATGATTTTATAAAAACATAATTTTTTAGTACAAAAGTGATTTATATTATATTTTAAATTAATTAATATTAGTGAATAATATTAGTTAGTTATATATATATTATATTTTAAATCACATATGTTTGATATTCATCCAATATAATTGACATGCATATGATGAGAATAAATCTTGTTTTATGCTTAGAAATTCCATTTTTCTAAAAAAGAAAATTTCCTTCCTTTTAATGGTGAACATATTTTAAAAATAAACTTTGACACTTTTATTAATTTTATATGAAAATATAAAATTCATTTTTTCAAGAGGAATAATAAAAACAATTTAGGGTGAATTTTTTTATTTCTGTTAGAAGATTCATTTTTTGATCTACAGTGAAAAGGTACTAAAATATAATTTAAAACATCATTTTCATCAAAATGATTTATAAGGATAAATGATATTTTAATTTTTTTAATTATATTTAAATTAATTTTAAATCAATAAATCATATTTAGGTCATTTTAATAAATTTCACAATGTAATTGGACATAAAAAATCAAAAATGGACATTTTTTACTTTGAAGCCATCATTCTCATCTCGTTTATGGGATTAATTTTAAATTGATTCCTACCAATTATGTGATTCAAATTTGGAAAAATTAATTACATATTTTATTCAAAATAAGTTACAATTATTGATAAGGTCAACTTATTTTTTGACAAAAAAATACTACTGAATGTAGTTAAAATGAATTATAGTGATTAAGATAAAGTTAATCTTAATAAGGGACTAAACCATATACATAAGAGCCAGAATAACATATAAAATTGTCCAAAATACCTTCTCTAGACATATTTTGACAATGTAATACCTTATATAGAATATGGACAATTATGGGAGGCACATGATGTAAGGGAGACCTCTAAATATTGTTTACCTTTTTATATTTATAGAAATGTCACTCCACCAATATTATAATTTACTCAACCCTCCAATTTTCTCACAAATAATTTCATTAACCCTTCCCTAAAATGTGTACCCCTCCTAGGCCAGAAATGGGAGAATAGAGATATTGAAACATGATTACTACCTCTACCAGGACTCAGGTAAACACATATATGGGTGATAGTGACTACCACCAAGTGTATAGTAAACATACATATGGGAGGCATTACCCTCTAAGTGAACATTTGATAAAGTGAGAGATAAGATATAAACTAAACATATCCTTCTAAAACTATAATATAATAGAAAATATAATGTGAAAATATGTAATGAAATGTAATAACCACTACAACTGAAAGGAACATTTCAAGTACATAAAGAAAAGTAAGGAGAACCGTGACCATGAAAACAAAATAGAACCTGCTAAACCCCAAGCATTGTAGTGACCATCCTGATCTCAAACATCCTCAAATTAACCGAAAAAAGATTATATATAATTCAGGTGAGTATTAAAATATACATCGAAGGATCATCCCTAGAGACTCTCATGCAATATGTAATAAAATCATGTTAATGCATAGTGAACGACAAGTGAAACTAACTCATCACCTAAATAGGTATACTAATTTCCTAGCCTCACTATGGAAACCCTCAACAAGTATCACATAAAGGATCATGTTATATAATAAATAATATCAATGGAATCCCTCTACTTTTCCCCGCTGATTCAACACTTTTCCCTAACATCACACATCCTTAGCATCTCTCTCAAAAAAATGCTAGCCTCCAGAAACCTGGACGAGACACCACAATATGCACCTCATGCATCACTCCACCACATACATTTAATAAAAATAAAAAATTGGTTTCCATGTTCTAACCAAGTATATATAACATGTATCATACATCCAGTATTATACCTCAATCCATCAAATCCCATACACCAAGTAATGAACCTCATGCCATCACAACCTATACATGTTATACATATAGTAGTCCTTTGGAAACTATATCCAAAATACATGTGTGTGATATTGAAAAAATACATTACATATATCTACAAATATATATGAGGAAAACTAATATCCATGAAAACTGGAACAAGTAACTACCAAGAGAAGTGGACAGAGTCAAAGGGGGTTGTTATCTATCTATCCTCCTACCAAGATGTTGGGGAAAACACCCCATAGGGATCAGAATCCCTGGGGTGTCAGTTTACTTAACTAATATGGTTGAGTGGCTTATAAATACACAAAAATAACATGATATAATATATTTTACAACCACACTATGGACAAAACCTAGTATTGGACTCAAATATTGCTAACGTCTTTCAGACTCCCAGATTAAGTTACTAAGACTAGATATCTTCAATTCACACAAAAACTTAATGAGGTAAATTAAATTATATTATTCATTTTCATATATTAAAAATTAGAATAATTAATTATTTAACCATTAATTAACAATTTAAAAATTCCACGTTACATTTCATTAGCAACAGGATAATGTTCCATTCCCTCAAGGCATAAGAAAACTACATCCAAAACTTCTCAGAATTATAAAATTAGCATTGAATCCCCGCAAAATCCACCCTACTAATTAAAAAATATTCTGTTATTAACATAATTAGATTACAAATTACTAGTTACCCTAGGTAAACAACCTAAAATACTAATCAAATTATGTAACCAAGAACATCCATCAACATCATGTAGTTGGTAAAAGAATATAGATAAACAAACAACATGGTCATTGGACAATCATAAAATTCAAACAAGAATCCATCCTTCATATCAATAGGTAATACCATATTCAACTCATTCCATAATCCCTAGTGTCATCCCTATCTGCAAAAATCATATACTGATGCATCTCACCACACCAGGCATCAACTACATCAACAAAAACTAGGCCTCCTCACACAACATACCAAAACAAACCTCCGGGATTTGTCATCCCTAGATAAAAAATCATCTAAGCCTCGCCACCCACATAAAAAAATAGCCCTCCAAGCTCAGCCATCCCAAACACATAACACATCTAAGCCTCCCCGCCCCACATACCACAATATCCCACCATGATCGTCCATCTCAATCTCACGTTTTAAGCAGTAGGAAATAAACAATGAAACCAAGCTCTTGGACCTAAAAAAAGGCTTCTACCCACTACACACAATGAGGTCTCATGGATCCAAAGCACAAGAATCTTGTATTTTCATGAAATCAAAAAAAATCATAACCTACAAATTCAATGTCTTTTATCACACAATAGTTTTTTTATTCCATAATAAATTACCTAATTCATTATCATAGGTTCCAACTATAGGAATCAAAAGAAAAAAGCTATCCCAACTACCACAAATTAATAAAACAATTATTTTAAAATTACATTAATCCCTTTATTGAAGTGAATATCCCTGCAATAGGATCCTTAACTAATTCAATTAAAGACACACACTTGAATGAAATTTATTATCATCAAATTACAACAACAACTAGATTCATAAAACATGCCTCCTAAAAACCTCTAGGCAAATAATTATCAATTAATTTCATCATTATATTCTTTAACAATTTCCACCATGAAAAACATTCTAATACAAAAAAATCATAAATATCAAAGTATCTAGAAATAGTGAGGTGAACTGTTATCATGGTACAAAGCAGAAACATCATCGTCTGATCAATACAAATTATTTACTATGGTTCAAATAGTTATGACATTAATTTTTTTATGAACCAAAGAGAATAAAACATGATAAATATATTATTCTACATCATTAATTAGAGATACAGTGAATACCCTACCTCAAAAGGGTATCATCATTATTTTCATGAGAATGTACCACGCAATAGATCATTGACCACTCCTCTCATAAGAACTGCATCCATCCGATGATTTCATGACACAACATCTCTAATAATAACCATGATAAATACCATTATAATCATGATAAATAAAATTCAAAATAATAGAGAGGAGATGTGGGATCAAATGAGATCAAACTGGGAGAAACTGAATGAGTTGATGTAGAACATATGTTGGATTGAAGAAGGATTCTTATATATCAAAGAGGGAAGGTAAAAACCGATCATTGATGATGGAATCCCCAAAAAATTGAATAAGGATCTGACAGGTCACCTAGAATGAGAGGAAGATATGTTTCTATCATAGGGTTATGATTAACCAGAGGGTTTGAAAATTAATAATACAATAATGTAGTAGGGAATTGCATGATGTGTGATCCCCTTTCATGTTGTGTAATCCTCATAGTTCAGTTTTTTTCCAAGAAAAACATTTCTCCACTTCATTTTATTTATTTTTGTAACCAAATAATCTTACACATCATGAAATTGACATATATGTTTTTTAATTCTTTCATGAAGTAAAATTCTTCTTGTTTCTATAAATTCACAACCAAAACCCTCTAGAAATTATTTGGACATCCTCTGATTCTCCTCTAAGCTCTCAGGTCTTTAGAAAATGAAAAGGGTTGATCTATGTAGATCTGATCCAATACAATAGATACCTCTCAAAACCTTATCATCCTTGAGAATCTGAAACCAACACATAGAGAAAGTATAAAGGGTTATCCAAACCACCACCCCTTGAGATACATATCAATGATCTAGCAACCATAGGAGCTCAACCACCCCATCCAAGAACAAGGGGCTTGACAATGTGAGTAGATAAACTAATCATCATGTATTTTTCACTTATAGTTGGAGAGTAGAACCATATAACATTTGGAATCTAACCACGGAAAGCACATAGAATACCCCGCATGTCATTGCCTCCCATGGAGAGATAGTAATACACAATAATAAATAAGAGGGAGATACATCTCATAAACTAGAAAAGATGGATAAAACCACAAATAAGTAGAATTACAATAGAAGAGCTAAAAATAAAACATCTCGGGTTATTGGTTGAGCATCTACGACTCACATTCCCTAGTACTCTCCTCTATGCCACCATGTCTCCATAAGACATGAACCAAGGGGATAACACTCCCATGAAACACCTTCTACTGGAGGTCTTGGATATTTATAGGACACTGCTCAAAGGCCGCATTATTGTCAACATTTATTTGGCCCCAAAAAATGATGTGAGAGTAATCATGAAGATAAATAAGGATCTGAAACATGTAAAAAATATCATGTATAATGTAATGCCTAGACACTAGAATCCTAGAGCTGGTGCATTATATTATTACATTTTCATGATTATAAGGAATCAAATCATAAAGGATCAGTCCATTTAGCAGTCTTTGACATCCATATTACATATATGATACCCATAGTACATTGAAAAATAGGAAATAAAAACATGATATCTTATAAAATAAAATAAATTATTTCATTGATTGCATATTCAATGATTTCTTCTTCTAACCTAGGAAAAGAAACATAGTAAAGGTGAGCTCAACTGAACAGTAAGGGTAAATAAAGCAGAAGGGATATCGAATAAATGAGTGTAAATAAACAAGGATATGTAAATAAGTAATAGCACATTTCATTAAAATAACTAGATAAGTAAATCTCAATATGGAAAGGTGATAAATTGAAAAACAAAATTATTTAATCAATGAACTGAAAATGAAATGCATCCATATACACTCTCATATGATAATCACATGGATAATATCAATGATTACTAAAATATATTTGAAGGAAATGATAAATTATTGGATTTAATGTCTAAGGAACATGAGGACCTATACTATCATTATCCATCCTCCTAACAGTTTAAAACTATAGGTAGAAACCTGTTTAATTTGGGAAACTTAATTGTCTCATGAGAACCTTCGATGCATAGATGAGCTATATAAAGTATAGGATCCACCGATCATTGTATGTCCAAAGCCTTCTGCAAACCAAATTATCAATTTAGTAAATAGAATATATTCCTTATCAAATATACATATCGAATAAAAGATACATGTTTATTAATAATTCCCTATTAAATCTAATAATGGTCAATGTAAACAACATATATAAAATGATACATGCTATAGGAAATAATAATATCCATTGTATCAAAAATGGATATTCAAGGAAAATTCCAATGAAAAATTATTACTATAAACTTATATTTTCATTATTTAGTTAAAAAACAGAAACTTAAGTGATATTTTCAAAGATAATCATTAAGAACATTCTTGGGGAGAATAATATTTAAACATTCCAAAGATTCCCATACCACTTTCAAACATTTAATTCATTATCACAATACATTTATGACTTTATATGATTCTAATAATATCAATATAATAAGGATATTTATGATATTACTTGTCCAAGGTAAGAATATATTCTATATAAATGGGGTTTGTTGCAAAACAATGAACAAGTCTCAATATAATGTAAATTGAGATAAAATCCCTTACTTTGACCTTAATTTTTGTTATGTGGTATTTATCAACATTTATATTGGTTTAAAATATTTTACTATCTTATAACTGAACAAATATCACATTTATAATATCATTTATTAATTTATTAATTTATTTATTACACATTTTTTAACACTCTTTCTTTATTTTAACTATTTCAAGTGTTAATTATCTAGTTTTCTCAAGTATGTTTTGACATTTTATTTTCTATTCCTATTAACTAGATAATTTTTTCAGCATCTCCAGAATTTAAATCATGATGTAATTATCATATATATTCATTAAATATGTGTTTATAATAATCTATGATTTTTGGGGATATGAAATGAACATTACCGTTCATGGAGATGGTAGGTCGAAAGTATGCATGAACGCTAATTTCATTTGTTTGACATATTAAAATATTGAAAATTAATTAATAACTATATAAATTATAATCCCATTATAATATCTATGTCAAAAAGGTTTCATATTTTTTTTAAATGTCTTTTATGAATTCCATGTATAATGTGAATGGGTCACATTGCTCTCATGGGGCGGTAGTCCACACTTCCATAAATGATGTTATCATATTTAAACAAAATGAAATGTATGAAGTTATTTTTTATAAAAGAATAATAGAATTATAAAGACATTAAAACAATCATGTATATAATATAGAAATATATTTTCCATCATAATGGCCTCCATGATAAGAAGAAAAAGAAAAATGAATAATCAATGTTTCGTGTTGCAGTAGTTCATTGTACATGTAAACAGTAAGGTGGTTATTCATTAGATGGAAGTGTGTGTATGTGTAGGAATAACCCTTGAAATAAAAATAACCAATTATATTGAGGATAGTTTTTTATATAATAATATATTAATGATATTTTAGAGGGTGGATAATGGAAATGAAACTAGAGATCTTGAGAGAATATTTTACCTCTTAATCGGGTAACTCCATTTGGTTTGTACCAAAAAGATTCCTTAGATTTCTTCCAGATCAAGGGGAGGCATCTTGGATGAATTAATTGGTATTAAGGATTAATTTTTGTAGATATTGGTTTGTCCAAAGTGTCTTGAGAGGTCTGAGAATGTGGGGGATTGGAAGCATTTTTATAGCTAAGGAGGGGTGACACTCTTCTAATATTTCCACAAAGGAGTTCCACACATGTTTTTTACATTGTATGTGGATCTAATAATGTTTGAATTAGATAAAAGGTATTATAAGGTAGAAATAAAATAACCCAATGGATTTTGGACAAGCGTGTAAGTCATTTGGTCCCTTAAGATTTTTTTAGTCCTTTATTAAGCTTAATTTTACATCAATCATTGTAATTAATTTTTATTACTTTCAATAAATATTTTGGTCAAAAATAGATGAACATTTTAAAAATTAAAAATTATTATGATTCCCACTATGGAATTAATTTTTCCAATTTCCAGTCACTAATGTGGAAGAAATAAATTTAAATTTAATTCCACAAATGCGATGCTAATGCAGGTTTTTAATGTAAAAACATCCAAAATATTGCTATGTTTTTATTGTCAATTTCAAATTGAAAGTGATTCGAATGAACTAAATTTGATTAATTTATAAAAATAAGATCTAATTAATCTTTAAAAATAATTTTAAAATTAATTAATCTATTTTATAGTCCTCAAAATTCTGCCGAGGGGAGAAAATACCCCCACACACTTTTTGAAGAAAGAGCAAGTACTCCTACAATTCTAGCAAAATGAGTGAACTCAAATTGAGTTGTAAATTTCTGACGAAACTTTATGTAATTCATGTTTTTACATATTTTTAAGTGTCCAGTATACCATCATTGGGAAAGGAACACAGACCATCAAGATCTTGAAACACTAGGTATGCGGAATGATCTGCGAACCACTAGCCCACGAGGCATTGGCCAACGAGCAAGGTAAAACGTGAACCATGTTCCCAACAGAATCATAAACATGAGGAACATCTGTGTGCCATGAAATAAACTCATCGATTCACCGAAAAATGAACCAGTAGGGTTTTTTGAACCATTATCGCATATAAAATCCTTTGTAAACCTTGGTTGACCGCGTCTTCAGTGAGTCGGGATATTGCTTCAATGGGCCTCTACAGATGTTGACATGTTCCCAATTGATATGATTTCATTTATGCTCTATAGAAAGTGAAAAATAGAAGTATAGAAGTTACACAGATAATGATTAAGATATATAGGTAGAAGGATAAATGAAAGAATATTGAGTTAGACTCACAAGTTGTACTCCAGCTTCCGTCATGTCTCATTAGTGAAGCTCGAACCGTGAACCACTCCCTCTGCAAGTAGAGCCGGATGAAAACCATAAAACAAGAGAATTAAATAATAATAATATATACAATAACCTAATTGGTGAAATGTGAACCAAATTATTCTTGTAGAAGAACTACCTGCAAATGATGATCCCTGAGACCCTCCTTCAATATGGTGCTCCGCATAGCGTATCGTTTGGCGGACTGAACTCGATGCCACATACAACATCATTACGTGGATGGAACCCATAGAATCATGATTGGAATCATACCACTATGGTGTGTGGTTGTCTATACCCATTCCTGCATACCACAATGTTATGCAGACATCCTCTCTTCCCACATACCACTATAGTATGAGGAGCCTCCCCCATCCTACATAAAAAGTCAGTATGTGGAATGGGGTATTTTCAAGTATTGTTTCCTCTGGTTCTGACCTCATCCCTCCAATACCATCCAGTCCTCTATGATCCCTCTACTGACCAGTACTCCGTAATTAGGCCAAATCCTTCTCCAACGCCATCGAACCTGTATGATGATACCATTGGGTGCATAAACATGCCCCATTGAGTTTACATATCCATTGTAAAAGGAGTCACAAAGGCTCTCCCCTAAATGGTTCAGTCTTTGGGAATTCAGGTGAGGATACATTCCAATATTAACCTAGAGTCCAACCTTGGGATTCCAACAAGAACCTCCCCATTCTCGATAATAAGGGTGATCACTTATTTTTCCTTTCAATGAGGAATAGTTATCAGTTGAAGGGGATATGTTTGCTCCCATTTTTTATGAGTAAGAAACTCCTACCATAACTATAATGTGTTCCAGGGACCTCCCACTGAGGTATGCCCCCAATCATCTGATCCAGGGCCACGTGACCTTCATTGTCATTCCCCATTGAAGTGTTCATTGCACTATTCTCTCGCCCACAGTTTCCCCACCCTCTTCTTCCATAGGTTATCCCTCCCCGACCAAAAGGAGAGGAAGCATGTGCATTGTTGAATCATTCTAATCCTCTTTCTTCTCACACCGATCATGAATCACATCGTCTTAGAGGTTTGTGTGGATTATAACATCCACATAATTCTAAAGAATGATAACTCTGATTCCTGGTCAAACCAGGAAATATAGGATGCCTACTAGAAGGTCCAAGATTAAAAGGGTTCCCATCTAAATGGGTCCACCCTAATAGGTCTCTAAAATGGGGAGCTTCGACATGTAATCCCCACATGATCCAAACTATGTGTGTTCTGACTCCCATTATGAGGATAAATATGAATCCCTTCTTATGAGCCCGATACCAACATCAAGTCACCTTCCATCCCCTCTAGATGACGATAAACTCCAGAGCACCTTATTATATTTCTTAAGTATTCGTTACCACCATAGCATAAAATATATGCATGAATACGATGATCTTTCAAAAAATGTGAAGCTCGTGGACGCACTCTTTTTGAATTTTCCAAGGATTCACGAACATATGAACAAGACTAAAATTTATAAGAGTGTCCTATAATGGGAAACAACCCACCCCCAGAATGGTGCCGTAAGCCTAACCTTCCATTCTCTCAACCAATGGAGTCCTTTAGTGTCGTTGTCCAAATCTTTAGCTAACGAGCACCTGAATTTGGAAATCATGTCCTTGAATCATGGATACCATGGCTGTTGGGAGTTATTGGATCAATGAAAAAACACATTTAAGACAATTCGAGGAAATTATATCTGAAAAGGAATGATTTCAAAAGATCTCGACCCCCACGCAATCGCCTGCTGGTACCAACAGTTCCCGTAGAGTTAATTAAACCTTTTTTAAAGGATAATGATGTTTAAAGGGTCGAAAAAAAGTAATTGTGTACTCAAAAAGAACCAGTCTCAATAAAGAAATAGATGGGTGACGATACAGATCACACCATTTCCACAACTCCTCGAAACGCGCCACCTCAGTGGAGGAAAAAAAATGGTGAACCCGACAGGAATCCTAAACCAAGGTGGTGGTCTTACCCCACTAAAGCCCCATAACCACGTAAGAAAAAGAAAATTGGAAGGGTTCTAGGCTGAATCGCATAATATGCACATGATTAACATAATGATACATTGATGAGTTTTTGTGGTCCATATGTCATATTTTTATATTGAAGGATCCCATAGAAAGACCTTCGATTCAAATGACATCCCAACGTCCCATGCAAACACACACATCAGCGATCCCACCAACGGCTAGGGCCCCAACCAGGAGAAGGATCCCCTCGTATACCCAGAGTCTTCAATGCTATGTATCCAACACACTGATCAATGAGTACCATCGAAATGGTACTCTCCACACACTGGAGACTGCAAGAAAATCCCTCTAGTTTGCAATTTCCCTCCAGGCACCCCTTCAGCCACAACCGGCACCCCAGCACAAAGTGGCCCCAATGGTCATCTCAAACCGTTTTGGGATCATGTCCACGGAACATGAAAATGAGTAGCTTACATATCTTAGTAAGGTAGATAAAGTAAATGTTGATGACTTCATCTTAGCTACACAGGGGTCCTACCCATGGGCCCCCTCTAGAGAACATCTCCAATGATACTGGACAACCATGCCTCCTCCCACGGTGGAGGAACTTATGTTGAGGGACCCTGCCAAAGTCCCAGAGACCTGGGCCCCTCAGGATACCCACCAAGGGCATAGATATCTCCATGGTTCCTGTGGAGCAACTCCACCATACTGACTTGGCAGCATTCAATGTGTAGACATTCAATTCTTCCCCTCCACTCATGCCCACCCCAGAAACAGGGTGGCACAATATGAGCATAAGAATATTTCTGCTAATGCTCGCTAATCCCGCCATGCAGACAAAGCGACAAACTACAGGTAGATGGAAATATTTTCTGATGCACAAAATCATTTCAACCAAATATGGAATCACTTAGCTACACATTGGCATAAACACATGATGATGTATATCAAGCCCGCCATTAAAATCGGGCTACAACCAAATATGGGAAGATTCAAATTCTTGCGGAAGCATACAAAGATCTTGAGACAAATATAGTGGCATGAGATTAGATGAAAATATATGATCATGAAAATGATGACTATCCATCAAATAAGGTGTAAACTGAAGAAGAAAACCAGTGATAGACACATTCCTCTATCCCAGCCCAAGAAAATTTCCTGTACCTACTGGAAACTCATGGAGGACCAGAGCAAGCACAAACTCTTGCTCCGATATCAGAATGGGCCTTCAAACCCATTCCAGCCAAATATTTATCCCATCATATCCTGGAAATAATAGACAATCAGATGTTTATTCTAGACCATATCCTCCAAAAATGCCCAGATATCATTGCATCGGTGGAAAAGGTGAGAAATTGGGCCCACGATCTAGTTTCCTCAAACAGAATGACTCACTCACAAAATGAGTTAGACATTCCGGAACAGTTAGGCATCCCTACTCTAATCCAAGAGGGTTGATGGAAATATCCTGCGATACATGGACAACTAGATCAGGAACAAAAACTCTTTCCAACTGGGTGATGCTGGTCCAACGTGATGACTGCTCTAGGGAAGGCATATATCCCTTCCAAAACCCAAGATGTCTGTCAACATATCCTGATGACATCATGGGACTCAACAATATACAGAACCATATATTCAATCGATTACCACCAGCATATTTCACTAAATACCCACAAGAGAGTGATCAATGATAAAATGCGCCAAAGTAAACTTGAAAATGATGATCACATACATGATCCTACTCTGCTAGAAGCCGGGGTTCTTGATAGCCTCAAAGAAATATCAATAAAGGCTCAAGACCCTATCATTCCATTACTAAATTATCGATGTGACAATAGTAGTTTCAATGTTAGTCCCTCCAATATTGCTTCCAGCAACTCTAAAGGTCCTCCATGGAGCACCCACTAGGGCTTTCTCCGTTGGCCAAAAATTATCGATCAAGAGAGCCTATCTGCTGATGTGCATCAGGGTATCCCTCTCCTTGATGTGAAGATCAGACAACATGAAGGTCCTCCCATTGATGTCGTCTTCCCTGATGGTCCTCTCTAGGGTATATGATACAGATATGCTTCTCCCTATAGTTGGACATGAATTCATGATAGTAGTCTTCACCATGATGGTAGTCATTATGATAACCCACCCTACAAAGGCGGTTTCTATGAAGGTCCTCCCAATAGTAACACTAAGCAACAAATAGGTCATCTCTTCATTGTGGAACATCCTAAAGGAACTCCACAAGATGTGTATTCCAGAAATTCTTCTTGCAGCCAGATATGATGTCATGATGGTAGTCCTATCTATGATGACAGTCCTTGAGAAGACCCTCCCCACAATGATAGTGGCTATGATGGTCCTCCCATTAGTGACATCTAGCAACAATAAGGTCCTCGCTTTGCTTCATTTGTCCCTAAAGGTCCTCCTCAGGGTATACACTATAAAGAAAGTTGCTGCAGTCGGGCATCAAGATAAAATAATATCCCTCAACATTGGAGAACTGATTGAGGAGGTCCTCCTGGAAATCAAAATTCGTGCAGGTAAGAAGTTCCTCCCCTTTCTAGAACATATATGAGAAAACCCTCCTATATAGAGGCACTCAGAAAAATGGATTCAGACCCATCGGGCACTCCATCCATAACAAATGATATTCATTGTCAAATAGAGAATGGCCTAGGGCCACGCTGATCCTCTGAGCCACCCCTGCACTATCTGGAAATCTATGAGGCTTCCAATTTCCTAGCAGTTTGGAACAATATTATTAAAAAGTATTCGAGTTGGGAATATCAAGTAGAGGAGCCTCCAAAAGAACAAGAACATGATATATTTTTTGTGGGAATGCAACTAGCTAGGGATAATATACCATTGATGTATTGGCCTACAACCACTTCCCACTATGACCTACCAAGAGAGTTGTATTTGGAATACACGCATGACATTCAACACAACATATGGATGACTCTTTTTCAGCTGAATGAAAAATTCCTACCCTACGAAGGGTACACATGCCATGTCAGCACGATAGGGGATCTTCTCCATATAATCGTCTTGGAAGCCCTCCAATCCACAAAGCATCCACAATCCAAATGGTGAAAGAAAAACCTTGAACATGCTTACCTCAAGAAGTGTATAAATTTTTTCTCTCCATTGGCAACGCCCTAGCTAGAGTTCACATTTGGGGATGGGGAGAAAATGGGGATCTTCACTTCACCCCATGACCCGTCCAGCAGTCCCAAATGGAAATTACATCCAACAATGTCATCACCCATATAAAGAAACAAAATGAAATTCCAACATATAAATGATGGGATGATAAAAAAACTAGCCAGAAGTAAGTCTCACAAGTTCTAGGACCAAAGAGATCAAGCCATCAAAAATCTTCTGAGTCAGAAAACTAGGAACATCTAGTAGGCTTCCCGCCTTAGGGAATCCAACCAAAAAGTAGTTCCAATGTCTTCAAAATTCCATAAACATCATGAAGGACCAATTCATTACACATCTCACACTCGCACGGGAGTACGTGAAAATGAAAGGGTGGCTGTAGCGGCCGCTACAACAACAATACAGAAACAACCCCATCCCATATGAATGGGGGAATTTTTAAATCCAAATTTCTCTGTAAGACCAACAAATCAATGACGTAGCGTATCTACAAGATTACATGAAGAAACCCATCCTACAGGGTTGGGGTCATTTTTACCTCCAATCCATACACAGCGACCGTATGTCTTCCACCATCTAGGAAGAACAATGGTCCGAGGAGTTACCTGTTCCACCCCTTCTCATGGTTCACACTCTTTGAGACAAAAGGCACATTACGAGGTTAGACTAGGGCTCCCTTTGGGTCAATATTTTCTAGGAAACATAAATAATACCACAAAATAGAATGAGAAAGTCCAATATAGGGTGCATGAAGCCTTCCTATAATTT
This sequence comes from Viscum album, assembly GCA_963277665.1. Lineage (NCBI taxonomy): Eukaryota > Viridiplantae > Streptophyta > Magnoliopsida > Santalales > Viscaceae > Viscum > Viscum album. The sequence goes on along the minus strand of OY728137.1, from coordinate 1,825,174,927 downwards.
GGAACTGGGTACACCACTCCCAACGCATTATTCCTTAGTGAACATAGTAAAAGTACACCCCACAGATCTCATAGGAAATTCCATAGTGGGACAACACATGAAGGAATATGGTTTCCTCTTATATTCATCCCTCATCGAGCCTAATGGAGTGCATACCAGGAACTAGAGAGTGATCATAAATATGTTCCCCCCTTTAATTAACATGTCAATACCCCCCTCGAAACCCCAAAAAGGTGGAGAATAAATCGAAGGTCATCTATGACCCACCTCCTCATCCCCCTGAGACTGTGTCCCTCACCCTCAAGGATAGGTTCTCCAGGAATGATGAAGAAATGAAAGATATCAGGTTAATTAAATTTAATGCTATGTCAAGGGAAGTACCATGTCGGATGTGCTCCCCCCACATAAAATTAGTAAGTGACCCCACAAGTGGTTCCCATACCACATGAATTTATCCTAATAAATGATTCCATGATATGAGGAACATTTAACCCTGCCCTAGAAGGATATTAGGACTTCCACTTATTGGGGAGTCAACCAATGTATATTATAGTAAACCCACAATTGATACCTCTGGCACGGTATCAACCCAAAATTCTAGTAGCACCGGCACACCTAGTCTTGGAAACTACTGCACCAGCTCAAGACCAAGCATGACAGGATATGGATCAAGGGATCTTAAACACTATAGAGCATCTAACGGCTTAACTATAATCCATGGAGGGGTGAAACACTCTGATAAAACTAGATCAAAAACCATAACCAGAGTGGGTGAGAAATGTTCCACCACCACCAAACTATGGGAACCCCGTATTACGAGTATTTAATGGCTTTGGGGACCTGAAAAATCATTTGAGGAACTATACCTCTTATTATGACCCCATTATGGGAACTCTAGAAAAGACATAAGCTATAAAACTCAGGTGCTTTGTATGAACACATCAGGGCTCATCTTTTATATAGTATACTAGCCTGCCAAACAATTCAATCACAGGAAAATAGGAAATCATGTGATAGTTTCTCTTCCAGTTCAGTTCAATGCTACTAAGACAACAGTCAGTGATCTTATGAACTACAAACAAAAAGTGAACAAAAGAGTCTCAAACTTCATTTCCAGATGGAATGGCCCAACTTATTCCTTGAACCAGCCACTCCCCTAGGTTGAGATTCTCTCCACGAACACCTATCATTTTAAGTAAAGTATGTTGATGCCTCATCAGGATCTTCATGAGCTGAAATATTTGTTGGAGAAATGGCTCCCCAAAAACCTAGAATATTGAAGACTTCCATTTTCAGAAGCCTCCATATATCTTCATATTATTCCCCCACCCTCAATTCAATCTATACTCTCCAATCCTTTGGGAATGAGGCTGTAATTGGGATGGATAGTGCTAGAAGGATGGTATAGGGGATCCTAACAAGTTTTGACAACCAGAAATGTTTCCTAGGTGTCCTTGAAAACTCAGGATATCGAGAGGATTAATGTTTATGAGATGATGGGAGAATTTAAGAAAATCTCTCCATGGATGCCACTGTAAGAAAGACAATGACGTCGTCATTCTCATCAATAGTTTCTGGTTACAGCATGGCGAGTACCATATGTGCGTACTTACGATGACCACTTTGACAGTGAATGAGGGTCTTGAGGTACTTAAGATAGAAACTAACCCTATTTGGATTTTCATCAAAAGAAATGTCATCCAGTTCTAACATGTCTACAATTCCAATAACGGACACTTCCCTAGGCTATAGGAGCATCAATAAATCATGGGGGGACAGGTCATGGTTAGATGAATGACTATTCAAAAGGTCGAATTTGGTACAGTCCACTATAAAATCAGCCTCAAAAGGAATGGATGATGAATTAATTTTAACAGATCCAATACCATGTTTGACCACCCTTGATTTCATAACCCCATCTTTCAGAAACTTCTCAGGGGGGAATGAACAATCCTTTAGAAGATATTTCCCCATCAAGAGTGTTCAGTAACTCCCTTTTCTTCCCCTTTCCTTTCGCCTTGGATGGATTGGAATTCATCACAATAGGCACCATGTCAGTTAATTGGACATCAGGAAATGACTTAACCAATGCCTTAGCATAGTTCTTGGTAAGGAAGGGTACGGAATCCCTAGATCCCGGATATCTTTCCTGGCTCTGGGTTTCCACCCGGATAAACATTAGACATAATTGGCAAGCTATCATCATATGTTTCTCCTGAAGAGAGATGCTAAGAGTAGGAGGAAAAACATATGAATGCAATTAAATTTTAGAATAAATATAAAGGGTTCATTTCCCCAAAAAATAAGTTCCCCTTCGATACGGGCAACCAGGATGCCTTCTCGCAGAGAAAATAAGTAACCTCAGATGATGAATTCTTCAGATGAATTATTTATAATAGTACCAGTGAGGGAGTCATATGGGTTGTAAGAGAAACATTTGTAAACATTGAGACAAGACATTAAGTCCTGGTCGTTCTTTTTAGTTTCGTCCTATTTCTTTTCCCGTGAAGCCCAAGCCACTGTCATGACCTCATTGGTGCTCTAAAGGTATATTCATATGGTAGAATATGTAATTGGTAGGGAAGTAATGAAGTAATAACCCCCTATGTGGGCTACCATCCAGCCTCAAATAACTTTTAATGGGCCAACAAACTTGTAGGGTGACCCACCTTTGTTGATTCGTCCCAGTATGTTGTATATCTTGGCTAACACTGGGATAGCCAAACTGATGAATTTTTTGTGGCCAACTAAGCGGCCATGATAAAGGATGATTCTCTTTCACCACCAGATTATCACAATAGTATGATCCACCCCCATAAAAACATGGCCATAAAATCCACCAATAGATATAACTGATTGATTTCAGGTATGATCCCCCATCCCCATTTCTAAAAATCCCACTCTTCTAAGGTGGGACAGTAAGTACCCACTCACCTAGAGGTGGCATTGTTAGGATAAGCCTTGGGTCTCTGCAGATCGGGCTCAGGACTAGTGTTCTTAGTTAATGGGACAAACCAGTTGTTAAAAAGAAACATCCTACTTTGGATAGGTATCACGTTCCTTTAAAAGTACCTTAACTTGGTTGAGGAGTTTCCTAGTCAAGGGGGGGTTTCTTTCATCCATATCCCAAATAGAGGAGGGAGGAATAAATTCATCATACATGTATACAATTATAGGGACTCCCAAAATCATCTGGATGTCCCAAAGGATGATGCCAACCTCCCCATGGGTCAAATGGAACATGTAGGTATCTGGAATCCACCTGCTTAAGAGCTTTGAAATATGTCCAGTTGGACGATGGGTATATGTCTAAAAAAACCAATGGATCTATTACAATACCTTAGTGTGTAGTTCAACTTGGAATTATTCACAAATATAGTGAACCCAAAAGGGCCACCCCCAGTCTAAGACAAAGTAGCCTCCGGGAATATGGTCCCATAAAGATGACCAATTGTGATGCTCTTTCACAATAGCATTCCTCACGATGCTCTGATAATAGTGGTCCATCAGATTTGGCCTCTATTTCACCCCCTCAAGGGTTCGAGGTGCATAGTGTAATAAAGACCCCGAAGCATTATCTCTCTAAAGGTTACTCCCCTTGGAAGAGATAAGAGCCTTCACATTAGAAGTATTGATTTTCCAGGTAGTATGTTGATCAATCGAGTTTGGAGTTAGGATCATTTTTTCAGAAAAAAAGGTAAAACCCATAATAAGGAAGCCTGTTTGAGAACTGGTACTTCTATTGACCCACTATAAACAGATTACCAAGAGATTGGGGAATCAGAAAAAACAGAGATTTATCATCAAACAAAGACACCTTGTCCTTTGATCTTTCATTAGCAGTATAAATAGGGGTAGAAATATTAGCCTCAGAAGAAGTAGTAACATCAACATCAGCCATTGAATCAGCCATTGTAACGTACACATGAAGGTCTAAAAGCCAATGAAAAGTTTTTACAATGAAAAATTGTTGGATTAATGCTATGGGAGAAGGGATAAATGATTAAAAATGTGTCCACATAATGCTATAAGTAATTGATTCTGGAAATTGTATGTGGTAGCCACATCTCGCGTAATTCATGATATGCAGAAGAAACACCGCCAACAGCTACGGTACACGGTCGCATTCTACTGTGTACCACAATTGTATGAGAATGATCCGTGAGGTGTTGTCTCATGAATCATTGGCCGGAGAATAAAAAGGTTCGTGGAAATAGGATACCGCGATCCTATGCCCTGATTATGTTCATATTTTAGAATGGTGGATTAATGTTTACGTTTGGATTGTCAATATTCTTAAAGTCAGATTTTCCGATCCAAGTGTGGTATGCAGACAAGCCATCCACATAGCATCCTCCTATGTGGAATCCATATTTTGATATTAAAATTCCAGAATACCATTCATGAGATCCAAAAAACGGTACAGAGATTGACTAATGGTGAGGAGATTGGTTCATAGAACATTCAAAGTTGTTCGTGAATGGGATATTCTTAAGGAGAAAAATAAGCGAGAGAAGAGGAAGTTAAGGAAAGAAAGATCACATTTAGTCATGAGAAATAGTAAAAGAAAACTAATATGGGCCCCTATATATAGGTGCGGTCCCCTCCTACCAGGCCCATCTATTCTAACGCGAACCATTTCAGTTTAATACAACTTCTATATCAGAATAGTACCCTTTTCATCTGAAAAGACACCATTCTGATGGGGGGAATTTGTAGGGTCCTAAAAAATTCCACCAGGGGGAGAAAAATACCCCCACTAACACTTTTCAGAGAGAAGAAAGTAATCCAAAAATTATAGAAAGGTGAATTTACTCAAATGGAGTTTTAAATTTAAAAAGAAACTTGAAAGAACTCTTGTTTTTGAGGATTTTTAAGTGTATTGTGTACCATCACCGAGAAAGGTATGCATACCAGCTGGGTTACAAACCCCCAGGTATGCAGAATGATCCATGACCTATTGGCCAACAAGGTTATGGCCAACGAGAAAGGTAAATCATGAACCGTGTTGCTGACAGATTCATACGCATGGAGACCATTTTCATACCATGCCTCAAACTCATCTCTTTGTAGATGAAATGAACCATTAGGGTTCCATGAACCATTATTGAGAACCGAAGCCTCTGAAAATCTTGGATGACTGAGTCTTCCGCATGATAGTATATTGCTTTAATGGGCCTTAGCAAATGGTTTATTAGGCCCAATAGATATGATTTCTCCAATGCTCTATAAAAAGATCACATAAATAGTACAGAAGAAATTCAGAAATAGAGGGATATAGAAAGGTATAATTACAGAGGGAGAACGCTTAAGGGAGGCTCAGATGTGCACTCTAGCTTCTTTCATGTTTCATAGGTGAAGCCTGAACTGAGAAATACTCTCTCTATAGGTAATGCCATCTACGAACCATAAAATGGGAGAAATAAGTAACAATAATAGAACAGCGAGCCTAACAAGTAAACCATGAACCAAAGGTTTATCACAGATGAAATCCCCACAAATGATGATCCATCAGAACCTCTTTTAATATGGTTCTCTGCATAGCATATCACAACGTAGACTGAACCAGGTGTCGCATACTGCATCAGTACATGGATTTAACCCAATGTAGTCTGATGGGTCACATTCCACTATGGTACGTGGTTTTTTATACCCATTCCCTTGTATTTTAGAAGTACATGGATGAACCATATTACCTCATACCACTATGGTTTCTGGGGCCTCCCCCATATCACATAAGAAGTCCGTTCATGGAATGTGGTATTTTTAGGTATTGTTTCCACGGGTTCCAGCCTCATCCCACAACTACCATCTTATCCTTCATGATCCTTCCACTAACTAGTCCTCCAGCAACATGCCAAAGCCTTCTCCAAATCCACCAGACCCATATGATCAGAATCAGGTGCATCAGTGCGCCCCATTGAGTCTATATACTCATGATAAGTAGAGTCTCGAAGGATCTTTCTACAACGGTTCGGTCCTCAGGAATGGCTGTGAGGCCACATTCCCATGGTATCATGGAGTCTAGCCTTAGGATGTCGATGTGAACTTCCCTGTTCTCAAGACTAAGGGTGATCACTTTCTTTTCCATTAAATAATGAACAGCGAGCTATCGAAGGTGTTATGTTCACTCCCCCTTTTGATGAGGATGAAACTCCTCCCATTTCTAGAATGTTCTCCAAGGAAACCTCACTAAGATAGTCCCCAATATTTAGAGGTATGGTCGCGTGATATTCAATGTAATTCCCCATTTAATTGTTCATTGCACCATGCCATCACCCATGATCTCCTCGAACTCTTCCACCGTAGGCTCTCCAACCCCACCAATAGTTGAGGAAACTTGTGCATTATTTAGTATTTCAAATCCTATTGTTTGTCACACTGAGAAAGACTCAAGTGGGATTAGAGGTTTGTGAGGATAATAACTTCCATGTGATTCTGAACATAAAAACTCAAATTTCTGATCAAACTAGGATATGTAGGATGCCTTCCTGAAGGGCCAAGCTCAAAAGAGTGCCCATCTTAAAGGGTCCACACAACCATGTCTCTCAAATGGTATGAATCCACATGTAATCCCCACCTGATCCGAACTTTGCAGGTTCTGATTCCTCTCCTAGGATACGTAGGAATCCCTTCTTATGGGCCCGATCCCAATATCAAGTCAAATTCTCTCCCCCATGGGTGATGATAAACATTAGAGCACATTACTATATGGATAATGTAAGTGTTACCTCCGTAGAATAAAATATATTCATGCATAAGATGATCTTGAAAAGAAAGGGTAGCCTGTGGACTCACACTTCGTGAATGAACCAAGGATTCAAGAACATATGAACATGAATTAAATCTATAATTGATTCCCAGAATAGGGAACAATACTCCCTCGGAAGGGTTCGGTGATCTTGACCTTCCATCCTCTCAAAAAATATCATCCATAAGTTTCATTGGCCAAATCGTCAGCTAACGAGCGCCTGCCATTGGAACGAAGGTCCATGATTCATGGATACCGGGGATGTTTGGAGTTCTTGGATCCATAAAAAATTAGTTTTAGACTATCATAGGAACATAAATCCGAGAAGGAAAAATTTCAAAAGTTCTCGACCCCATGCAATAACCTGCTTGGACCTATATTTCCCACAGGGTTAATTCAACATTCTTTAAAGGATAATGACAATGAATGAGTAGAAACAAAAGGAATTTTGAACTCGATGAGATCAGGTCTCTATAGAAAAAGGGATGGGTGAAGATAATCATTGTACCATTTATTTAACACCTGAAAATGCACCACCTTAGAGGTAGAACATCCATATAAATAAATTACATGAAAAAATATTTTTGAAATAAGTTATGGTATTTTTTCACAATTGTTTTAAAAAAATAAAGTTTGAAAAATAGTACAAAAACACACTATTAGCTAATTTTTATGATTCTATTCTAGGTATGAAGTGTATATTGATATATTAAAATTATAAAATATTTAAAAATTATATTTAAAATGGGTTCTCCGTCAAATGGAATTAAAACTAGTTTTATAAATGTATATTATTTCATGTATAATATTGGGATTGTACTTATATTATGCCTATAAAATTTATTAGATGAATATAAAAAATGTTTTATTTAATATATAATATATTTATATATATCACATTAATATAACTCACTAATTTTAATTAATTTAATATATTTATGTAAAAAACCATTGTGATCATAAAAATAGTATTGAATAAAAATATTCCCTTTATATTCAAATATTTCTTATATTCATTTATAATTAAGTTGCAACCAATGATATCATTTTATATTTTTTAAACCATAACATTCATATGTTATTTTTTAATATTCATAAAATCTATTTTATATCTTATTATATTAATTAAAAATATTTTAATAATATTTTTGTGTTCGGTAAAACTCGATCTTGTGTTTAACACAAGCCATCTAAGAAGGCTTCTCTTGCATGTAACTCACACTAACTAGGTGTTACATTCATTTCAATATATTTATTATATTTAAAATAGTAAGTATATTATAAATAATTTTCATATTTTATTCCCTTACATGCTTAGTGATGCGTGTGATACACGCTATTGGATACAATGTTCATACTTTAGAATTTCAAAGTGTTACATTCTACCCAAATTAAATTGTGTGCTCGCAACTTAAAATTGATCATAGTAATAATGGGACTAATATTTGAAAATAAACTATTGATGAACTAGACACATCATAAAAATGGTTAGTATGACATCATATTAATATGAGATAAAGGGAAGTACAATGGTCACATTTCTAGGTTCCATAGTAGTAGAAAATATCTGGGAAATGGAAACATTGATATGGAAGACAGATATAAAAATTAATTTATGATGGAGAGTGAAATAGATCATGGTTAGGATAATGTTAATAATTAAAAGGACATAAATCCACAATGACCTAAGGGGACATTTGAATAATCAAAACCAAAGGTGTTAGGAAATGTTTTTTTTATTTAGGATCATTTTTCCTAGAGTTGAGGAATTCTTTCTCTCACAAATAACATCAGACAATATAATTAATTGGATCATTTCTAAAAAAAATTCATATACATTGATCATACCTTTAACTATTTCTAATTCTTCTAATATAACAAGATTCATCGTATAATGATGTAATATATCAATCTTAAAAGCCAATTCAAAAGTTCAACAGAAACAATTTCATAAATGGATACCTTTTCCAAAATATTTTGAAAAAATACATTGGAAGGAAGGTCATTGGACATCCAAAATGAACTTATAATTATCCTTCAATCAATATGAATTGGCTCTAAATTTTCACATTCCAAACATGTGAATAAATTTATCATGTATCCTCTTGAAATAGGGTAATAACCTGAATCACCATAAAACCTTATTAGAAGCATTTATTCTTCCTTATTCCTTAGGTAATGTAAGAACCCATTTTTTATTTTTGAGGTATAGGTTTCTTCTTTTTTCTTTTCCTTAAGGGTTTTTGAGAAGGTAAGTAAAATGGGGATCAATCCAAAAATTTTGAAGTACATGTTGTGTAAGTTTTCACACACCGTGTAGTTTGGCCGTGTGGGATAAGTACACAAGGCGTGTAGCCATGTCGGCAATGAAGGGTGTAAAATCTGACTACACACTGTGTAGCTGTCCGTTACACGTCGTGTATTCTATCGGCAGATGAAATAGTAAGGCAGTGGAAATAGCCACCAACTGGGCGACAGTACATGTCATGTAGTCGGGAATAAATGTCGTGTGCGCATGTCGACGGATGAACAGTTTGGCGGTGCCGCTAGATGAACAGTTAAATGAAGGAAGTACACGCCGTGTACTCAAAAGTACATGCTGTGTACTTTGTTTTTTTCTCTTACAATGGGTTGTAGCCAACCTTGTTCATAGGGAAGGCTTATAATCATATGGTATCTCGGGAGGGGACGAACGGACCTTCAAGGATCTCCAGATCATGCATCGGTAATCCGTTTCCGCCTCGGACGAGCTCGTTGGAACCACGCGGGTAATCCCTCACATCTCCATGTGTAGTTATTGAAAATTAAACCTATAATGGAAGTTATTTAAGTTTAAGTTAGTTTTATTCTATGTCATATCTACGTCGTTCTTGGGTGTTTTTGGAAGAAACTTTCGAGTATGATGATCAAGGGCGTTTAAGGTTGGTGGCTTGGTGTTTATATTCTAACTTTTGTGCATTTTTGTTTACCGTTGTGCCACGAACCAATTTTGGGGTGTCATGTGGCTGAGTCCATGGATATTTTAAATACTTAAATTGAATAGGTAATTAATTGTGATAATAAACTACTGTTTGGGATCATTTCTTGGATCCAGGACCACCCTGGGGGTGCATTCCACTGTTTAGACATTTTCCCAGGATACCCGAGGGTATGCCTTTATAATGATGATTATAGAATTTCCTTGAGTGTAATTGATTGTGTATTGATTTTCACAAGTTGGGCATGGCCTGATTACTTGTTTATCACTATGGAAGTGTTTTATATACCTCGAGGGAAGTGTTTTACTTAGCCTAAGGGCAGTGCATCTTTTAGCCTGATGGAAACTTCTTCTGTGCCTGTGGGAAATAGACTATGTGCCTAAGGGCGACACTTTTGTACGCCCGAGGGCAATATCCGTATTCCGGTGGGAATATTCTTGTCTTTGGATTCTCTTTACCTGAGGGTAGGGGTTTACATGTCGGAGAACATTGGTTGTTTACTTAGAATATTCACTATGGTGATAATTTAAATTAAATGATTAATTGGATATTAAAATGGCAATATAAATGGTAAGATAGTTACTTTGAGTATTTCTTAGTTTATTGAATTTACTTTTGCACACTGTTGTTGCATGTTTACACATAGTTGAGCACGGACCTTTTGTGGCTGCCTATTGAGATTATTTTTCACACCCTGTTTGGGTCTTGCTTTTTGGCCCAAACATATTACATTTCAGCAGTTGTGGATAAGGGAAAGGGTCCTTATATAGGTAATTGATTGTTGCTGAGGTGTAGGGGAGCATGGGACCGGGCATAGGCTCGCGATGCTGCTGGCTGTTCTGGTTTGCCTTTCTGTACATGTACTCTAGTTATATTGTATTGCAGTGTAACAAGTTCTGGCTATTTTCATAGAACCTGAGCCATGTTGCATTATCATTATATATAGATATGACTGTTGGTTTTTTTTACTGCAGCTGTTCATATTAGAATATGTATAGTTTATTGCGTCTGCTGTTACTGTATACTTTCTATTTTATTCTTCTTCATTTCACTTTGACAAATGAGGGCATAGTTTCCCCACTATCAGACCTGGGCCCTCGCTACTAGTCGGCAGCCTCTGGTATTTGGGGAAATGCGCTTGAGGTCACATGGCGAACCAGGTTCGGGGAACCTATTGAGTGGACCCATAACCGGGATGTTATAAAGTGGTATTAGAGGAGTTCTTTTCTTTGACTTACTATTTGAAGCCTTAGTCAGGGATAGGACGGGAACAGTAGTTGGTAATATGCTGTGGTCGGTCGTAGCTAACCCATGTATAGGGAAAATCCAATTTACCTCGTATGAAAATTTTACTGATTTTGAAAATTTACGGTTGAATTGATTTTCAACGAAGGGTGACGCACTTGTGATTGTGCTTCTTATATATTATTCATGGGCTCCATTTAGATGCAACCCGATGAGATGAGGGTATTCAATCTTATACATCATTTAGGCACATGTTGAAATCACATTCCATGTATAGTTTCCATGCCATGAAGGTGTATTATAAATTGCATGTTGTTGTGATAGATGTTGTGCTAGTAAAAGCATGTTGTTGTCATAGATTCTTGGAAAGATACCTGCTGTGTGATGGGGTATTTTCGTGTGAGCCTGGTTGTAAAATGGATGCCAAAATTTGGGGGTTTGGGGATTATGGGCCGTCATTGACTGGAATTTGTTGGATCATTGAATGATTATCTGGTTATAACATATATAAGATGCCAAACATTGATTTGCGGGGAGTAAGGGCCCTCACAGATTGAAATTTGGCACTTAGGTGTTGTTTTTCATTATTTCCTAGGTTCCAGAAAAGTTTTTGAGGCATACTATTCAGAAACCCAGAATACACGCCATGTAGTATCTTAAACACACCGTTTATTTTCTTCTGTTTGGGAAGAAAAGAAAACTTTTTCAGTACACACCGTGTACCCTAAGTACACGCCGTGTAATCTCTTCTCGTGTCACAAACCGTGTGGGCGGCAACATGGGGAAGGGAAGATCTTGGGGCGAACACACCGTGTAGCTTCTGTACACAACATGTAGTGTTGACCCGATGACCCGGCCATGTAACTAACAAACACGAGCCGGTGTAATCATTTCTTGAACATGCCATGTCAATGAAGTCCACACCGTGTAGTGTGACCTGGGGACCTGGCCGTGTAACTAACAAACATGGGTCGGGAAAATCCTTTCGTGTACATACCATGTGTATATAGAACATGTTGTGTAATTTGAGTCGTATTTCCGGCCGAGTAACTAACAACACGAGTCGGCGGAGCTCGTCTAGTACACGCCGTGTACCTGTGGGAAATGTCGTGTAGTCTGGCCCAGTGACAGACCATGTGGAGTTAGTCATGTGACTGGGAAATGGGGTGGTGTACATGCCGTGTGCGGTTGTAACACGTCGTGTAGTTTCAAGCCGAGTAGTTGGCCGTGTCACAAGTGACATGGGTAGTTGGAAAATTACACCATAAACGTTGTGTAGATGAAATACACGCCGTGTAGTTTTTTTCAAACAGGATCCATGTAGCTTAGCCGTGTAGAAGGACCCGGGTATAGAAATAGAAGTCAAGTACACGTTGTGTAGTTAGAATACAGGCTGTGTAGTATTCTTTTGAAAATTTTAAATGCCTTCTTGCTCCTATTATTTTTTGCGTATCTTCTTTTTTGTTCATTGTTAATCTTGTTCTATGGTGTGCATTTGACCTTGTAGAGTCATGTCGTCGAGACGACCATGCTTTGTTCCCCAGGAGAGCGACAACAAGTATACCCCGGAGATGGTGGGCCATGGGCTACAAGTTGATCCTCAAGCAGAGCCAGATACAGCGCCAGCTGTTATACCAAACACAGGCACAGAGGCGCAGTTCAGTGAAGGCTTTATGCGGTTCATGCAGACCTTTCAGGGAGCACTACTAGTTGCCACATCTATGGATGAGCATACTCGTATCTTCCAGTAGCAGTATCCACTGATGTTTTCAGGGGATGGTGGACCATAGGCTGTAAAGTCTTGGCTGGGATCTATTTAGAATATTTTTGAGCATTTTGAGATGTCTCCAGGGCAGAGGGTCAAGCTCGTGACTTACATGCTGCGGGATTCTGCCAAGAGGCGGTGGGATGTTTCCACCCAGTCATAGCATCACAGAGACATGGCGTGGGAATATTTTCAGGTAGTCTTCTATGACTTCTTCTTCCCAGAGACTCTAAGGTCAGATAGAGCTTGAGAGTTCATGAATCTGCTGCAGGGTGCTATGTCGGTGATGGACTATTTTTCTCATTTCATCGAGCTTCAACGTTTTACACCCGTTCTGGTGGGTGATGAGACGCTAAGAGCCAGAAGCATTGAAGATGGTATTAGTTATGACATCCAAGCACTGGTAAATGTTTTCCAGTTGCCTTCAGTACATGATATATTGAATTAGGCGCTAATTAAAGAGTGGAACCTGTGGGAAGCTAGTGGTGTGGGCCAGGGCAGTTCAGCACCAGTATCTAGTACTATCACTACAAGCAATAGTAAGAGACAGATGGACTTCTCTCAGGGTGGCAGTACCAGCCAGAAGATTGCTTCAGGTGTCTAGGTCATGTGCTACCAGTGTGGTAAGGAGGGGCTCAAGTGACCTCAATGTCCATGAGACCCAATGGAGTGCCAAGCTTGCGGCAATATGGGTCATCTGCAGCACTTTTGCAGGGCGTTTCCACCAGTGGCTAGTGAGAGAAGTGTATTGCAGTCTCTACATGTGGGGGAAGGACTAGTACCCTCTTACTAGTCAGGGAACTAGAATACATCAGAGAGTGCAGGCAAAAATGGTGGTCGTGGCCGTGGTAGTCAGACAGTAGGATCTCAGAGGCAGTAGGGCGGGATAGCTTAGGGTAGTCAGGCTGTGTCGCAGGGCCGCGGCACTGTGCAGACATATACAGTGAAATAGACCCAGCATGAACAGGATCCCAGACCTTCTGAAATCAGATGTACTTTTCAAGTAGCTTCTGTCTTCTCTTCAGTACTTTTTAATACAGGTGTTACACATAGTTTCATATCTTTACCTATTGTGGAGAGCCTTGGGCTTTGTGTTTCTACATCATTTTATATCGTGATGCTAGACACTCCGTTGGGGACTAGAATGACTGGTGTGCGTCAGTGCAAGGAGTGCCCCCTTGAGTTTGGTGGGTGTCACTTCATTTGGTACATCTATGTATTAGAGATGATAGCTTATGACGTCATTCTTGGGATGTACTGGTTGGTTCCCTTTTGATCCTTTGTAGATTTCTATCATCGCAGGGTATGTTTCCCATCACCAGAGGTCGGAGAGTTTTTATACAAGGGCGATTGGGATGTTCATGTGAGTTGAGATGGACCAGAGCATCATGGGTGAGGTGGAGTCACAACCCAGATTGCGAGCTAATATTTGGATGACCAGGGGACTTGTCAGAGGGATTTCCCTCCAGTGGTTGATTTTTTCAGGGATGTCTTCCCTGAAGACTTTTCAGGTCTTCCTCTAGAGCGTGATGTGGATTTCTCTATTGAGCTTGCGCCAGGAGTAGCACCGGTGTCCATTACTCCTAAAAGGATGGCCACGCATGAGATGCAGGATCTCAAGAGGAAGTTAGAGGAGTTACATGCAAAGGGGTTCATCTGACCCAGTACTTCTCCTTGGGGTTCACTGGTCCTCTTTTCAAAGAAGGCAGATGGTAACCTTAGACTCTGTGTGGATTATCCGAAGCTAAACCAGTAGATGGTTATGAACCGATATCCCTTGACGAGGATTGATAATATTTTTAATCAACTTCATGGAGAAAGAGTTTTTTCAAAGATTGACTTGAGATCTGGATATCATCAACTGCGTGTGAGACCATCTGATATACTGCTTACAGCGTATCAGAGCAGATATGGTCTATAATAGTAGTTGGTTATGCCGTTCGGACTCACGAATGCGCCAGCAGTTTTCATGGCTCTAATGAATCGTGTGTTCCATCCTTATCTGGACTCTTTTGTGGTAGTATTCATGGAATGTATCTTTGTGTACTCTCAAACTCGACAAGACCATTCCACCCATCTTGAGATCGTATTGAGTACACTAAGAGAGTACCGGCTCTATGATAAGCTGTCAAATTGCCACTTTTGGATGGACCAGATTCACTTCCTGGGTCATATCATCTTAGTGGCAGAAGTTTTAGTAGACCTAGAGAATGTGAGAGCCACAGTTTCCTTGGAGCATCCTAAGAACATTTTTGAGTTACGATGTTTCTTAGGGCTGGTTTGTTACTACAGACATTTCATTTAGGACTTCTCTCGCTTAGCAGTGCTATTGACGGGTTTGACTAAGAAGGGTGTGAAGTTTGTTTGGTCGGAAGCCTGTGATACAGCCTTTCAGGATCTGAAAAGAAAAGTTGACATCAGCACTAGTCCTAATACTCCCAGAGTAGGGGAAGAGTTATACAGTTTACTGTGATTCTTTAGGTATTGGGCTAGGAGATGTGTTGATGCAGGGAGATCGAGTAGTTGCGTACACGTCATGGAAGTTGAGGCCACATGAGAGGAATTACCTGATGCAAGATCTCGAGTTGACTGTAGTTTTTCATGCGTTGCACTATTGGAGACATTATCTCTTGGGAGAGCATTTTGTGGTTTTCACCAACCACAAAAGTCTCAAGTATATTTTTATTCAGTGTGACATGAATCTGAGATTGCGAAGGTGGTTAGAGTACCTATAGTCCTTCGATTTTGATCCTGCCTATACACCTAGTAAAGGTAATGTAGTAGCTGATGCACTGAGTAGGAAGACTCAGATACATGCAGTGCAGGAGGCCAGTGGTGAGTGGCGTCTTATGGCTCTGTTCTCTGAGATGCATTTGGAGGTTCACGACATTCAGGGGAAGACCTATCTTTCATCTTTAGTTGTGACCTCTACCCTCTTGGATAGAGTGAGGATGAGACATCTATCTGATCCAGAAGGCCTAGTTCTATAGGAGTTAGTGGAAAGTAAGGACCCTCCTCCTGGTTGGACAATAGGTGATGATGAGATTCTGTGTTTCCATAGATGGGTGTGGGTTCTAGGGGATATAAGTGAAGAGATGATGCGGGAGTTTCATGCTTCATCATGGGCAGTTCATCCCATGGTTACCAAGATGTACCGAGACTTGAGACGTCAATACTGGTGGCTGAGTATGAAGAGAGATTTAGCTGGTTTAGTTACGAGGTCTTCCACCTATCAGCAGGTGAAGGCGAAGCATCAGAGGCCAGCCGGACTGTTACAGCAGTTACCCATCCCGGAGTGGAAATGGGATGATGTCGCGATGGACTTCGTGACTAGTTTACTGAGGTCACCAAGAGGCGATGATGCCATGTGGGTTGTTGTGGACAAACTCACAAAGGTATCTCACTTTTTGCAGATCAAGGAGACTTTCGGAGTTGACGAGCTCGAGAAGTTGTATCTCTGAGAGATCGTGCATCTTCATGGGTTCTCCCATTCTATCAATTCAGATAGGGACACCCATTTTACATCTCGCTTCTGATAGAGTTTTCAGAGGGCATTGAGTACACAGGTTCTTCAGAGCACAACTTACCACCCTCAGACAGATGTTCAGTTAGAGCGTATGATACAGATGCTAGAGGACATGCTACATGCATGCGTCCTAGACTTTTGGGGCTCTTGGTAGAAGCACATAACCTTAGCCGAGTTTGCCTATAATAATAGTATTTAGGATAATATAGAGATGAAACTATATGAGGCTTTATATGGTAGGCCATGCCGATCACCCTTGTGCTGGTTAGATGAAGTTGAGGCAGCATAACTGGGACCACGTCTCGTGCATGAGACTTCTCAGTAGGTCCAGTTGATTCCGAAGCGGATCGCTACCACACAGCCCTATTATAAATCTTATGCTCATCGCCGCAGACGACCTTTAGAGTTCATGGTTGGGGATCAGGTTTTCTTGAGTGTTTTTCCAAGGTTGGGATATAGGCGGATAAGGAGAAAGTGTAAATTTTCACTGAGGAATGTGGGGCCATTTGAGATTCTGGAGAGATTCGTACAGGTTGCTTATCGGTTGGAGTTACCTTAGAGGTATCGGCCCATGCATGACGTCTTACATGTATCTCAGTTGCGCCGTTATCAGTCAGACCCGTCTCACGTTTTTTTAGCCTGAGGAGGTTGAGCTTCAGGTTGATGCATCCTTTGAGGAGCATCCAATTCGTATCGTTGATAGAAGCATGAAGGTTCTCTGAGGCCGGTCAGTTCCTCTCGTACGGGTGCTATGGTAGCATGGCCAAGTGTGGGAAGAAACCTGGGAGTGGGAGACTGCCGTACATGCATAGTGGTAGAAGTTATTCTCAACTTTATCTTCACCACCCTTGGAAGGGAAATTCAGGGACGAATTTCTTTAAGGGGGGAAGTTTTTAAGAACCCGTTTCTTATTTTGGAGGTACGAGTTTCTTCTTTTCTCTTTTCCTGAAGTGTTTTTGAGAAAGTAAGGATAATGGGGAAAATCCTAAATTTTGGAAGTACACTCCATGTACTTTTTCACACACCGTGTAGTCTGGCTGTGTGGGAAAAGTACACAGGGCGTGTAGCCATGTCGGTGATGAAGGGTGTAAAAATCGACTACACACTATGTAGTGGTCCTTTACACGCTGTGTAGTTAGTCGGCAGACAAAATAGTAAGGTGGTGGAAATAGCTTCTAGCTGGGTGACAGTACATGCTGTGTAGTCATGAATACACTCCGTGTACGCATGTTGAGGGATGAACAGTTTGTCGATGCCGCCAGATGAACAATTAAATGAAAGATGTACACTCCATGTACTCCAAAGTACATGCCATGTACATTGTTTTTTTCGCTTAAAATGGGAAGTATCTAACCCTATTCACAGGGAAGTCTTAGAATTAGATGGGAGATCAGGAGGGGACGACCAGACCTTCAAGGATCTTCTGATCGAGAGTCGGGAACCCGTTTCCTCCTTGAACGATCACGTTGGAACCGCGCGGGTAAGCCCTCCCATATCCTTGCATAATTCTTGACAATTATTCCTCTAATGGAAGTTATTTATGTTTAAGTGAGTTTTCTTCTATGTCAGATCTACATCGTTCTTGGAAATTTTTAGAAGCTACGTTTGAGTATGCTGATCAGGGGAATTTAAGGTAGGTGGCTTGGTGTTCATATTCCAACTGTTGTGTGCGTTTTTGGTAACCGTTGTGCCACTAACCCATGTTGGGGTGTCGTGTGGCTAAGGCCATGGCTATTTTAAATACTTATAATTGAGTAGGTAATTAATTGAGATAATAAAATGCTATTTGGGATCTTTGCTTGGATCTAAGACAACCCCAGGGGTGTGTTCCACTGTTTATCCATTTGGCCAGGATACCTGAGGGTATGCCTTTATAATGATGATTATATAATTTCCTTGAGAGGAATTTCTTGTGTATTTCATGTTTACATGTTGGGCATGTCTCGATTACTTGTTTAGCCCGAGGGCAGTGTTTTACTTAGCTCAAGGGCAGTGTTTTACTTGGCCTGAGGGCAGTGCATCTTTTAGCACGAGGGAAACTTCATCTGTGCCTGGGGGCAATAGAATCTATGCCTGAGGGAGACACTTTTATATGCCCGAGGGAAATATATGTATGCATGTGGGAAGATTCTTGTGTTTTGATTCTCTTTACCTGAGGTTAGGGGTTTACGTGTCTGAGGACATTGGCGGTTTACTTAGAATATTCACTGTGGTGATATTTAAAATTAAATGATCAATTGGATATTAAAATGGATATATAACTAGAAAGATAGTTACTTTGATTACTTCTTAGTTTATTTCATTTACATTTGCACATTTTTCTTTCATGTTTACACACAGTTGAGCACGGGCCTTTGGTGGGTGCCTACTATGATTATTTCTCACACCCTGTTTGGGTCCTACTTTTCGGCCCAAACAGATTACATTTCTGCAGGGGTGGATAAGGGCAAGGGTCCTTATACAGGTACTTTATTGCTGCTAAGGTTTAGGGGAGCATGGGACCGGGATCAGGCTCGCGATGCTACTGGCTATTCTATTTTTCCTTTCTGTACTTTTACTCTTGTTATATTGTATTGTAGCGTAGCATGTTCTGGCTTTTTTCTTAGAACCTGAGGCATGTTTCATCATCATTATAAATAGATATGACTGTTGGTTGTTTTTACTAGAGTTGTTCATTTTAGAAAATTAATGGTTTGTTTCTTCCACTTTTACTGTATTCTTTCTATTTTATTCCACTGCGTTTCACTTTGACAAATGAGGGCATAGTTTCCCCACTATTAGACCTGGGACCTCTCTAGACGATAGCCTCTGGCATTTTGGGAAATGTGCTTGAGGTCACGTGGTGAACTGGGTTCGGGGCACCCGTTGAGTGGACCCAGAACCGGGACGTTACAGGTAATATAGATGTTACTGTATATATTCCAACAAATAAAAAATTATTGTAAACTCAATCAATGATAACATATACAATGTAACACCCCAAGATTTCATAGTGTGTTATTTCTTCAAAATAATTCAATAACTTTCACTACATGCAACACCAAGTTCAAGCACACCATGACTTACCAAACAAGCCGTTCAAAAGAGGTTATGAATAGTATTAGACAAATTTTAATGTTTATATAATCCTTATAATTTTAGAATCCATATTATGAGTTTCTTAGATATAATGCAAGAACAAATTCATTTTCAGTATTTCACTTTTATCAACTTTAATAGTGAACCCTTTTTAAATACTATATTTTAAACTTTTTGACTAATTGGGGTCATCAAAAATTTAAAATGAAACATCCCAAGCTTCTACGGTACGCTTCTCTTTGAATAATGTGATAGCGTGTGTTGTACGCAACACCGAGTTCTAACAACCAATTAAACTAGCCGTTATGAATAGTAATAACTACTTTTTGAAATTATATATATTTTATATTTCAAAATGGACTTCATTTTTGGATTCAGAATATCAAAATTAGCCTAGGGTGAAATTTTGGTACTTTTCGGATAACTTTTATATTTTGATGAATAGTGAAAATTACTAAATTTTAATTAAAAACAACTTTTTTAATCAAAATAATTAATATTGATAAATTATGAATTTGAGTGGTTTTAAAGTATATTTAGAATATATTTTTACCATTTAATATAATGTTGGTCATTGGACATAATTTTACAATTAAACCGAACATAAACAAGTGTCAATCTTTTGATAGTTATTATCTCTTAAAAACACGCTTTTTGTTTTGACAGCGGGAATTAATTTTAAATTAATTTCTGCCACTTATGTGTTTTGAATTTAGGAAAATGGATTCCATATTTGGAATCCGGATGTTCAAATTGTGTAAATAGGTAACTTTTATTTTTAGACATTTTGAATAATTACTACGGTAAATATTTTATTTACCATGGTTAAGGGTAAATCCGGTAAATAAGGGTTAAAAAAATAATATTATAATAATACTAAATTACCATAAAACGTGTCTTAACCCTATTGGTTGATACATGGTAGACCATGGGCATCTTTGTGTCAATTTGGGGACCCCATGGATCCACTTTTAAGTGATAATGACACTTTATTTTAATTAAGTTAAAATGAATACAAAAATGACACAAGCATATATCTTTTAGCAAAACAATTGTTACATAGGGTTATATATGTTGGATTTTAGATTATAAATATTCATTAGAAAGATAAAAAGATTTCCTACATAATGAAATTTTATTTATAATTTTTATACATTAAATAATTTATTTTATTTATGACACAATGATGATGCAATAATTACTATAATAGTGAAAAATTAAAATAATTGATATTATAAATACCCAAATAAATATAATATAAAACTTTTAATGAATTAAACTAATTTTCTAGGATAATATGATATATTGGGATTGCTTTAATTGACTTTGTTCGAAGTAATCAATCTGTTATGAGTTTCACAAAAATCAACTATTGAATAGTGTCAAAATTGACATAAAAGAGTTCTTAAAACAAATATTATATTATTAATTGATATTAAATTCCTAAAAATCTAAGGTTCTGCCAAGAGACTTATCTCATGATAGGTTCATCACTAATGGACCACTTGGGGGTCGATTGTATGTATATGGTAAGTTTATTAACCATATAATATAAAAATACAAAGAGACATTGTAAAAGTGAAACTAATTAACTTAGAGTTAATACTTAAAGATAAGGTTAATATAAGTACCCAAACCTGTATAAATTCTATTGGTTGAGTTTTTTTCGACCCATCCCCACCTTAACCTTTGAATAGTCAACTTTTGAGCCATTGTAAACCGAATATGAATTTATTATAAACTAATATTTCTAGCTTTTCCAAAGGTGCCCCTCACCCCTCTTATAAAAGGGCACTCCTCCTTCTCATTTATTCACACCTTCAAAGCCTTTTGGTTCGGCCAAAATATGCCCAAATACTCTCCCAACTTCCCTCACTACAACCTAGGGACCTTAGTTTTATCAGAAAGCCAACCTAAGGAGCCCTTTTGATCAAATCAAAAGAAAGAACCCGAAGAAGAGGTAATGATTTCACCACCCTTTTCTAAGTTCCTTTCTTCTTCCACTTCTTCTTCCCTTGTTCTTACCATTCTAAAATAATAACTCTAGTATCTCACATATAATGTGATGTTATTATAAATATGGTACAACCATATTCAGTATTCTATCCACCCTTTGAATAACATGTCACCATACGTGCGTACGTACGGCTTACCGTCTCCAAGTCGTGGTATAATTGTTATTCAATATATTATTTTTTGGATGGGTATAATAATGATGTGTAACTCATGTAAATAATAAATATAACATGTTAATGATTCTGTATATATGATATATCATCCATTTATATATTATTTTAATATAAAAAGAATGATATCGTTGCTCGTGCGTACGTACGGACTACCGTCTCCACGAACGCGATGAGATTCATTCTCCATCGTATCCATTCAAGTATAATTATTATTTTATGATTTAAAAATAATGTTTAAGGACTTGATATCATTCTGGATATGAATAAGATACAACAAACATGGCTTATGTAACAAAACATATAAAAGAAAATGAGTAAGTTAACACCCGAAACGACGATAATTCTAAGATATTATTAACAAATCAATGTTAAAAGATCATATATGATATCATATTAATATATATGATTCTTGTATAATTTAATAACAATTATTTCACCATTATACAGGAGGTTAACCTACCCCAACCAAGGAAAAGTACAAGGTAAGGGGTTTTCATCTCACTCCTTATTCTCGTGAGATTCATGCCATATTGCCACCATTACCTTTTGTGTGGTGTATGTACTGCCCATAATTATATTCATTGTGTAATACAATCTAATTTATGTGTATTTACATATTCATTGTATGATACCTCTTTCATGGGTTTTATGTTTCATAAGTTAACAAATTGGTAAGGGTTATTTCACAATCTCTTCATTATCCGAGGATGTTTATATGTAATAATCTACTGGGATCTCTTTATCATCCACATCCATGTTTCTTAAAAATGTATTTCAAAACATTTTTACTATTTACTAGAGTATGAGTTAAAGTCATTTATACCCTTTTTGACTTTTATAAGTGGTTTAAAAAAGAATCTTTCCGTCGTTTTCAAAACAAGGTCCTTTTTAACCTTTTCGACAGAATTAAGGTAAGAATGTTTTTTTTAACTTATACGGCGGGTGCGGTTATCTTCCGCCGTTATAAAATCATCAAAGCTTTCCTTACAAGATTATAATATTATTTTCAAAGAAAATGTTTTATTTCATATGGCTCTCAAATGATTTCAAAAATAGAAAGAGATATTTCTCTAAAAAGTGTTTTGATTTCATCTATGTCAACATCCTTTGATGGATTTTATGCTTATTTGAAGTTGATTTATTATGATACAAAACTTCTATATTGTATTGAAGGTTTTGTGACATGTTTGACTGTGGATGTGCTATTTTTATACCATTCATAGTTTATGGTGAAATTATTGACATTTCATATGCTAGTTTTAGTACGAATGTTTATGTTATGTTTAAACCTTTTCATATGGGAATGCATTGGACTTAATAAGTGACGGGTGGAGCCCGCTATAGCTCCTCGATGCATCGGTAGGTCTCATGAGACAAACTAGTATCTTGGCACAAGGCGTTGACAAAATCTTATTTGTAGTCTTGGCACGAGGCCTTGGCTATGTGGTTATGATAGTCTGGCATTATGCATTCCATCATTATGAATGTGGTTATTGATTTTGCATGTGATTATTCGATTAGTAGAATAACCATGTGAATAATTAAATGGCATTATTTCATTTTATTTATGCCATACCATGTTGAAAGTTCATGTTTGAAAGGCTTTTGTTTTAGTTATACATTTCCTTAAATGTTTATTCTTATTTATGAAAGTTTCCGCTATATTGTTATCCTTACTGGGCATTTGAGCTCACCCCTTTTCTATGTTTTATTTTTCCCAGGATGTGAAGATGTAAGTTATGAATGACCTTCAGGGATATTATGAGGGGATTATAGTGTGGACTGTGGAAACATTATGTTGTTGTAGTAGTTTTTCATTTTATGATGTAATGTAAAACATATGAATATATCTAGTGTTTCCAAGGCTACTAAACCAATCGGTCTTTCGAGATTTGATCTTTCTTGTGATCATGCCAATGTTACGAAGTAATGCACCGACTCTGGGTAGCTGGGGTCAGGGCGTTACAGTTGGTATCAGAGGAAGTTTAGTACAAACCTTGGAAGCTAGATTTAGATAAACTCTGATTAGACCACGTAGACCTAAGATGAACTTTGAGGATTAGTATAGAAGAACTTCCTAGAATTTTGGTATTGTAGATATTTTGTGAGTTTTCCGAGCAATACATCCCTGTCTGGATACGAGCAGGTAGAGGCGGCTCTGGCACAGATGTACTTAGGGGTAAAACCCGAAAACACCGCTTCGAGCTAGACTCGAACGGGAACTGGTGCACGACAACGGGCCTTGCTGCACTCTTGGTTACAACACTCCCTGGGGATATGCTTAGGATAATTCTCATTTTCTTTACAAACCATTATGAAGGGTTTATGCGTATATACATCCTCAAATGAGACATTTTTATGATTATGGATTATATCCATAAATAGTTCAATTTATGTTAAGTGTTTTATAAGTATGGGATTATGTATTTTGATTCATAAACTGATCTAGTGTATTCCATTGTTTAGAAATGGCGCCCAGTAGAAGGAATGAGAACTCCAGAAATGCACATGATCCAAAGAGAAGGAAGGATCATGTCTTTCATGGTCTTAAGCTAGAATTTATAAGAGAAATAGTCTCCCATGTATTATCATCATATGAAGAAATAATATCATGTGTTGATAAGATAAGTAAAGAGTTTACTGAGTCCTATGGCTTTGAAGGGAAGCAAGAGAAGAAAAGGATAGAAGAGAGAAAGATGGATAAAGGGAAGAGGGAAAAGAAGAATTTTCCCATATGTGGTAACTGTGGAAAGAAACACCCTGGAACTTGCCTGAAAGGAATTGGAGTTTGTTATAAGTGTGGCGGAAAAGGGCACAAAGTACATGACTGCAAGGGTTAGAAAATGGTTTCAAATGTACAATGCTTCATTTGCAAGGAGTTTGGACACTACGCGAACCTATGTCCCAGTCATCAGACTATGCCGCAAATGATGCTATTGGATAATAATCAAGTTATGATAATACCACAGATGAAGAGGAATGATTAGATTTATTATGTTGATTATATCAATTGAGTGTTACATCAACAATGTACTTGTTATAATAATTATGGAGTATATAAGGATTGTACTGCAGTACTATTTCATTAAGGACTTGAGATGGTGTGGAACAAAGAAAAGTGACTCAGTAGCAGGTTAAATGTTTGGAAAATATATGGTTGAGAGAAAGATAAACCATAATATGGTTCAGATACCGAGGTGGTGATTTTAGAATAATACATGATTGATTTGGATAAATTATATTGGATATTATTGACTACCTTGAAGCTGATTAATGATTTATATATTCCATCATTGTTGGGGTTTAAAACATTTTTGGATTGATGAAGTATATCCAGCATTCTATATGGAATAAGGGAGAATGAATGTAATCAATAAGGAATATGGTAATTCAGGATGTTTCAGTGTATTAAAAGAATACATGATGAAGGTATTCATATGCTATTACGTGGTAAAAAGGATCTACATTATGTTTACCTTCCTTATAAATGTTGGACTGTGAGTTTGGACAAAAGTATTTTGGATAAGTTCTAGTTTGGATTATGTTGGATTACCATAAAGGACAACCCGGAGGTCGGGCGGCAACCCGTTGCGTCCGGCAAGGCTGTGAGACTTGAACCCGCAACCGAAGGGCGACAAGGGTGTATCACCTACCACTGGACCACGAGATGTCCTGGATTAAATAATGTAGTTTTTATTAAAAGATCTTGTAGATGAATTATAAATTCCTTTATTTTGGAACCCTATACGAATAGTGTAAATAGAATTTTTTTTACATTCTATTATCTTTTAGAGTGAAAGATGAGTTTGTGGTAGAAATTTATTAATGGATAAAACTCTAATTATAAAGTAAGTATATCTCCTTATGATCTTAGCCAATCTCATAAATAAATTCCTCAACATTAAGAAAAGAAACTTAGAATAAAAATGTTTTCCTAGATGGTACCTTAAATCATCACTAATTTATGGCTTTGGGATTGTTGGCCTTTTCCTAGCCATGTTCTCTACCACTCTCCATCAGATAATTGATGGTTAGATTTTTCTTCCATATCCATATTTTCCTACATGGAACCCTAGTATGTGTTATTTTCGGTAATCTTCATACTTTCGACTCTTTATTTTAAATAAAGGCCTCACTAATTCATTTTCGATATGGGATTTCAACTAAGATATTTTGAAACATCAAAAATGTGTTTTCCTAATACCCTATGTTTTGTTGAACCGATGGTATTTCAAATCATCATAGATTGATGAATTTAAGGACCTCAATTTTATACTTGTTTGTGATTGATGACCTCAATCACTACCTGTAAATATTTACGTTTTTCCTCCAATTATATGTCTCAAATTGCAACCAATGTTCTCCTAATCGAGATCATAATTTGGTGGTGACCCTTTCATTTCTCTTTTCCTTATATTAAGACTAAATTTTAGTAACCCAATTTCCGATGTGGGTTTTCCCACAAATATATTATCTATTTTCAACCTTTTATTTTCGAAGAAAAATTTCAAATTGCGAGGACGCAATTTATTGAAGGAGGGGAGAATGTAACACCCCAAGATTTCATAGTGTGTTATTTCTTCAAAATAATTCAATAACATTCACTACATGAAACACCAAGTTCAAGCACACCATGACTTACCAAACAAGCCGTTCAAAAGAGGTTATGAATAGTATTAGATAAATTTTAATGTTTATATAATCCTTATAATTTTAGAATCCATATTATGAGTTTCTTAGATATAATGCAAGAACAAATTCATTTTCAGTATTTCACTTTTATCAACTTTAATAGTGAACCCTTTTTAAATACTATATTTTAAACTTTTTGACTAATTGGGGACATCAAAAATTTAAAATGAAACATCCCAAGCTTCTACGGTACGCTTCTCTTTGAATAATGTGATAGCGTGTGTTGTACGCAACACCGAGTTCTAACAACCAATTAAACTAGCCGTTATGAATAGTAATAACTACTTTTTGAAATTATATATATTTTATATTTCAAAATGGACTTCATTTTTGGATTCAGAATATCAAAATTAGCCTAGGGTGAAATTTTGGTACTTTTCGGATAACTTTTATATTTTGATGAATAGTGAAAATTACTAAATTTTAATTAAAAACAACTTTTTTAATCAAAATAATTAATATTGATAAATTATGAATTTGAGTGGTTTTAAAGTATATTTAGAATATATTTTTACCATTTAATATAATTTTGGTCATTGGACATAATTTTACAATTAAACCGAACATAAACAAGTGTCAATCTTTTGATAGTTATTATCTCTTAAAAACACGCTTTTTGTTTTGACAGCGGGAATTAATTTTAAATTAATTTCTGCCACTTCTGTGTTTTGAATTTAGGAAAATGGATTCCATATTTGGAATCCGGATGTTCAAATTGTGTAAATAGTTAACTTTTATTTTTAGACATTTTGAATAATTACTGCGGTAAATATTTTATTTACCATGGTTAAGGGTAAATCCGGTAAATAAGGGTTAAAAAAATAATATTATAATAATACTAAATTACCCTAAAACGTGTCTTAACCCTATTGGTTGATACATGGTCGACCATGGGCATCTTTGTGTCAATTTGGGGACCCCATGGATCCACTTTTAAGTGATAATGACACTTTATTTTAATTAAGTTAAAATGAATACAAAAATGACACAAGCATATATCTTTTAGAAAAACAATTGTTACATAGGGTTATATATGTTGGATTTTAGATTATAAATATTCATTAGAAATATAAAACGATTTCCTACATAATGAAATTTTATTTATAATTTTTATACATTAAATAATTTATTTTATTTATGACACAATGATGATGCAGTAATTACTATAATAGTGAAAAATTAATATAATTGATATTATAAATACCCAAATAAATATAATATGAATCTTTTAATGAATTAAACTAATTTTATAGGATAATATGATATATTGGGATTGATTTAATTGACTTTGTTCGAAGTAATCAATCTGTTATGAGTTTCACAAAAATCAACTATTGAATAGTGTCAAAATTGACATAAAAGAGTTCTTAAAACAAATATTATATTATTAATTGATATTAAATTCCTAAAAATCTAAGGTTCGGCCAAGAGACTTATCTCATGATAGGTTCATCATTAATAGACCACTTGGGGGTCGCTTGTATGTATATGGTAAGTTTATTAACTATATAATATAAAAATACAAAGAGACATTGTAAAAGTGAAACTAATTAACTTAGAGTTAATACTTAAAGATAAGGTTAATATAAGTACCCAAACCTGTCTAAATTCTATTGGTTGAGTTTTTTTCGACCCATACCCACCTTAACCTTTGAATAGTCAACTTTGGAGCCATTGTAAACCGAATATGAATTTATTATAAACTAATATTTCTAGCTTTTCCAAAGGTGCCCCTCACCCCTCTTATAAAAGGGCACTCATCCTTCTCATTTATTCACACCTTAAAAGCCTTTTGGATCGGCCAAACTCTGCCCAAATACTCTCCCAACTTCCCTCAATACAACCTAGGGACCTTAGTTTGATCAGAAAGCCAACCTATGGAGCCCTTTTGATCAAATCAAAAGGAAGAACCCGAAGAAGAGGTAATGATTTCACCACCCTTTTCTAAGTTCCTTTCTTCTTCCACTTCTTCTTCCCTTGTTCTTACCATTCTAAAATAATAACTCTAGTATCTCACATATACTGTGATGTTATTATAAATATGGTACAACCATATTCAGTATTCTATCCACCCTTTGAATAACATGTCACCATACGTGCGTACGTACGGCTTACCGTCTCCACGTCGTGGTGTAATTGTTATTCAATATATTATTATTTGGATGGGTATAATAATGATGTGTAACTCATGTAAATAATAAATATAACATGTTAATGATTCTGTATATATGATATACCATCCATTTATATATTATTTTAATATCAAAAGAATGATATCGTCGCTCGTGCGTACGTACGGACTACCGTCTCCACGAACGCGATGAGATTCATTCTCCATCGTATCCATTCAAGTATAATTATTATTTTATGATTTAAAAATAATGTTTAAGAACTTGATATCATTCTGGATATGAATAAGATACAACAAACATGGCTTATGTAACAAAACATATAAAAGAAAATGAGTAAGTTAACACCCGAAACGACAATAATTCTAAGATATTTTTAACAAATCAATGTTAAAAGATCATATATGATATCATATTAATATATATGATTCTTGTATAATTTAATAACAATTATTTCACCATTATACAGGAGGTTAACCTACCCCAACCAAGGAAAAGTACAAGCTAAGGGGTTTTCATCTCACTCCTTATTCCCGTGAGATTCATGCCATATTGCCACCATTACCTTTTGTGTGGTGTATGTACTGCCCATAATTATATTCATTGTGTAATACACTCTAATTTATGTGTATTTACATATTCATTGTATGATACCTCTTTCATGGGTTTTATGTTTCATAAGTTACCAAATTGGTAAGGGTTATTTCACAATCTCTTCAATATCCGAGGTTGTTTATATGTAATAATCTACTGGGATCTCTTTATCATCCACATCCATGTTTCTTAAAAATGTATTTCAAAACATTTTTACTATTTACTAGAGTATGAGTTAAAGTCATTTATACCCTTTTTGACTTTTATAAGTGGTTTATAAAGGAATCTTTCCGTCGTTTTCAAAACAAGGTCCTTTTTAACCTTTTCGACAGAATTAAGGTAAGAATGTTTTTTTTAACTTATACGGCGGGTGCGGTTATCTTCCGCCGTTATAAAATCTTCAAAGCTTTTCTTACAAGCTTATAATATTATTTTCAAAGAAAATGTTTTATTTCATATGGCTCTCAAATTATTTCAAAAATAGAAAGAGATATTTCTCTAAAAAGTGTTTTGATTTCATCTATGTCAACATCCTTTGATGGATTTTACGCTTATTTGAAGTTGATTTATTATGATACAAAACTTCTATATTGTATTGAAGGTTTTGTGACATGTTTGACTGTGGATGTGCTATTTTTATACCATTCATAGTTTATGGTGAAATTATTGACATTTTGTATGCTAGTTTTAATACGAATGTTTATGTTATGTTTAAACCTTTTCATATGGGAATGCATTGGACTTAATAAGTGACGGGTGGAGCCCGCTATAGCTCCTCGATGCATCGGTAGGTCTCATGAGACAAACTAGTGTCTTGGCACAAGGCCTTGACAAAATCTTATTTGTAGTCTTGGCACAAGGCCTTGGCTATGTGGTTATGATAGTCTGGCATTATGCATTCCATCATTATGAATGTGGTTATTGATTTTGCATGTGATTATTCGATTAGTAGAATAACCATGTGAATAAGTAAATGGCATTATTTCATTTTATTTATGCCATACCATGTTGAATGTTCATCTTTGAAAGGCTTTTGTTTTAGTTATACATTGCCTTAAATGTTTATTCTTATTTATGAAAGTTTCCGCTATATTGTTATCCTTAATGGGCATTTGAGCTCACCCCTTTTCTATGTTTTATTTTTCCCAGGATGTGAAGATGTAAGTTATGAATGACCTTCAGGGATATTATGAGGGGATTATAGTGTGGACTCTGGAAACATTATGTTGTTGTAGTAGTTTTTCATTTTATGATGTAATGTAAAACTTATTAATATATCTAGTGTTTCCAAGGCTACTAAACCAATCGGTCTTTCGAGATTTGATCTTTCTTGTGATCATGCCAATGTTACGAAGTAATGCACCGACTCTGGGTAGCTGGGGTCGGGGAGTTACATACAACATGATGAAAAGTCATTAACAAATTCAATGGTAGTTAGCACTTATCAAAATCATTCATTTATTCAACATTATCTGAACATAAGGAACATATTAAGGGTTTTATTAACCTCAATAATGTGTTTTTCGAAAAATTTAACTTTATAATAAATAACATTTCTTGATACCATTCAACATTATGGTCTCAAATATTTAATTAAAAGGTACTTTAGTAAAATTCGTATATATTTCATAAATCATATGATAGGAACATCATTAATAAAATACTTTTAAATCATTTTTCATAAATACATGTATAGAATCACCTTAATCATTCCACATCGGTTGGTCCTATAGGAATTTCTTGACCTTGACCCCTTAACATCTTTAGTATTATATTCTCTTGAAGATGGGGGAATTTGTGTGCATAGTTCCCCATATCTTTGATGTTGTTGAACTAAATATCCTAATTTTCCTTCTTCTCTTTTCATTTTTTTCCTAGTTACACTTTTCTCTACTATTATAACAAACTCCCAATACTTTGATGAATTTACTAGGATGATTCTTTCCACAGTTATCACATGTGGGAAAATCCTTCTTTCCCTTATTCTTCTTTGACACATTCCCTTTTTCATGGTGCTCATATGGCCTCTTTTTATTTTGGTTTCCCTTGAATATATTTATTCTAGAAAATTTGTTC
Source organism: Viscum album (assembly GCA_963277665.1). NCBI lineage: Eukaryota > Viridiplantae > Streptophyta > Magnoliopsida > Santalales > Viscaceae > Viscum > Viscum album. The sequence goes on along the minus strand of OY728137.1, from coordinate 1,825,143,904 downwards.
TCTATCTTGATGGGACATAAAACTATCTCTTTGTATGATGAAAAAATATATGAAACTAGTTCCCTTCTTAGATTTGGATTATAACCCTCAAATAAGTAGTTAATCTGACACTATATGATGCGTATGTAATTAGTATAATACATGGATAAACATTCAATGGTATCCTCATAAACTAAAACACTATCATCTTCCATTTTTATTATGTTAATGAACTTTATATTCATCTAAATTTTTTGATCACAAGGTAAGTATTTATCGAAGAATGAATCCTTAAAAGTTATCCATTCAATGAGTTGTATTTATTATTCCTCCATAGAATTCTATATTAAAGACCACCATTGATCAATACCACCATAGGGGAAACACACCACAAGTGTATCCTTTTACATTTCATTGTATCCCAAGTCCATAAATGTTCCCTACAAAGACAAAATACATTTATCATCATCCATTGGATTAGTAGTACCAATAAATTATGGGAGTCATTGTCAAATAATGAGGTAAAACATAGGATATTATATCTGTTGAATAGGTCTCTCAATTTAAGAGAGGTTATTTTTTTATAACCTGGCTAAGCTACCCTAATATATCCACAACATGCACAGTTCTAATACCATATATGTTTATTTTCTCATCAAATACTAATTTACATTTTCAATGAGTACTAATACCATTCTTCTATCCATATGAAATTTATAAACAATGACATATACAGGATTATCTCCTAAAATTATGAACTTCATATAACTATAAATAAGGTGTAACACATGCATAAATTTATTCACCATAAATCCTATAATCATAAACATTGGAAACTTTGGGGAAATCCATACCATTTAAATCCATTATAATGATTGGTAAAAGAAATGTGAATTATCCTATGTATATACAATGGGAGTGGAAAACCATGTTCCTAGTAAGTTTCATTATCATGTAACAGATTATACTAAGTCATTTAAGATAAACCTTGTTGAAGTTGTTACCCCTAGAAATATCTGTGCCAAAACCACATCCACTTTTATTATCTAGAAAGGGATGTATTTCTAGGAATACCCACATAGTATCTACCTTTCCAAAATTATATGATGTTATTCTATAATTATCCTTAATGTCTATCTTTGGGTTGTTCTCACTGACCTATGTTTTTTTAAAATCTAGTTTTCATGGTTTCTACTAAAATTTCTATAATAGAAGCTAAAATTTCCCACCCCCCTGAAGCCTAGAGCTGGTGCATTAGTTTATTCATTATTCTGATTAAAAGGAATCAAATCTCGAAGGACCGATCATTTTATCAGTATTTCAAGGCTAGATAACATACATGAAACGCATAATACATTAATAAATAGGAAACAAAAACATGATAAATAATATAATTAAATAAAAATCATCCTTTAATGATTATTCAGATATTTATTCTTCATAACACAGGGATAGAATCGTAGTAAAGGTTATCTCAAATTCTCAGTAAGGGTAAATAAATAGGAAGTAAATGTAAATAAATGAGATTAAATAAACATGGAAAGGTAAATAACTAATAAAATATTTCATTAAAATGACTAGATATGGAAATATCCATATGTAATGGAAAGAAGATTAAAACACATATCATTTAATCAATGAACTAAAAATAAAATGCATCTATAGACATTATCATATGAAAATATCTTGAATAATAATAATGATAACTAAAATTTTTATGAATTAAATGATTAATTATTATAAATAATGTATATGGAACATGAGGACCTATACAATAAAGATCTATCCTCCTGACAGTTTAAAACTATATGTAGAAACCTATTTAATTTGGTCAACTTAATAGTCTCATGAGAACCTATTGATGCATTAGGGAGCTATATAATGTTCTGGATCCACCCATCATTGCATTTAAAAATAATTCCTCATATATAATAATTAATTTAATCAATAGAAAATATTATTTAACATATATCCTTATTGAATAAAATATATAGAATTATCAATAATTCCTTAGTGAAGAAAATAAAAGTCAATGTAAATTCTATACAGAAAACGATATATGATTTAGGAAATAATAATATCCATCATATGAAAATATAGATATTAATGAAAATTTCCAATGAAAAACTATTAAAATAAAATTAATTTTGTCATGATAATATTAACAATAACAAATTAATTGATATTACAAAGATAATCAGTAATAATATTCTTGAGGAGATAAATCATTAAAAACTTCAAAGTGTCCAATACCATGTTGAAAGATATAAATCATAATCCCATGAAGCTATAGAGTTAAATAATACATATAATATCATTATAATAATTATATAATTTATATTTTTTGTCAGAGGTATGTTTATGTGAAATTTAAAAGTGAGTTGGTTCATAATAACAAATAAGAAAAAATGGATGTAAATTAAGAAAAAATCCCTTACCTTCACTATCCTTTTTTGTGGTATTTATACAAGCTTATAGTTGTTTAAAATTTGTTAATAACTTATAACAGAACCAAAATCTTTTGTATAATATCATATATTAACTTAATATAATATTTAGTACCTGTTTTTAACAATATTTAATAATCCTAACTATTTCTGGTTTTAATTTCCTAGTTGTATCATGTATGTTTTGACTTTTTATTTGATAATACTATTACCTAGAATATGATTTAATTATCTCCAGAATTTAATTCATGATTTATTTATCATATATAATCATTACATTGGTGTTTATACTAAAATATTAGGTTTGTAAATAAGAAATAAAATTCACCATTTAGGGAGACGGTAGGACGTACATATGCTTGAATTATACTTTCATTTCATTTTCATAATAAATTATTGAAAATTAATCGATACATATGAATATTTTAATTCCATTATCATATATATTTCATATATGTTTTATATTATTATTTAAATCATCCTTTAAATTTTCCATGTATAGTGCGAACGAGTCACATCGCTTTGAGGGGCGATAGCCCACACTTCCACAAACGACATTATCATATTTACAAAAAATGAAACGTATCGATGTATGTTTTATAAAATAATTATATATTTATAAATAAATTATAAATACCATATATAAATATAGTTTCCATCGTATTTTCTATCATGGGAGGAGTTATTGGAAAAAATTAACAATCATCATTTTGTGATGTGGTAGTTCTCCGTACACGTAAACAATATGTTTGTTATCCATTAGATGGGTGTGTGTGTAATTGTAGGTATGAAAAATCACATATAAATGTCCTAGTTTATTTAAGATAATTTTTTTGTTATATAATCATATAATAATAGTATATAAGGGGACTTGAATGGAAATTAAACTAGAGTGATTGAGAGAAGACATTACCTCTTAATCGTGTAACTCCTCATGGTTTGTACCAAAAGGCATACATGGATTTATTTCTACTCAAGGTAAGTCTTGTATTGTGTTGGGAGGTATTTTGAGGAGATATTTGGGAAGATCTGTGGCTAGAAAAAGTGTCTTTATAGGTGTTATGAACTGAGATGTGATGAGACCTTTTTATATTGGAGGAGGAGTTTCACTCTTGTAATATTTTGAAAAAGGAGTTACATAAATGTTTTTCACAATGAAATTGGCTCAAATAATGTACAATATTCTATAAAAGGGATTATAGGGTCAAAATATTTCCATAAAAGGTATTATGTACAAGTTTTTAAGTCTTTGGACCATTTGGATTGTGGTTTATCCCCTTACTAAACATAATTTTACCTTATTATTTGTAATTAATTTTAATTAATTTCACAAATTGTTTTGGTTAAAACATATAATGTACTTATTAGAAATTATAAAGTATACTAATTTTAAATACTAAATCAATTATTCAATATACCAATCACATAAGTGGAATAAATTAATTTAAATTAAATCCTGTAGATGGGATAAAAATGATAGATATTAAGGTAAAAACCTCTAAAATATTGCTTTGTTTTTATAGTATATTTAAAATTGAAATTTTTTATAATGACCTAAATTTAATTATATATAATAATATTATCTAATTATCCTTTATAAATAATTTAAAATAAAATTTATCATTATAAATAAATTATATGAAAAAGAAGTTTTGAATTAAATTTCAGTATTTTTTCGCTGTTGATTAAAAAATGAAACATTAGAGAAAAGTACCAAAAATTCACCCTAAGAAATTTTTTATATTCCTCATAGAAGTATGATGTTTATATTTATATATTAAATTTTAAAAAGTGTCAAAAATATGATTTAAAATGGGTACTCTATCATAATGAAAAAAAACTACCTTTATAAAAATATAGTAATTTAAGTGGAATATTGGGTTTCTTCTTATCATATGCCTCCAAAATATATTGGATGAATATAAAAACTATTTCATTGAATATAATATATATATATATATAACCTTAATATCTTTCAGTAATTGTAATTTATTTAATTTATTTCAGTAAAACACCTTTTTCAGGATAAAAATATTTTTCTATAAAAATATTGCCTTTATATTCAATTGGTTTATATATTAATTTATAATTAAGGTATAAGAAATGAATTAATTTTATATTTTTATAAAAAATAATTTTTAAAAGTTATTTATTACTATTCAAAATGGCTTGTTTATAACTTATTATATTAAATAATAAATATTTAATAAAATATTTTTGTTCGGTAAAACTCAGTGTGGCGGGCAATGTAAACCGTCGAAGAAGGATGCTCTTGCTTGTAACTCACACTAACTCAGTCTTCCATGAATTTGAATATATAATTTTTTAAATAGTAAATATATTTTAAATACTTGGGTTATTATATTACCTTTTGCGTTTGTCGATACATGTGATACATGTGATTAGATACAATGTTATTACATTATGAATTTAGGTTGTTACATATTTGGATCATCTGTGGTTGAACTATTATTCGGAAGTCCTCATCTCCAACATATGGTAACACCTTGAAAGGCCCAAAAAATTAGGGAGAAAGATTAAACCCACTACCAAACCTTCACTGCCGATAGTGGGGAGTCACCGTCATGAGCACATGATCCCCAAAATCAAACTCTAGAGGTGTCCTCCTATGATCAACATAAGAATTCAAACAAACTTGCACTTATTTTATCCTCTATAGAATAACATGAACTATCTCTATTATATTATATACTAAATTTTCATTGAGAGTTATTGATTCTATGACCATATTACAACATAATGGATAACATATTGGTTGTCCAAACATGGCTTTAAATGGTGCCATACTGATAGTGGAGTGAAAACTATTGTATTCATAAAACTCAAAAAAGGGAAGGTGCCTCATCCATGAACTTCTAAAATCTAGGACATAATAACGCAACATGTCTTCATGTGTTTAGATGGTTTACTATGTCTAATATTCTATATGTGGATGGACTATAGATATAAGGAATTGGTAATAACCAAAAGCATGATGGAGACCTCTACACACACTTGAGGTATAATAATGATCTCAATTGGCAATGACCGTGCTCAGGACTCCATGGAGTATCACCACCTCCTCTAGATACCACCTTGATAAAACCTCCACTGAGCATGACTCTTTGATCACTTAAATGTGGGTATATTTTTTCAAACAATCCACTACCACTTATTTAGTGGCTTAGCCTCATTGAGATAGATGTAAACCAGTACCAAATTCCATCGATTTTTTAACCCACTTCCACTGAGGAACATCTAATGACTATAGAAAACCACCATGAACACGGTTCTCGACCATCACCTTCTGGAAGACGAAATATCAATACACAAACTTTGAAATGGCACGCTTCATCCCAGGACACCAAAACTGACCAATCAAAGCTCTGTAAATCTTTTTTACCACAATATTAACCGTAAATGGTGTACTGTGGAATTTTATGACGACCATATTACACATCAAAAAAGGAATGAAAATCCTTCCCTAAAACAATAACTGATGTTATTCATCCATAGACCAACCATCAGGGGTCTCTCCATAATCAACTCAGTCACTCTAGACCTCTACCTCATGATTCCACATCTGGGATTCCTCTACCTCTAAACAAAATATGATTTCATTGTCATCTAACAGGGAGACCTTTGTCCTTAACTAATCTAATATATAGATACAATACAGAAAGAACTTCTATAACTCCACACAAATCGCCTAATTTTCATACTACATCAATATAAAACATTATACTTAGTGAATCGTCCCAAAAATTCCCATTTCTATGTGTATAAAAAATCTAAAAGTTGTAATTTTATATGAAATCCATCCACTGATGATATAACAATTTCAAGTCACAATGGGAGAAGACATACCAAAGGCTATAATTATCAACAAAGACCAAAAAATTAATTCCAATATGGTAATGTCTCCAAAAAATCAGGTAAAACACCACTATCACCAACTTGATATTGTGTGTTTCATAGTTCCACTTTTTTGGACATAACTTATGAGAACCACAAGAAAAAATGATCTATGAACCTTTATAACACAACCCACACCAAGACGCGAATCATGAAAATAAACCTCAAACTGAACCCATTATGATGGTAGAAAAAGAAATAGAGCACTAACCTGCTTCTTCTTCAGATAATAAAAATTTTCCTGGCACTGATGGTCCCATAATAACACTTGATCATTTCTGGTAAACATTGTTCGAGGAGTCACAACTTGATAGAAATATTTTATAAACTGCATGAAGCATGAAAGAAGAAGAAATCTTCGCACCACCACCCCTATCTTGGGGGATTCCCAAGAAAAAAATACATCCATATTTAATGGATCTATATCTACTCCATACTAGGATACAACATGAACCATGAAATTGACTTCTCATTCCCAAAACTCACAATTCAACAATTTCCCAAGTAACTATGCATGTTGAATAACTCCAAAGTTGGCATGTAGGTTCTCTGCATGCTTCTCCTTATATGTGGATTACAGAAGGATTTCATCAATTAAAAGCACCATGAACATATTCAGGAACACAAAAACACAACCTTCATTATCCCCATGAACATAGTTGGATCATTCATTACACCGAACGACATCCAAAAAACTCATTATCCACATAATGAAAATAGAATGAAGTCTTAGAGATATCCTCATCCTTAACACACATATAATGATAATTTTATTGAAAATATATCTTCAAGAACATACTAACACCCTTCATTTTATCAATTAAATCGTCAATTTGTGAATGAGGATAGTGGTTCTTCACTATCACCTGCTTCAAGCGGTTATAATCGATACAAAACCATAATCATCCATCAAACATCTTCACGAAAAAAACTAGTGCACCCCACGGTGACACACTCGCCTGAAAAAACCACAGTAAAATGGAAAATTGATCTGTATATGTATCTATCACAAATTATAAGGTACCATACTATACAAAAACATCAAGATATGAGACATGACTGACTGTATTTTGATCCTGAACATGATCTCTCATTGAGGGGGTAATGTTATAACCTCCTACGTAAATAATTCAGGGTAATATTATATGAACCTAGGATACATAGATTTTTTATCCTCTAATGAACTCATCATCATCTCAAATATAAAGGATGAAAAGGATGGACTAAACCTATAACCTATATGAGGGCCTCTCTCACTAACAAACACTAATGGATCCTTATTAGCATTAAGAACACAACTTAACTCCTTAAGAAATCCACTATAGAATACAACTAATAAAACCAATCCATGATGAGGATAAAGTAATATGGATATATACATAAAAATATTAAATCTCACTAAGTAAAATGCTACCCTTGAACTAGATCACAGTCTCTATATAAATGAAATAAGTCAGCTTGATCCCCAACAAGTGTTGTCAACACCCAGTGAACTAGAAGCGTATCCACCTATGTCCAAAATAATCTATTAGGGAAGGTGTTATGAGGGATTAATCCACTATTATATAATATAAGGTATGTATCCATTTATTAAATAAGGAATGGTTACACTGAATGATCTTTGGCTCACCCGATTCAGGCAATGCTAAAGCATGAAGATGGCCACGACCTACTCCATGGCCTCTATGGCCCTACTAAAAACCACCTCCATAGTCATGCTCCACTCTATGAATAAATGGAGTGTTTCAAGTCTATCCCATTCCTACACCATCCACTATCTGTTGATACCAATCAGGTGTAACCATTAGTTGCAACCTTGGTTTTAATTTCTTCAATAGAGGATCCTGAAGTAGAACAGCTAGCACACACAGACTTCTTAGAAAGGTTGGTTGTTCTTGATGCTGATGACCTCAAAATCCACAATAACAACATGAGTATAATAACATTTTATAGTCATAATAGATGATATACCATATAAAAAATACATTATGGGCAAGGACCTCCCCCCGACTGATTAGAAGCTCTTCTATCCTAACAACAGGGAACCCAAGACCACATCTCTTCTTTTTGTGGAATCATGATGACATTCCTGTGGTAATGATAAGGTTTTGGATAATTTAATCTCAATGAAATATTCTGTCTCCATCACCTTGAGATATATCTTCACCATAAATGGGGTTACCTTGCATTAGATCTATATATTCATATCCTCATTAAAATGACTTGTCCCAGCCTCCTCATATACCAATAATTCGGAAGCATATCATAGAAGGTTACTGAAATGGAAATTGAACTCTCTCAGAATGAATCACCCCTAACAAAGGATAATAATATCTTAAAGACTGGCCACATTCATGGATTAATAAAGAAACTTGACTTTGAACTTGTCTTAGAACTCCTCCCTTGAGACTGTCAACTCCTCACAATCTCTAAGGATAGAAAATAACAACTACCATGGATCCCACACATCATCATCAATGATAAAGACAACAAATGGACCATTAAAGAATAAATCTAATATAAATTTATCCCATCCTCCTATAACTAGTCTTCTGTGACTGTATATGAAATGAATCCATCATATCTATACAGACCCTAGTGCTGAAAATATCAGAGTGTCCACCTCCAATTGTTGTCATTTTAAACCTCTACACTACAAAGATATTCTATAATAACATAGGGAACATATTCTCTGTAAAACTGAAGAGGACGTCGACCTGGAGCTGCATATAAAAAAGAAAAACAGGTTGAAGATATTAAAACTGAAATATGGAATTCTTTAACTTTAATTAATTATTTTCATTTTTTTTGTTAACCTATCCAATGGTATACCAATTCAAACAAAGGTACAACGAAATATGATGCATGATCCTTTCCTAGATCTCTACCCTAGAAATAGTATCACATTGTTTAATAGCTGTTGAAAGAATATTTTAATCTTGCATAGAATCATAGGGGGCCCTAAATAACCATGTCTCTGTCGGTCTCCCATATTTATAGTGCTTGATAAATTTTTCTGGCACTATTTTCCTATGAACACCTGCAACCTCACCTCTTCAAAACACCTAACTCCATCCATTATCTCAACCATAGATCTGACACAACACTGTGATAACCCCATCCCCAAAAATTTTACCCATCCAATGATGATAATGGGAGAAGAGAGATAGTGACACCCGAGTCCCACCTCTAGTATGCCTCGGGTTGGCAAGTTACACTAAGGGAATAGTAAACACACATATGGGAGGAATTAACATATAAGAGAACACATGTGAAAGAGATATATAAGAAATACACCAACCATATCTTTCCCAGAATAAGATGTAAGAGAAAATACAAAGTTCACATTTTTAATAAAATTCATGAAGCACTACAATTGGAAGGAAAATTGAATGTACTAATATAAAAAGTATGAATGATAGTGACCATGTATCCAAATCTACTCATACTAAAACCCAAGAAATTAGTGACCATACTGGTCTCCAACTAGTCCCAAAGAAGCTTAAATATAGTTAATATATACCTATGGTGATTAATAAAGTATACCCAGTAGGATACTACCTATAACCTCCCATGAAAATGATAACTAAAGAATGATAAACAACAATGAACAACATGTGATAGTATCTCATCACCTAAATAGGTATACTATGTTGAAAACCTCACCATATCTACTCTCACAAGGTATATCACACAATATCGTATTATATAATAATGAATATCAAGGGTACACCACTACCACTTCCCCACTAACTTTCCGCTTTTCCCCAATGTCACACATCTTGAGATTATCTCTCTAAAAATGATAGCTCATGCACGCCAGGGTGAAACACCATGACATGCACCTCGTGCATCATACCAACGTGTCCATGTAACCAAATAAACCATGTAGTTTTTAGGATCCACCACTAACTGTATAATTTGTATCACACATCGGTTGTTAGACCTCAAGCCATAATAGCCCATAAACTGAGTATGCAACCTAAATCCCTCACAAACTATAAATATTACACCTATAATAGTCCTTAGGAAACAATATCAATAATACATGTTTGTGAAATAAAACTATCCATTATAGACATCTACACACATATATGGGGAAAACTAATAGTCATGCATACTATAATACGTAACTAATAAGAGATGAGTTTTGGGTCAAAGGGTATAGTTATCTATCCATCCACCCAACGGGATGTTGCAAGACCCCCTAAGGGCCAGGATCCCTTAGGTGTTTATTTTCCTAACTAATAGGGTGGAGTATGGTATAAAAACAAAAAAATTAAATTACATATTATAGCTCATATCCACACTCTGGGCATAACCTAGTCTTGGACTCATATTTAGAGAAAGTCTCCTAGACTCCCAAATTCCATAGCTCAGACTATATATCCTCTAAGAACACAACCATTTATAGATCTACATTAAATTATTTTATTCCTTTTCATTAGTTGAAAATTACATTAATTAATTATTGATCCATTAAATAACCATTAAAAAATTATAAATTAAATTTCATTAGCATCACAATAATGTTCCATTCCCTTTAAGAATAAAAAACTGAGTCCACAACTTCTTGAAATTATAACCTCATTATTGTAACCCAACAACTCCAAACCCATGGGTTAAATAGTATTAAATGATTAGGAACATTACTTTTTATATTAAAAGGTACTCTAGAAAATAAAACTAAACTTCCAAACAAAGTAATCAACCAAGCACATCTATCAACCTCAATAAGTGGTGGAAATAAATTAGATATACAAAAAACCTAGTTTTTGGTCCATAAAAAGATTCAAACAATTATCCATCTTTCATATCAATGGTTAATCCCTATTTCAATATATTTCTTCTTTCCTGACACCCACATTCATATACTAATGCATCTCACCACATCATGCATCAAATACTACCACAAAAACAGGGGCTCTCCATCCCACATACCAAAAAATCCCTCTAAGATGAACCTTTCCAGTCATACAACATATCTGGGCCTCCACTCCCTACATACCACAAAAGCCATCTAGGCTCAACCATATCTAGATCACATCACAAGAAGACGTAAAAAAACAAAGGAATCATGTTATTTTCCATAAAACAAGGCATCAATCCTTTACAAACAAGGAGATCTCAAAGATCCAATGAAAAATGAACATTTCCTTTACAAGAATGTAGGAAACTCAATAACTAGAAAGGCATTATCTTTTATCACAAAACTATTTCATTATTCCATTTTGATGTAACTGATTCATTATCCTGGGTTCTAATTAGGATAAACCTAAGAAAAAAGCTATCATAACTATCACAAATTCATTAAACAATTAAATTAACATTCGTTTAATTAATTTACCAAAAATTATCATCATGCTTCTGTTTCCTTAACCAGTTTAATTAAACATTCACACTAGCATTAATTTGATTATCATCAAAATAAAAAAACTACCAGATTCATTAAACATGCCTCCTAACTCCTTTACTAAATTAATTAAATATTAATTCCAGCTTAATGTTCATTATTTTTTTACCACGAACAACAATATAATCCAAGAAACACATAGATATCACACTATATAGAAAATCAAGAGAAACCAATTATCACATTATTATGCATGACCATCACCATGTGATCGATAACAATTCATTAATCTAGTTCAAATAACTTTTATGTTAATATAGTTATGATCAAAGGGGATGATCTATGATAAATATAACATTTCATGTAATTAAATAGAGATACAATAAATCCCATACCTGAAAAGGGTTTCATAATTCTTAACATGATAAAGAACCACACAAAAGTTCTCTGATCACTCCTCCATTAATAAATGCACCAATCTGAGGATACTATTGCACAACTGCAGCAAAAACAATGAAGATAATCCCGATTAGAGACAAGGGAAAGAAAATTCGATAGAATGGAAATAAGACATGAAAGTAAATAAATTAAAACTGAATGAAAATGAAAGAATAGAGGTATAATATACCTTGGATTGAAGACATATCACTACAGATCGAAGGAGGGAAGCTAGGAATTGATCCTTGATGAAGGAATCCCCAAAACATTCAAGAGGGGGCTTACAATTCACATATAATTTGAGGAAGAGATACTAAATACTTAGGGTCGTGATTAATACAAGAGGTTGAAAATGCTTAATAAAACAATATAGTGTGTAATTAAATGACATGTAATCACCTTTCACATCATGTAATCCTTAAGGATCCATTTTCACTGAAAAAATACATACCCTCTTTTATATATTTGTATATCCATGAAAACCTTCATGTAATGAAAATTAATTAAATTATGTGTAATTATTACATGATGTTTAATTCTTCCTTTTTTAGAAATTTGTAGGCTAACTCCCCCAGACATCCTCCAAGCCTCCTCCAAGAACCTTGGTCTTTAGAAATATGAAAATTGAAGATCCATGTGGATTTGGGACCTTACAATTCTAAAAGCATTTGTAACACCAAATCCCCAACAAAATAATCTCCCAAAATCACTCGAATACTCCTATAAGATTCACTTTGTTCAGAAACTAAACCAAGGATTTCTTTTAGTATAGACCAAATGGAGTCACTTGATTAATAAGTAATTTATTGATAACTTTTTTTAATTTAATTATCCGCCCCATAAATTATTTTTATATAATTATTATATAATAAAAACATTAAATTTAATATAATGAGTTGTTTTTATGTGAAGAGTTTTATCTAAACATTCATACACATCCATCAAATTGGATACATTATTAATGTTTGTGTGTATAACAAACTACGACCTCATGAACCCACATCATTCGTTCTTCCATTAAACCTTTAAAGGTAAGTATAATGATGTATTTATAGTTTATATATGATATAAATGGTATTTATTATTTAATTACGTTAATTTATTTTTTATATAATCAATACCATTATGATTTCTATTTTGTGATAGCATGATAACATCATTTGTGGACATGTGGACTATCGCCACCCGAAAACAATGTGATTAATTTATGATATAAATTGAAGGTATAAATGATTATTTTAATTATTATATGTGACATATAGAAATAAAAATGATAGTGGAATTAAAATATAAAAAAATATATTAATTAATTTTCAATTTTTAATATGACAAGAAATTGAAGTAGCATTCATGCATACGTACAACCTACCATCTCTAAGAACGATGCATTTAATTTACGATCCCCAAATATTATGGATTTTTTTATATAAATATTGACTTAATATATATGATATTTTAATAATTTTTTATATTCTAGATATGACTAAAAAATTATCGAATTAATTGTAATAGAATGACAAGTAAAACATAATTGAAAAACCAAGAAATTATCACCCAATGTGATGAAAAATATAAAATATAATTAATCAAAGTGTTATAATATGTTATTAAAAGACTATATATGATAGAATTTATTTTATTAGGTTCATATTTCAAGTTAGTAACATTATTAAAAAGTTTATATAGGAGGTTGAATAACATTCGACCAAAATTAAGCATATAGTAAGGGATTTTCATATCACTTTGTACATGTGTAAGATAAATTCCATATTCACCGCTTAATTATTTTGTGTTGTGTATATTCATTATATTTGTCATTAAATATCATGATTCACTAAAAATAAATTTTATTTTATGTTTCACCCATAATTATCTCATCCATGGGGTTTGACGTGAAAATTTCCAAGTGTTAAAAGTGTTCTTTGCAATGAAAATTTTCTTTGTGATTATTAACTTTCAATTTAAACAGTCACTTCCTTATGATAAATTTTTACATTAAATTAATCTTAATATTAATATAATCAATAAATGGATATTATTATTTCATAATCTATATACAATATGTACATACGTTTTTTAATTTTAAATTTATTTGATTAATTGGGGAAATGTTGATAAATATATATCCTTTACTCAATTCAGATATGTAATAAAGTACATTTTTTATAAATTAAATAGATTTTTTTATATATAATGAATTATTTGGATTAGTACAAAATGGGTTTGGGATCATTTCAAGTAATCCCCTTGATGCATCAGTTGTCTAATGAGATGAATTAGTTGGTCAAATTAGATGGATTTCTACCCGATATGCTAAATTGTATTGTAAAACTTTCTGTTGGTAATGGTACCATGTTCCTAGGAAAAAAAGAATTAAATAATTAAGCATTTATAGTACTAATAATTTTATAATTTTTATTATTATACATGATATTTTTTTCTTTGAAATTGTCTATCGATGCATTTCATTCTCATATATTTGATTAAATGGAATGTGTATTCAATTATTTAACATTCCATATTGATTATGCCTTACCTAGTTTGTTTAAATGGAATGTTTGTTCATTTATTCACCTTTATATATTTTTTATTCTTATTTATTAATGGTTACATCCAATTCTTGATTACCCTTAATCAAAATTTGAGTTCACCATTATTTTTTTCCTTTCCAAGGATATAATGATAAATTCTTAGAATGAGTTTCAAGGATGTAGTTGATTTGTATTTATTATTTTTTTTTATATTTTATCAATATTAAATGGGTATAATATATTTTTAAGTGTTTTTGAAAAAATTTAATCTAATTTTTCATTATGTATTTGATTCATTGTGATAATTCTGACGTAATAAACTAAGGCACATAATCCAGGCTTTTAGGGATGGGATACTACTATTGATATCTGAGGAAGTTTAGTAGAATCCTTAAAAAATAGATTCCAAAAAACATATATTAAGAAACAAAAAATTAAGGAAGAAATTAAGGATATATATATAAGGATATAATATATTTTCAGTGAGGTAAATATTATATAGGTCTTCTTAAAAATACACCCATGTCTGGATACTACATGTGGACATGGTTCTGACATTCATGTACCTAGGGGTAACAAATCTGAAAAGGTTCATCAGGACCAACTCATTTGTAAAATGTTATCTGACAATAGACCTTATTGTGCACCTATTTTTTCACTCCTGGGGGATATTCATACAATAATTTATAATTTATTTACAAATTATTATGAGGGATTTTAACTTAAATGTATCCCCAAAGAAACCTTGTTTATGATTATGATATTAGATATTATTAAACATTTCAAATTATATTATGTGCTGCACCATATTTAGAATAATTAAACGTTCCTAATTTTATGAGCTAATGTAATGTATTCCATTTTTTGAAATGGAACATATGATGAAGAAGTGTATCGATACTCATGGACAATATAGAGGTTTCCCTACTGAAAAATTCAATATAACTTATTTTGGAATTGGAATGTTATAGATATATTATAATATATTAATTAGGTAATGAAAAATAATCATGCCTGGATGGTGTAACTTATTACCCAATGAGATTTTATGATGATTTATTACTTTATGTGATAGATTCCCCGATCATTTTTGGGGCTACTGATCTAGTGGTAGATGGGAAATTGATTATGTCTTTAGAGAAGATATTTTTGGTTATAGGATGTGGTGAAAAAAGGATAAAATTGTAGATTATTGAATCGAATGTAATGTGGATCAATGTTGGTTATTAATCCAGAATAATATAAAGGAAGACTGAATAGAACCCATGGAATGGAATGTTTTTTATGAGACAATATTTGGAAAATATTTCACTCATGACCAAAAAAATGAGATGAGGAGAAAGTTACATATTTTAAAGTAAAATAAGAGATAATGCGTTTTGGATTATGAATATACCTTTACCAAGTTATCAATATATGATATAGATTTCATAAGTAATATAGAATGCATTATTGATCATTTTTTTGAATTACATAGCCATCTATCTGATGGGAATTGGTGTCCCAAACCATTTCTTCATATGATGAATTGATTTTATGTGCAATAAATTCATTAAAAAAATTGTAAAAGTCTTATGGATTCCAAATTTAACAATATCAGAGGAGGATGGAAGAGAACATAAAATATAAATGAAAAAGGGAATAATGGATTTTCTCACATATGAAAATTATGAAAAGAATCACCCTAGGAAGTTTTTGAAAGGATTATGAGTCTAGGATATTTGTGTAAAGAACATACATAAATATAAAAAATGAAAAGGTAATAAAGAAAACCTTTTTGTTCAGTGTTTCGACTGTATGGATATGGGTTACATTGAAAATAATTCTAATAGCATCAAGGAAATATTACTTAGAAGAAGTGATGATATCATGGTCAAGAATATGTTAATGACACAATTGACGTGGGATGATTAATGTGATTATGTATTTAGATTTAATAAAGATGTTGTAAAAGTATTTTACTGATGATGTTCTCATCATGTGGATTATGAAATATATATGTATTATACCATTGTACTTTTTTCATTAATTATATGATATCATATATTGAATGGTACCAAGGGATGTTATTCATTGGCAAGTTAAACATTTCGGAAAAAACATGGTTGAGGGAAAGATAAACCACAATATGTTTCTGCTAATGAGATATTGATGATGGATGATTTAGATAAATTGGATATTATTAACTAACATGTAAATTATTATAATTTGTTTTATCATTTTCTTGTGTAATGGTTAACCATTTATGAAATTTGTTGAGTTTAACTTTAGATGTGTTTTTAGAGGTTAATGTATTACTTCACTATATGATGCATCTTTTTCTATGAGATGAAGTGTAAATATTTCAAGGATAAATATAATGATAAAATTGAGTCTATAGAAACATATAATTACTTATATCCTTAAAGAGTGAAATAATTTCTCAACTATAATAAAGTGGTCTTGAAACAAAAATGTTGTCTAGTTATCATCATATTTGATGATATAAATGAACTTTATTAACACCTATTTTTTATAGTTTTGTGTTTAACAAAAAACCTTTGAACATGTTCTCTTTTAGTCTCCATAAAAACTGGAATGCTTGATTTCTCTTATATATATAGTTTTCCCTAATGTTCTTATATTTGAAAGCCTATTTTTGTGGGGATATTCACTTTTCCTATTCTTTATTATTGAGAAGATGTGTTATTAACACTATTTATAATGGGGGTTTATCATTAATATTATTTAATATATTAATCACTCTATTACCAAGATCAAGTATAAATTGTGAAGGCATTGTTTAATTATGTAGGGGGAGAATGTAATACCCTGAAACTCGAAACTAAGAACATTTTATTTAATATAATATATAACACCCAACCCCATTTTTATTAAAGAATATTATATCCTCATACTTTATGAAATATATAATATTTTGAAAAAAAATCTATAACATGTAATTTATGAAACAACTAGTTCTCGTTATTTACATACATGAATGAATTTGTTTGATAGTTTGCGTTTAAGCAATATCGAGTTTTACCGAACAATAAAATATTGTTTGAATTCTATTATTTCATATAGTAAGATATAAAATAGGCATTAAATTGGGGTTTATGAATAAAATTAACTAAATTACTAAAATATATAGTTTAATCCATTGGTTTTAAATTAATTATATATGAATATAAGATCCTAATGAATATAAAGGGAATGATTTTATAAATAAACAATAATGCTCCAAAAGAGTTTTATATTAATAAATTAAATTAATTACAATAAGTGACTGAAATTAATGATATATATATATATCATATTCAACCAAATACGTTTTATTTTCATTCAATATATTTTATAGGCATAATAAGAGAATATAAACAGTTTTTTACATAAAAATTTTATTGTTCTAAAAAGGAAAATTTGTCACTTTTTAATGGAGAACAAATTTTAAAATTAAATTTTGAAATATTAATAAATTTTATATGTTAATATAAACCTATGTTTTGAACTAATAACACCAAAATTACCTTATTAGAGTTTTTATATTTCACAGATAAGTTTCATTTTTTTATTAAAAGTGATAAAATGTTAAATTTTTATTGAGAATTGATTTTTAATTTAATTTATTTTTAAGGATAAATTATATATTAAAATGTTTTAAAGTAAAAATAGATAAATTTTAAATCATTTATTCCAATATAGTTAATTGGAATCAATTTTACATTGCAATTGAATATAAATACATCCCAAACATTCGAACATTTTTACTTTAAAAATCCTATTTCTCACATTTTATTCAAGATTAATTTTGAAATAATCTATGCTTGTTATGTTATTGGAATTTGGGAAAATTATTATGTATTTTTCATTATAATAAATATTAATTTAAACATAGTTTTCTACCAAAACTGTAAAAGTATACAGTTAAAATTAATTACAATGATTAAGTTAAAAATATGCTTATCAATGGACAAAACCATAAACATTAGGGAAAAAACATTGAAAATGTTTAAAATCCATTTAATGAAAATATTTAGATCCTATTTTCCCTTGGATCGAATATTTTCCATTATTTTAGGAACATTATGTAATATTTACCAATCAATATTGTTTACCTTTATATATTTTGAAGAATGATACTCATCTTCCACTATAAAAGGCACCCACCACTTGCATTTATTCAAAACTCTCATGAACTATGGATATTACAAAAAATAAACAAACAAGACAAAAAAATCTATATAATCATCTTATAATACCCACATTGGGAATAAATAAAACCAAGAATGTCAGTTGGTAAAACTGAATATGAGTTACCAGAATAAGAAGTAATGATCTTCAACTGTCACTTTTGTTTCTTTTAGTTCTCAAACCCTTGATTTAATTATATAAAATTATTATATAATAAAATATGTATATTAATGTTATTGATTTTTTTATTCTGTGAGTTATATCTACAATTTCAAAAACAACAATCTAATGGGATACACAATCACTGTTCGTATGTGTAGTGGACTATCATCTCACGAATCGATGTCGTTCATTCTCCCGTTATAATATTTCAATGTTGGTATAATTATATATATTAAATAGATATTATTTATGATTTATTTATAAATTTTTAAATTTTATATAACATATAACTTAATTATTTTCATTTTGTTATAATACAATAACTTTGTTTGTGGACATGTGGACTACAACCTCCTCAAAGTGATGTGATTCATTAATGTTATTCATGAAATTTATTATGGATTATTTTTATAAAAATAGGTCACATATATGAAATTAATATTATAAAATAATTATAATATACACAGATATTTATTTTTTAAATATTTCATCAAATGGATGTAGTGTTCATGCGTACATACGACTAACCATCTCTAAGAACAATGAATTTAATTTCCTACCTCCAAATATTATGGATCATTATAAATACATATCTACAGAAAATATATAATAATTAAATCATGGTTTAAATTATTTATATGATTAAATAATTGAATAATTAATAGTAACAAAGACAACAATACTGGACATACTCAAAAAACAAGGCAATTAGCACCCAAAATGATGAAAGTGGAAAAATATTATTAGTGAACGGGTTATAATATGTTATAAAAAGACTATATACTATATAATATATATTAATATGGTTATATTTCATGTTAATAACTTGATTTAAATAATTTTTAAAGATATTATAATTAGTTAAATCAAAAGTAAGAATAACTTAAGGGGTTTTCATCTCATTTTTTACATCTGGGAGATAAATGTTGTATTCACCACATAATTATTTTATGTGGAATATATAATTACCCATTTTAATTTAATATCATTATTAAATAAATATTCAAGTTTTTAATGGTCCAATTTGAAATCTGACTTCCAACGTGTTTGAATTGAAAATTTATATGTGGTAAAAGTTATCTTTGCAATATAACCTTCTTTAGTGATTGTCAAATTTATATTGAAATAATCACTTCTCAATGATCATTTTTTGATCAATAAATTTATATTAAAAATTAATTTCTCATGAAATGGATATTTTAATTTCCTGAGACATATACTATTTCCACAAACATTGTTCAATTTACATTAATTGTTTAACTGGGGAACTATTGAAAAATATGTATCCTTTAGTCAACACGGATATTTGATAAGGCATGTTATTCATGAATTAAAATGATTATTCGAAATATTATTAATTCTATTGAATGGTATAAAATGGGTTTGGGAAAATTTAATGTAAACCCCTAGATGCATAGGTAATCTCAAAGGATGAATCAATTATAAAAATTAAACGGGTAATTACTTGATATGCTAAATCGTCTTATGAAAGGTCATGACGGTAAATGTACCATATACCTTGGAAATATAATGTAAAAATAACATAAACTAGATAATAAAACTAAATTTTAATACACCTAGACTTGTATTCAAAAATAGATTTATCCCCTTAGGTGTTCCTCAGGTTAGTAACTCAGCATATTTGGTGTTCATATATCATAAAGAAAAATAATTAGAGATAGAGGAAGGGAGAAAAGTGATGTAGAGATACAAATAAACAATATCAAAATATTTTTTTTATTAAAACTATTTATCACGTGATTATTGAATGAATAGAAAATAAGATATAGAAAATGAATAATCAAATAGTTGTAAACTATTCACTATAACAGTAGATTGAAAAATCGACTTGATTTAAACAAATATTTCTTATTAAAGAGTCATGTTCTCAAACTCGTTCATCATGTCCAATCCTATAAAATCTTTCACTTTTAATTTTTGGAAAGTCTCATTCTTCATAGATGACTCAAATTTTCATTTCCATCCTATAATGAAAAAATATAGCCAGAATATTTAGTTATGATTGAAATAATATATATATTATTTTCCATACGATCTCCTCTCAATGGTTACATGTGTGATGATGTGTCACCCCAATGCCTATGTATGTAATCTCGATGAGTCACCCAATGCTTTATAGTGATCATCCTTTCAATGATTTTTTCCAAAATATAATTATCATAACCATGTAAAAAATGTTTTATGCATAGGATGATTCTGTAATGTGTAAGTAAAATTTCATATGGATAGCCAAATTTCATTAAGTAATGAAATTTGAATTTAAAAATTCTCATCAAACATCAAATATTAGACAATAGATCAATATATCCTACGACCTCCTCAAATGAAACACACAAAGTATAATTCTTATATTTTCATCCAAAATTCCCTCATAAAAAGGAAATCTTGTAAACACAACTAATTTTATAATTCTAATCAAGAAAACCACTACACATGGGAAAAATATCCAATGTGAAGTAAAATTTCATACACATTATATAATTTCCTTATCCCATTTTCATATTTCAAAAATAGTACATGGAGACTATTTTCAAATAAGATTCAATATGATTGAAATCAACTAATTTACATTGAACATGAAATTCAAAATAAAAAAATTTAATACTTGTTTTATTCAAAAAATTATAAAGATAAAAAAATTAATTAAAAATAACGTTAAAAACCATTTTCAATTAATACCAATATACTCCTATAATATAAATTTGTGTAATTACCAACAAATAAATAAATTTTTTTATGTTAAATATTAAAATATTAATTAAAATTAAAGAAAAAATGAGATCTACCTATTAACCAAACCATAAACATTTCACTTCATGTAATCTTCTCATGTCATTGCTAATTTAGATTTCTAAAAATGAAAATGTATTTACCATTTAATTAAAAAATCTAATCAAATATAATTCCTACAATATGGATTTAAATTTTATTATTCCCCACTAAATCATAAAATTATTGGTTGATTAAACCCACCGTCATTAAACATAATGAATTGAAGTAAATTATAGTAAACATGTTGTCCTAGGGAATTTTGTGATTACCTCCTTGGATGTGATTATACATTCACTCAATGATTTTGAATTAGTGATTTTCTTCTTCCTAAGAGACCACATGAGTTTCTTTAGACTCATTGATTCCGTTCATCTCCACATCATATAATCTGATACTTTTTTAATAATACGGAATTTACCTAGGTTTTTAAGGAAAATGTATTGTTTGGTTTTATGTATTTAAAAACAAATAATAAAAGTGGGTGACCTTTCTGTACAGTTATGTAAAATGTATGGGATAATTAAAAATCGAGAATTAATCATAAATCCTTCAATTTTTTCAAATTTTGGATTATAATGACCTCTTTATTCTTTTCATAAATCTAATCCATGAAATTTTCAGTGTGGATAGCACATTTCTCCCCTTTTCAAACTCCCCCACATCATGACATCTTTTAATCGAGAATTTATATAGAATAAAAAATTTTAGGGAAAGGATGTAAAATTTAATCTTCAAGAAATGTTGAAATATAATTTAACGGAATATTTTATTATCCTTATATCTTTCATGTATTAAATTGTTCACAAAAAAATTTACGGCATCCCAAAAATAGATTCAATGTTTTTTATTAAAATGGTATCATATAATTTTTCCTCCATGATTGAGTCTTAATATGTTAATGAAATTTTAATTCATATAATGGTAGATTATGATTTTTTTCTTCTATTTTGTCTTGAAATTTTTTTTTCATCGCAACTAGGGGGTTTATAAAATAGTTACTTGTAAGGATGGTCTTGAAAATATATTTTAATAGAAACGTAGGATTTCAAAATGGTTCTGTAATCATATTTAACATGGTTCAAGAATTATAATATATATAAATAAGATAAAAATTAAATGTTCCTAATTTCAACATATATGAAATATATAAATATAAATTACATAAAAAACATGTTTAAAAACCTCATGGGTTCGAAAAAACAAAACATTGTGAATAACACAATTACACATGAGTTTGAATTAGGATAAAAATTAATTACATATTCAGATTAGAAATAAGTACATAAAATCCATTTCATAAATAATTTGAATCTTTTTATAAACTAAATGAAATAATATTTTCCTAAATCTTCAATTTTGTATCAATTTCAATTAATTTTTCAATAAATCTAAAGATTCTGAAAACCCCTAATTAAATTAAAATAGATAAGAGAAAAAGTAAATCATAAAAGTGTATTTTATATAAACAAGTTGGAACTCACTCAACAATATATATCAAAACCTTCACATTAAATTTTAAAAATGATAATAAAAATATTGGCTCTGAACAAAAAAATATAAAAGAGAAATAAAACATGATTTTATTGTTTCAAATGGTAGCCTTGAGTAAATCTCCTAATTACTTCCTAGTGCTAGCCTATATAAAATAGTAAAAATATATGATATATTTATTAAAACAAGAAATAAAAAATAAAAAAACATATAAATGGAAATGAAAAAAATGGATAGATATTTTTTTTCCCAACTGGGCTATGGGTTTTGGTATCCACAAGAAGAGAAGTTATTATGGTTATTGATCATCAAATGGTGGGATGTTTTTCATTAATTTTAATCGTGAAAAATATTTTTCAGATGAAAATAACTTCAAACTACATGTTTATGATCCCATGTATAGATCGTAATAGGTATATCTCCATTATTATCGGATACCAATTTTATGGTGGTGTTATAAATAATAATCAGTACTCTTTTTTCATTACTACTTATACAAACACCTAGAGGACCTCTATGGATTTATATTCAATTTTTTAATCTCATAGTTTCATCAAGGGATAAGTTATATAATAAATCAATTTGAATTAAATTCCAAAAATTACAATCAATATAAAAATATTCCCCATTATAGTAAATACATTATAACTCATTTACATCATGTAATTACTTTATGATATTCTCATGCAATGTATCTGATAAATGTTCAACAGGTTCATGTAGCATTATGTATTCCACGTCATGTGCATCATCATGTTGCTATTTATCATCTAATATATCCAATTTTTTATTCCAAAATTAGTATGATTTAAACAATGTGAGTTAATATAAAATTCAATATCATAAAAATTAAATAAAAATTATTTCCTGAATAGATTGACTCATTGAGTTGGTTTAGCCCTATGTGATTTTTTATTCCATTATGCCTATTCATGTTGGGTTTTCATGGATAGAATTAAAAATTCAAACATATCCATATTATCAATATATTCCACCACTTGGGAGGTAAATTCTTCCAAATCCATGGATATATATATGGATTTTAATTATGATTCATCAAGTATTATAGGGATCATGTGACATGTGGATACATAAAAACAAATTTCAATATTCATTAAAATCATGTTTATCTACTATAGGTGTATCAGAAGGAACATCCTCTTCCAGAATATCTTCAACTTGTGGTTGAGTGAGGTCATGTGGAACTTCTTAAATAAATTCATTCACAACTTCTTCATTTTATTCAATAGAAAGGATGAGTGTCAAATTATATTCAACCATCAGTTCAGATTCTTATTTCAATGGATTCCCCTGAGCTATAAAAAGATAGTCACTTATTAATTTCATTTGGTTTCTCACTTCTTGTATATCTTCTAAAATTTCCTCCAACTAAGTTTGTAATTCATTATATTCTATTTATTTTTATTTCACATGATATTTTTATGTTCATGCATTAATATTCTGAATTGGAATCCATTATGGATATATTTTACTTGTGTTATTTTATATTTTTTTCAAGTAATAAAACTATTTAAAAAAGGAAGAAGAAAATGTAAATGAAAAATAATTATGTTCCTTGGAAAGCCTTCTATTTTTTAACACCCCAGTTATATAGTGGTACAAAATAAATTATTTATTTTCTTACAATGGTATAATAGATGACTAGTGTCTTATATATTGAGGAGTTATTATAATTAATATCTAATTATTTATATTTAAATTCTATTATTTTTTAGTATTCTATTTTTTATGGAAGCATTAAAAATTTTATGTTTGGTTATAAAATGAATAAAAAAATTAAACATGAATGAAAAATATAGATATAATGAATTCAGTTAGAAGGAAATGAAATTATTCTAAAAGATTCCACCTTATTTAACCATTATTATCTCACGACCTTCTCAAGTTCTCTATACTATACACACTCTAATATACGTGTAAACATCCTATCATCCCCTAAATATGAATATATAAAAATCTTAATGACCACTAATCACCTTTAATATCCACCTCCATAATGAAAGGGAGGGAGAATAGTTCATTTGAAGAAGATTCCCCTAATATAATTAATAGGGGAACCAAATACTAATTACTCTCGACATAGACTAACATATGCACAAAACATTTTAAATGAATGAAAATATACATGGGTTTGACACTTGATTTTTCCCGTTAAACATAGCTTAGATTAGTAACATGTCATTGTTTATATCACAGTGAAGAAGAATAATAAAGGGCGGAAAGAGAATAAGAGAGATAGAGAAGGAAATGAAAAAAGGGAGAAATAATACTCTTACTAAAACTATATAGAAAGATATTATAGAAGGAAAAATAAATAATGTACCAAAATTAAATAATATATGATCATCAAGATTTCTACTAGAATTATATCATATGAACTCTCCTTTATTTTACCTCTTCTTCTTTTTTTAAAGAGTCCGGATTTCCTATTCATTCATCTAGCTAAATACCATAAAATATTTTCTCTTTTAATTTTTGAAAGGTCTCCTAATTTTCCATAACATCAAATCTATATTATGATCTAGTATTCTTGATATTTCATAGCTTCCTTATTTTGTTCTTAAATAAAATATTCTATATATTGTTTTCAATGTGACCTCTATTGAATGGTTTCATGAATTCCAATATTGTGGCCCTAATACTTATATTGAAATCTATATGATTCCTATGATGTAATATTTTAAAAATTCATCAATTCATTTTATTCATAAATTAAAATAGCCAATATGTGGGAAAATGTTTTAGGTATAGGATATTTCTCCAACATGTATCTAAAATTTCATATGAACTGCTAATGTATTCAATATATTACTTTTGAATAGGAATAATCTTAGAAAACATAAAATATCATATGATTGATGAAAGTATATTCCATCCACCTTAAAAGAATTATGCATCAGATAATTCATATTTTTGAAACCAAGTGCATCTAATGTAATAAAATCTCTAAAATTAAACTAACATTAAAACACTAATTAGATAATCTAATACTCGATGGAGAAATCTTCTCCTTAGATTAGAATTTCCTGTGTATTGGATAATTTCATTATCCATTTATCTCATTTATTGTATAGTACTTCAAGACTATATTCAAATAATTTTTTAAATTTATAAAATAAAATTTTCATTCCTTATAAAATGAAATACAAGAAAAAAAATTAAATATAGGCATTATTCTAAAAAATACCAAGGTAATGTAAAAAATTAAAAAAAAAATTTTAAAAAACTTTAATAATGGATCCCAATATACTTGTATAATCTCACAATATTATAATTTCCCTCAACATGAAAATTTATTTGAAAGTAAATAATTCAAAATTTATATATTAAAATTAATTGAAAATGAGCTCAAACACCTTCTATCTCTATAAATGGGTGCCTCCATAACCACGATCCATCAATAATACCCTATCCATAGTGTGGACCTCACATTCCACAGCATGATAAGACATGTTGCAGGTAAAATTTAGATGTTAGGCAAACATAAACATAGGTAGTAATTCAATCAAGAACCAAAAACACCCTTTATATTTATTAACACCTTAAAACATCTAATAATGAAATTATAACACTCATAATATCAATATGAGTCACAATTCTCAAAAAATTCTCAACTCTATGGATAAAATATCCAATTCCCTATAAATTTCACAATCATTAACAACAAGGTTCAGTAAAAACTCTGCATCATAATTTTTTTTCTTTAAGTATCTAAGGAAGTTCTACATTCATCCTTAATGAAAAAAAAAAGGTATAAATTCAAAATTAAATTTTGGCATTCAATAATTGGATGTAGAAAATGAATCTATTTTTTAACTCCAAACAGTTGGAATATTTCCCCCGAAATTCTATGTTATCTTCTCATCCTCATTACTAATGCTAAGATACAACTCACGAACACCTATATATCCCAAAACACTGTATCATTGAATTATTTATCTGCATGTTTATAGTTCTCCCTACACTAGGTGACTAATCATAATGGTATATCATTAGTAATGGTGCTACTAAACATATGAATAGCCTATATAAAATTCACTTCATGAAATAAATCAATGAGATCGATGATGATTTAGCCCCACCACTATCAATTTCATGCCAAAATGCAATTTGTTCATACATTGGATGACCTATCCCAAAAATTATTGTCCATACCCACTGATGTATCATCATATTAACAAATCATATAATGATGCCTTAATATCTAGAATCGTTATAGAATAATACAAAATAAATAACTAGAATCATTACATAAAAATAAATATAATTAAATTATTGGGTTCCTAGACACCCACACCATCCATCATACTATCTCTATGAGCACCGATTCACCATTAATTGCACTCAATATAAGATCATAATTACTATATCCTACGCCAAATACCAACACTTATAGTATATCTGAAACTACATCCACATCACAAATTTGGAATTCTGTAAGGAACTAATTAAAATAGGACCTATTTTTATACCATCATCCTAATCACATCACTACCACACACAATTTTGTCCCACTATACCAATGGATCTACACATATGAGATTCACAAATCCATGACATATTAGATTCCCCTTAATATATAATTATCATTTTCACCCCATTGAACCAAACACCCAATATTTTAGTCCCATCAACAAACCATTACTGAAGGTGGAAACTGTATGTGGATGTGCCAATCATACATGAGTTAAATGGAAAAAACTATTCACTACTTGTAATATATACACATAGAAAAAATAATCAACTTTCAAAAAAAAACCTTCATCCAAGAGGTTAACAACATAAAATGGTCAATTATGTACTGCCCATCATGTATCATCCTATACACTTCTCATTGATCACAACATAAAAAGTGTTCAATCATCACATTCTTGTCACTCTTCTTGAGAAATGATCATCCTATCGTTGATATATTTTGTCAATAAATAGACTATGATCAATCAAAAAATAGTACCACAATTAATTTTGGATGTCTCTGATAACCATATAGAGAAACTGACCATTTTTATCTAAAACAATGAGTTTCTATGTGATCAATAATATCATCGAAACCATCGATCCTCATCCCCCAAACAACCAATAATCTATCAAAAAACCCAATGACCCCGTGCATAAAATATAATTATTTTTGTCATTCATTGTGAATTTTACTTGAAAACAAATTCCAGCCATTAATTTATTTCTTCAATGAATTGTGAACCACTAAGGAACCACCTTATTTATTCCTAACCACTATCCATATCAAGCCCATTTGAACCTAATGGGTAGGAATTCTTGTACCACATTATTGCACAACCCAACTTTTACTCTTTTTAGTTGCACAATATTAAACCTAAATTTTTTTATATCTATATGATTATTCTTATCTCATATGTAAATCTATTCTATCCAAAATCATTCATTAAATATTTATTTCCTACAAGAATAAGGAATCACTCTCTTGGTTAGGACTATCATATGAGAAATCACCACTCTATTTCCATAACAAACAACCATATCATCTAACTATTATTTAACCATCATAGATCTCTACATCTAGGATCATGAAAAACTATCTCATTAGTAACTACAATTATAATCCGTTTGTTTATGAATCAAACTAATAGTGATCTCAAAATCCATCCTTGTTACCGAATCGCTTAGAGTAATTTCTTATCTGAATCCCAACCCATTTCAGATAACATTTTTTTACCATCACATTGGTATCTTCACTCTCCAAAAAACCTATGTCATCCCTTGGATCATCATTGGGGCATATAATTAACAAATAATTTCACTAGGGGTATTTATATATCCATATTATAGAGGTACTAAATAAATATTATTAAATCAAACCCCCCTATATGACATAAATGATATATCTATAGAGATTTTTTAGGTTTATCTATATGTAATTAGACCACACTTTTAAATTAAAAAACACAATATATGTATTTTCTGAATATTGAAATAATTAAACCCCCTATCAATATGGAAATCAATCACATAAAAGCATATGAATGTTATGTGAATTTAAAATTCCATGAATGATTAATGTATATAAGTACCTTTCCTGTAAAGACCTGAAGATAATTCTAGGGAATTTTTTTTCTTAATTTTCTTTGGGATTTTACAAGAATGATGTTTTCTGACAGCACCTGATTCCGAGGCCTGGTGTGCCCGAAATAATTTTCCAAATTTTAGCTTGGGTACGTTCAGTGAACGAACGAGAGGGTTTCCTAACTTTTGAATCGTTGCTCGGAATCGAATTCTGAGGGCACTGATTGAATTGCAGCGCTGATAATTGCTTAGAAACACCTTTTCCGGAGTTGTGTTTGCTCGGGTGTGGTTTTTAAATTTTTGGGTTAAGTGAAGGAATAAAATAAAAGTGGTGCAACCAATTTTATTTTATTTTTTTTAACATAAACTAAGTGGATGAAGTGGGACCCACAATATCCTACCCACTAGGTATGATATTTTTGAGGCGGGGCCCACACGAGCCCCACCGTTTCTTTTCTTCCTAAACCCCCTCCTTTAATAAGGTAACACACCTGCACCCCTGTTAAGTGGAAGTCAACCCTTGCGTTTATCTGCTTAAGAAAATCCTCTATTAATTGGGCGGTTTAAACATTGCAATTAATTCAATTAATTATATCATTCGTTTTTGTTTTTCAAAATGCTTGGCTTGAGAAATAAAATAATACAAACTCTTATTTTATTAGAGTTGTTTGGTTGTGAGAGGATTGGGAGAAAAAATCTCTATGCCTTGAAGTTCATCCTCTTCGTCAAAGAACGCGAAGAACGCGAAGAACGCACCACCGCCGATGAAGAACTCAGACTTCTGAAAATGGAGGACAGTGAGAGACGCATTCCTCAGAAATTGACGACCCGACGTGCATCCTTTCATTCCTTCTTCTCGCGTCAAAGGAAGGGAGACACCGTTCCTCCTCGGACGATCTCCGTCAACGTGTACGGAGGCTTTTTCCGTGACGTCCCTTTCAGCAACAAACCTCGTTCGACAACTACGCTCGAGGTAGGGGTTTATTTTAAATTGTTTGTTTGTGAATACTTCCGCCACCATTCTTCATTTCAATTTGAGCCGCCTGATATCGTAATTATGGGAGGAGGTCGGACCGCACGAACGCGGCCCACCCTCCTCCCCCTTGTTTGTTTGATTTTTTTGTTGCACATGTGAGGTGGCGTAGTGACGTTGCAGCACGCGGAAGCTATGAGATTTGGGTGAAGAAGCGCGGTGCCGTCATGCCACGACGGAGAACCACAAAAGCACCACAGCTGGAGCGGGGCCGCGGCGGAGGGGCGCGGCGCCGTCGCGCCATACCGGACGGACCAAGGCCATGGCCATAGGCCGCGGCGGAGCATGGAACGGCAGCCGGTTTCTGGCCGCCGGCGTCTGAGGAGGGGGACGGGACCGCCCCGATCCCGTGGTGGCAACAGCCGTCCGGCCGGAGCAGGCCGGCCGGTCAGGGGGAAGCACCGGGGGTCGTAACCCCCGGCTAGCCAGTTGGAGCGGCTCCCCACATGGGGTCGCGGTTTCACAACGTGGGGGGAAGCGCCCCCCCCCCCCCCCTCATCTCTCGGCCGTTACGACTGAGCCACCTGTCGCCAGGCCGGGCCGCGCCCAGGCAGGGCCGTACCGTGCCCAGGCCGGGCCGGGCCGCGCCAGCCGGGCCGGATCACGCCAGCCGGGCTGGGCCGCGCCCAAGCGGGCCGGACCCAGACCCGGGTCGGGTCGACCTGGTTCGGGCCGACCCAGGGGGTACAAGTCTGGGTCGGACCGAGCCCGAACACACTAATACCAGACCTCTCACGGTCTTTTTCCCATAACATGGGTTGCGGACCTCTGATCGATGCACCATCAGCTGTGATGCAATCCTTGGATCGATACGGTCATTTTGGAATATTACACTCAAGGTTTTGGAGAACTTTGGGTTTGGCCGGGTTGGTTCGTACAGGAAACCAACCTGGCCCTCGAAGCAGAAACTCTTATAACATGAGCTCTGGACGTCCGATTGACGTGCTGTCAACTTTGATGGATCCCTATTAATGATATGGACCTTTTGGATTACTCCGCTCGTGGTTTGGACATAGTTGGAGTACGGTCCGGTTGGTTTTGACTTAAAAACCAACCGGGTCCCTGGGACGAAAAAGGCAATAATTCTCAGACCGGGCATCCGATTGACGCGCCGTCTGTGACGTTGAGTTCCTGTTGACGATACGGAACTTTTGGATACATCAAATTTAGACTACATGTCAATTGATGTATCAGCCCCTCGGCTCGTGGAGCGGACCCTCCCGAACGAGCATGCTGTGTGCGGGAACCCTAGAGCTGGCTGCGACTGCGATGACGATGACGACTGTACAGAAATCCTTTCGTGGATTCGACCGTGACGACTACGACACTCAGCGATCCTACGTGGATCAGTGCTACTGATCCTGTGTGGGTCAGATCTTGTGTGGGTCAGCGCTCAGTGGTCCTGTGTGGGCCAGCGCCTACAGATCCTGTGTGGGTCCGATCCTGTGTGGGTCATTGCGGGGGTTAGTGACCTATCGATCCTATGTGGGTCATTCTGGGGGTCAGTGACCTATCGATCCTGTGTGGGTCATTGCGGGGGTAAGTTACCTATCGATCTTGTGTGGGTAATTGCGGTGGTTAGTTACCTATAGATACTCTGTGGGTCATTGCGGGGGTTAGTAACTATCGATCCTGTGTGGGTCCGATGGATTAGATGAATCAGTAGCTACATCTGATCATCTCTATCGTCTTACGAAGAAGTATACCTGTGTGAGATGAATCTTGACTTTCAATACTTATCTTCGATAAGACTGCCTTGAAAACCTGTGTGGATTATGTTATGTTTTTCCTGTGTGGAATGGGTTGTACTTGAACTCGGATGTTGGAGCCGAATGAGAATTGATTACTTAGATATATGTATGGGCATATACCTAAGTAGTGTCGGATGTTAATTCGTGATTGTATCTTTCCTTTGTGGATTATACTTTGTGAATTCTAGGAGACCTTCGGGGGTCTCGAGGACCCTACTAAGTAGCTTATACTAACCCCTGCATGGGCTACGCCCGCATGACGTTGTGTTGGTTGCAGACGACGAACAGCGCTGATCATGGATGAGGCTTGCGTAGCAGGTCGGTACATGGAGGATGACCATTGGGCAAGACATACTCGGAGCGTACTGATGGACCGAGGAGCTGTGGAGGCTATCTGTACCCACCCTTGAGGTGGGACTTTCTGTGGACGGCTCGACGTTGCGGCTTTACTTTTTAGTTGTTGTATTATCTTTTCAGTTGTACTTTACTTTCGGTTTGGGTTTGTATGCTGGCCCACTTACATTTCTGCAATTACTATTGTACCCAGTTTTTACTTAGTGTTTACTTCCACTTTCTTTCTCTGTGTGTTTGTTCACTTTCCAAAGGAAATGCCTTCAATTTTTATCGAGAATCATGCCTTGGTTCTAGTCGCCATCCCCTGGCCTATGGAAGGCGGGCTTGGGGTAGTCACGACACGGGCCCCGAGGACGGGTCATGAAAAATTGGTATCAGAGGAGTTCAGTTCTACCGCTGAACATAGGACTCTGATCTTTTTCTATGTGAGGTAATAGTGTTAAGAGTATTGAGTGTGGTTATCAGTCCAGAGAGTCCAGTGTTGGTGCAACGGCCGACGAATCCGTACACCAGGACCCTGACTTCTAATTTCTGAATTAATGCACAAAAACATTGATTGCATGTATGTTTCAAGTTTTCTTTGTGATTACGTTGTGTCATCTCAACAGGTTTACTGTTTGACCGTGGCGAACCTTTTTCTTTTCAGGATGGCCCCACGATGGCAGCGAGCTAGGGTTTCGAGCGTTGTGAATGACGGCAGCCCACCGAGCGATGAGGCCTCGGTACAGGGCCCTTTGACAGCAGAGGCACCAGCGGTACCTCTACCCGCCGAGCCACCGATGCTACCAGCTCCAGCCGCTAATGATGCACGTCGCCTTAGTGCACTGCACAAGTTTCAGCGTCTGCGACTGCCCAGGTTCCGTGGGGAGACGGACCCTCAGGTAGCCGAGGATTTGATGGAGGCTGTTGTATGAGTTTTCAGGTTAGTGAGGACACTATCTGACCTCATAGTGATCCTCGCAGCGAGTCTCCTACATGCGGCAGCAGGCAGATGGTGGAGCTTGATGCTCAAGGTGCACGACGACACATATCTCCTCTAGATGGAATTTCCGAGCCTCCTCCACTCGGAGTTTTTCCCTGCCACCCTCCATGTGGTGCGCATCCAGGAGATTCTATAGTTGCGGTAGGGCAGCCTGACGGTCGCCCAGTACTCGGAGAGATTTACAGATCTCTCGTGCTATTTGACAGATATGGTACGAGATCCATTATTCTGGGCTCGGTCCTTCGAGAAGGGATTGAGGCATGAGATCATGGCATCATTCATCTCCCTCAGCATTCTGACTCAGGCATGGGTACTGGAGCGAGCCCTTCTCATCGAGAGATGTTTTGCTAAGTCTACACCAGCGGCGAGACTTACCACAGGGCGGCACGTAGCAGAGTCTTTTGTAACGAATAGTAGACAGATGTCGCAGAGGTCCAAGAAGACCATTCCATCAGGTGGACGACCACATGATACTGGCTCAGAGGTGCGGGGAACACGTAGCAGAACCAGTCTTACGAGTGGAAGACAATGCTATGCATGCGGCGGGTAGGGTCACTTGGCTCGTGATTGCCCAACCTGCCATGTAGAGGGGCAGCATATGGTTGAGGAACCACTCAGGCAGAGGCAGAGGTTCGACTGTGGTGGTCCGTAGGGAGGATCCGGACGAGCTTGAGGAGCCGGTCGAGCGATAGGTGGTGGACGAAATTTTGTGTCTCTACCACCACCACCACCAGGAGGTCCACCCCGACCACAGGGGAGAGCACAACATCAGGCATCTGAAGCTTACGATCATGGTGCTCTGGAAGCGGGTGAACAAGTGAGGGACTAGCTCCATGCATGGAGGCCTTTTCCCATAATTCCTCTAGATTCGTTTCTTTTGCTGCTTTGCGTCCTTGTACTTTGGGTTGAAGTAATATAAGACTCTTGAAATAGTGAGATTTTCTTTCTTGTCTTTTGTATGTTAATACTAATAGGTTCCGGTTAAAAACTGTTGACTTGACCCTCACATACGAGATTCCTACTAGAGGAGACCTAGTGACCAAACACTGATGACGATAGTGTGACTCAACCTTGTAGGCGATAGTAACGGTTGGATATCTTGGTAGCAGCGTCGAGGCCTTACGACGTCATCCATGGAATGATTTAACTGATCATGATGGGATTGACAGTATTAGGCAAGGAACGTGGTTCTTCTAGGGGATGAGACCATATTTCACATTTCAATAAAGGATAAATCTTTTCAGCTTTACAGAACATTAAGGAAGAAGAGGCAACCCTTCGTGTGGTCAGACAGATGTTAGTAGGGCTTCCAGGAGCTGAGACAGAGGTTGACCATCACTCATATCTTTCAGCTACTTGTGGAGGCGACAGAGCAGCTAGACACATTGCAGATATCCTTCGTGGATAGTGATGGAGCATCCTTTCTACAGTCACTCACACTCGCTCCTCCGATACTGCAGCGGGTCAGAGAGGCACAACGTGGGTACGCCGTTTGTGAGACTTAGCGTGCGCAGATATCCTCCGGACAGGAACCTGATGGTTTCTCTTTAGGAGGAGAGCACGATGTCCTTTTAAATGGATGTAACATGGTACCAGTTGCTTTACGGGAGGAGGTGCTAAGAGAGTTTCACACTTCAACTTTGGTGGTACATCCTGGAGTGGCGAAGATGTACCAGGATCTCAGACGACAGCACTGGTGGTCGGGCATGAAGAAGGTTGTGGATGAGTTTGTTTATCGATGCCTCACCTGCCAACAGGTGAAGGTAGAGCACCAGGTACCAGCAGACTTGGTACAACCCTTGGAGGTCCTAGAGTGGAAGTGGGATGGCATATCTATGGATTTTGTGACTGGACTTCCACGCACTTCTAGAGGTGATGACTCCATTTGGGTGACTTTCGACCGACTCACCATGTCAGCTCACTTCTTACCCATCAGAGAGCAGGGCTCAGTGGATAGCTTGGGACACCTCTACATTCCGGATATTTTACGGCTTCATGGTGTGCCATCATCTATCGTCTCCGATCGAGATGCTCGCTTTACTTCCCGACTTTGGAAGGGGTTGCAAGAGGCATTCGGGACGCATCTATGTCTGGGCACCGCCTTTCACCCCCAGACAGATGGTCAGATGAAGAGGACCATTCAGACTCACGAGGACATGCTCCACACACGTGTCCTCGACTTTGGTCATAGCTGGGAGGACCACATACCCATGGTGGAGTTCACGTACAACAACAACTACCACTCCACCATCGGTATGGCACCATATGAGGCATTGTATGGTCGACCTTACAAATCACCGTTATACTGGACAGACCCTGGGGAGTCAGCACTTGTGGAACCAGAGATGGTCCAGGGCACGACAGAGAAGGTTCGGGTCATCCAGGAGCGGATGAGGACAGCTCAGAGCCAGCAAAAGTTTTATACTGATAGGAGGTGGAGGCCACTAGAGTTTGAGGATGGCGACCACATTTTCTTAAAGGTCTCACCTCGACGTGGTTTACAAATATTCGGCCAAGGCAGAAATTCATCTCCAAGCTTCATCGGACGATTCCAGGTCCTCAACAAGATTGGAGAGGTGGATTATCACCTGGCTCTACAACCTCAGTTTTACCGATTGCACGACGTCTTCCACGTGTCTCAGCTGAGGATATACGTGCACGACCCATCGCATATCTTTGACCATGGGGAGCAGGACATAGATGATGGGGAGACATTTGAGGAGGTCCCAGTGGAGATAGAGGATCAATAGGAGCGTGTCCTATATGGATGGTCGATTCCTCTAGTGCACATCAGATGGCAGCACGAGAACCTCCAGGAGAGCACTTGGAAGCGGGAAGCTCAGATGCGTGCACAATACCCACTTTTGTTTCCCTAGTTTTTGATGTATCATTATGGGGACGTAAAGCCCTAATGTGGGAGTAATGTAATGATCCGTAAAAATTCAAGGGAATTTTTTTTTTTAATTATCTTTTGGATTTTACATGAACGCAGTTTCTGACGGCACCTAATTCTGAGGCCTGTTGTGCCCGGAATCATTTTCCAAAGTTTAGCTCGGGTACGTTCAGTGAACGAACGAGCGAGTTTTCCTAACTTTTGAACCGGTGCTCGGAATCGAATTCTGATGGCACAGATGGAATTTTAGCACCGGTAATTTCTTGAAACACATTTCCCAGAGATGCGTTTTCTCGGGTGGGGTTTTTAAATTTTTGGGTTAAGTGAAGGAATAAAATAAAAGTGGGGCAACCAATTTTATTTTATTTTGTTTAACCTAAACTAAGTGGATGAAGAGGGACCCACAATATCCTACCACTAGGTAGGATATTTGTGAGGTGGGGCCCACACGAGCCCCACCATTTCTCTTCTTCCTTAACCCCCTCCTTTAATAAGGTAATGCACCCGCAACCCTATTAAGTGAAAGTCAACCCTTGCGTTTATCTGTTTAGGAAACACCTCTATTAATTGGGCGGTTTAAACGTTGCAATTAATTCAATTAATTATTTGATTCGTTTTTGTTTTTCAAAACGCTTTTCTTGAGAAATAAAATAAGACAAAATATTATTTTATTTGATTTTTTGGGTTGTGAGAGGATTGGGAGAAAAAGCTCTAAGCCTTGAAGTTCTTTCTCTTCATCAAAGAACGCGAAGAACGCACCGCCGCCGATGAAGAACGCCGAACTCCGACAACGGACGACAGTCGGAGACGCCTTCCTCAGAAATCGACGACCTGACGTGCATCCTTTCGTTTCTTCTTCCCGCGTCAATGGAAGGGAGACACCGTTCCTCCTTGGACGATCTCTGTCAACGTGTACAGAGCCTTTTTCTGCGACGTCCCTTTTTGCAACAAACCTCGTTCGACGACTATGCTCAAGGTAAGGGTTTATTTTAAATTTTTTGTTTGGGAATACTTCCGCCACCATTCTTCATTTCAATTTGAGCTCCCTGATATCGCAATAATGGGAGGAGGTCGGACCGCACGAACACGGCTGACCCTCCTCCCCCTTGTTTGTTTGATTTTTTTGTGGAACGTGTGAGGCGGTGTGGTGTCGTTGCACCGTGCAGAAGCTATGAGATTTGGGTGAAGAAAGCGCGGCGCCGTCGTGCCACGCCAGAGATCCAAAAATGTACCGCGGCCGGAGCGGGGCCACGACGGAGGGGCGCGGTGCCGTCGTGCCGCTCCGGACGGACCAAGGCCGCGACCATTGGATGCGGTGGAGCAGGAAATGGCGGCCGGTTTCCGGCCGCCGGCGTCAGAGCAGGGGGACGGGACCACCCCGGTCCCATGGTGGAAGCAGCCAGTCAGCCGGAGCGGGCCGGCCAGTCAGGGGGAAGTGTCGGGGGTCGTAACCCTCGGCTGGCCAGCTGGAGCGACCCCCCACATGGCGGCTGCGGTTTCACAATGCGGGGGGCAGCGCCCCCCCCCCCCCCTCATTGCTCGGCCATTACGGCCGAGCCGCCTGGCACCAGGCCGGTCCAGCCGGGCCTGGCCGCACCGAAGCGGGCCGTACCCGGGTCAGGTCGACCCGGTTCGGGCCTACCCAGGGGGTACCGGGCCAGGTCGGACCGAGCTTGAACCCCCTAATACCATACCTGTCACGATCTTTTGGCCATAACATGGACTGTGGACATCCGATCGACGCACCGTCAGCTGCGATGCAATCCTTGGATCAATACGAGCGTTTTGGTATATTACACTCAAGGTTTCGGAGAATTTTGTGTTCTTCCTAGTTGGTTCATACACGAAACCAACCGGGCCCTCGGAGCAGAAACGCTTATAACTTGAGCTCCAGACGTCCGATTGACGTGTCGTCAACTTTGATGGGCACCTCTTAGTGAGATGGTAATTTTTCATTACTCCGCTCGAGGTTTAGACGCAGTTGGAGTACAGTCGGGTTGGTTTTGACTTAAAAACTAACCGAGCCCCTGGGACGATAAAACCAATAACTCTTAGACCGGGCGTCCGATTGACGCGCCGTCTGTGACGTTGAGTTCCTGTTGATGATAAGGAACATTTGGATACATCAACATCGGACTACATTTCAGTTGATATATCTGCCCCTCGGCTCATGGAGCGGACCCTCCCGAACCAGATTGTTGTGTGTGAGAACCCTAGAGCTGGCTGCGACTGCGACAACGATGACGACTGTACAGGAATCCTCCGTGGATTCGACGAGGATGACAACAACACTCAGTGATCCTACATGGATCAGTGCTACTGATCCTGTGTGGGTCAGATCCTGTGTGGTTCAGTTCTCAACGGTCCTGTGTGGTCCAGCGCCTACAGATACACTGTGGGTCTGATCCTGTGTGGGTCATTGCGGGGGGTAGTTACTTATCGATCCTTTGTGGGTCATTACGGGGGTAAGTCACCTATCGATCATTTGTGGGTCATTGCGGGGGTTAGTTTCCTATCGATCCTGTGTTGGTCATTGTGGGGTTTAGTATCTATCAATCCTGTGTGGGTCTGACGGCTTAGATTAATCAGTAGCTACATCGGATCATCTCTATAGTCTTAAGAAGAAGTATACTGACGCACGCCTATCGTGGGGCATGGCAAAACAATATTTTATTTACCTAAGTATAGTATAGCAGTTGATCCTAGGTAGTCTCCCGAATAGGAGTGCACACAAAACAAGGTTGTTACTTTTTGTTTGTTTTCGTAAAAAGATTGGTTTTAATTAATATGAATGACTATGAGAGAAACAAACAACAGAAATTGATTGATTTTAACAAATTATAAAGACGGTGATCGGATTAGGTTCGGCTAGACTTAGTGTTGTGCCATCATGGTTTCCAAATTTTAACTCTTCTTCTTCCTTAAACTTGTAAGAGAGATGTGATGAAAATTTTCCATTCTAAAACCTTAGATTGGTCTATCCTCCTTCCAATGTGTTTAGGGTTGTTGAAGGTCTCTTGATTAATTAGAGCAATCCGAGACCTGGAATTGTTGTTCCCTAATAAACCATGATTTCGACATACAATCCTACCCACGTGCTTGACAACCGTCGAGCAATCACCACCCAACCCTAATCATGTTCCATCGTATACAGATTAGAATTGGGTGGAGGGAGATGTGATTATCAGCCAAAGCAATTTATAATTTCAGAATAAAAACCTTAACACAACCACATTAGGAATTTAATACTGAATTAATAATTGGAACTGGAATAAGAAAGAAGAACAAATTTTATTCATTTCAAGCACAAAACTCAAGCACAACACATAGGTCCAGCCTCCCCTCTTTCTGATCACTCAAATGAAGCTACCCCTCTATGTAAGGGGTAATCGAGATAATGCGAGAGAGGAGAGACATATTAAAATAAAAGAAATAAAAGAAAAATCTGAGAAGTTCTTCTCCTTGGTTCCCCAGAAGAAATGGGGTGGAGAATGGGATGTGTTGAGGAGGAGGAGCTCTCCTCCTTTTATAGCCAGATTTCTGTCCTCCGAATGTTGTCGCGTTTTGGACCCACTAAATGACCTCTTTACGCGTTGATCCCTTCTCTAATGTTTTTCATAAATGTCTTGGAAGTGTCCCCTCAAAAGCTCATCAGATTTTGACAGGTATGCCGAGAGTTATTTCCCTTTTACTCGGATCATTTATTCTATCCAGCCAGAATCTCCAAAACGCCAAACCACGGATTAAGCATTAATGGACCCTCAAATGGACGAATACCGCGATTCTTCCATAATCAAAGATGCTCCAAAACTCCTTGTGCGTCCACCCACCGAATTGGACAAGTGTTGGGCCCACAATGGATGAGTTATGGATCCCACACCAAAACTAGGCAGAACTGGAAACCGTTTTCTTAAGCCAATTTGTGAGCTTCTTTGGATCTTCCATATGGCCGATTCAGCTTTTAGTCCAAAACTAGTAAATGAATCCATTGATGTGTAGAATCTGGAACAGAAAGAATTTTGCAGTTTGGATCAATGTATATAATGTTATAGCCTAAATACAGAAGTACGTTAAAACTGTTAAAAATCAAAAATGGCCAATTTTTACTATTCACCTCAAAATAACACCAAAATCATAAAAATGAAACAATTCATCTTAGAGGAACACTTTTGTGAGTGTAAAACAGTGATATTAAATATAAATTAATTGAAAATATTTGTTCTATCAATTAATCCACACTTAAACTATGCTTGTCCTCAAGCATAAAATCTCAACATGGAATTCAAAGGGCACCAATGTCACCAATATTTAAATTTCAAATAAAATCAAATTATTATCAATGTACAATCAAATTTTCCAGTTCCACAAAAATTAAAATTTAATTTCCCATTTTTCAATGAAACAATAAATTCATGCATTTTACTTTTCCCCTTTGAAAAATAATGAAGCTTATCCTTTCATTCATTCAAGCTCCTCAATTTATTATTATTAAACATGACAAATAATGATCTACCTTACTTATGAATCTTTTCTCTCATCACTAATGATACAATTAATAGTGGAGTTATGCTCATGTCATGATAACATGCTTCTTAACCATAGGCTTCTAATGTAACTACTTTCTCCACTTTGTAAAGACAAAACACACATAAAATCATGAGGACTTGCAATAAAGGTTCAAATGACTCTGTGGCTTAGGGTTGGTGGGTAAATGATTGAAATAATTTAAGGCCAGAAGTAGTAGGTTTGACTCTCATGTACAATGCATGATTAATCAAGTGAAAACACAAGATAAACCTCGCTCAAATCCCCTTGAAATGTGAATCACAACACCACTCCCCTTTCAATGACATGGGTCATTAGTCAATAAATGATTACAAATAATGATATCATCCATGTTCTTCCTATTTTTTTGTCAAGCTCTAGAAAGGCACAACTTTATTTTTTTGTAAATCTCCAGACAGGCAGAACTTTAATTTTTTTGTAAGGCTCCAGACAGGCACAGCTTTATTTTGAATTTTTTTTCATTTCTTTTTTTATGGAGAACCGAATGAAGTGAAAGAAGCATAATTAAATGATGAATCATGCCCAATTTTCTAAAAATACGATGCCAAAAATGATGATGCACACATTACACCACCCAAAAATGATACATATCCCATGGAACGCACAGGAAAGGCCCTTCCCCCACACTCAAACTTGAAATAATCATGCAAAAATACTAAAAGTGCGGGTAGGTAAGGAAAAATTGGATTGTAATGTGGCTTAAACCTCTAAGGAAATTCATGGAATCTAATGGATTACAGAGGATAAATGTAAAGGTGAGTTTTAGGATAAAATGTGGCTAGCCAAAGAGAAGATTCAATCATTTTAAATGTGGTTTTGTTCAGTAATAGATTTGAAAAGTTTCAATACAAGTTCTAGCAGGTGGCATGTCCCAAGATCACTCCAAAAATATGCTCAAGATAAAATTGGAAATATTTGGTCTATAAATCCTCTCAGGAATGATAATATGATATTGGAAAATCACTCATGGCATGATTAATAATAAAAAATTAATTCACATGAATTTCAGAAATTCAAAGAATGAAAAATGGAAGGGAAATTTCATTTACATGAATCAATTAATTCCCTCAAATCATGAGTCCTTATTTCAATATTCGTGCTACACTTTAATCATCCAATTATCCATTTTAATCATTCAATCTCATTAACATTGAAATCTAAAACATAGAATCACTGGATTTCTATGAAACTCGTGTCTCCTAGAGAAGTCAAGTAAAACAAGAATTCAAGCGTGGGCATGCATTTTTTTGATTAATTCTTTAAAAGACAAAAAATGTAGGGAATAAAGTTGGATAATATAGAATTGAAACTCATGCTCCCCTGTCAAATGGATCCTTTTCTTCACGACGTATAATCCCACGACACCCTCTTCATTAATCGACCTGAAAAAAAATGAAAACCATTGATAGTGCAGGCCTGTTCAATCATGCTGGTAAATGACTAAGAAGATAAGTGGACAATGGGGAAAAATGCGGGTTGCCTCCTGGTAGCGCCTTTGTTTAATTTCATTGGCTTGAAAAAACAAAAAAATTTAAAAATTTTGAAAAATATCCTGGACTACAAGATTCCCTCCCCCACACTTAATTGAAGCAGTGTCCTCAATGCATTCAAATGGATTTAACATGTATGAAAATTTGAAAATGAATCACACATCAAGAAAGTGTAAAGGAGAGATTTAACCTGATTAATTGGTAGTGCAACATTGAGTTAAGTTCCTAAGTGTTTCTCTTTGAAAACCTAAAAAAGTAAAAAAGTTAACATAAGAAATTTATTAAAAGAAATGAAAATGGAAATTGAATAAGAAAATAAATATAAATCATGGTTTAATCCTCCAAGTGGGCCCTGGGTTTTGACTACCTCCAGAGGGGCAGTTCTAATCATTTATCCCCAATCTGATGGTGGGTGAGTTTTCTTACTCATGAACCAACAAAATTTCTTCTTTCTATCATGTACTTTTTCCTTTCTGAGGATAATTCCATGTATAGAGTACACCAGATCTTCCCCCTTCACAATTATAAACCTATTGCATGGTGGGGGTAGGATGAAGTATGGAACCACCTCCTCTTCAATTACTACTTGTGCAACATCTTCTTCAAAATATAGTGGTTTCTCCAGATGTGCTGCATGAAAAGAATAATCAAAGTGAGATTCAACATTTAAATTTGAAATATTAATTTCAAAATCTTCCCTTTTATGGTAGGCAGTTTTGAGATTTGGTTCTTCATGCATAGCCACTTGTATCTCTTAATGGAATTCCTCATGTAGATGATCAATATCTTTAGGTAGCTCCATGTGTTCCTCAACCGGTGCATATTCTTTTTCATCTACTTCTAAGGCAATGTAAGGATTAACCAAATCTGAAAATTCAAAATTATAAGGAGTGATGCTCAAATCAGTTTGAATGAAATCAGAAAAAGTAGATTTCATGGAAGGATCATCTCCCTGAGTTGGGTCTGGTTCAATCACTTCTTTATTTAATTGTGCCTCTTGGATTTGATTATCACTGGATGGAGGGAGTTAGTTGGCCTCCTCCATC
This sequence comes from Viscum album, assembly GCA_963277665.1. Classification (NCBI taxonomy): domain Eukaryota; kingdom Viridiplantae; phylum Streptophyta; class Magnoliopsida; order Santalales; family Viscaceae; genus Viscum; species Viscum album. The sequence goes on along the minus strand of OY728137.1, from coordinate 1,825,100,447 downwards.
TTGACTTCAAATTCCACAAATTGGGTGGTGTCTTCCTTCCGCGGTGTTAGATCTTCTTATTTGCAAGGCTTGGGATGATCAATAAGTTCCTCACATTCTTTCCAAAATTCATCAAGTTCTTGTTGATCTCCCAAATGTAGCTCAGTAGGGAAGTTATCTTCCTTTTCATCAATCTCGGGTATAATTGGTTGAGTGATGATGAATGAGTCTTCAGGTACCTCAAAATTTACCTCCTCTAGTTCTTCAATGATGAGTGGTGAAATTTTTTCCACCACTATCTCAGGTTCTTGCTCCGGCTTAGGGTCGGGTTGCTCCATCATTGCACGAACATAGTCCAATGCCCATTCCATTTTTCTACCCAAATCATCCAAATTATTACTAATCCTTTCAACCCGATCATTAAGATCACGATAATCAATTTCTGGTTCTTGATATTGCACCTGCGAGTAATCTTCCCATGCATAAAATTTTTAATTTGAATACATCATGGAAAAAAGAATTTTTGTTTTTTTAAATTTATTTTTAAATTTGAAAAAGTCAAATATTTACAAATAGGTTGTGGCACATCCTCCCCATAAACGGCTCCAAGTTTGACGCATGCCTGTCGTGGGGCGTGGCAAAATAATATTTTATTTACCTAAGTATAGTATAGCAGTTGATCCTAGGTAGTCTCCCGAAGAGAAGTGCACACAAATCAAGGTTGTCACTTTTTGTTGGTTTTCGTAAAAATATTGGTTTTAATTAATATGAATGACTATGAGAGAAACAAACAACAAAAATTTATTGATTTTAACAAATTATAAAGACGGTGATTGGATTAGGTTCGGCTAGACTTAGTGATGTTCCATCATGGTTTCCAAATTTTATCTCTTCTTCTTCCTTAAACTTGTAAGAGAGATGTGATGAGAATTTTCCTTTCTAAATCCATAGATTGGTCTATCCTCATTCCAATGTGTTTAGGGTTATAGAAAGTCTCTTGATTAATTAATGAAATCCCAGACCTAGAATTTTTGTTCCCTAATAAACCAAGATTTCGACATACAATCCTACACACGTGCTTGACAACCGTCGAGCAATCACCACCCAACCCTAATCATGTTCCACCGTATACAGATTAGAATTGGGTGGAGGGAGATGTAATCATCAACCAAAGAAATTTATAATTTCAAAATAAAAACCTTAACAGAACCGCATTCGTAATTTAATACTGAATTAAGAATTGGAACCGGAATAAGAAAGAAGAACAAATTTTATTCATTTCAAGCACAAAACTCAAGCACAACACATAGGTCCAGCCTCCCCTCTTTCCGATCACTCAAATGAAGCTACCCCTCCATGTATGGGGTAAGTGAGATAATGCGGGAGAGGAGAGAAATTTTAAAATAAAAGAAATAAAAGAAAAATATGATATGTTCTTCTCCTTGGTGCCCTAGAAGGAATGAGGTGGAGAATGGGATGTGTTGAGGAGGAGGAGCTCTCCTCCTTTTATAGCCAGATTTCTGTCCTCCGCATGTTGTCGCGTTTTGGACCCAATAAATGACCTCTTTTCGTGTTGATCCCTTCTTCAATGTTGTTCATAAATGTCTTGTAAGTGTCCCCTAAAAATCGCATCGGATGTTGACAGGTATGCCGAGAGTTATTGCCCTTTTACTCGGATCATTTATTCTATCCAGTCAGAATCTCCAAAACGCAAAACCCCGGATTAAGAAGATTTAATGGACCCTCAAACGGATGAATCCCACGATTCTTCCTTAATCAAAGATGATCCAAAACTCCTTTTGAGTCCACCCACCTAATTTTACAAGCGTTGGGCCCACAATGGATGTGTTATGGATCCCACACCAAAACTAGGAAGAACTGGAAACAGTTTTCTTGAGCCAACTTGTGAGCTTCTTTGGAGCTTCCATATGGCCGATTCAGCTTTTAGTCCAAAAATAGTAAATGAAGCCCTTGATTTATAGAATCTGGAACAGAAATAAATTTGCAGTTTGGATCAATGTAGATAATGTTATAGCCTAAATACATAAGTAAGTTAAAATTGTTAAAAATCCAAAATGGCCAATTTTTACTATTCAGCTCAAAATAACACCAAAATCATAAAAATGAAACAATTCATCTTAGAGGAACACTTTTGTGAGTTTAAAACATGGATATTAAATATAAATTAATTGAAAATATTTGTTCTATCATATACCTATGTGAGCTGAGTCTTGACTTTCAATCCGTATCTTCGATAAGATTGCCTTGATATCCTGTGTGGTTTATGTTATGTTTTTCCTGTATGGACTGGGTTGTACTTGAGCTCGGATGTTGGAGCAGAATGAGAATTGATGACTTAGGTATATGTATGGGCACATACCTAAGTAGTGTCGGATGTTACTTCGTGATTGTATCTTTCCATTATGGATTATCCTTTGTCGATTCGGGGGGACCTTCTGGGGTCTCGGGGTCCCTACTGAGTAGATTATACTCACCTCTACACGGGCTATGCCCGCACTACCTTGTGTTGGTTGCAGAGGACGGACATCGCTGATCGTGGATGAGGCTTGCGGAGCAGGTCAGAACTTAGAGGTGGACCACTGGGCGAGACATACTCAGAGCGGACTGCTAGACCAAGGAGTTGTGGAGGCTATCTATACCCACCCTTCAGGTGGGACTTTCAGTGGATGGCTCGACGTTGCGGCTTTACCTTTCAATTGTTGTACTCCCTTTTCAGTTGTACTTTACTTTCAGTTTGGGTTTGTATTCTGTCCCACATACTTTTCCACACTTACTATTGTACCCAGTTTTTACTTAGTGTTTACTTCTGCTTGCTTACTCTGTGTGTTTGTTCACTTTACAAAGGCAATGTCTTCCCTTTTTATCGGGAATCAAGCCTTGGTGTTAGTTGCTAGCCCCTGGACTATGGAAGGCGGGCTTCGGGTAGTCACGGCATGGGCCCCGAGGACTGGTCGTGACATTTCCACTAAAAACCATGTTCCAAAAAAATAAATTAATAAGTTCCCAAAAATCAAATCTGGAAGAAATTAAAATTTGACTATAATATAAAAAAATTTAATAAAAACATATAACCCCAGTATCCTAGAATTTCTATAGGAATGGTGTCCCTGACTCCCTAGTTTTATATTTATTTCAAGCTCCCACACATCCTTATTCACTAACTACCATATCCACAATAGTAATATAAAATATAATATTTTTTGATACCATTTTTTATGCCCCAACCTAAGACTACACATCAGTGTCCTAAAATGAGTTCCATTTTACCTCAAACTCTCCTCCTAGTATACCAAAGGTGGCCAACTTGTACTGATTGGATAAATCATATGTATGGGATATTATTTATCTTAAATCATAATAATTAAAATAATAATAATAACCAAACATCATTATTTATAATAAATGAATGTTCTTATAATAAATAAACACACATATTCTATAAAAAATGAAATTTTTTAATACAAGAATAAAACCCACTGATTACACATTGGAATGATAATGAATATAAAATAAACATAAGATATAAAATAAAAATATGATATAATACCATCCTTTAGAATCACTTGAACAATTCTCCAAATTCTTATCAAGCTACTCCAACCCAATCAACTACATAATCTATGCTCAACATGAAACCATTTTAAAGGTCTACATGCATACCACAATGAAAATGAATGGTTTGAAAAATAAATATAATTAGGGTCTTATTATGTGTCCCTAATATATACTATCATATACATGTTTATGTGTGAGTAAAATAAATAACTAAAGCTATATGGAAAATCCTGTATGTGAGATCATCATTTAATAACCAAGTCAACATGATACTCAGTCATACATGCTCAAACCTCACTAAAGAATAGGTTACAAAATGATTCAAACTGAATCTATACCTAAATAAACTATGAATGGTTTCATACGAATCCATTACTCATACATTATGATGTAGGTTGTGGTGCCTTACCATGTTGAAACCACTACCCTCTATCATAACATATGGTCTCATACCAAAGAATTAATGCATAGTAATACTTATAGAACTATACCCTCTTTGAAGTGTATGATCTCCTATAAAAACATTACCAGTACATTCTCATTCAATGTAGGGTCCTTCAATTTCCTTTTTACACATTTAAAGGCCATGCATGGTGTTCTAAACCTTATCACATATCACATCCTAACCACTTACTTCCCCCTCAAGTTGGGGATCATACCAATACCTTATCAGTCAATTCTATTCCATCCCTATAGACTCATACCTCTTATAAAAATATTTAAATCCATGTTATTTTAGGAAATAATTTTTTGAGATCTTTTATTACAAACAACACCGAGTTTTAACAATCAACGATATGCTATTAATATTTTTTTAACTTAACCTTTATAACATAACTATAAAACATAATGGTATGAATTGGAATAAAAAAATTATAATATTATTTAAAATGTTTTTTTATAAATAAAATATATTTATAATAAAATTACATCATTTTTATTAAAGTATATATATACTTTGGAAATTAATTTTTCTCAAAAAAATGATTCTTATTACTTTTGGTGAACAAATATTAAAAAAATTGAACATTAAAAAAATTATTTAATAAACAACTTCATTTTTCAAATGAAAAATTCAATTTTATCATTTAGTGACTTTTCTATAATATTCTAAAAATAAGATTTTTTTTACGAATATTGAAAATAATGTTTTTTTATTAAAAGATACCTCTTCATTTAATGCATTTACAAAGTTACATATAGTTTAATTTTTTTTAAAGTATAATTAGTTAAATTATATATTTATTAAACCTATTTATATAATTTTAATAAATTTTATATTAATATTTTAATATAAAAAACTTTATAAACATTTAATGATTTTCACTTTAGAGAACCACTTTTTCATCGTGTCTGCAGGTTTAATTTTAAATTAATTGGTTCCACTTATTTTAATAAAATTTATAAAAGATGATCTCATAGATAGAATATGAATAATTCATATTATATGATAAAGTTAACTTATTTTTTGTTCAAAATGATTAATAAAAGTAGTAAAAATAAATTACAACGATTAAGGTAAAAACCATTTAACAAAGGGATAAACTAAAAATACAAGTGTAAAATTAACCTTAATGAAGCAAAATTCTATTTTTATGGACATGTTTCAACCATTATAAAATTATTCTCTATTTTTATGTGATTTTGCAACACTCTTCCCAGAATGTGACCTAAATACTAATTTAATTCATGAAAATTATCAAATTTCACCCTCATGCTTTAAAATTTCAATTTTTTGATCAGATATTGAAAAAAATGATGTGAATGAATAGTGATGTTAATTTTTATAATAATGAAATTAATTTTATAGGGGTAATTAATTTTAAATTTTTAGTTATTATATTATTATGTTAAATGATAAACCAACATAAACATAATAATAATGTAATTAAGAGAAAAATAAAATATATGATAATAAAAATATTAAAAATAATATAAACTATATGAATTATTATATTTCATGATATTTTTAGACATATATAAAATTATAGACATCTTTTAAAATGATATATTCAAATTAAAATTTTTGTATGATGTTCATAAATCCAAATTAAATGAGTACTGTCAAAATTTACATTAATGTAATTTTATTATATATAATATTTTATTAAATGATTTAAAATTCATAAAAATCCAATCCTATGATAGGATATTTTATTATTTTTTAAAATATTAATCATGTTCCATTAATTTTCCAATGTTCCTTTTATAATAATTATATTATTCTAAAAATAGTAAAAACATTGTTACAATGGTAAAGGGTAAAATAAGGTTTTTTTTGATTCATGTGTTTATGTTAAAGATTAATTTTAAACACACATAGATTATTTATTTAAAAATTTGACATAATATTTTGAACCGTTTTTCCAAATTATATAATATTACTCATTTTATATCTATACTTGAAGGATTAATATTCTTGGAAAATATAAAAGAAATGGTTAACATCGTGAAAACTAAAATGGTAGAATTATGTAAACATAAAGTAAAAGGAATAATATTTTTATTTTTTTTATTTTGTGTATTTTTGGAATATGTTGACAATATATTCCATATATCCTTTGAATTACTCATTTTTTAGTCACATGGGGTGAGAGTTAATCTCCATTATTGAAGAGTTATGAGGATTTACAAAAAATGCCACCCCTACATTATATAATCCCTCCTCCTTCCCTCACTTACTCTCACCTATTAAACCATTTTTCTCACCCAAAAATGTAAAAAAACCCTCCTTAATATTCTTATAAATATTTTATAGCATCTATTTTTCCAAAATAATCATCCCTATGGGACTTGAAAAGATATCCAAAGGTGGTGGTTTTAAGAGGAGGTAATTTTCTTCCTTAATCACTTTCATTGAAATTATTCTATTTCTACATTAATTTTGGTATTATTAATTATAATAAAAAAATATTATCTACCTCAAAATGATATGTTATTATTTTTATGTAATAAGCATTATCCCTCTCCTCTTCCATCCAATGGAAAATGAATACATCGATCGTGTTCACGGTGGACTATAGTAGTGAAAATCAATTGTATTTTTTTCCATCACCACCAATTGTGGATGAATATAATGATGGATTAATGTGTGTATATATATATATATTATTTATTATATTACTATAAATATTTAATTTTATAATACATCTAACTTCTTACCTACAAAATCATTCGAAAACAAGAACATCATTCGAGTGTATGACGATTTTCCGCCTCGTGAACCTATTTGATTTGTTTTTCATTTATGATTAACTTGGATGATAATAAAAAAGTAATAAATAAATATATACTATATTTATAATATTTTAATACTTTTTTATTTATAATATCATTATTAGCTTCCTAATTTCTATTATGTAGAGTGATATGGAAATGTTGTTCATGTGTAGGGAGAACTACCACCCCACAAAGTGATGCAATTCATTTATTTACTAGATCATTATTTGAAAGTTAATAATGGTGAAATTAATGAATATATAAGATACATATGAAATAAAAATAATGATATTATTATAATATATTATTTACCTTTTTCATTTTATCGATCGAGGAAATGGAAACAAGATGAATCCGTACGTGAACCTATCATCACAATGAACGGTGCATTTCATTTTCCCTATATAACAAATATGGATTAAAATAAATCCATATATTATGAATATATATGATATGAATATAATTAATATAATTAATAATATTATTTATATTATTTAAAATTTATTAGTGTAGGAGTACAAAAAATAACAAATCAAAACATACATGAAAAACAAAGTAGTTATTGCCTAAAATGTGTCTTTAACATGGAATTGTTAATAATCAGGTAAAAATGTCCTATGTAAATAATGAGTGGTGTGATATATAAAAAAATATATATATATACATTTATTTATGGTTCATTAATATTTTTATGATAAATTTTTTTTATTATAAAGTAAATTTGAAAATGTATGAAGTAAGTCGGGATGTAAGGTAATCGATTTCTAGTCTCTCTTTTATTTATGGGAGACTTATTCCATATTCACCACAATTTAAATTTGTGTGATGTATATACATCCCATTTTATATGTTATATAATGAATATTTTAATCTTTATGATATTTAATTTTTCTTTTGATTTTATTATTTAATTGGTCTTATGATTCATGATATTACCAAAGTGATAATAGATTTTTATCTCAATTTTTTTCTTTGGGATAAACATTATGTTATGAACCTATCTTATTTTATGATATGTATATGTACACATGTGAACGTGAACTATATATAATATATTTATCCTAATGAAATTTTATGTTTAATTTAATTTTATTCATTGATGGTGATTAGGATTCTATGCTACAAAATAAGAAACAATTTTAAGATACCATCTCATCATTTATTGGGATTGTTTAAATTTATGATTCTGAGGATGAAATATTATGATATATCTCCCAAGAAACTCTTTTATTTTTTTATCCTCTAGGTATGTAATTTGAATACTTTTTTGCCCTTCATTTTCTTCTCTTAATGTACTATATATTTTAAAATTCTGTATTTATTAAAAATCATTTTTATTTCTCTCTTCGAATGAGAAAACATTTTATATACATATGAATGTTTTCAAAAAAAAAATTCAATTTTTGTTTAATATTATCTAAATGATTTAATGAATAAATTTTTAACCATATTTCAATTTTTAAAATGATTTTTAAATGTAATATTCAAGTCATTTTCCAAACATGTCCCGCTTGGGATTTACCATAAATGTTAATGAAATATTTGCCTTAATGTGTAAATCATAAATGGTATTTTCTAAATTCATGAACAAATACTTAATTTGAAGAATCTATTATATGTTTAAATGCTTATTTTATAGAAAATAGATTTCAAAAATATTTATGAATTTATAGTGATTTGAAAATTTGAATAGATATTTTATTCAAGAAATATTTCGAATAATTTTTAAACATTACTTTATATGATTATATGGATATTTTCAATGAAGAATATTTTGAAAACTATTTATTTTTAAAAAGTGTTTTGAAGGGGTAAAGGGAATTTTCCTCAATAAATGTTCAAACTGATCGTTAAAAATAATTTTTATCTAATATGACAAAATTTGATGTTAATTATGATTTACTGGGGATAATATTAAATGATACAATCCTTATTATTTTTCAAGTCGATTAATTATTATTTTGATGAATTTTTTTTAGAAAAACTTGGGTTATGTTTTTATTAATTGATTAAATATTTATGAAAACTATTTTATTTACATGGGTTATGATGTGATTATATGATAAATGTTTTATAATATTGTGGAACACATATTTATGGTTTTCATTTTGAGGTTTTTGGGACATATATTTTCCTCCAATGAATTGGGTAAATATTAATATCTCAGGAGATTAAAATGTAATCAAGTCAATGGGATTTAACAACTATGGGAAATAGGCGACTCCTGCTCCACTATGGGAGAGATGTCTGTCTTGATCCAAAAATGGAAATAGGTGATGATTCCGGATCCACTACATTTATGATCATTATAGTTAACCATGACGTATTAAATCATTTTTTATTTTTATGATTAAGAAACCCTTTCATTACAAGATTTTATGGTTCATTACTGATTTATAATAATTTCTCACACATATGGTCCATGTTCTATGAAATGACAATGCTTTATGTGATTAATCTTGTATATGAAATTCAACGGGTTGGGTATAAAAATAATATGTTGTTTTGATGATCACATAACATTATGATTATCCTATTCGTTCACATTATCATATATTGTCATCTTATATTATTAACATTTATGAGCATCTAATCTCACCATTTCATACGTTTCCATCACCAGGATTTGAAGAATGGTTTGGGTAGGGTATTTCTAAGAGGTGTATTATGTGAGAAGAACATTGTGGGAGACATTGAAGATATTTCATTAAATAAGAATATTTTGTTTTTAGTATCTAAATATAGTAAAATTATATATTCTTCAGGTGAGTGTTTAAGAAAATTATTGAATACTCATATAAAAAATGTTATCTTTTTATATGAAAATCCATGTTCCTTCTATCATATACCAAACCTTCTCACTGAAGAAGTTCCATACCAACACCGTCTTTCTCAATCTGAGGCCATGAATCACATCACATTAAAAAACATCACATTAACCTATACCTCCTCACTCAATGAAGATAATTATCATATGATGAACTCCACCTTCTCCCTCAAGGTAGGGTTCCATTATATTGATCCATATAATTGTAACTCATGGTATTATTCTATACAAACAACCCAAACTACTTCTTATAACTCAATATGTATTTAAATTTCTATATCACTTAAGGAAAGTAATTACATACATATCATTATCACTCCCAAATCCCTGAGAATCAATGAAAATTAATACACAGAAACCACACATCCCATAATCTTGTCTACTCCTCACTAGGGATCCAACCACTCAAGACCTTTAACGACATATAAAAATAAACTCATCATATATATTTTTTTTATATGTTAATCTCCCTAATACCTCCTATGTATCCCATACAAATAATTTAGATACTATTGACATTCTCACCTATCCCTTAAGGGAATGTTGTCGAGTCATTTTGATCCATCACAATCTATTCTCATTGATTCTAAAATGAACTCATCACACATTGAACACTTCATATCATGATGGATCTCCCTCATATTGACCTTAATATGGCATTCCAAATATCATTAAAATTAAAAACCCAATCCTAGAACACAAAACTAGTGATCATCTTATATATCTTACACTTAGCCTTTTCAAATCCTTTTTCCATGTCATCAATAATTCACTATGATGATCACATAGGTCTCTTATGATATCTACCTAGTAGATATACTAAATTCTTCATTAGTAGGAAAGAATCCATGGAATGTTTTATTATTTCCTAGAGGACATTCTCCACTCATGGAACTCATCAAGGATAAGATTCACCCTTAAGAGGGTGTACCACACTATAAGGGAGATGTATGATCATATCAACCATCTTCCATAGGCCTTAAACTCTCATACATTCTTATCTATATGTAGGAAACTAGCCTAATATATTCACATCTTATTGCAAACCCAGTGACATATTTTATCCCTCCCATTGCCTCAGTTGACATATTCACCCCTTTGAGACATGATCATTTGGCGATCCTAATGTACCCCATGTGTGGGGGTGTAATTTCAGTAATTTTATGAAGATACATCAAACCAAACACTTTTACCTATGTAATTATCAATACCTATCCATTTACATGACCACATATATACTTTCTTTAATAAAAAATCAGGAATGAAAATTGGTGTACAAGTTTTTATTAATGAAACCACCAACCACAACCATACATTTTCCATCATAGTGATTATTCACTCAACCTTCACTATGATCATCTATAAATACTCCAATCTCATACCACCACCAAATTTATTTTACCTAGAGATAACAACCATAAAAATATTCTATCAATTTATTATCAATTACTTATTATAAAATAAGGATTCATAATATCCAATAACTCATCGAGTGGAATACACTCACTGAAACATTGAGAAATTAAATAGCTATATCACATGGAATGATTATGATACCACTATAATTAAAATCCCAATAAAGTGTAATATAATATAAATAACTTTGATTTTAATACATTAAAATTACAATTTTTTTGGAAATACTTAAAAAATCATACAAATGGATGCCCAAAGGGCATATTAGTTTAGTGACTTTGGAATCATACAAACCTGAAAATTGGTACATAAGTGGGATACATTATCTCCCACTAGGTTCTTGACTGTCAACCTTATTAGATACATCAAACACAATAAATATCATCATAAAATAGGTAAATTGATAATTAAAAGTGTTGGGCTCAAATATTCAGTAAGGTTAGACAAGGGAGATATGTAAGCATAAACATGAGCAAAAAGGGTATGAGAACGTGATCATAATATTAAAACATCATACCCTGCATGTCATAAAATCATAAACGAGAATCATCGAATAAGGCATGGTAGTTAATAAGACATGAATCATATAGAAATAAATAACATTAGACATGAAATCATAAAATATGAATAATAAATAAGATTTTGGAAAACACAAAAGCATACAATTTTATTTCCGTAGTAGTCAAGGTATTACCTCTAATGCCATATTATTAGAATGGGTTCACTCCCCATATCATATTTCTAGTCATGGTTTACTACCATGGATATATTAGTTTCATGATTTCACTACTCATATCATCTTGGTAGTCATGGTCCAATCCCATTTCTATCTTAGTATTCAGGGTTCTCTCCCAAGACCATCTTAGTATATATCATGAGATATAAATATTTACCCATTTTATTAGAGAGATACATAGATCCCACACATGTCATAGTTAAATAATAAACACATGTTACATGAGATCATTAAAAATATTATCATAACCCATTAAATTAAGTGGGAATCACAAACATGTGTTTATATCATAAACTATGAAAATAGATACATGTTTTATAATCATTTCATAGAAACAACAACCCTTGAAAAGAATCAGGGTTCAAAAGTATATAACCCATAAAGAAGAAACAGTTTTCATACACATCATGTCATCAAGACATAAATCAATCAGAGAAACAATATCAATGGAATAATTGAATCATTCCACCATAAAGGAATGAGTAACACCAACATATGTCCTCATAAATGGGAAATAATTTTGAAATATATTTTATAAATATTTCTTTATGATAATATTCTTTTTTATTTAGAAAATTTTTATTTAAACATTAAACCTTTTAAAAACCATTTTCATGAAAATAAACATGATATTTTATAAATGATTATTTGAAAATATTTTAAAGACCTTTTCAATTGAAAACTAATCGATAAATTAAAATTAAATGATAAAAAAAATTTCAAAACCATTTCATATAAAATACATTAAATACATATTAATAATGTCTGAAAATGTATTGAAATGAATTTCAATGAAAATAATTTAAAATGTTATAAAGAAATATTAATTTTTTTTTTAAATTATTTCCTTATAAACACTTCAACAAACTTATATAAAAATATGGATAAAACTTTGAAAACTTTTGTTACTTGAAAAATTATGAAAGAAGCATGAAAACATTTTAAAACCCCTTTTTCTATTGAGTGTTATAAAAAACCTTAAAAACACTTCCAAATTAATTTTCTTGAAAAATACTGTAAAACAATGAATTTTCTGAACATTAAAAAAAATTCATTAAAAAAATAACTTATTAATTTTTTAATGGAACCGTTAATGTAATGATAGTCATAAAGGGGGTAATTCTGAAGATACAAAACATTCATTTTTCACTAATTTTTTTTTTGAAAAGTTTCTTGATTAGAAAATGATAAGAAAATTCTTTTTTAAATACCAAATTTTAAAAAAGAAAAACCTTGGAAAAAGATTCATTTAAATATAATAGTATAAAATTAGATTTTTTTGGAAACCATTTAGATAATGTGGTTTTAAATGGAACTTAGGTTTCTGACCAAAGAGTGAGATGAATTAATATTTTATTAAAAATAATTTTTTGATCATATTATGTACCAAAGAGTGGAACAATGGTACAATTACATAGATATAACATGAATAAACAGTGGGTTATAAAATATTGAGTGTTCTTGAGATATGGATCATAATATTTTATCAATTAATACATAATCATAAACCATCTTGATAAGCAATGAGATTGTTTCAATCAACACTTACCACTTAGTAACATTGAATCATACTCCTCTTGTAAGAAAATAAAACTATGTGAAGCTTAAAATATCATGATACTATTGGGATTAATGATATTTCCTTTAAAATTGAATTATATATATTCCTGGTTTTATTATGACTCTATATTACCCACTAGTTAAAAATTCTATATTAAGGTTTCACTTTGGGTAATATCATCTTTGTTCTACACATGTGTCTTAATTTGTTATATCTTTTGTCCTTATACATATATCATGATTTATATAATTCAAAAAAATATTTAAATATAATTTATATTTAGTATATGTGTATTGTAATAATCTATAGAATATCTATGTATGAAAATGGAATACACTATTCATGGAGATGGTAGGCCGTATGTACGCATGAACTCTGCTTCTGTTTTATTGATGTATTGAAAGAAAGGTAAGTAAACAACATATATGTTTATATTTATATATTATAATTAAATTTAAATTATTATTTCATATATATCATATAATTTCACTAAACACATCCTGAATATAGTCTGTGTAAGGTCTGAATTAGTCACAATGTTTTTAGGGGACAGTAGTCCCCACTTCCTCAAACGAATTTATCACATTTAAACCTAATGGAAAGTATAAATATATTTTTTTAAAGGGATTGAATAAAATAAAATTAGTGAAAAATATAATATATAAACTATATAAATAAATTTCCTATACTAATTTCAACCATGATATGCATTAATGGAAAAATGAATAATCATCATTTCGTGAGACAGTAATTAACGATACACATGAACAATATCTCCATTACCCATTAAATGGAAGTGTGTGTAAGTGTAGGTAAATATTATAGCATACAAAATAACAGTATATTTAGGATAATGGTGTTATTAATAAGAATGGAATAATGACATTTGAGGTGGTGGAGAATGAACAAAAAGAGTTTGAGGGAGGGTGTTACTTCTTAATTATGTAAGTCCTTTTGTATTGCACCCATGGTATTTTTTAGAATTATTTTTCCCAAATGGAAAATTTATGGAGGAAGGGAGAATTTTTAGAGGGTATTTGATCAGATCATGGCTGAACATAAGTAGATTGTAAGGTGTGAAGATGTTTGAGGAGGGGAGGCAATTTTATAGTGGAGGATTATTGGTACTCTTATAAATCATTGGAAAACGAATTCCAACCACATTTTTCCATCACAAGTAGATCTAATTGTTTTTTGTATTAGATAAAAGGGAGAATAGTGATGAAATTTGGGTATCTAATTTAATTTTAATAATATTATATGTTTTTTTGTGTCTTAATTTTAATGTTAATTCCTTTGTTAATCTAATTTTTCTCTTAAACATTATAATTATTTATAATAACATTCACTTATATTTATTTATTTATTTTTTTGACCTTATTATAAATTATAAATTATTATTATTTAATATATGTAATCCATTTTTATAAATTATAATCATTTATGTGGCATATATTAATTTAAATTTTATCTGGTAGATGGGACAAAATGCTGGTTTTAATGTAAAAATGTTCAAAATATTGATATGTTTTGATATTCAATTTAAATATGAAATATATTGAAATGAACTAAATTTTATTATTTTATATTAATTAAATTTAATTAATCTTTAAAAAAAATTAATTATATAATTTAACCATATAAAATAATTAGATGAAAATGCAGTTTTGAATAGGAATTTAGTATTTTTCACTATTAATCAAAATATGAAACTTGGCAGTAAAATACCATAAGATTAAACTATGATAATTTTTTTACTCTTTCAAATATTAAGTTTATTTTACCATATAATCTTTATAATAGATCCAATATTTTTATTTAAAATAGGTTCTCCATTTAAAAGTGATAAAAGTGCGTTAATAAAAATATATGTTTTTATGTGTGAATGTGGGTTTGTTCCTATCATATGTTTATCAAATATATTGTATGAATATAAAAAATATTTTATTTGATATATAATATATATTTCATTAATATAACTAAATAATTTTAATTAATTTAATTTATTATGTTAATATATCTTGGTGATCATAAAAGTAGATTTCTAAGAAAACATTCCCTTTATATTCAATTGGTTCATATAACCATTTTTAATTAATTTGTAACAAATGAATTCATCCATATAATATCATATTTTATTTTATCCTATTAATAACCTTAGAAATAATGGTTGGGTTATATATTATTATATAAAATACTAATATTTTTAATAATATATTATTATTCAGTAAGACTCGGTCCTTAATGTTTCTTAAGACATCGTGGAAAGTTAGTCTTATTTTTAACATAAGAAAACCTCAGTGTTTCATTTTAATCATGAAACAAAATTATGTTGTGTATGGTGCATGATTAAATTTTTTTCATATAACTTATTCCATGAATTTTTCTTTAATATAAAATAAACAATTTTCTTGTGTTGCATGAAATTCAAAATCACAAAAATATTAAATTAATTTGAAAAAATATATTTAACAAAATATTAGGGTGCTACATTCTACCCCAATTAAAATTAATTTCACCCTCATAATTCATTTGGTTTATTAAGGTTATAATACTTTAAAGGTCCTTTCATATAATCCCACATCAAAAAAATTAATAGTTAAAATACTTTAACAAGTGAAATAAGAAAAAAATAGTTACCTAAAATATATCATAACTAGCATCCAAGATAGGAGAAAATAGGTAGGATGTGAAAACATGATCATGGTGGTAAATCATAAATATTCATAGGGAGTGATTATTTCATCAATAACAAATGAACGAATTATCAATGAAATGTTGATGACCTCAATGTTATAAATCTATTATGGTTTAAAAGGAAATATCTTCAACAAAAATTAAGGTATTATGGTAACATTTTAATTCTAGAATGTTTTCCTAAAGGTTTTGAATTTTCAATAAAAGTCATACTAGATTGATTTCTAGAAAAATTCACCCCTTTTTGTTCCTTGATCCACATCACATCTTTCCCCAAAAATGAATGTGAGTTTTTATTTCCTAACGTACTATCAGATCATGATATCCATGATATTACTTCCTATTTTTCATCATTTATCATCAACACAAAGTTGTTAGATCAGGTTATCCATTATGAATAATTTGTATTGTGGTAAGAAAACACATTGATTTTACTAGATTCATTTAATGTTTGACTTAATCATTCAAAAAATGTTTAACCTTATCACACTTCATAAATATAAAAATAAAAGGCTTTAAAAATTATAAAATGAATTAATCTTAACAATGATCCTCGTGATATAAAAAAGTTTATCTTTGATGTCACATTCTAAACTAGTGAATACCCTCATGGTATATTCCATTAAAGAATTATAATAACATGAATTACCATTAATTATTCAAAAGCATCCCTTATTCCTTATTCTGATTATTAATGGATATATTCTTTAAATCAATGAATTTTTAAACGTCATACATGCTGACATAGACCACTTTTTCAATAATAGGTTTCATGGTATTTTGTACCATCCAATTTACTTATTCATATTCATCATATCTTTATACAATGATAATTATCTCAATGTTAGGAAATAATTAAGGGTTACCTTCCCTTTGTAGAAATATAACTTTTCCATGAAATCACCAATCAACATTTCCTTTTCAATCCATGATGAAAAAATATTCTGAAAATGATTATATATTGCATGTTTTATCTAGAAAAATCATATAATTCCAAGACATAAATAGTTTATTTATACAAGCATATTTTTAAACCATTACTCAAGCATCAAAAAATTATTTTTTAATACCAATTTCCTAAAATATAAAATATGAATCATGTTTTAAGGTTACTCAACCTCATCCTAATCATGGTTCTTATATTTAATGTATAAAATTTGTGAATAACAACACATACCATTCATATTTCATTTGGGATCTATTTATCTTCATAAGTATAACCAATACTTCTACCACCATCTTGATTATATTTATTAGAATTACACTTGGTAAATCGATTCAGATAATTATCATACATTCCAAATATAAAACATTCAATGTTAACCTTGTTCCTTTATGATATATCCATTGACTAAAACCAGAAATCCTGGGGTTAGAAAGACATATCATAGATGAAAACCACATAATGATTGATATATATTTATTTCATGTATAAATCATGAAACCTACTTTTTAATTGAGAACACCATTGATTTAACCTATGATAATAATAGTCATATACTATTCAAATCTTTCATAATGGTTCATAAGGATTTTATGAATTTCCAAAGCATATCCCCCAAGAGTTTGAAACCTGGTGTTCAGTAAGGCCCATTTTCCTGTACAAATTTCGTTGATTTAGGGTAAAAAACATTGTTATAGGTATTATATCTTGTAATAATTGTGATAGAGCCTGATACACTTGTATTATCTAGATAATTATGTATTTCTAGGAAACCTACCACTCTATCCTTTACCCAAATGCTAGGACATTTTCTTAAATGTTAACCTATCCTTATACTTATACTTCAAAGAAACCCTAAACATATTCTTATAAATATAATTAGAGATCTCATTAACTTTTTCTCATACTATTTTCAAAAGGTAGATTAAATCTTCAATCATATACCAACTATATAGACCCCTGATTTGATACATTATCAATACATAAATTTTATAGAATACCTAAAACATTATAAAAACAAATTCCAAAAAACTGTATTATTTTAGTGCCTTTGGAAAGAAGGAAACAATAAAAATGGTTCACAAGTGTTCTAAATTATCCCCTACTAGGTTTATCTTGACAAAAAACCCTTCATAAACACATGAAACATAGTCTAATTAAATATAACCTTGGGGAAAGGAAACATAAAATTGATGAGATAAAATTCTCAATAAGGGTATACAAAGGAGGCATGTTAGAATAAACATGAGCATAGGGGTATGAGAATGTGTTCATAATACTAGAAGATCATACCCTGAATATCTAATATCATAAATATTAATCCTAGCATAAGGATTGGTAGTTCATAAAAGATGAATCATATTTGAAATAAATAAAATATTCTTTGAAATCATAATATATAAATAATACATGGGATTGTGGAAGATGCATAAGAATATAATATTATTTCATAGTAGTCAAGGAATTTCTCCCAAGTCCATCGTAATATCTTGCGTTCACTCCCCATACCATCTTGGTGGTCATGGTTCATTCCCATGGCCATCTTAGTAGAATGTGTTCAATTTTCATAGTATCATGGTATTCATGGTTCACTCCCATGTCCATATTAGTAGTTAAGGTTCAATCCCCATACCATATTAGTCTATATCATGAGTTATGAATATTTACCCAATGCATTATATAGAGACATCGTTCCAACCCATCTCATAGTGAAATCATACATCAAGTTCCACGAGATCATCAAAGTAATATCATAACAAATGAAAGGAAATGGGTCTTATAAGCATGTAATAATATCATAACATTTTTAAAAATATACAATTTTAATAATAATTTCATAAAAATTAAACCCCATGAAAAGAAGTCGGTTTTAAAATTATATAAACCATGAAAGAGAAAAGGGTTTCTTAAACATGAGGACATCAAATCATAAACTATTAAAAGAAATAATGATGTTGTAAAAATTAAATAATTTCCATATAAAGTCATTATTAACACCAATGGATGTCATATTAAATTTAAAATAATTTAAAAATATCTTTTAAAAACATTTCTTGAGAAATATATCCTTTCTTATTTGGAAAAAAAATTTAACAAAAAATCGCTTAATTTTTTTTAATGAAGATAAACATGAAAATATGCAAAGGAATCCTCAAATTTTTTTTGAAAGACTCTTAATTTAAAATTTTATCGGAAAATTATAATGAAATCCTAAAAAGTATTTGAAAACCCTTTCTTTGAAAATTCATTGAAAACTTATAATGATATCATGAAAATGTTTTGAAAATCGTTTAATTTAAAATACTTTTAAAACATATAAAGAAATTAGAATTTTTTTAAAACAAATTCATTGAAAATACTATGAATACTTATAAAGATATATTGAAAATGTTTTGAAGCCTTTTTTACTTGAAAACTTACTAAAGAATCTGGAAAATGTTCTGAAAACCCTTTTTTACTTGAAACTTATAAAATAATATTGAAAACATTTTTAAAAAAAATTTCAGGAAAAATAATTAAAAAAATAATTTCTAGAATATTTTGGAATCACTTTCATATAAAAAATAGGTTATTAATATTTTAAATAATATTTCAATATAATGATTTTCATGATTGCGGGTAAATCCATACATACCATGTATTCCTTTTGTACTGTAAGAAGATTAGAAAAGTTCTAGGATATGAAAAAGTTAGGAAGTTTCCTCTTTGAAAACCATATTATTTTATTAAGTTAAAATATAGGTAAAAAATCAATAAACGTTTATAATATAATATTATAATATTTTTGGAATCTGATTATATAAGAATCCGGCCTTATAACATTACATAATCTTGAATTAAATGAATAATTCACATTGAGGATCTTTTCAGGTTTAGAGTTTTAGAGAATTAGGTCAAACTATAACATCTCAATGATTACAAAGTAGACACATCTACTCAGTTTCCATTTTTTTCACAAAATAAAAACTATTGAACAAAATATTCATGTCTAGTTCTTGTTTTAGACAGCATGACATTTCCTTGATCCCATCCTTGACCCTATTCCACTTTATGTCCTATGAAAAAAATTTCAAAAACTTGGGATGAGCATAAAAATCTCAGTAATGGTTATAACGATACAAAAAGAAAACATTAGTCGATGTATACATAAGAATCAATGAAATCATACTTTACTTATAAAATATAAGAAATTTAACATACCTCATGAAATCATAATATTTATGCATAACTCAATAGAAATCAGAAGACATAAAGTTAACTTGAGGAATTCATAAAATTATTACATAGGGAGTAACCCTCATGGTTATGTTTGGAATACACATCGAAATATATTCCCTAAATCTCATCAGAGAAACCTTAACGTTTAACCCCTTCGTGTTACCCAATTCATTGGAGAGATATATAGGGCTCACCCACCCTTAGTTTATCACGGAACAACCCGTTGTCATAAAAAATCCTCAAGAACCATAACATTATCATAGCACATAACATAAGCATAAATATAAGATAAAATTCCCACATTGCAATAACAATATATCATTTTAAGATATTTAAATAATGAATCCATTCTAAAAACTGTTTTCAAAACCATTTAAAACATTTAATATAGAGATTTTTTAATCAAATTGTCCCATACCACTTTGAAGCTTTTAAAATTTTAAATCATTAATATCCATATAAATAAATCCTTAAAAACATTTTGGAAACATGGATATTAATGATAAATATTTATAAGAATAAATCATTAAAACATTTAAAACGATATTTTAGTTAAAGGATTTTTAACAAAATTAGAAACACTTGAATACAATAATTGAGGAATAACATTTAATCAGAACTTTATAATATCATGAGAATAAAGGGATTAATGATATAATATTCCCAATGAAATTATATATACCATATAAGAGTGAATTGGTTCATAACAACAATGAAGTCTCAATAGAATTGTAAAATGAGATGAAATCCCTTATAAAGAAGGTATCCTTAAATTAAGGATAAATTGATCTCATAATTATGTGTAACAAATAGAAATACACCCAATATAAGTGTATATTAAGTGTAAAACAACCATATTTCATTCACACATATTCATAGGATGACATATTCAATAACTACATGTAGAACCCAAAGAAATCGAATTTGGGTTAAGACATTCCCTTGGTAAAATTCGACAACCTAACGACGTCACTTTAAAATTCATAAAATTTGTTGATGAGAGAGAAAATGGTATCTCATCACTTGGACATAAAATTTACATCAATAATGATATATAAGAAAATATCCAAACATAATAATATGAATATTAAAAAACATAACAATATAAGCCTTTTAAAAAGAGAAGTGTGAAAGGTTCCCTTACCGATTTGAGAAATTTCGAAACGTTCACCCCATGAAACAAGTGTCATACAATGAAGAAGTAAATACCCATAAATGAGGATATAGTATTCAAATAGTAAAATAATGTGCAATACATACCCCACACAAAAGTAAATAGTGGCCAATATAGCATGAGTCTAATGGGAATAAAAAATGAGATGAAAATCCCCTTGTGAAAATTCGGTAGCCTGACGGCGCCACATAAAACATTCAAAAATGGATTGATGGGATCAAATAGGGTCTCTCGTCATATTAACATAGAATTAAAAGAAACAGGAACATAAAATAACATCCCCCCAACATAATAAAGAGGAGCTTAAAGTATGTTTTATAAAAAAGAGTACTTAAAAATAAAGAGAGAGGTAGGATCCCTTACGAAAATTCAGCAGCCTAACAGCGCCACTTAAAAATTATAAAAATGAATTGATGAGAGTAAGATGGGGTATATAATCAAATTAAAATACAAATTAAATTTTTATTAATATAAAATAACATCCTCCAACATAAGAACATGGAGCATAAATGAAATGACATAAAAGAGGGTACTTGAAAAAAATAGAGAGGTCGGACCCCTTACCTCAAGTCTGACATGTCTCGTTCGATTCATTATATTCCTGAATAATAAAAGTTGTACAATTTATAATTTCTCAAGGAACTCTTTTAAATATTATTATTCAGTTCATTTCACATATTATAATGTTATAATAATTAGTTAATAATGTGAGTTCATATCGAACGTTTTTGTCGATGTTTGGTACATAAGTCAAAAATGAACTTGTTTGAAAATGATTGTCCATGTAGTTATAAGTAAATCATCTCCAGAATAGAATTAATGATTTAAATATCATTTATATACAGTAAATATTCATTTTATACTATTCCATAAAATTTGGAGATAAAAAGAAATGAAATGCACCGTTCATGGTGGCAGTAGGTCGTACGTACGCATGAACACTACTTTCATTTCTTTGGCATATTAATGGAATTAAAAATAAATGAGAGAGATATATATATTATAATTACAGTATAATATATATGATATATATGTCACATATTTTCATTAATCTCATTCTTTACACAATCCATGTATTGCATGAACGATTCACATCACCTAAGGGGGCGGTAGTCCACACTTCCTCATATTAAATTATCGAATTTGCACAACATGAAAAGCATAAAGGTATGTTTTAAATATAAAATACAGAATAATTTAGAGTACATAAATATAATATATATCATATAAAAATAGTTCCATCATAATGGCCACCATGAGAGGTGGTAGGAGAAGATAGAACAATCATCATTTCGTGAGGCAGTAATTCACCATCCACAGAAACAGTATGTTCTTTAACCTTTAGACGGAGGTGTGTATAAATGTAGCTAGAATATTTATCATAAATAAATCCGAGTATATTTAAGATACTGGTTTTGTCACAAAATAAATTAATAAAAATAGTTTTGGGGTTTGGAGAAGAAAAATAAAACAAAAGAACATAGGGAAGACTTTAACTTTAAATTGGGTAAGTCCCCTGGGTCTGAACCAAAAGGGATTCTTGAAGAGCTTTTTTCCTAAGGGAAGGCTTCAATGATGAATATATGGATGTGGAGAGATGAAATTGGCAGGGTGTGGCCGAGACAAAGGCCATAGAGGTGTGGGTAAAGAGGTAGAGGTGGGTGCCTTTTATAAGAGGGATGAGGGGCACTCTTGGGATGTCTTGAAATGTTACTTTATTATAAAATGATTTTCGGATTTTAAAGGTCCCAAATTGATATATTTCTAGGATAATGTGATAAGGTTTCGAAATCCACCAATCAAATAGTTTTTTGACAAGTGTATGACTTATAATTTACCCTATCTTCTCATTCTATTTAAATCGTTAATTTATGAGTTAATCACTGCATCATCAAGGTGTCATAAATAAATTAATTTATTTGACGTCTAAAAATTATAAAAAACTAATATGATGTGTGAAATATTTTTATCATTTTTATGGAATTTTATAGTCAAAAAAATGACTTGTATAACCCAATATAAAAATTGTTTTACTAAAACAATACCTGTTTGTGACATTTTAATTTTAACATTAAATAAAAAGTTATTAATGACATTTTCCAACCAAAGTGGCTCCATGGG
The DNA here is from genome assembly GCA_963277665.1 of Viscum album. Taxonomy (NCBI): domain Eukaryota; kingdom Viridiplantae; phylum Streptophyta; class Magnoliopsida; order Santalales; family Viscaceae; genus Viscum; species Viscum album. The sequence goes on along the minus strand of OY728137.1, from coordinate 1,825,076,979 downwards.
GTCCCCAAGTTGAACCATGGATTTTATTGGTCGTCCATGAATAATATAATAATGGTAGGAAAAGTGTAAAGGTCATTTCATATTATTATAACATTATCTTTACCTTAAATTACACTAATTACCTTTAATCGCGATTAATAAAACATAAAATTTACTATTCATCAAAAAAATATTATAATCACATTGAACCACATTTTAAATCCTAATGACAACAATGTATGTATGATTTTTTGAAATTCAAATCACAGAGGTGGTAAAATTTCATTTTAACAAAAAATCAGTTTTTTTAACTACCACTTAGTGGTTTCACTATTCATCAAAAATTGAAGATTTTCAGAAAAATACCAAAAATTCACCCTAATATATATTTGATATTATGAATTCAAAAATTCTGTCTATTTTAAAAAATTCAAATCATATAAGTGGAATTAATTAATTTAATAATTAATTCCTGTTGTCAGAACAAGTAGTGTGTTTTTATGAAACAATATATATCAAAATATTGACACTAGTTTATGTCCAATTTCAAAGTGAAATTAATTCCAATGACCAATATTGGATTAAATGGTAAAAATATATTATAATTGGACTTTAAAACAAATTAAAAAGATAATATAATCATATAAATATATTATATTAAAAAGTGGTTTTCAATAAAAATACAACATTTTTCATTATTCATTAAAAAATGATCTTTATCGGAAAAATACCTAAATTTAACACAAAGTAAATTTTGATGTCCTGATTCTAAATAAGAATTTTATTTGGTCCAATAGAATGTATAAGAGTGACCCAAACAATACTAAATAGGTTTCACTATCAAAAGGTCATAAATCGACCTTTTAGTGAATTTTAGAGTATTTATTTTTAAAATTGAATTCTTTTCTTATTTTAAGCCTTTATCTTTTATTGGATAAATTTAAAAAAAATTAACAAAAATATAAAATCATATTTTAGTTATTTCTATTCATTCTCGCCAGTACAACTACACGGCGTTAACTACCATTTAAAATAATATTATTTTATTATTAGAGTGCAATGTAAGATTTCAAATAAACTCGTTGTTGCGTATTAGGTACGCCATTGAGCATAGCGTTCCATTTAAAGTAATATTAATATTTTATGAAAAAATATGGATAAATATAAATGGTCATATTATTTATTAACCTGGCGTGTTACATCCTTCCCCCCTTTTGGGAATTGCATCCTCACAATTTTAAAATTGTGCTCGGAAACATCATTGAAAGTACCACATCGGAACAAGAGTCAGTAAAACTATCAATTTAAAAGATAGGGAGGGAAGTAAAAAAGGTCACCTGAGATAACCCATACTAGGACTTCATGTAGGAAAACATGGATATAGAAAAAAACAAAGGGTCATGTTCTGAGGGATAGTGATAGAAAACATGTTTAGTAGAAAGTTAACCACTAGAAAATCACAAACTTGTGATGGGTTAAACGGAATTTGATTCCCCAGTAGGAAAAGTTAACAGACAACATTTTTGTTTTACGTTACTTTTCATTGAGGAATTTATTTTTAAGATTAACTAAATCATAAGGAAACATACTTACTTATCATGTTGACATTCAACTTTTACTAGATTTATTACACAAACTAATACTTTCTCCAAATGATTAATATTTAGGAAGACTTGTTCACATTAAGAGTACTATAATCAACTTATCTAGAATCACCTAATCCACAAAAGAGAACTATATACTTCCCATGTCATAATACCTTAACCAAAACCAAAACCAAAATGGTTAGTACAAGATCCGATAATTCCAAAAAAGGATAATCCTTTTAAAAAAATTCTATTCTTAATCTCCAAAATTTGTCAAACAATACCCAAAGTTCAACAAAGAACATTCAATAAACATCTATCCATAAAATTCATCAATGTAATCAAAACTATGATTGAATACCAAATCTCTAAAGGAATTAATCACATATTCATCCAGGATAAACCTTAACATTTATCTTTAAATAACATCAGTTACTCTTAAAGTCTAATACTGAAAAGTAATTAACCTAATCGCATATCCTCTTTGATAGTTTAATAATTTCCATAGATAACCCAAAATAAAATTATTCTTGATTAATAAGATCATCTAACTAAAATGAATTACTCAAAATAACTATGGACTTCAAATAGTCCAGTGGTAGGTGATAAATACCAGTCGCACTTTGGTTGTGGGTTCGATTCCCATAGATTCGTCCGACGCGACAGGTTGTCACACGGTCTACGTGTTGTCCTTTTTCCAAAACTACATGATTCTTATAAAATTCCCCAAAAAGCGATAAAATCTTCAAAAATAACCATAACATAATTTAACCTCATGTTTTTCACATGCCTTCCATTTTCCATCATAACATATAATTACCCATAAATACCTCAAGTGTAAGGACCATATAAACCCTAATGGTAACCTTTATAATTATTACCTAAACATCCACATCGAGTTGGTCATCTCGTACATGATTCATTAGAGAACTCACCAAGGTTCAAGTGGTTAATCATGCCTCCTGACAGTTGGTTTAGAATAACCACGAGATTTCTCATTGAATCTCCCATTTCATCCAGTCTCTTAATTTGAGAACCACCACAATTTCCTTTGTCACTTTTTTGCCTGCTAGATCCATCCATTTACAAAACCAAAAAGTTCAGTGTGAGTATATCATTAGAATCATCATATAATACTACGATATAATTATTCATGTTATCTTAAACTCATTCACTTTATCGAAAACTATGACCCTTTCAAAAATCCTAATCGTTATGGATACCCTAACCTCTAAAGTTATCTAAACCGACCATTGATACCAACTATAAGAACCCGACCTTATAACATTACTTAATCTTGAATTAAATGAATAATTCACACTGAGGATCATTTCAGGTTTAGAGTTTTAGCGAATTATGTCATAACTATTACATATCGAAGATTACAATGTAGACACATCTACTCAGTTACCATTTTTTTCAAAAAATAAAAACTCTTGAACAAAAGAGTCATATCTAGTTATTGTTTTAGATAGCATGACATTTACTTGATCCCATCCTTGACCCTTTTCCACTTTATGTCCTATGAAAAACATTTCAAAAACATGGGATGAGAATAAAAATATCACTAAGGGTTATAAGAATACAGAAAGATAACATTAGTCCATGTATACATAAGAATCAATGAAATTATACTTTACTTATAAAACATAAGGAATTTAACATACCTTAGGAAATCATATGATTTATGCATAAATCAATAGAAATCATAAGACATAAAGTTAACTTGAATAATTAATAACCTTCTTATATAGGGAGTAACCCTCATGGTTACGTTTGGAATACCGATCACAATATATTCCCTAGATCTCTTCGGATAAACATTAACATTTAACCCATTTGCGTTACCCAATGCATTGGAGAGATATATCGGGCTCACCCGCCCTTAGTTAATCACGAAACCACCCATCTTCATAAACAATGCCCAAGAACCATAAAATTATCATAGCACATAACTTAATAATAAAGCAAAGATAACATTCCCACATTGAAATAACAATATAACATTTTAAGATATTGAAATAATGAATCCATTCTAAAAACCATTTTCAAAACCATTTAAAACATTTAATAAAGAGATTTTTGAATCAATGTGTCCCATACCACTTTGAAGCTTTTTAAATTTTAAACCATTAATATCCATATAAGTAAATCTTTAAAAACATTTTGGAAACATGGATATTAATGAGAAATATTTATATGAATAAATCCTTAAAACATTTAAAATGATATTTTAGTTAAAGGGTTTTTAACAAAATGTGAGACACTTGAATACAATAATTGAGGAATAACATTTAATTAGAACTTTATAATATCATGAGAATAAAGGGGTTCAAGATATAATATTCCAAAGGTCACTATATACACCATATAATAGTGAATTGGTTCATAACAACAATGAAGTCTCAATAGAAATGTAAAATGAGATGAAATCCCTTATAAAGAAGGTATCCTTAAATTAAGGATAAATCAATCTCATAATTATGTGTGAAAAATATAAATACACCCAATATAAGTGGATATTAAGTTTAAAACAACCATAGGTAATTCACACATATTACTAGGATTACATATTCAATAACTACAAGTTTAACCCAAAGAAATCGAAATTGGGTTAAGACGTTCCCTTGGTAAAATTTGACAACCTAATGGTGTCACTTTTAAATTCATAAAATTAGTTGATGAGAGAGAAAATGGTATCTCATCACTTGGACATAAAATTTACATCAATAAGGATATAGAATAACATATCCCAACATAAAAATATGTTTATTAAAAGTCATAAAAAAATAAGACTTTTAAAAAGATCAGTGTGAAAGGTTCCCTTACCGATTTGGGAAACTTTCGAAACGCACACACCATGAAAGAAGGGTCATACAATGAAGATTTAAATACCAATAAATGGGGATATATTAAACAAATAGTAAAATAATGGTCAGTGAATACACCACACAAAAGAAAATAGTTTCCAATGTACGATGAATCTCATGGGAATAAAAAGTGAGATGAAACTCCCCTTATGAAAATTCGGCAGCTTAACGGCGCCGCATAAAACATCCAAAAATGGATTAATTGGATGAAATAGGGTCTCTCATCATATTAAATAATAATTAACAGAAATATTAACATAAAATAACATCCCCAAACATAACAAATATGATCTTAAAGTATGTTTCATAAAAAAGAGTAGTTAAAAAGAAAGAGAGAGGTAGGATCTCTTACGAAAATTCGGCAGCCTAATGGCGCCACTTAAAAATTCTAAAAATGAATTGATGAGAGTAATAGGGGGTATCTCATCAAATTAAAATAAAAATTAAATTATTTTTAATATAAAATAACATCCTCCAACATAAGAACATGGAGAAAAAATTAAATGACATAAAAGTGGGTACTTAAGAAGAATGAGACAGGTCGGATCCCTTACCTCAAGTCCGATATGTCTTCTTAGTTTCTTTATATTCCTGAATAAAAAACTTTGGTCAATTTATAATTTCTTAAGGAACTATTTTAAATATTATTTTTCAGTTCATATTGCATATTATAATGTTAAAATAATTGGTTAATAATGTGAGTTCATATCAGACGTTTTTGTCGACGTTTGGTACATGAGTCAAAAATGAACTTTTTTTAAAATGATGTTCCATGTAGTTATAAGTAAATAATCTCCAGAATAGTATTAATGAATTAAATATCATATATATCCAGTACATATTCATTTTATACTATTCCATAACATTTGGAGATAAAATGAAATGAAATGCACCGTTCATGGAGACAGTAGACCGTACGTACGCATGAACGCTACTTTCATTTCTTTGTCATATTAATGGAATTAAAAATAAATTAGATATATATATATATAAATATATAATATTTCCAGTATAATATATATGTTATATAGGTCACATATGTTCATTAATCTCATTATTTATACATTCCATGTATTGCATGAACGATTCACATCACATGAGGGTGCGGTAGTCCGCACTTCCTCGTATGAAATTATCGCATTTTCTCAACATGAAAATAATAAAGGTATGTTTTAAATAGAAAATACAGAATAATTAAGAGGAAATAAATATAATATATATCATATAATATTTTTTCCATCATAATGGCCACCATGATTGGTTGTAGGAGAAGATAGAACAATCATCGTTTTGTGAGGCAGTATTTCACCATACACGGGAACAGTATATTCTTTAACCATTAGACGGAGGTGTGTGTAAGTGTAGCTAAAATATTTCCCATAAAACGATCCTATTATATTTAATATACTGGTGTTTTTACAAAATAAATGAATAAAAATAGTTTTGGGTGTTGGAGACGAAAAATAAAACAAAATAACATTAGAGAAGACTTTACCTTTAAATTGGGTATCTCCCCTTGGTTTGAACCAAAAGGGTATCTTGAAGAGCTTTCTGCCTAATGGAAGGATTAATTGATGAAGATAGGTATTTCTAGGGACAAAATGGGCAGGGGATGGATGATACAAATGCTTTAGAGGTGTGGGTAAGGAGGTAGAGGTGGGTGCCTTTTATAAGAGGGAGGAGGGGCACTCTTCGAATGTCTTGAAAAGTTACTTTATTATAAAATGATTTTCGGATTATAAAGGTCCCAAATTGATATATTTCATGGATAAGGTGATATGTTTTTGAAATCCACCCATAAAATAGGTTTGGGAGAAGTTTAAGTCTTATATTGTACCATATCTTCTCATTTTATTTAAATCGTTAATTTATGAGGTAATCACTACATCATCACAGTGTCCTAAATAAATTAATTTATTTAATGTCTAAAATTTATAGAAAAAATATTATTATGTAGGAAATCTTTTTATATTTCTGATGGATATTTATAGTAAAAAATATTACTTTTATAACCTAATTTAAAAATTGTTTTAGTAAAACAATACATGATTACGACATTTTAATTTTAACTTTAAATAAAAAGTTATTAATGTCATTTTCCTACCAAAGTGGCTCCATGAGGTCCCCAAGATTACCCATGGATTTTATTGGTCTTACATGACTCATAAAAAAGGGTAGTAAATGTTTCATGGTCATTTAATATTATTATAACATTATCTTTACCTTAAATTACATTAATTACCTTTAATCGCGATTAATAAAACATAAAAGTTACTATTCACAGAAAAATTATTTTAATCCCATTGAACCACATTTTACATCATAATGACAACCATGTATGTTGGATTTTTTTAAATTCAAATCACAGAGGTGGTAAAATTTCATTTAAATGAAAAATCAGTTTTTTTAACTACCACTTAGTGGTTTCACTATTCATCAAAAATTGAAGTTGTTCAGAAAAATACGAAAAAATCACCCTAAGATATCTTTGATATTTAGAATTCAAAAATGATGCCTATTTTAAAAAATTAATATCATATAAGTGGAATTAATTAATTTAATATTTAATTCTCGTTGTCAGAACAAATAGTGTGTTTTTATGAAACAATATATACCAAAAGATTGACACTATTTTAAGTCCAATTTCAAAGTGAAATTAATTCCAATGAATACTATTGGATTAAATGGTAAAAATATATTATAATTAGACTTCAAATACAATTCAAAATATAATCTAATAATATAAATATATTAGATTAAAAAGTGGTTTTGAATAAAAATACAACATTTTTCACTATTCATTAAACATGAACTTTATCGAAAAATTCCAAAAATTTACAAAAAACTAAATTTTGATGTACTGATTCTAAAGAAGAATTTTATTTGGTCCGATATAATGTATAATAGTGACCCAAACTATATTAAATAGGTTTCACCATCAAAAGGCGATAAATCGACCTTTTAGTGAATTTTTGAGTATTTATGCTTAAAATTGAATTCTTTTCTTATTTTAAGCCTTTATCTTTTATTGGATAAATGTAAAAACAATTAACAAATATATAAAATCATATTTTAGTTATTTCTATTCATTCCATCCAATACAATGGCTAGGCGTTAACTACCATTTAAAATAATATTATTTTATTATTAGAGTGGAATGTAAGATTTCAAAGAAACTCGTTGTTGCGTATTGGGTACTCCATTGAGGATAGCATTCAATTTAAAGAAATATTAATATTTTATGCACAAATATGGATAAATATAAAAATTTAATATTCTTTATTTACCTAGTGTGTTACAGATTAGATAATATGGTTTTGATGGAATAGAGTTTTCTAACCGAAGAGAGAGGGAAATTCAGAATTTCTTAAAAACAGCTTATTGATCAAATTATGTAACAAAGAGTAGAAAAATGGTATCCTTACTTGGATATATCATTAACATACAAGGGATAAGAAAATTATTTAGAGTTTTCAAGATATGTATAATAATATTTTATCAATGAAAGAATAATCATAAACAATCGTGATAAACAATGAGATTGTTTCAATAAACTATTACCTCTTTGTAAATTTTAATCATACTCCAAAATATAGAAAATTAAATTAAATAAAGAATTAAATATGATTTTTATATGGATATTCATGATATAAAATTTCATATGGAAGTATATAATCATTGATAAATATTTCTGGCTCATAAAAAAATATGTGTCTCAATGATGGAAAGTTGAGACAAAACTGTCTTACTGATTTGGATACTTTTAAAAAATTAACCCAAAAAAATAAAGATCATAGAATGGATATTTAAATAAATATTTATTTAATACTATTTTCATATAATAAAGTAATGGTTAGTATACACACCACACAAATTTAATGAGTAGTGAATAAGGCATGAATGTCATGAAAATAAAAAGTGAGATTAAATTCTCTTACCTTATGTCTTAACTCTCATCGTAATGGGTCCAACATACTGTATAATAAAAAAAGGTTATAATTAATCTAAAAAGAACCATATTATTATATCTAATACCATATATGTTTTGATTATTTCTTTATATTACCTTATTGTAAACAATTTTATGGTAGGGCTTCACTTAGGGTAATTACCACTTTGTTCTTCACATCTGTATTAATTTGTTATATATTTTGTACTTATAAATATATAATTTTTTAAATAATGTAAAATATGATATAAATATATATTAATATTCATTTTATAAGTATTGTAAAAAACTATAGAATATAGAATTATTAAAATGGATTACACTATTCATGGAGATGGTAAGTTGTACGTATGCATGAACGCTGCATCTATTTTATTAATGTATTGAAAGAAATAATTTAAATGAAATATATATATATATATATATATGTATATATTATAATTACAGTGTCATTATTATTTCATTTATATAATATAACTCCACTAAACTCATCCCTAAATTATTTGTAAGGTGTGAATGAATGAAATCATTTTGTGGTAGCATTTGTTCATACATCTTGAAATGAAATTATTGTATTTACACCAAAGGGAACGTATAAATATATAGGTATTAAAAAAATAATATAAACTTAAAAACATAATAAATACAGTATTTGAAATATATAAATATAGTATCCATCATAATTTCCACTATGATATGTAATAAAGGAATAATGAATAATCATCATTTCGGGAGGCGGTAGTTCGCCGTACATATGAAAAAAATGGTTGTTACCTATTAAATGAAAGTGTGTATAAGTTTTGTTCAATCCATTATCATAGAGTATATTTACTATACTATTTATTTTTTATAAACATGTAATAAAGTGATTTAAGGTGGTAGGGAATGAAAATAAAAGAACACATTTTGAGGGAGGGTGTTACATCTTAATTGGGTAAATCCTTTTAGATTACATAAAATGTATTCCTTAAAAGGTTTTATGCCTAGAGGTAGGTTTCAAGGAGGATTTTAGAGTGTTTTGGAGGATATTGGAGTGGATATTGGACTAACATAAGTGTTTTTTAGGTGCTAAGAAATTAGGGGAGATGATGCCAATTTATATTGGAGGATGAGAGACACTTTTGTAAATCTTTAGAAAATGAATTAATCCCACGTTTTCCCAAAGTAATGTTGATCCAGTAATTTTAATAAGTATATAAAAGGGACGTTAGGTTTGTAATATTTCTATAAAATTGATTTTGGACTATTTCATAGGTCATTTTGGGGCTTATGTTTAATGTTGAGTCCTTTGTTAGGCGAAGTTTTCTCTTAATCATTAAAATTAATTTTAATTACATTCATTAATATTTTTGCTGAAAAACTATGTTAAACAAATTATAAATTATATATTTTGATTATTAGTAAAATTTAATACCTTATTAGAAAATATAATAATAGAATTGGTAGAAATTAATTTAAATTCAATCCTGGTGATAGGAGGACAATTCATGTTTTTAAAAGAAAAAACATTCAAATGTTTTCTATGATTTTGTATTCAAAATCAATGTCAAATTGATTAAGATGGGATAAATTAGATTATTTTATAACCATTTTATGTAATTAAACATTATAAATAATTAAAAATATAATTTAATCATGTAAATAAATTAGATTAAAAAGAAGTTTTTAATAATAATTCAATATTTTTCCCTATTCATGAAAATATGAAAATTCACAGTAAAATACAAAATATTCACCCTTATAAAATTTTTATGTTCTAATATCATTGATTATGTTTATTTTGGAAAATAATATTTATAAATTATCACAAAATTGGATTTAAAATAAGATTTCCATTAAAATGTGGTGAAAGACCCTCAATAAAAATATTGGGTTTTTCTGTGTTTAATTGGGTTTCTTCCTATCTAATGTTTATTAAATATATAGGATAAATTTTAAAAAATATCTAATTGGATATATAGTATATATATGAAATTAATATATGTCACTAATTGTAATTATTTTAATCTATTATGACAATATAGATTTGTGAGCATAAAAAATTCTCTAAAAAAATTCCCTTTAAGTTAAATTAGTTCTTAAATATTTTTTAATTCATTTATAAATAATGAAATAAACCATGTATTTTCATATTTTATTTAATAATATTCACAAATTTCAACTTAACATCTAGTTTATATCTTATTAATTTAAATTTTAATATTTTTAAAAATATTTTTTTGGTAACAATTGATCTTGCATGTTTTGAAATCTATCAAGGAAATTCAGTATTACAAGTAATGTATGCTAACCATAGTGTTCTATATAGAGAAATATAAGATTTATGTTCAGTGTATTGTTTTATTAATATGTCATTGTGTAAAATGTAAGATAATCATGGTTATTTATTATAAAATAAACTATTTTCAATTTTCTGAGAGATTCTAAATATCAAAAATAATAAATTAATTCAAAAACAATATCTTATAAAATCTCATGGTGTTACATATACCTGAGAAATAATTCTATATAAAATTTTTATAAAACATAAAAAATCTATCTAAGATGTGTAAAAGTAGATATATGGTCAGAAATGACTTTAGATCATCCTTCTAGGATATCCTCTATCTACTACATACTAAATAACTTTCATTACAAAATAAATCCACCATGATCCAGTAGAATTATCAAAAAGAACATACCAATAATTATCAATGTAAATTGTTAAAAATGAGTATATAAAATAATATAAGAGTGGGTTTAAGTAAAATTAAATCAATTTTTAAAATTCCCAAAAAATATGCCTCATCATGAAGGTCAACTAGAGGAATATAGAAAGTGATATGTCTTGAAATTGTTCTCCTCGACACCTTGAACATCCTAAAACCAAATGGTAAATGGACCTGAAATGTTATGTCATAACCATTTTAAAAATAGAAGTAAACTAATCATATAATAACATATATTGGTAATGGTATGATTCTATTTTCAGGGAAATAATCACAACATTGCCTCAGGGTTCCTTGAATAACGCCACACCCTTAGCCAGATATCACAAACCCAATGAACTTCCATCATAGAATGACCACGCTTATCAATTTTTTTCATATCCCCTTTATTTAGAATAAATATTTTGAGTCCTTTTCATCAATTAAATGGACTCTTCCATACATCGTGTCCCCCACCTAATTTCAATGGCCTCTATGATGCATGATACAAAGACTCCGCTTATACCAACCTCTATGACATAGCCCATGGGTAATAGATCAACATAATTACACATTATAAATAAAACATGGATGTATGTATGGGTTACCAAGATCCATATATATGAGTCACCACCATGTTGTGATACCCCTATTCATGATATGACCTCCATACAAAAGGATCCCTTCACTATCAAAATCCCTTTAAAAAAAATCATACCATGACACACACATGAAATTAATTGATTTGATTCCTCTATATTATTGTTCTTGTATGACCACCCATGATCCCTTCATCGTCCCCTCACCATGGAATTTCCTCACCTACTTAGGAAAAAAGAGCCCCTTGTAGAAAAAAAATTACTGGGTTGCATTGACCACATTATGAAACTCACTTGAACAATCTGAACACCTCACATACCTTTGATCTCTTCCAAAAACATATCTTTATGATGTTTTAAACCTTTTAATCTCAATTTGACCCTCAATTATTAAATTATACCTTTCCATAACATAATAAATACAATTTCCTACAGAATTTCAAAACCCTTAATGAAATAGGGTTTTACCATAGGTAGTTTAATTATTAAATAAATATATTTTGTTGATTAAAAAATAAAAAATATATTTAAAAACCATACAATATTTTTTTAATTATTTTGGTTAAGAAATTTTCATGAATAAAAATATTTCTACTCTAACTTGATCCAATAAGGATTTTTCTGGTTTGGATGTCTTGAGTCATTAGAGTGTATCCATAGTCTATTTATATTTATATTTCCCTAAACATTGATTATATAATAAAAGAATAATTTAGTGTATTTTCTTATATTTTTTATATAAAGATAATAATTTTATGAAATTACATATGGAAATTGTCAAACAATTTATTATCATATTTGAATTTATTTTTACATTTCAATATAATTATTGTGAATATTAACATGTCAAAGGTAAAAATAAAGAGATAGAATACATAAGGGGATTAATAAAACATTAATTGTTATGAGGTATTGGGTTTTTTAAATCTATTTATGTTATTGTAATATTGAAGTAGGAATCATTAAAGAGTATTTTTGATGTTAAGAATTTATTTTTATTGAATACATTATCCAAAATTTAAACCTTTTTTATTATTATTTTATGTTGTATATATAATTTATATTATGAATAAACTATAGAATGTTAATTTATTTGGAATATATTTTTATAATTTTAATTTAATTTTTCACGGACATATAGTCAATATTTTTAGTCACATTCATTATTTAATATTCAAGAAAAAGTATAATGAACCCTTAAAGATATTGGTGAATTAATGTTATCAATTTTTCCCCATCTCTGTTTTTTAGATTTCTCTATTAATACAAAATATTCTATGTGTTGAATTATAGATTTCAATTTTTATATATTCATTAAATATCACCCTTTTGTATAATTTATGTCAATAACAATGAAACACATGAATTTTTACAATGTTGTCCCCAATTTTGGAGGAAGAAAACATTGTTTCAAAAGTTTATCAACCATATTATATATAATATTCTCATATCATAATGCATGTTATAATGATTTCAATGATGTTTCAACCTTCACACCTTTTAAATATACCCCAATTATCTACAAAACTCTCACTATATCTACAGGAATACACTATGCTTTAACAATACAAAATGGTGTTATTTTGGTGACAAATATCCTTATATAAAAGTAGGGAATTATATAAGTAATTAAGGGAATTATTTTATGAATATATGAATGAAAAGGTAATATAAAATAAAAATATACCTTCTTCTACTTGAAGAATTCATGAAAACACTTTTTTAAATCGTGCATGAATAACTCACGCATCACAACATGAATCTTCATTGTTTATTTGTTTAGTTTTATATATTATAAAAATGAACATTATAATGTATTACTGAAAAAAACTAATTTATATTTCTTCCTCTAACATTTTGGTCTATATTGTGTTCTTTAGAATCATCTATCATTTACTATATCTCATTTTGGTTTCCAATTTCTCATCATATCATATTTTTTCAGATACTATATACGCACATTTTAATTCAAAAAAAAACTCATACAAAATACTCCTTACCCAATCAATTATATTTTATATTCATCAAATAATATATAAAAAAAGATATATCATGATCATAACTCCATAGATATCTCCCTAGATTTCATATTTTTTACATTCATTTGAATCAACATTTAATGGTTTGTAGGAAACATGGTTAACTATACCATATTAAAATAATTTAAATTTTATTATAAAAAAATATCATATTAATGAGTTTAATGATACCAATATTAATTAATCTAAATAATTTAATTAATTTAAATCAATTAAAAATAAATAAATAATAACAAATTGTTTTTTTCATAATTCCCCCACAAAAAGTAATTTGAAATATCACATATTTCAATAAAATTTTAACCTATAATTTTTAATAATTGGAATAAGTTATTATAAATGAAATAATAATTGATAAATTATTATTTATATCTTATAAAATAATATATAAAAGAAAATTTATTCAAATATTAGTTCCTTGGTCACATAGAGTTTGTTTTCATCTTACAACCTTCTTGGATTCAAAATATAATGAAAATATGTTTTGTACCATATTTTAATAAAAAATATGTTCACAATTTATCTTAAATGAAATTATATTTTTTCAAACTAAGAATTATATGTTTTTAACCTCTAGTTTTAATTCTCACAACTTGTATCTAATTTTGAATTTTCACATTCTCAAAATAGTATTATATTCACTTAATTGTGTGTGAATTTTTGAATTATAAAATACATTTTAGTTTTAGAAATCAATATCCATCCATAAAAAAATTTATATTGTATCATGGTTGTATGTCCTTGTTTAGTTTCTTAAAAGTTTCAATATGTCTCTGTAGGACTAGTAACTTCATCTTCCTATGGTATTATAATAATTGATATTTTAATTGAATGTATGTTTTGGCTATACCCCCGTCCTTCTCATTTTTTATTCTTCCCTCTATATTTTATCCTCCTTAAGATATATTTGTACATGATCTTTATAGTGAGAATAGGTCAAAGAAATATATATATAATGTACTCATACATTTTATAAAAAAACTAAAACATTTATTTCATCATTTAACAAGTGTTATTTTATGTTTTTATGGCTTGTTATACTGTAATTTATTCAATACTAATTACATCACTTTTTATCCTATATAAATACTTAAGAATCTCTATATCATGTATGAGTGTACCCTATACTCATAATATATCTATTCCATGAAAGTTTATATTTTATTAAATCAAATAAATTAATTATTCACAAATTTGGAACACTCTTAAAAATTCATTTAGACATCCAAATTCTAAATTTATTTTGACAGGTCATGGATGGATTTTTTCAGCCATTATTTGTTTCCATATACTATTGGATTTAATTGGTCTTATTATAGTTGTTTTTATATTCACTATCATGATTTTATACACCTATTTAAAATTTGATATATCTCGTAAAGTGTCAATATCCATGAACTCAGTACTTTTAAAAAAAATTATGCATAGAATTGAATAGGATATTACTTATATATTAACTACATACATGCCTTATATTACTCATAGGTTGATACCATTATGTCATTTTAACTCATAAAATTGAATTAACTAATCATAAATTTTATCCATGGATTCGGAATTCATTATTCATCATGGTTTTAGAAATTTAATTAGATCTTATTCATGGGTATTTATATTCCCTTGAACACAGTCAAACTATTTTTTAGCATTGGAAAATTTTATTCTATGTCTCAAAATTAGAATTAATGGATTCATTTTTATTCCTTGCCACTCTATAAGTATTTATATATAAGTTTATATTTTTTTATAAATCTGTGTTTTTTATCTGAAAATTATTTTTATAATAAGAGAATATGTCCTTTAACTAAATAATTTTTTATCATTTGAATTTATGATTTTACTGATGAAAATATATATCTCTACCAACTCAAATAATAAAACATAGATGTAATGAATCATTAAAATTATACTTTAATCCTTAACCAAAAAATAATTTGAAAATAAATTTTATATGAATTTCAATATTATAATTTTAGACATCGATATATTGTATTGTTATGTGAATTTTTTCACATATTCGTATAATACAACTCTATGATTTACCCATATTTTACATATATAAAATTCTAATGAGACATATATTAATTATTAATTTCTTATAAAATTGCATCAATATATCTTTAGAAAGGAATTTAGAGTATTTTTTTAAATCACCCTCATAGATTGAGATTTAATATCCTCTAGGTAATTATTCATATAAAAAAGTATTTAATTCATTATTTTGAGATACAAATGAATTTTTAAAATATTATTATATATCCATGATATCATTATAGTTTTTCCTTAATTTATTTTCTTCTTTAAATAAATGATTTATTTTTTATGCTTTTTAATCTAACGTCTCTATTGAAAATGGTAATTTATTATTTTTGTAATTGTTAACATTAAGTCTATTCTTTCCATGATATTTTTTCATTGAATTTTCATCCATATTAGAAACCCTAGTCTTATCATTTTTCCCCCTACTATTTATAGATGTATTTTTCATTGATGATTTGTTTTACAACACATTAAACAACATTATCAAAGGTAAATTTCAATTAAAATTGTATTATTATCATTGATTATAAAAGAAAACTATTTTTTAAATATTTATATTTTTTATTTATAAATATAGATATCAAATATATATTTAAAATAATATAAATTACACATTGAGAAATATAAATTCCCATTTTTACAATCTCTTATAATTTTTGTTTGAAGTGAAAAAAGACAACAACATGAACTATTTAAATATATTCTTAAATAATTTGGTACAATATTTGAAGAACATAGTTATACCAAATATTGAATAATATTCCAAATATAAATCATATATAGACATTAACTCATGATATCATTAGTCCCAGATAAATAAATTTTAATCATTGTGTTGGGGGTATAACAGTGGTAGATGACTAATTTAATTTTTTTTCCTTTTTTCAATCATCATGATATCTTTTTTATTTCATTCTTGGATCAATATATAAACTAATGTTTTTGTAATATATCTATTTAGTAAGAAACAAAAAAAAATTATTTACATGTTTTAATTACTCTAAAAAACTAAAATTGAATCTTAAAAAACCCAAATCAGCATAATCAACGAAAGACTGACTATAAATCCTCACAATACCAAATCAATGATAAATGTGGTTAAATCCATTCCAATATTCACCCATACGTAAGAAAAACAATTACACCAATTTAATAACATAAATGATGGAAAATATCAACCAAAATCAACAATACTACTAATTAAATACATGGGGGAACATACCAAATGTTGAATAATAAATGGATAATTTATTACCACCTCTCAAAAAATCCTTTAATAGTTGCACATGAAATCCCCATAAATCGAGATGATTTCCCAATGCCCATGTGAAATAATTTCCATGTAATCCTAGATTATTGACCGAGAATCTAAGCAAGGAAAAATAATAGAAACATTGTAAGAGTTGTAGAGATCTTACCATGATATATATTGATGAACCACTCTTAAAAAAACTAGATTAAATGAGACCCATTTAGGAAAAATAGGCACCAAGGGGGGTAAATGTGAGATCAAAGAGGGATATATTGATATTTCTCATGTGTCTAGAGGTCGAGAAACCCAATGAGACCAATTATGAGCCCCTAGAAAATTAATAGGACCCTAAAATATTCACCAATTTATTATTAGTGGCATGATCCTTGGTGTATATGGTGTGATTCTCCCTTTCCCTAGTTTTACTGTGGTATGACCATCAGGGTCATAGCACAGCTAGTCCCACAAAAAAAGCCAAATAATTTGCTATCATCAATCATGGTTTGATCCTTCTTTAATAATTGTGTGACTATTATAATCTTGTAATTTTGTTTTTTTGAAGGTTTTAAATTGTATAAAATCGATGTAAAATGTGAATTATTTAGCGGTTTTATTACTGATTAATTATATGTTTATCACCCCCATATTTTGAATATAATAAATTTTCAAATAATGATTTTAAATTATCGAATTATTTGTATTACCTCATAAAAGAACCTTGTTATTGGTATAAAGTACATTATTTTCTTCTACTTAGAAATGTCTTTATTAAAGGTAATTTTGATCACATAATTTTTATTCAAATAATTTTTAATTATATTTTAATTATGAAAATTTATGGTGATGATATTTTTTTTCCTTACTCTAGTGAATTTATTTGAAATTATTTTTCTAATTTTTTTAATTCGAGTTTGAAATGAGAATAATGGTAAAATTAATTTTATTTAATGAACATTACATTTCTCAATGGATAAACTGATAACTTCTTTAATAAATTTAATTATTCTAATGATTCGGTTAAATGGAATGCTCTTCATTCTTGTATGTCTATGAATAATCCATTGATTACTAGTTGCAAATTTCATTTTGATACATATATTAAATCTATAGATATTAATTTTTATAGAGTCAGGATAGTTAATATGAATTATTTAACTAAATCTGTACCATATATCATGTTTAGGGTTTGTTTATGTGAATGATTTCAAGATAATCCTAAAGATATTTATATAAAATATTTGAATAAAATAATAATATATGTTAAAGAAACTATTTACTATGATTTATTTAATAAAAAACACAAAT
Organism: Viscum album; assembly: GCA_963277665.1. Classification (NCBI taxonomy): domain Eukaryota; kingdom Viridiplantae; phylum Streptophyta; class Magnoliopsida; order Santalales; family Viscaceae; genus Viscum; species Viscum album. Next base: position 1,825,058,673 of record OY728137.1, on the reverse strand, counting down.
GTTTTGATTTAATATCCAATTCAAAATCAGATTTTGGAGGCAGTATAGTTGAATGAAAAATAACATTTTGTATCTTTCATGTTCATAGATAATTTTAATTTCATTGTCTTATAAGAATAAATTATTTTTTTATCTGTCTACAGAAAAATAAGATTAAATATCTTCTACTTGTTGTTAAGAATAAATTTTATGGTATAGACATATTTTAGGTGATTTTGGTATCTATATTGATAAATTTCTTATTTATTATAATAAAACATTTGAATTTTAATTTTTTTTAAAATCTTTTATAAAATTCTAGAGAACATCTTATTGATCATATGATTACTTTTATTATGGATCATGTGAATTAGTGTGACATTGTTTTGGAATTTATCTCAATCAAGAATTAGCTTGAATAAATCTTTACTAAAGCTTTGGAATTTTCTGAATTTCAGAAAATTAAATTCAGGCATGGTATATTAGATATTTAGTTTGAAACTTTTAATATGATTTTTCTAGCTTAACGTAATATGAATTTTTTAAGGGGTAGTTTCCATGTTTTCCAAATCCTTAAATATATATTTTATAATAATTATCATTTTAAAAAATTTCAAAAATGGGGACAATTTTGAAGAAGATCATTTCAATTTAACAATTTTCAAAAATGGGGATTTTTTTGGGTTTTTTGTTTGTTGTTTATATTTTATGTTTTTGAATATTCCAACGCCTATCATTATTTTATTTCAAAAATATTTCGTAAATTCTATCTATATTTTTATTATATATTGAGTTATAATGATTCTAATTTTGTAAGTACAAATTAATATGAAATATAAGTTGTTTTTTAACATTTATTTAACTATAATAATGTATTAATAAATCACAAGAATATTCATATGTTTGTCTGAACATTCAACATGACTTTATTTGTATTTATAATATTTATTTTATGGTGTTTTAAATATATTTTATTTATTCGATTATAATTTATGTTATATAGATTGGTTATTCATTAATAGTTTTCTTTTGAATGTAGAATTTAATTATTTTCATTTCATTAAATAAATTCTAATTATATTTTTTTGATTAATTTCTATAAATATTGTCTAATTTATATGGAATAGTTCTTGAATTATAGAGTTTAAGAAGTATATTATCTCTTATTTTTTATTTAAAACATTGGAGATAGACATATAAATCTCAAAATAAATTTTATTTTAAACCAAATACATATATCTACATTTAATTCATGTACAATAATGGATAAAAATATAGTTTAGATACTATATAATTGGATGAATATCTGCAACTTCTTTAGTGTTTTTTTATATATTTTTAGTTCATATTTTTCATAGTTTTTAGATGATATATTACTATATATGAGTATAATTGAAGCACTATATTTTCAATTGAATGTATCTAAAAAATATATATTTAATTACTGTAGAACTTTTTTAGATTCATTTGTTTAATGAGTCTAAAAATGAATAATATTTTCTAAAATCAAGATGAATTCCATTCTTTGACATTGTTTTTCCAAACCTACCACATGTGAAAACATACCTACTGTGATCCTCTTAAGTACCTACCATGAATATTATTCCATAGGGACTGTATGAGGATTTATTGTGACCATGAATTTTGTCACCAACTGAATGTACATACCATGACTATGAGTGAATTTTTCATGGATAGTATGTATACCTATCATGATGTATTGAAACCTACCATAGGAAGCAATTGATATTACTACATGAGGGATTACCTACCACAAGACCAATATAAACCAACTTAGAAGCAATGTGTACCTACCATTAGTTATAATAAGCTAGCCATATAATAATTTTATTTAATTCATAAATTATCATTTAATGTTTTCAAATGGTTGGTATAACGATAGTGCATTTATAGTCAGTGTACCTTTTTTACGTAATATCCACCCACCACAAGTAATTTTTATGTGACTGTACACTGTTCATGTAGTTATTATAATGATCGTATAGTATATATTTTTTATCACTGTTATTATACTGAACTCATGAAAATGTGAACCAACCAAATGACATGGAAATTTAACCAACCTAAGAAGAATTTGGTGTATATAGTCACTTTTATCTATAATTATTTTTTCTAAAATTTGAATTTTTAAACATGATCCATTTTTTATCATTTATAAAATCATTAAATACATACTCATATTAAATTTTTAATTTTTTTATTATTTTATAATGTTTATATACATTATATATAATCCCAAAAAACCGACTTTAAATTATTTTAACAAATTTTTGGATATGTATTAATTTGATCTTAATTCATGCACACACTTATAGAAAATATTTTAAATATTTAATTTTTTTTTATTTTTTGGTCTTAAATTTTTTAAATTAATATTTAGTGCTGAAAAACTTATTCAAACCTATTTAGTGCTATTTAATGTAGTGTATATATGTTGTAAATAATTATTAAATGCTTGTAATTATAACTTATGTACATGTTATAATATAAATAGGTAGAGTATCTTATGATATTCATGGGATTGTGTTGACATATAATTTTAGAGTCTCATTGAAAATTTTAATAGTGAATTAAAATTTGTTTGAATTGATCTTTATCTTTTTAATTAAATTTTGTTTATGATTATAAAATATGATCATTTATACTCTACTAGATAATTATTTGTTTGGAAATTTTAATTATTTTACATAGTTGGATATTGGTGTTATTATTTGTAAAAACCTATTTACAGTCTCAGGAATCATTCAAAATAGACACAAATATGAGTTACATGAACATGAACCTTATTAGAGAAAATGATTTGGGATGAAACATGGATGTGTTTTACCTATTGAATTATGTTTTGATCTACTGAAAAGTAAACCAAGTGTTGAAAAAAAACAGCTACTATTTATACTCCCTTGTAGGGAAAACTATATACCCATCTCAAAAACTAAAACTTATTCTTTCTTCATTTTTCTACAACTATCTATTTTATTCTAGTGTTTTGAGTCTTTAAAAATTCTTACCCTCTCCTACATTACCTCTCACTTTTTTTATGATTGTAAAGTCAAAATAATTCATCTTCTCTTCCTTAGGTTGTGATTCATAAAATCTAAAGTCAGGACTTTTCGATTTATGATTCATATTGTCCAAAGTCATTGTTGTATTTGTGGTGTGACTACCCATTCAAATTTCAATGTTATAATGTGGTTAACCCATCACATTATAGAACACGATTCTATAACCAAGTTATGAATCTAATTGAAAATTCATATTCGTACACCATTTTACCTTACTTAGTAGAGTGGTATAGGAGATGAATTGGTCTTCCTTGGACCAAACAGCTATAAAATCATCATTGTGTTATTTTTATGATTTCTACTATAAATTAACCCTACTAATTAACTTATATAATTATAATAAATAATTAATAAATTTTATTAAAAAAATTAATCTATTATATTCACCCTTATAGATCATCTTTCATTTTCCTTTGGAATGTAACATCTTAAAATATCAAACATGCTATCACTATTCAACTCCAACCAAGACACATTAATACACTATATTTTCTCTAAAATAACATTCTAATCCTTACACTATCTCAACTATGTCATGGTAAATTTTCATGCTTTCCTTTCCACCTCTACACATAAAATTTCATGTTGAAAAAATAATTAGTTATTATTGAATTGACATCACTATAATGGCTTGGTTTCTCCTATTGATGCATCACCACACCACCCAATCATGATATCTCACCTAATAAAATAAATCTAATATTTTTACTCCTACACTAAATCTTGAACTCAATATATAGTAGATTTCCATTGTTGGATCATTAATTGACTAATCTAAATGTCACTCTCTACCAATGAGCACCAATGCGCCACATATCTGAATCACTCTCATATCACAGAAAAATAATCCTAGGCCTATGGCCAAAACCCAGACCCCATATTTCAGTACACAAAGATACAATATCTGGTATTTTATATCAAACCATACACATGACATATATCCACTCACTATAATCAAGATGATCTCTTATATTACCTCACTCCAGTTTCACAATTCTGATGATTATTACACCATAATAATAACTTATCTATAACCCATAAAATATTCTATATCATTATAGTATCATTGTAATATCCGTAATGAAAAACCTCTTAAAAATATAACAATATACCTATAGGGTTATCAACTACATCAATAAATCTTAAAATGATAAAATAATAATGATCTTTATGCCTCCATGAATATTTTACTTCCCACTGTATGACTCCACCAAATGTGGCTAATAATATGTAATTGTTCTCCCCACCATCAAAATAGGTTTCGATTTTTGATTAAAATATAAAATGGTATAACCCTTGAACCCGCCAACACAAAACAGGAAAATAAATCCAAAAAACCATATCTATATGCAATCCCATCATAAGAGACTCTATAGAAACATCCATTATATTCCCACTAAACACATGAATAAACCAATCAAGTCACTCATATTCATCCTTTTAAAAAACTGTAGTTTATACATTCATTAATTTATTTTGCTCAATATCAAACCAAGATTAACACACCAACAAACCACACTTATAACTTTCCAGGAAGACATTGCACAGAATCCAAGAACACCATTCAAACATATATGTTACACATGGCCATAAAACCCATAATTTAAGAGATATGATTTAAATAGGTAGAAAACTATTTATTTAAAAATAAAAATAACATTTTACAAAGACAAAAAAACTAACTGAATTGATTAACTCCAATTGTCTTTTAAGAATTTTGAAAAAAAACTAAAATCCCTACAATCCCTAACATATCCATTAATTTTTTGAAAAACACTCATGATTTCAAAAACCAAGTTTAAACCATATTTGAAAAACCACTTTATATATATTCCTCTAAACCAATAAAATCTCAATCATTTCAATATCACCTTATCCATTAACCATTATATGTAAAACTGACTTATATAACCATTTCACACACAAACCTCCCACTATAACATGAGTTTTCCTTCAAAATCAATGTTCCATAAAAATAGGTTTTCTAAAACCCAAATTATTTTAAAAAACATTACCTTATGGTATCCCAACAATCACCATATTAATCATTTTAGCATTCTCCTTTAATAATTTTTCATAAAGTAAATTCTTAGAATATAATCAAGAAAACACCAATTATATAATAATTTACTTTAATTACTAATATACTTCAGTGATGGAACATGAAATTACACCTCCTATATGTGTATGTTTTATTCCCTAAGAATTACACTATAATCATTCATGAAAAAAATTCTAGATCTTTGTTGAGATGTATGACTCATCTCAAGTCTCATACATTTCATACTGTGATTATCAATATGATATTCCCCCATCACACACATAATTGCACCTTGTCTCAACTCTATTGATCTTGAGGAAATGAGTGTTTCAATATATTTCAGGTTGACTAGGAATGTTCCCAATATAGAAACTTGTCTTTATAACCTGATTAACCCTATAACCAACACTATCCCATACCAAAACAAACCTTGAGGACATTTTATAACACATCACCCCAGATCTCAAAAACAGAACCTGGGTGGGGATGCAATATATCTAAAGGAGAGACTCCCTGTTTTTCACAGGATTCTAAAATACATCAAGGGAATATCAAAAATATGTAGAAGATATTCTCTCTAAAATAAATTATAGGGATTATGCTCAAATATCATTAAAAGTCGACATTACAAATGAATAATTTGGGAATACCAAAAACATGTAGATATAAAAGAGGGTGTCAATAGGTCCCAGATAATCATATATATTAATAATTGTGTGTGTGTATATATGATACAATAATACATAACGAAGTATATGAACTATCAAAACATTAATAATTAAAATAGAAATCGAATAACTAAATGGAACAATTGCCTTTACATAAGAAAAAAATGAAAAGTAACTAAATGAACTCTAACTTAGCTCATGTAATCATATTTCTGTATTCATAGACTCTATAACCTGCTAACATCCCAAAGAAAATCCTGAATTATACACATGTATAAATAAACCGATTCCATGCTTAATGAACTAATTGGAGTCCTCGATGCTTTAACTAAAATGAGTGATGCTGTGATAAAATGGATGTGCATAAAATACAAATAAGGTTCACATTTTTCGGTGTAGAACACACCTGATTAGATGAATAGCACACATGATACAAAAAATAATATAATTAAGTTAATCGTGAGATAAACAAGACCTAAAGATTTCTAATCCTATCTAATTTCACTCCATTTTTAAAGGAAGTGAGTCTCATAACAGAAAAATCTAGAACCCATACCAAATGATTCAAGTTAGGGTATTTAAACAAGTCTAAATCAACAATATAAGACTATGGGTAGGGTTCCACACAATACTCAAACTATACCCAAAGAGGTACAGTAGGGTGTCCAGTCATGTCTTGACTCATTACTTCTCACTCATAATGGTTATGTGTTAAATATCGGGGTCATACCTTCTCACTCAATGGATGGTTCACATGAAGTACCCAAGATATCCATTCAATCTGAAGGGTGTTCACACATCTCATCTAAAGAGACATATAAATACTAATGTATTGCCAAAAAATAACACATAATTAGGACCCCATCTCACCCATGGTAGTCTTACCAAATCCATATCATTCAAGGGGAGGATATTCCATAAGATCCATTCCCCCCAAACTATGATCTATGCGTGGGTAACTTAAGACCATGTTTGACACATCTAATCATCCATATTTCACTGACATGTGAACATTTAGTTACCTCATCCATACGAATTAAATAATTTATGCATCATCGAAATCATATCATGTGTATAAGGGAATCTTCTAGGGTCCATCAATCATGTATCATACTTATAAGGTTCAACCTCAACACCAAAACCTAACATGGGCTTCAATAGGAACCATCATTATGGTCCAACACACACAATTCATAATTAACATCCAATAATATTCAAATAAGTTATTCAAATAATTTTCCAATCAAAATCCGTCATACTTTAAAAAATAATGCATTTATGATATGTGGTCAATATACTAAAACATATCAACTAGCCCTCTCTTTATTTAATTGGAAAAGAAGTCAAAATCCACTTATAAAATAAATTTTTTAAGTAATAACATGTCATCTTACTCATGCTAAGAAAAGTTTCTAAATTATAATCAAAACAATGTTATAAAAAACCATCATTAATAATGAATTGATATCTCAAAACACATTCTCATGATCACCCAATTTCCTTAGAAATTGTATTTTAATGTAATTATCTTCTTAAAACACATTTTTTAAAATAAAACAATTATTCTTTGAAATTGAACTCATTCCACAAAAGAAATTATAAAATGGGAAACTGATACTCATTTGTATAAGTCACTATCATTAAACCGAGATGAAATATATATGGTTAATATTTATTATTATGCTGATTTTGGTCTATCCCAATATATTTGTGGTAACACATATTTCATGAAACATTATGAAAATAATAAAAATGATGACACGTGAACCTAAAATATAAATTCTTAAAGACGTACAATAATGTAAATTCCACATACCTAAGACAATGGTCTTTGAAATATATTAATCATAAATGGACCTCATATTATTCAATAAGAACCGTTTTATCAATTATCATCAATGCAATAAACTAAAAATTGATAAAAACATGTTCCTATAACTGATGAAAAACTCAAATGGAAACCATATGACAATGAAACCATCAGAAACACGCTATGGTCCACTACTAACACAAACAATAATCTAATATAACAAATTACCACAACTAAATACCCTAATCGATGGATAATTTAACCCAAAAAAATAATAAAAACATAATTATTTTTACAATGAAACATAAGTCATGGAAAATTATAATTGATATCTCGATTACCAATTATTGTGATGTTATCTTTAAGAAACACATTAAATTCCCATGAAGTGGGATTATTTCATTGTGATCTTGTGAAATTATCTCCCAAAAACACAATAACACTGACCAAAAATAAGGGTAAATGAATATGACTAACAACAGGAATATTTTGAGGGACCCTACCGTGATTCCAATGGTTGAACCACTCCCGAATAATATAAATTAAAGGAGGACATAGGGGGGTGAAGGAATTATCCCTGATGGGTCCTCCACTCATCCCTGCATATATAGAGACCAAGCTTCCCAACTTAGTTCTAAATAACTCTTATAACATTACCATAATTCCCATAAAAATGAAACCAATGTGAACTCAAATTATGACCCTAGTTGGCTCAACCCAATTCCTTCTTTTACTCCAAAAAACCATACTGCGAATATCTGGGTCATGAATTGATCAAACCCAAAAATGGTTCTGACCCTCAACCATATATCATGATAGTTTGATCCTTCCCTCCTCATAGTACATTGTTACAAGAAAAATGGTATACTCATGAGGCCATCCCAGTACTAATTTGAGCCTCCAAGATCATGTAATGACATATTATTATATGTAAAAGTTTAGCTATGGGTCACCCTATCCGCACTCTAACCTTCACCTAGTCACAAAATTCCCATATCATGTGTAATGCTTCTGACCCTTCCTCTCAGATCCAGTTCTCATACACTCATACTCTAAAAAAATCAATGATAGAATCTGTAAAAGACAAGGTAGAACCAAACATAATAAAAAAAATAAAAAAATCATATCATATATCTAAACATACTTTTTTCGGATTAAATAAATAGAAAATTATGAAGAAATACCAACTGTTAAATCACTTGATTATTGTCCCAAATGGAAACGTTAATAATCAAATGTGAAACTAATTAATTTAAGGAAAGTATTAAATTTCACTATTATGTTTTTTCACACTCTTTATACTTAAAAACATGTCATGTGTTCTACATTTATCTGTAACATAGGTAATTAGAAACATAATAATGGGTGAGCTCAAACACTTATTAAGGGAAACATATAATTGAATAAGTCATGACAAAAAATGGAATAATAATTGTGGAATTAATTGGTAATAAACATGAATCCATAATCAATTTGAATCTAAAATAATGTTATATCCATGAAAATATATGAAAATATGGATATAAATAATATTGATCTCATACTAGTGTTATGCATAATGTTAGAAACAAAAATTCACCTATCAAGAAATTTTCCCAATTCACATTAATTTTTAACAAGAGAGTAATCGTGAAATCCTACTATCAAGATCCAACACCATGACTGTATCATTCTACATAATGAGGAATACACCAAAACCCAACCAAATATGTCTCATGAGACTGACTAATGCATCAAGAGGATATATAATTCTAATCCACATTCACCAGTTGTTTAATACCAATGCATTCAAAATAATATATAAATAATAAAAAATAAAAAAATAAATCATTATACTAATCATTTCTATTTAAATAATATAATATAGAATTAAAATAATTTTTTCCATGTTAATAAATGTGGAAACCCAGTCATAACCAGCCTGAGTAAAGAAGGTAGATGGTTATAAAATTCATAGTTAACTTTAAAATGATCATCAATATTGGAATAAAAAAAAGAAAATTTTCATAATTTTCTCCATATCAATAGAATATAATTGATTCTTGGTGAAAATAATCCAATATGAGTTTTGTAAAATTTTATGTTCATGTTGTATTGAATAAAAGTTGATGGTTTCAAAAGAACATATACTAATAGGTGATAAATATTTTTCAAAGGGTTTATAAGTTAGGAATGTATATACCCATAAATTAATGAGATATTACCACAATATAAAAAAGTAAAAAATGTACCTATCTTATAATAAATAAGTTTAAACAAATATCAAAACTCAATGAATGAATATTCAGTGACCAAAAATCCTCCTTACTAGGGAAACAACTAAATGAATAACCTATTGAATAAGAAAACATAACATTTCTAGTAAATCCCAAAGTTGTATGATTAAAATATATAAATGGGTAGTGAATATACCATAAAAAGGAAACATGGTGCAAAAAATTAATTATGTCTCATAGATATAGACATGAGACCAATAAAACCCTTTTGGATAGAGTAAGAATTTAATAAAAACCCCTTGAAGGAGGGGGAATTTAATTTAACATTAAATAAAATTTTTAAAATATAATTTAGGATATGATATCTCAAATACATAGTACATGAACCAAGTAAATGAAATTAGGTTCAAAATTCAAAAATATGTCCGAAAGAGAGGAAATTGAGATGAAAGATCTTATGGATTTAGTAATAGTTTGGATAATAATCCCTTGAGAGTTAAAAAAATATAAACTTATATACAAAAAATTAAAAGGGATTCAAGAAAATGTATCAAAAAAAATTAGTGTACACAAATCAAAAATTAAAATACATGTATAAATACAATATTTGTCTCAATTCATGGAAATTAAGATGAAAACCCTTAGAGCCTTGGGAACATTGTAACAAAATTCACATTAGAACGATAACATTAAATGGTATATTAAATATCTTTAAATATAATATAATATTGATATAAATATTTTGAATGGATGTAAAGAACTCCATAAAAAACCAAACATCTTGTAAAATATAAACATGTCCCACTGAATGGAAATTGAATCTCAAACCCTTATCCCTTGTTTGGAATATAATGAATTTAATTTAATATCATATATGAAAAATATATTAATATTAATAACTTAATTAAAAACCTAATTTTAATCCATTTTTATTAATAATTTTCATGAATATTCATTATCTCTAAAAACTGTCATTATTTTATACATTAGGTGTCTATTGGTTTGATTTTTTATATTAGTTCCGTTAAAGTGTTATCTTTTTTTATTAAATCAAGGATAATCATTAATAGGTAAATAAAGATACATTAAATAATTAGTTTTAATTATTTATGATGTTTAAAAATAGTTTTATAAAACTCGTATTCTTTATCTCTAAAGATGTAATCAATTAGAATCATGGTTTGGTGATTTTTGAGGACCGAATGGTGTTTTCTTAATTAATCAATTAATTATTGATTTAAATTAAAAAAATAATTATTCATAAATTAATATCATATTATACTAGTACTTATGTTCCAATATTTATTCATGATATAAATTCATATAATTGTTCGATCAAGAGGTTAATCAACTTAAATATGAAAAAAGGCAGATTTAATTAATGAATATATGGTTTTTTTGTAGTAATATTAATATAAAAAATCTTAATGAGCTTATTTATCTTTTATTAGTTTTATATATCATAATTATAAGTAATTATAATAATAATTAATTGATATGAAGAAACTAAACATTTGAATAAATGACTATCCTCTTTGTATGATTATTTTAAACAATTAATTTAATAATGATGATTTATTGATCATAAAAATAATATGCTATTAAATTAAACATACTAAAACTATAATGATATTATTAAAATCATATTTTCCTTTAATACCATCCTTATATCAATCCTTAAAATGGGATGAAGTAAAAAAATCATGTTATGTCATGGAGATAATAGTGTTTAAAATGCACGAACGATAGTTTTGTTTTTCTTAATGGATGTGGTCTAATAATAAATATTCATAATAACCATATACAATAAAATTATTTTATATAAATGATTAAAATGTCATTATATTAGTGTGGATATAAATTTTTTAAAGATGATAATTAAGAAGAAAGCTAAGTAGTTGATAATACTTATGACGGGGACATGAATTTTCCTTAGATGAATCCTAGAATTTAATTATTTTACGCTAAGGGAATAGGATATTGTTTTCACCAGATAATGTTATAGGGAAAGTAAAGATTCAGATTTCCAAGTAAAAACTTTGAATGGTAGGTGAGTTATAATATAGTGAATATGTAACACTTTTATAAGGGAAGGGAAGTTTTTTGTAGTAACCCTTCTATTTTCAATAACATAATGTTACTATTCATGTTTTAAAGGCTAGAAAATGGAAACAAGAGTAATGGAAAATGATTTTTTGGTCTAAAATCACACCAAAATATTCTTTTTGAAAAAACATTGGGCAATTTGATTCATTTTTTAACTTTTTCTTGTTTATGAAAACATACATTTACATTGGTAGTGATTTTCAAAATTAGTAATTAATTTTATGGAATCAATTTATTAATGAAAAATTTAATTAATTTTAGTATTATAATTAAAAATATATAAGTAATTTTATCAAATAAAATAAATATTGGTGTGAAATTTTTATTTTGAACTAAAAACACTTAATCATGTAAAATAAATTTTTATAGAAATAATGATTTTAGGATTTAAAAATATATAAATAAAATAAAATTATATTTGATAATATTTTTAATAAAATTAATTGATTTATTATAAAAAAAAGCACGAATATGTGGTTTCTAAGGCATTCTAAAAAAATATTCCATGAAAAATACTATATTCCAAAAAACAATTAAAATATTTTTTATATTAAAGTAACATTTTAATTAGTTTTACCAATTTTTTCCAAAGGTTTTCTATTTTCATATAACATATTAAAAGTATTAATTTTAATCCTTTATAATATTTTTTATTACATTATTTTTTTTAAATTTTCTAGGTTATCCTTATATATTGATAAAATCATGGAATTTATATTTTTTTAAATCCCATATTTTTTTAATAAAAAAATATTTTTATAAAATGATAAAATATTTATAATATTTAAATTTTTTTATGAGAATATAAAAGATGAAGGTAATTTTTACTAGATTAAAATAAAAAAATGTATAAAATATTTAAAAATAATAATAAAATATAATTGATAATTTTGTTTATTTGGAAAATGAAATTTTCAATTATTAGTTATTATTTTACATCATTGATATTTTCCACCATAAAAATTCATGTTAGCCCATTATTGATATAAAATATAATTTATTAATAATAATATGTTTCTTGAAATAGATATGTGTGTCTCATAAAAGAATTTTTTTTACAAAATACACTTCACCAAACCAAAAGTTGTCTTATTAGTAAATTTATGTAAACTAATTGAAATTTGTTCATATTAAAAGTATCTTTTATTTTAAATATAAATATAAATCATAATTTAATTACTCTAGTTCATTTTTATTAATTCAACAATTAGGTTTCTAGCTGTTGTACATTAATATTTATATTTTATCACAATATATCATTGTTTTATTTATGTTCAGTGTCACGTGTATAAAAATATCTGAATAAAATTGAATCACTTAATTGTAATAATATATTATAATTTTGGGGTGTTATATTATTCACCCAAAAAATGGCCTAGGAAATTTGACACATAAGATCATAGTAATTTCAAAAGGGGACTCATAATTTACCATATCATGCTAGATGATTGGGGGTTTATTTTCGATTTGTAATTTATATTATATTTTTATTATAACAATATAAAGAGACTGAAGTCATTCATAATATATCATTTAGTTATTTATTGTTTTTATATAGAGATCCCTAAGGAATAACTTTCCACAAGCACTAAAATTTTTATCTATGATAATCATATCACTAGGGATTTTCATTTTTAAATAAATACCCTATAGATAGTGAAGAAAATCATCCAATAGAACACTATAATATATTGAGTGTAAGATAACTATCATATTAATTAGTATTTATTTCATAGGTTTTTCCATCCTCATCTGATTTTTTGTGAATGTATCTCTTATTGACTCTTGGATTGGTATATCACGTCCCATAATTACTAAAAATATTTCCATTAAACCATATTTTTTTATTTTATATTTTTTCTTTCCACTTATCATATTAATTAAATTCAAATACCAACATATATCATTTAACTACCAAATTAACGATATTCCCATTCTTTTACAAACATTTTCACATTTATGAAATTTAACCAACATTATATCATCATCTTCTCGCATAATATTTCTTGTGTGTCCATATTTCTATTCCTTAGTGTTTTTCAGAATTTGATTATGTTCACATTGTTAATTATTATCCAACCATTTCTTGGGTGAATACCCATAGTTGAATTCAATCCACAACTATATTCACATTCGAGTATATAGGAAACAAAGTATTATTAGAAAAATTCACACAATCTCTACTTTACCAAAAAATTTGGATATTATCTAACACAATGAATTATCTTATACATTTTTCCGTATCATTTTTACAAAAAAATCTCTTCTCCAAATCCAAAAAAAAATATAGGAATTATTACCTGATCATAAAATCATAAACTATTATAATTGATAATATAAAACTATTATATTATGAAAAAAGTTGTCTTATTGGAAATTAAATTATTCATAGATAATATTTTAATCTACAGAGATAACTAAACCATTTCCTTGATACTAACAATGATGCACCAGACCTGTGATCCTAAATTCGGTGGTCATAAGCTCATATATTACATTAATTATTTGATACTAACTAAAAATCCCAGATAAAACCAATTTTAATTAAAAACAATAATTTCATATCTTACATTTGAAGATATTTTTAGATTTATATATTTAGATAATTATGAAAAAATTATATACTAATAAATCCCATGTTCTCTATATCTAATAATTAATTTTCTAGTCAAATATGAAACTACTTATTTTAAAAAACGAGTCTTAAAAATATCTAACAAATTATTTCACACCTGATATAATTTTAACCATTTCAAGTGTACTATATCATGCTATAAACCTGGGAAATAGAAGCAATATAAGGTGTGGGCATAAACAGTCATTAAGGGAAACATATTGTGGAATAAATCATGGAATTAACAAGGTATAAACCTTAGGGAAGGAAAATGTAATCAACAAGAATACATAATCAAGATGAAACTGAAATCATGTTATATCCTTGAAAATAAATAGAAACATGGATATAAAAAATTAATTATCTCATAATGATTTAATTTATATTTTAAGAAATAAAAAAAGAAACTATCAAGTCCTCGTTCTAATATACATTACCTACATTGAGTTTTCATTCAATAGATTCGTATATCCATGCCTTATTCCAATACACTATCCCTTTGTGGGAAGAGGCATAACCCAAAACCCAAAATTTTTAATCTCAGGATAATTTTTAAGGAATCAAAAGGATAAATAATGTATGTCCATGCCCATTACTTGTTTATGTCCATTGGATTCACCATAAGAAAAAATGAATAAAAAATACATAACAATCAATTCCATCTATCATCCATTTTTAATTAAAAATCTTATAGAATTATAATAAATTTACTCATGTCAATTAAAGGGGTAGCTTGATTATAACCCAGATGGAGGAGGAATGTGGATGGTTAAACAATAAATAGTCTATTAGGAAATAATCATATGTAATGGTATAACAACATAAATAATATTAATTCATTTCCCCATCAAAAAATATAACAAATTCTTGGTGAAAATCATGTAATCCAGGTTATATAAAAATTTATGTTCACACCTTATAGAACAGTGATTATATGTTTTAGTGATTACTAGGAAAATTCGACATAATCAATCATGGGAAATAAAGTGGATGGTTTCAAAAGAACTTATCCTAAGAAGTGGGAAATATTTGTCAATTGGTTTATGCATTATGAATGTATATCCCAAAAACATGATGATAGAATACCAAAAAATACAACCAATTGGTAGAATTTACATAACTTATATTGAAAAATTTCAAAGAATGACAAAAACATTATGAATGGAAATTGAGTTACCAAAAAACCTCACTAATAGGGAAATAACCAAATCAATAGCCACTTGAAGTAAAAAACATGATTTCACTAGTAAATCGTATGAAATATGATTATTTTTATAAAAATATATTAATGGGTAGTGAATACACTATAAAAATGAAAAATGGTTCAATTTTTTTTATATCTTAAGGAAATAGAAATGTAACCAAGAAAACCCTTACTTTTTGTGGGGCACTTCAATCAAAATTCTTTAATATATAAGGATCTTGATTTAACTTCAAATAGACAGATTAAAATATAATTATTTATATTATATCTCAAATAGGCACTATATACACCACATAAATGAAAGTTGGTACTTGATACCAAATATTGCTCAATGAGAGGAATTTGAGAAGAAAAATCCTAGGGATTGAGTAACAATTTTGGGTCAAATGTCACGACCTGACCCTACCAAGGCTCGAACCGCAACAACCCCAAGCCTGCCTCCATAGGCCAGGGGCTAGCGACCAGCGCCAAAGGCAAAATAACTCAGGGAGGCCTTTACATAGGTACCTGTACACACACACGCAGCACACTCAATGAAAAAGTGTAGAGTAAAAGATAAAAGACAAGTAAAGTAAAAGGGAAATGCTATAAATAACCACAAGAGTTCATCGACCTATAAATAGTACAAAGGAAGTGCTGAAAGTAAACTCAAAAGGAAAGGGAAAAAACATGCACCCAGCCATAAAAGTGCCACTACCCGGCAATAGGTGAACAAAAGAAAAACAGATGGAAGGGTTCCCTACCTGGAACCGGCCTACAACCACCACACGCGGCCAAAGCTCCCGAACTCCTATGCTCCACTGAAGTCAGGAACAACCTGTCTGTCGTCTACTAGGGCCCACCAAGTGCGGGAAAAGCCCAATCATGGGTGAGTATAAAAATACTCAGTCAGAGACCACTAATGCTCGGGGGAGCAACAATGGAGGTATCGAAGGGTGAGCAGTAGATCGAACGAGGAATGGAACACAAGTACAACATAGAGTGCAGTAAAGAGTACAATAAAGATTCCATCTCAACCCATCAAGATGAAAGATGGTAGATTCGTCTAGACACAAGGAGATGGAAATGGTGAGAAGATGAAATTCTCGTCGAGTCATCGCTACCTATAGTAGGAGAGTAGACTCGTCCAACCATGAGAATCTAGACACGGAAAGCATGTGGCATACCCCGCACATCTTCGCCTCTCCTGGAAGGAGAGTAACCAAACCCAAGAAGTGGATACTAGAACAAGGTATATACAAGTCTGTATGCTCAATCAAGAATCCCAAACAAAGTCATAAGGGGATCTCCATCCCGTAGCTCATCCCAAGAATGTTAGTAGCCAACAGTCCTAGAAGTAACACCATCGATGCCCAACATCCCGCACAACTGCCCCGAACTACAAGTCAAGGGCTCAATCACCGCACCTCGACACTATCCGCTTTGCGCGGCACTGACTCACCCGCACGGTTTTAGGTCGCGTCACAAGGATGCGTCTCGGTGGGGAAAGCACCCCTCGTACTTGAGAGTTCTGGGGGAGCATCAAACCACACCTTGTCACTGCCCCGCAGTTGAGAGGATTGCTCAATGTCGACAGGTGACCCCTTTCCCAGCCCTACTGGAGGGTCCCTGGAAGTGGACGAGTTCCCACTTAACGGTGTGTCATGCCACCGAGACCCTCATTTCGGGGATTAAAAAAATCCCTGAAACCTTCTCAAAATATTATATTTGTTCCAAGGAACATGTTTCCACTGATGGCGCACGAATCCGACCCCTATACTGATTTTTAAAATTTAAACCATCTCCATAATAATAATAATAATATTATTATTATTATAACTTATTAATTATTTAGTTTTATTAATATTTTTTTGTTTTTTTAAAACCTTCCACGAGGTCCCGAGTGACCCCTTTTTTCAAGTCAACCCGGCCATTTGGCTGGGTCCGGCTCACCTCCCGAGGTCGCCGCGCGACTTCGGCTTCCGCAACAACTGGTCGGCTGCACCAGCCAGTCTCTCTCTATGTCACCGCACCGAGCTGACGCCTGCAGCCGACGTCCATGCGACCCCACACTCGACCGCCAGGGCCTCCGCCGGCCTCACTCGGTCGCCCTCATGCCTCGCTCGCCCAAACACCCGTGGTTGCCGAGAATGCTGCTGACCGTCTACACATGAGCCGACCGCCTCCGCCTGGATCCCAGCCGCGCCACCGCACCCAGATGTCGGACCACCACGGTACCTCGCGGGATCGACCTAAAAACTGGAGGAAACAATCAAAAACTTCTCAACTTCAGCGATCGATTGCAGACAACTCCAGACTCTGATTTTGAAACCGTAAAATGCAACGGAAATCCCAAAATACGAACTACTAGGGTATGAGCTTTGCTCAAAATTAAATCAGCATTTAGACATCCAAAACTATAGGAGAAAGGGTGTTGGAAAACAAAAACGAACAAGATCCTACCTCGTGGGACTAAGCCAGTCACTTCACGATGTTCCACCGGCCGTGCACCACCTTGGAGAGGAGAGGAGATGGAGATGGATAACTCTCCTTTGGTTACTGCCTTCCGCCAGAGGGTGAACAAGGGGAGGAGGGTGAGAGGTTTACTTAAAGAGGAAAAAATTAATTTTAATTAATTTATTCCAAAACACCCCAAATTAACCCGTAACCAAAACTCCTGATGGGGTAAGGGTTAAGCCTCCCCTGGGGTAAAAACCACCTCCCGAGCATAAAGGTGGTCTAAGAATTTTAATCTGAGGCCCCGTTCAAAAGTTTCAACAACTGTGCCCGAGGCCGCCAAATTATGAAAACGCCATTGGGGACATTTTTCACAGATGGGACGCGCCCGCAAAACATACACCCATCCTTGGGTAAACAGCATGCTCCGAACTCAACGGTGCCCTCGGTTTCCCAATCCGAGCCACCGTTTAAGAGATACTTGAGTTAAACTATTAAATGAATAAATTAATTACTTTAATTATCCGTTTAACATCCCGAAAGTGAGTGAGGGGTACAAACTTCCCACGCAGACAAGATTTATGCCGTTTCATGGGTAAAAAATCTATTCCAGACCCATCCATACACTCGGATCGCTAATTCGGATCACCGCTTAGGAGTCAACCAATTTATTTGGCGTTTCCAGTGTGAACACACTGAAAATTTAATTGCGGTCACTCTGGGGATCGGAATCGCACGCCGTCTGAAGGTGTTGTTCTGGAATAACATCAGGAATATCCCAAAGTACATTATAGCCAAAAATAGGGTTCTTAAATCATTCACTCCTTCATGCTTTTCATCCCCGAAAATCAAAACCAGGGAACATCTCAGGGTACTAAGCCCAGACCCGGATCTCCCATACCCAGAAGAACTCACGCACAGTCCCGTGTCACCGCACATTAACCAAAGGATTTGATATGTTCACGTGAGGTCGGCCCTTGTCAATGACGTTCATCGAGGTAAGCACACATCTCCTCTGGTAAGCCACATGGGATACGTCGTGCACCCACAGCCGACCATGGGGTTAGGGCAAGGCGGTAGGCATTCTCGTCATCCCTTTGCATGGTCTCAAATGTCCCAAAGGCTCTTGGGGGTAGCTCACCTCCCCGACCAAACCCCTAAGTTGCACGCCGTGACTGGAATCACTGCCCACACCTGGAACATGGCCCGGTGATTCCCTCCTTCAGAATGTCCATATGGTGAAACATCCAAGGATATCTGGTCATCCAAGATTTTACCGTCGATGTCTCGCAACCCAAACTCCCTTACATTCTCGAAAATCGATGGAGTCAACACCATCGACTAAAGGAAAAGGTCCCACGCCTTTTATCATTCCAAAATAGGGCTACACCGATGCCCCACACCACCCTGGTAACACCTCAAGCAATGAGAAGGGAGGAATGCATTCCTTACACAGAGTCTAACAATTCTACTACAAAAAGTAGAAGAGATGTAAAGCATGCCTCTTACCACCTCATGCTCCGCAGGATCGTAGATATCCAAAGCTTGCGGCTGTCCGTGGTCCCATCTGTCATCTCCCGGAGCCTGACGTGGACCACCTAGTGGTTATGGGAAGACCTCGTATAGCTTTCCCCCACTACCAGCTCCTCCATCTCCTCTTCTAGAACCACCTCTCTGGGTACTACTCTGATCAGAGCGCTGCCTCTATAGTGGTGGCGCACCTGCTGCATGCCCGAAGCTTTCTGCATGCCTGGTAGGGAAGTCTCCTGCCAGGTGACCTCGCCCATCACAAGCAAAACACCGACTCTCTCTGGGCTGCATTGGGGCCCTTCGGCGCCACTGTGGTGTACAACCACACCCCTGAGTCCGGTTGTTAGAAATCCACCTGCGTCGAGGTTCTGCTTTCCGACGCCCGCTAGCTACTGCATACGTCTCGGCTCTAACGTGCATGCTGCCAACACCAACTCTAGAACGAGGCATGAAGCTCTCTGTCACCAGCGCCTGCTCTAGCACCCCAAAATATGTGGAAATGACCAATGGAACAATGACAACACAAATCTCTCAGTGGAGACCCTTCTCAAACATCCACGCTCGGATGTTGTTGTTAAGGACAAAGTCCGGGTAAAAGCGTGCACGATATACAAAACTAGTCACGTACTCGGCCACCGTCATCCCTCCATGCTGAAACTGCAGGAGCTACTGAATACGAATGGAGCGTAAGCATGAGGGAAAAAACTCCTCACGAAAGAAAAACTAAAATTCATCCCACGAAATCAATGACTCGTCACGAAACCGAGTCACCAAACTCCACCAACGCCAAGATGCTCCATGAAAAAAGGTGGCTGTCAAAGCCACTCTCTGATCTTCCGGAATCTGTACAGGCCTAAAAGCGAACCACTGCCTCTAGACAAACCTCTGCTGACTGAGGTTCTGGTTCACCACTGAACCACAGCGGTCTCTGCCACTGGAACTCACGGAGCACGCTCAACCAGCGCTCAAACTCAGACTGGTCTGTTGAAACTGCCTGCTGCTCAACAGGTGGGGGTGCTGCTATCGGCCTAATTGGAGAAAGGGGCTCACATGATGGGTCCTGGAATGTGGCCTCATAGCTCATAGGGTCGTCGTCATGAACCAAAAATGGTATCCTGGCTGACTGTATTCGTGGAGACATCCTGAAAATATTCAAGGAGTGTAGCGGTCAGATGTGCATATATGTATATCCCAATAACAACAGCGATGGGGAGCTGACTCAAGAAGGACAGTCAAGCAAACAATCTTATGTGATGAACAAACCAATTTCCCTGCAACAAGTGTCTCAGCATGACGAGTCGACAAGCGGGTTATCAGGGTCCTAGTTAATGGATATGTCGGCCGCCGCACCATCATTGGTCTCCCTGGCCTGAGAGCCGCTCTCGAGACACGTTAACACTATTTACCTAAATCCCAACCAATTCCTTTTATTTTAGGGACGTCTGAACAGTGTCTCATGGAATGAACCACCTCTGATACAACTTTGTCATTACCTGACCCTACCCAGGCTCAATCCGCAACTACCCTAAGCCCGCCTCCATAGGCCAGGGGCTAGCGACTAGCGCTAAAGGCACAATAACTCGGAGAGGCCTTTGCCTGAGTACCTGTACACACACACGCAGAACACTCAATGCAAAAGTGTAGAGTAAAAGAGAAAATACAAGTAAAGTAAAAGGGATACTTCTATAAATAACAACAAGAGTGCATCGACCTCTAAACAGTACAAAGAAAGTGCTGAGAGTAAACTGAAAAGGAAAGGGGAAAAACACACGCCCAACCAGAAAAGTGCCACAACCCGACAACAGATGAACAAAAGAAAATTAACTGGAAGGGTTCCCCACCAGGAACCTGACTACGACCACCGCATATGGCCCAAGCTCTCGAACTCCTATGCTCCACTGAATTCACGACCAACATGTCTGTCGTCTGCAAGGGAACACCAAGTGGGGGCAATGCCCAAGTAGGGGTGAGTAAAAAAAATACTTAGTAGGATACCCCAAAGGGTCGAGGCAGTAGAAAAGGAGGTACCGAATGGTGAGAGTAGACCGAATGGGGAATGGAACAGAAGTACAATATAGAGTGCAGTAAAGAGTACAATAAAGAGTCCAGCTCAACACATCAAGAGGAAAGAAGGTAGAATCGTCCAGACATAAGGAGCTGGAAATGGTGAGAAGATGAACTTCCCGTCGAGTCTTCGCTACCTATAGCAGGAGAGTAGACTAGCCCAACCACGAGAAGCTAGACAAGGAAAGCACGTGGCATACCCCATGCGTCTTCGCCTCTCCTAGAAGAAGAGTAACCAAACCCAAGAAATGGTTACTAGAAAAAGGTATATACAAGTCCGTATGCTCAATCAAGAAGTCCAAACAAGGTCGTAAGGGGATCTACGTCCCGTAGCTCATCCAATGAAAGTGAGTAGCCAACAATCCTAGAAGTAACACCATGGATTCCCAACATCCAGCACAACTGCCCCGAACTACAAGTCAATGGCTCAATCACCATACCTCGATACTATCCTCTTTGGGCAGCACTGACTCGCCTGCACTGTTTTAGGTCACGTCACTAGGACACGTCTCAGTGGGGAAAGCGCCCATAATACTTGAGAGTTCTTGGGGAGCGTCAAACCAAACCTCGTCACTACCCTGCAGTCGAGAGGACTGCTCAAATTCAACAGGAGACCCCCTGCCCAGTCCCGCTGGAGGGTCCCTGGAAGTCGACGGGTTCCCACTAGGGGGAGACCTGGAAAGAGTCAACGGGTGGCACACTGCCTAGTCCCGTAAAAGGGTAATCCACTGGAGGGCGACCCGGCTAAATTCGGCGACGGGACCACTGCCCAGCCCAGCTGGAGGTAACCCGGAATAGGGGACCACTACCCATCCCAGCTGGAGGTAAGCCCAGCATCAGGGACCACTACCCAGCCCAGATGAAGGTAAGCCCAGCATTGAGGACCACTGCCCAGCCCCACTGGAGGTAAGCCCAGCATTGGGGACCACTTCCCAGCCCAGTTTGAGGTAAACCCGGAACTGCTCTGGCCATCCTTGCTGGATGGAACAACTGGCGAGCCCTACTCAAAACAACCTCATCCATATTGGTAACAACCTCATCCCTACTGGTAACAACCTCTTGGGTAGAGGATCAGTGCCCACGTAAAGTGTTCGTCACAATGAATCCAATAAAAAACTCTACCAGGGAACAAGAAGGAACTGGAGAAACTCCCCTCGCCTCTCAGGGTGATCACGCTCCAATCCGTTGAGTCACTGTCGAAGCGGACTCAGACAAATCATCCCAGAAAGTGGGAAAACACCCACCCAGTACAAGCACATCTAGTCGCAAATGGTGACGTAGTCCGGTGAAAGGGCATGGTACAGAAACCCCTTACAGCTGAAGAAACAGAGGACCAACCCATCTCTGTCGGCCAAACAAGAATAGGACCAGGGGGAAACTCAACCCTGCTGGTCAACAAATGAGAACAAAGGGACCCTCTACGCCATGAGAGGTAAAAAGTACGTATAACAGAGAACGACATACACATGGGGCCCACAATATGTGTGGCCCCAAGTCAACCCCAACCAAGCGCACAAACATTCTCAGTTAGAAACCACACGTACCTCCAAGTGCTCCCGTATGCTCCTAGAGTCTACCTCTTCTCCATCCCAAAGGCTAACGTGAACCCGACACCCAATGTCGAAGCAAAGGTGTTGCGTGGCAACTCCAACCTGCCACCTCAACCACTGAGGAACATTCAAAAACAACTCTTTAATCACCAACCTCAGTCTCCCCGGAGTGCATGTGGTCACACACCAAGGTTCGTTACAAACACGGTAGATGAACCGCCACTGGGGCACCTTTCACATTTCCACATTTAATAAGATCACGTTAGAGGCTCCACACAACCAAACGGATTGTACCATTGTAATCCTTGTAGAAAAACCTACGAGATAGACTACTTACTCTCCTCAAATGGATATCTGACAGAAAAGTCACCCACAGCGCCTCACGCCCGAACGACGTCATCTGATCCCGTGCCTCGGCCCCAAAAATAGTCGGGGGCATCACACCATTGCAATCCACTCGGGAAAACACAACAAAAAGACTGCTCACTTGAGTGCAACCGATATCCGGAGAAAAAGATGCATTCCGGTGCACCGCACACCAGTGGTGCTATGTGGGACCCGCATCCCGATCCCAAAAAACAACGAATGGATCACATCGTTGTGATACTCTCGAAAAAGTACAAAAGATGGACTATTCACATGTCCAAAATGATCACCTGGTGAAAGATATAGAAAATCACCGTCAACACCCAAACGACCCTCATGGGGCCCGCACCAGCGTGCCGAATTAGAGCGGGAGGATTGCGCTACTGCAATGCCCTCAGAAAACACCCAAAAACGACTGCTTGTACGCCCCGAATGGACGTCCAATGAAAAAGTCGTCATACACTGCTCGCAGCTCAAAAGACGAGACGTGGGGCCCATGCCTCAACTTCGGTTTCGACGTCCGAAACCACACTGGAAAACTCAGGCTCGACGCTAGGATCATAGCACCACTGACGGTGCTCAAAACAGACGTTGGACGCATCCGCGCCGTCCAAAACAAGAACCCCGAGAAAAACACCCAAGCACTTAACGGTGTGTTACACCACTGATACCCTCATTTCGGGGATTAAAAAATTCCCTGAAACCATCTCAAAATAATCTATTCGTTCCAAGGAACGCGTTTCCGCAGATGGCACACGAATCCGGCCCCCAGGATGATTTTTAAATTTTAAACCATCTCCATAATAATAATAAGAATAATAATAATTGTAACACCCAGAAATTTTATGAAAAATATTCTTTTTAATTTCATTAATGTCTTGTGTTGTACGCTACACCAAAAGGAGCTTGCACAACACACATCCTTGACTTTCCTTTCATTACACGCAATCATGACCTTCCTTGATAGCGTGTGTAGTACGCAATACCGAGTTTCACTAAACAACGATATGCTATTAAAATATTATTAAAACTAGCCGTTATGAATAGTAATAACCACTTTTTGAAATTTTGTAAATTTTTTTTTTCAAAATGGAATTCATTTTTGGATTCATAATATCGAAATTAGATTTGGGTGAAATTTTGGTAATTTTCGGATAACTTTCATATTTTGATGAATAGTGGAAATTACTAAATTTTAATTAAAAACAACTTTTTCAATCGAAATAATTAATAGTGATAAATTATTAATTTTAGTGGTTTTAAATTATATTTAGAATATATTTTTACAATTTAATACAATGATGGTCATTGGATGTAATTTCACATTTAAACCAGTTATAAACAAGTTTCAATCTTTTGATAGTTATTATCTCTTAAAAACACGCTATTTGTTTTGACGACGGGAATTAATTTTTTAATTAGTTAATGCAACTGATATTTTTTGAATTTGGTAAAATAGACATCATTTTTGAGTTCATAATATCAAATATAGCTTAGGCCTAATTTTTTGTTTTTTTTGAAAACTTTCAATTTTTGATGAATAGTGAAACCACTAAGTGGTAGTTAAAAAACTGAATTGTTCATAAAACTTAGTTTTACCGCTTCTGTGAGTGGAATTTCAAAAATTCGAGAGACATGGTTGATGTAAGTAAGTAAAATGGGGTTCAATGAGATGAAAATAATTATTTGGTGAATTGTAACTTTTTACTTTTTTTTACCATGGTTAAAAGTAAATAGGGTAATTAAGGGTAGAAATGATATTATTATTACCTTAACACATGTCCTAATTCTATTGGACAAGTGTAATTCGACCAAAAACAAACTTAGGAATAAAATATGACCATTTAGGCCCACTTGGATTAGATTAGGACATTTATTATTAATTTATTTAAAGAAGGGTTAAAAGAGTTAAAATCAATGTTTATTTACTAAAACATTTTTAATATGGGGTTATACATAAAATAAATTCAAGTATAAATATTCATTAGAAATATAAAATTATTTCCTACATAATTGTATTTTATTTGTAATTTTTATACATTAAATAATTTAATTTATTTATGACACAACGATTATGCAGTAATATCTTATTAATGAAATATTGACATAATTGATGTTATAAATACCCAAATAAATATAATTTGAGACTTTTTATGAATTCCAATAATTTTATAGGTTAATATGACATGTTAGTATTTATTTAATTAACTTTTTTCGAACTTATCATTCTGTTATGATTTTCACAAAAAATCAATTACTAAATAGTGTCAAAATTGACATAAAATAGTTTTTAAAACAAATATTATATTATTAATTGTTATTTTCTTCCTAAAAATCTAAGGTTCAGCCAAATGACTTAGATAAGGTTATATATATTAATAATAAACATCTTGGGGTTCTTTTTCCTTGTTATAGTAAGTTTATTAACCTTATAGTGTAAGAACACAAGAAGACACGGTAAAAGTAAAATTATTTAACTTAATGTTAAATCTAAATGATAAGGTTAAAATAGGAACCTAAACTTGTCTAAATTCTATTGGATGAGAGGATTTCGACCCATCCCCACCTTATCCTCCAAATAAATAAATTTGGAGCTATTTAAATCCGAACTTGACTTTATAATAAAATAATATTTTTAGTTTTTCCAAAGGAGCCCCTCTCCTCCCTTATAAAAGGGCACCTCCTCCCTCTCTTCCTCACACAACTTTGAGCCTTCAAACTCGGCCAACCCCTGACAAATTCTCTTCTACACTTCCCTAGAAACATCTTAGAGGTTATGGTCTTCTTCAAATACCCATTTTAGTGCCCTAAAAGGAGGTCTCAAAGAAGCACTTCAAAGAAGAGGTAATGTCCGTTACCGATTCTTTCATATTTATTTCTTCTTCCACTTCTTTTTCTTAGGTTTTTTCATTATGAAGTAATAACATCAGTATCACTCATATAATGATATGTTATTATAAATATTAAACAACCTTATTTCACCATCTATCCATCCTACGGAAAAAGAAATCACCGCGCGTGCGTACGTACGGAATACCGTCTCCACGCCGTGGTGTAATCTATTTTCCACCACCACCTTACATGGATGGGTATAATGGTGTAAAGAATAACTATACATATTTATTAGAAAGTCATATTGATTCTGATATATTGTATCATCCACTCCAATTCAATTCAATAATTATGAAAACGATATCATCGCTCGTGCGTACGTACGGACTACCGTCTCCACGACGCGATGAGATTCATTCTCCATGTTAACAATTTAAGAATGATTATAAAGTATATATAAGAAATAATAATGAAATATATGAAATTATAAAGCTACTGGATTTATGTATATATTTATGTCATCTACTTAATTACATTCAACTCAATAACGAAACGAAAACAGCATTTATGCGTACGTACGGCCTACCGTCTCCATGAACGATGTATTTCTTTCCATTTACTAATTTATTATATATATGTATATTATGAATATATATTATATATAAATCATGTTTTATATTCTGGAATTAAGTAATTATGATCTAGGAAATCATATGAATAATTACAATTCAAAACACGGACGACAAATGAAACAATTTTACCCAAAATGCTCTTTAACATAGAATTTACAAAAGAAAGGGTAATATAAAGTCATAAGTGAACCATATATGATATCATAACAATGATTATGATTATGGAATAAGTCAATGACATTATTTAAATCATTATACCGGAGGTTCGGACACCTACGAAGAAAATCGGACCTAAGGTAAGGGAATATATCACAATCACATTTTATCCGAGATTGTATATACTTTGGTATTTACTAGGGTGTATTTTATCATCCAAATTCATGTTTCCTCAATATTTAATATTATTTCCATCCACGTACAATTGTTTAAATCCAATTTTACCCTTTTGTGAGTTTTTAATAAAGAATATGAAAGGAATCTTTTGTCGTTTTTCGTACGAGGTACTTTTTGACTTTTCCGACAAAAGTACGAGAAGAATGTTTTTCTTAACTTATACGGCATGAATGGATTTTTAAAACATTATTTCCAAGAAGCTTCATTTACAAGTTTTCAAGTTTATTTTTAATCAACTTCTTTTAGTTTATGATTATACGACATGTAAAGAAAGGAAAAGTGTTTTTGAAGCAGAAAGGATATTTTCCTCAAGAATGGAGTTCAAGTGTCTTATCGAAATTATTTTCCATCTAAAATAATGAAGGGTTCTGTTTTATCCCTATTATTACATTTATTTGATTATGTTGTGATTGAATTATATTTTTATGAATTCCTTTATCTTACATGAATTGTTTTATGATGTCACGATATTTAAGATAACAAATTTTATTACATGGGTTATGAAATGATGTATGATTTATGATTTTGTGGCACACATAATAATGGTATCATTATGAGATGGGTGGGACCCATATCTCCCTCCAATGCATTGGGTAAAGATTTTATATCTCATGAGATAGACACGGCTGGAATGGTAGGTTATACCGGTTCAGTGAAACAGGACTGAAACGAGGGTGACTCGGTTCAGAAAGGGACTTTGTCCACTAAGATAATCTTAGCAATAAGTCTTGACTAATAAGACATGATTCTCTATGATTATGTGTGTTTGCCAAAATGTTTCATGTTTTAAGTTATTATTATTGGGATTTCATTTCACTACTAATATTTATCCCATGTTATGAAATTATGCTCTCTTTTGCAGGTTAAGATTTCCAAAATGTTATGTTCTTATTAATAGGATGTGATTGATATTTCTTTTGTTTACCCTTACTGAGCATTTGAGCTCACCCTTTTATGTTTTCTTTTCCCCAGGATATAAAGAAAGGTTTTAGGTAAAAAAAGGAAGATCTTTATGGGATATGTTGAAGATCTTTCACCATGATTAGAAGATTATATTCCGAGTTTCCAAAGACACTAAACTATTACGATCCTTGTGTGTGTGTTTTTGTTATGTACTAAGTATTCCGCAAAAGTAATGTAATGTCCATGTACGTCAAGTTTCGGGTCTCTATAGTTGGTATCAGAGGAAATGTTTAGTCAACCTTTGGAAACTAGGATGCGAGAACTTTAGTGAGATCCCTAGAGATATTTCTATGGTATGTCTAGGGATGTATATAAGGTTAAGTATACGTATAGGTTATAGTCCTAGAATTGCGCTAACGATCTTAGAATTTAACCTAAGATGTTAGATATTGAGGGTACTCCCCCTTTATTATGTTGTTTTCCCTAGCATGATTTTTTCCTCTCACACTATTCTTTTTGGGTTTTAGACGATGGCTGGAGCCTGAAGGAACCGTGTTGATCAATGTAATGGACAATGAAATGATTGTCCTCCTGAACAAACAAGTGTTATGGGAGATGGAGTGCAAAATCTTATTGCTATACTTACACAAGCTATGAATCATTCTGGACTTCCAAATGAGTAGAGAAGGGAACAATATTCTATTGAGTCCTTTATAAGGCAACGTCCACCTTCTTTCAGTGGGTCTTCCGATCCACTTGTTGCTGAACAATGGATCAGTACCACTGAAAAGATATTTTCAGTTCTTCAATGTTCTGAACATGATAAAGTCATCTTGGCAGTATATCATTTAGAAGGTGAAGCTGATCAATGGTGGAATCTTATCAATAATACGAGGCCAAGAGATGAAATTCAGTCCATGGAATGAGACGAGTTCAAGAACTTGTTTTTCAGTAAGTACTTCCCTCGTATTCTTCGAATAAAGATAGAAAAGGAGTTTCTTGAGCTGAAGCAGAATGATGATGAATCTGTTGGTATATACGAAGAGAATTTCAAAAGACTTGCAAGGTTTGCATCTGGCATTATCATCCAACCTGAAAGTAAAGTTGATCGATTTTTCAGTGGCTTAAAACCAAGTCTTCAAAAGGGTATTAGCTATAAGAGACTTCAGTAGCTATGATGAAATTGTGCATTGTGCTATCAAGGGAGAAATGGAAGTTGGTGTTACATATCCATCTCATGGTTTTGACAAGAAACGAAAGATAGAGTTCAAGGAGAAATCTCAGAATAATGGTGAAAAGAAGATGAATGTTTCCTTATGCTCAAAGTGTGGAAAGAAGCATGGTGGAGATTGTCTTAAAGGGAATAGAAAATGTTTTAAGTGTGGAAAAGAAGGTCATCGAGCAGCTGAGTGTCGAAGTAATGGAAAAAGGGTTTCTAATGATGTGAATAAAGAAAAGACTGCAGAGAACGCACCACCAACACTTCAATGCTTCAAGTGCAAGGAAATGGGGAATTATGCTATTAAATTCCCTAATCCAAGGGTTAGTGATGATCAACATGAGAAACCACTTAAGGAAAAGGACAAAGGGAAGTCACATGTGATCACTATTGGTGATGTTGAATATGACAACGATGTGGTGGAATGATTAAGTGTTTATCTAATGGGATTCCAAAATAATGTTATATCTTAAAGTATTGGAATATTTATGTATTGGTCTAATGTGGTATTCAAAGTGATTGAGATATTTTTGGAAATAAGATGATATGCACATAATGAAGGGAAAATGAGAAAATGAAATGTTTAACAGTATTCATGAGCTCATGATTGATATAAGGACTAAGTGATATCATGGTTTGAGTATATAGAATTTTGAGGATTTTGGTATGTGGAAGGTGTTAACTTTTAACGGCATTCATGTTTTCACTATGGTTCAATGGGTATTCAAGAGAATACATGATTAAGGACTTTGAATGTTTGGAATGTGACCAACAAAACATATCTTATGATATATGGGGATCAACGATGGTATTAAATCCATGGTAATCGTTTTCACTATGTTATGAGAGTGGACTGCAGTATTATGGATAAGCCTAATGATTGTAATGGATTATATTGGAAATAAGTTAGTATTGTTTAAGGATAGAAGTTTTTTTCGATATTATTGATGGGATGTTATAGTAATATAGTTTTAGAAAAAGGATAACCTGCAGGATGGGCGACAACCCATCGCGTCGGACAAGGATGTGGGAATCGAACCCACAACCGAAGTGCGACTGGCCTTTATCACCTACCACTGGCCTACAGGAAGTCCCTGGTTAGTAGAAACTAGTTTTATTTTATTAAGCGGTATGATATATGAAGTCTAAGTTCATTTTTGGAACCATATACGATTAACCATAAGATGGACTTATAACTTTTGATAACCTTTTTTGAAAGAGATGGAATGACCCATCATTCTATCACATGATCTGCTAACACATCACGAATAACAAATTCAACTTCATTTATTTAAGAGATGATGTGGAAATTGTCCAAAGAATGACAAACGGTGAGACTATACCAAAATAACGAAAGTATTTCTTCTAATTCCAATTTCATCAACTTTAGGGAAATGATCTTGAAAACCAAAAATGTTGTCTTAGTGCTCTTATATCTGATGAATCAGATGGTACCATAGATCATCACAAATTTATGGCTTTGTGATTGCTAGCTTTTCCATATCCATGTTCTCTACCACGCTCCATCAGAACATGATGGTTAGATTTCTCTTCCATATCCATATTTTCACCTATGTGGAAACCCAGTGATTAGTTTATTTGGGTAACCGTTACGTTTCATACTTTTGTTTTTAAAGATTGGTTTTGGTATTCTATTTACGATGTGGGTTTCTATCAATGAAACTTTCGAATAGTAAACCATTTATAACCCCGATGAATTTCGAGGGCAAAATTCATTTTAAGGGGGGTATAATGTAACACCCCGCGATTTTATGAAAAATATTCTTTTTAATTTCATTAATGTCTTGTGTTGTACGCTACACCAAAATGAGATTGCACAACACACATCCTTGACTTTCCTTTCATTACACGCAATCGCGACCTTCCTTGATAGCGTGTGTAGTACGCAATACCGAGTTTCACTAAACAACGATATGCTATTAAAATATTATTAAAACTAGTCATTATGAATAGTAATAACCACTTTTTGAAATTATGTAAATTTTATTTTTCAAAATGGACTTCATTTTTGGATTCGGAATATCAAAATTAGCATAGGGTGAAATTTTGGTAATTTTTGGATAACTTTCATATTTTGATGAATAGTTGAAATTACTAAATTTTAATTAAAAACAACTTTTTCAATCGATATAATTAATAGTGATAAATTATTAATTTTAGTGGTTTTAAATTATATTTAGAATATATTTTTACAATTTAATACAATTATGGTCATTGGATAAAATTTCACATTTAAACCAGTTATAAACAAGTTTCAATCTTTGGATATTTATTATCTCTTAAAAACACGCTATTTGTTTAGACGACAAGAATTAATTTTTAAATTACTTAAGTAAACTGATATGTTTTGAATTTGGTAAAATAGACATCATTTTTCAGTTCATAATATCAAATATATCTTAGGCCTAATTTTTTGTTTTTTTACGAAAACTTTCAATTTTTGATGAATAGTGAAACCACTAAGTGGTAGTTAAAAAAACTGAATTGTTCATAAAACTTAATTTTACCGCTTCTGTGAGTGGAATTTCAAAAATCCGAGAGACACGGTTGATGTCAGTAAGTAAAATGTGGTTCAATGAGATGAAAATAATTTTTTGGTGAACAGTAACTTTTTACTTGTTTTTTACCACGGTTAAAAGTAAATAGGATAATTAAGGGTAGAAATGATATTATTATTACCCTAACACATGTTCTAATTCTATTGGGCAAGTGTAATTCGACCCAAAACAAACTTAGGAATAAAATATGACCATTTAGGCCCACTTGGATTAGATTAGGACAATTATTATTAATTTATTTAAAGAAGGGTTAAAAGAGTTAAAATCAAAGTTTATTTACTAAAAGATTTTTAATATGGGGTTATACATAAGATACATTCGACTATAAATATTAATTAAAAAGATAAAAATATTTCCTACATAATGGTATTTTATTTGTAATTTTTAGACATTAAATAATTTAATTTATTTATGACACATCGATTATGCAGTAATTATCTTATTAATGAAATATTGACATAATTGATGTTATAAATACCCAAATAAATATAATTTGAGACTTTTTATGAATTCCAATAATTTTATAGGTTAATATGACATGTTTTTATTGATTTAATTAACGTTTTTTGAACTTATCATTCTGTTATGATTTTCACAAAAATCAATTACTAAATAGTGTCAAAATTGACATAAAATAGTTTTTAAAACAAATATTATATTATTAATTGTTTTTTATTCCTAAAAATCTATGGTTCGGAAAAATGACATAGATAAGGTTATATATATTAATAATAAACAACTTGGGGTTCTTTTGTCTTGTTATAGTATGTTTATTAACCTTATAGTGTAAGAACACAAGAAAACACGGTAAAAGTAAAATTATTTAACTTAATGTTAAATCTAAATGATAAGGTTAAAATAGGAAACTAAACTTGTCTAAATTCTATTGGACGAGAGTATTTCGACCCATACCCACCTTATCCTCGAAATAAATCAATTTGGAGCTATTTAAAAACGAATGTGACTTTATAACAAAATAATATTTTTAGTTTTTCCAAAGGAGCCCCTCTCCTCCCTTATAAAAGGGCACCTCCTCCCTCTCTTCCTCACACAACATTGAGCCTTCAAGCTCAGCCAACCCCTAAAGAATTCTCTTCTCCACTTCCCTATAAACATCCTATAGGTTCTGGTCTTCTTCAAAGACAAATTTTAGTGCCCTAAAAGGAGATCTCAAAGAAGCACTTCAAAGAAGAGGTAAAGTCCGTTACCGATTTTTTCATCTTTATTTATTCTTCCACTTCTTCTTCTTAGGTTGTTTCATTATGAAGTAATAACATCAGTATCACTCATATAATGATATGTTATTATAAGTATGAAACAACCTTATTTCACCATCTATCAATCCTACGGAAAAAGAAATCACCGCGCGTGCGTACGTACGGAATACCATCTCCACGCCGTGGTGTAATCTATTTTCAACCACCACCTTACATGGATGGGTATAATGGTGTAAATAATAACTATACATAGTTATTAGAACATCATATTGATTCTGATATATTGTATTATCCACTCCAATTCAATTCAATAACTATGGAAACGATATCATCGCTCGTGCGTACGTACGGACTACCGTCTCCACGACGCGATGAGATTCATTCTCCATGTTAACCATTTAAGAATGATTATAAAGTATATATAAGAAATAATAATGAAATATATGACATTATAAAGCTACTGTATTTTTGTATATATGTATGTCATCTACTTAATTCAATTCAACTCACTAAGGAAACGAAAACAGTGTTCTTGCGTACGTCTGGCCTACCGTCTCCATGAACGGTGTATTTCTTTCCATTTACTAATTTATTATATATATGTATATTATGAATATATATTATATATAAATCATGTTTCATATTCTGGAATTAAGTAATTATGATCTCGGAAATCATATGAATAATTACAAGTCAAAACACGGACGACAAATGAAACAATTATACCCAAAATGCTCTTTAACATAGAATTTACAAAAAAAAGGGTAATATAAAGTCATAAGTGTACCATATATGATATCATAACAATGAGTATGATTCTGGAATAATTCAATGACATTATTTAAATCATTATACAGGAGGTTCGGACACCTACGATGAAAATCGGACCTAAGGTAAGGGAATATATCACAATCTCATTTTATCTGAGATTGTTTATACTTTGGTATTTACTGGGGTGTATTTTATCATCCACATCCATGTTAACTCAATATGTAATATTATTTCCATCCATGTACAATTTTTTAAATCCAATTTTACCCTTCGGTGAGTTTTTAGTAAAGAATGTGAAAGGAATCTTTTGTCGTTTTTCGTACGAGGTACTTTTTGACTTTTCTGACAAAAGTACGAGAAGAATGTTTTTTTAACATATACGGCATGAATGGATTTTTAAAAAATTATTTCCAAGAAGCTTACTTTACAAGTTTTCACGTTTATTTTTAATCAACTTCTTTTAGTTTAGGATTATACGACATGTTAAGAAAGGAAAAGTGTTTTTGAAGCAGAAAGGATATTTTCCTCAAGAATGGAGTTCAAGTGTCTTATCAAAATTATTTTCCATCTAAAATAATAAAGGGTTCTATTATATCCCTATTATTACATTGATTTGATTATGTTGTGATGTAATTATATTTTTATGAATTCTTTTATCTTACATGAATTGTTTTATGATGTCACGATATTTAAGATTCCCATTTTTATTACATGGGTTATGAAATGATGTATGATTTATGATTTTGTGGAACACATAAGAATGGTATCATTATGAGATGGGTGGGACCTATATCTCCCTCTAATGAATTGGGTAAAGATTTTATATCTCATGAGATAGACATGGCTAGAATGGTAGGTTATACCGGTTCAGTGAAACAGGACTGAAACGAGGGTGACTCGGTTCAGAAAGGGACTTTGTCCACTAAGATAGTCTTGACAATAAGTCTTGACTAATAAGACATGATTCTCTATGATTATGTGTGTTTTCCACAAAGTTTCATGTTTTAAGTTATGATTATTGGGATTTCATTTCACTACTAAGATTTATCCCATGTTATGAAATTATGCTCTCTTTTGCAGTTTAAGATTTCCAAAATGTTATGTTCCTATGAATATGATGTGATTGATATTTCTTTTGTTTACCCTTACTGAGCATTTGATCTCACCCTTTTATGTTTTCTTTTCCCCAGGATATAAAGAAAGGTTTTAGGTAATAAAAAAGGACGATATTTATGGGAGATGTTGAAGATCTTTCACCACGATTAGAATATTATATTCCGAGTCTCCAAAGACACTAAACTATTACGATCCTTGTGTGTGTGTTTTTATTATGTACTAAGTATTCCGCAAAAGTAATGTAATGTCCATGTATGTCAAGTTTCGAGTCTCTACAATAATAATAAAAATATTATTATTATTTATTAATTATCTATTTTTATTAATATTGTATTTTTAAAACCTGTCGCGGGGTCCCGAGGGACCCCTTTTCTTCCATGTCAGCCCAGCCATTTGGCCGGGTCTATCTCACCTCCCGAGGTCGCCACACGACCTTGGCTTCCACAACAACAGGCCGGCTGCGCTGGCCGGTCTCCCCCTGCGTCATCGCCCCTGGATAACGCCTACTGCCGATGGCCCTGCAACCCTACGCTCGACCGCCAGGGCCTCCGCCGGCCTCGCCCGCTCGCCCTCATGCCTCGCTCGCCCGGACACCCGTGGCTACCGAGGAGCCCGCCGACCGTATGCATTCGAGCTGGCCTCCTCCGCCTGGATGCCAGCCACACCACTACACCCGCATTCTGGACTACCGCGGTACCTCGTCCAAACGCCCCAAAAACCGCCGGAAACACTAAAAAACATTCCAACTTCGGCGATCGATTGCAGAAAACTCCAAACTCAGATTTTGAAACCGTAAAATGTGACAGAAATATCAAAATACAAACTACTAGTTTATGGTATTTTCTCGAAATTAAATCAGTATTTAGACATCCAAAACATTGGGTGAAAGGGTGCAGGAAAAAAAACTAACAAGATCCTACCTCGTGGAACTAAGCCCGTCGCTTCGTGACGATCCTCCGGTCGTGCACCACCTTGGAGGGGAGAGGATATGAAGATGGATAACTCTCCTTTGGTTTCTACCTTCCACCAGAGGGTGAACAAGGGGAGGAGGGTGAGGGGTTTACTTAAAGAGAAAAAATTAATTTTAATTAATTAATTCCAAAACACCCCAAATTAACCCGTAACCAAAACTCCCGACATGGTCATGGTTAAGCCTCCCCAAAGGTGAACACCAACTCCCCAGCACAATAGTGGTCTCAGAATTTTAATCTGAGGCCCCGTTCAAAATTTGCAACAACCGCGCCCGAGGCCTCCAAATTACGAAAACGCCCCCATGGCCATTTTTCACAGACAGCCCGCGCCCGCAAATCTTACATCCCTCCAAGGGTAAACGACATTCTCCGAACTCAACGGTGCCCTCAGTTTCCCAATCTGAGCTACCATTTAAGAGATACCTGAGTTAACCGTTAAACGAATAAATTAATTATTTTAATTATATGTTTAACATTTTGAAAGCGAGCGAGGGGTCCAAACATCACGCTCCGACAAGTTTTATGTCGTTCCTAGGGTAAAAACCCCATTTCGGACCCATCCATACACTCGGGTCTCTGATCTAGAACACCGTTTAGGAGTTATCCCATTTATTTGGAATTTTTAGTGTGAATGCACTGAAAATTTAATTCCGGCCACTCTAGGGCTCGAAATCGCACGCCGTCTGAAGGCGCTGCTCTGGAATAACATCAGAAATATTCCAAAGTATGTTATAGCCAAAAACATGGTTCTTACATCAAAAAACCATGAAAATTAAAACAAGTAATGTATATATATACCATTAAATAAAAGTGTTTAATAAAACAATATCTCAATTTTTTAGTTCATAAACCTCAAAAATTAATATAATTGTATAAATATAAAACATGTCTCAATAAAGGAAAATTGAGAAGGAAACCATTAGGACATTTGTAAAATTATAAGAAAAGTACATTGAGAATGATAACCAGAAATTGGAAATGTAATGTCATTTAATATAATATGAAATCAATATAAATAATATAATGGGGTGGTATGAATCTCGTACATTTTAAATAATTTTACCCATTTGTATGTAAATGAAATGGTTATTTTTTGAGCCACACTTACATTTTCAATAACGTAAGGTTAAAACTAATGTGTTAAAGGGCCAAAAATGGGAAAAATAATACACTTATTTTGAGTAAAAAATCACCTCAAATACTCCTTGTTGAGAAAACTTTGAGGTATTTTTTTAAACTTTTGTCCTCCTACTCAAACAAAAATTTACCTTGGTAATTAATTTCTACCATCAGTAATTAAATTTAATGAAAGAGATTAATATTTACCTTTTTAAAAAAAGTGAAAATTTTTATTTTAAATTTGATATTTATTGTATAAAAAAACTATTAACAGTGTGAAATTATAATTTTGAACTAAAAACTCTTAACAGTGAAAAAATATTTTTTAGAGAAACAAATTTTTTGAGCATCAAATATGAATATATATATAAATATTAGATGAAGATTTATGGATATGAAAATTAATGAAAAATTATTTTTGATAAAAAAATAAAGGATGTGGGGGTTCTAATTTATGAAAAAATATTGTCACCCTGAAAAAATAATTGATTACAAGAAATGACTAAACACTGTTTTTATGTTAGTATAACATAAAAAATATTTATAGAAATATTTAAAATATGATATATATGTATAGAGTATATTTTAAAATGAATATTTATTTCCTTTATTTACTATTATATCATTTAAAGACTTTTTAAATCTTTTTTCTTATGCTTATACAGTGATAAAATCCATGAAATTATAATTTTCGTAAATCACAGATTTTTTCAGCTAAAAATAAATATTATTAAAAAAATGATAAAAATCAAACTAATTAAATTTTGAAATTGGAAATGAAAAATTGATTTCATATTTAATAATAGAAAACACTAAAATATAAAAAATTATTTATTGAATAAAATCATAAAATATGTTTGAAAATTATTTTAATTGGAAATTGAAATTTTCCAATATTAAATGTCATTATTCGTATTTCAAATCATCTACCTACTAAATTGGTCTCAAAAAATTATTAATATAAAAAAATATTTTATCATGAATCATATTATTATAATAATACAAATGTTTGTTACCTAAAAATCAAATTTTTTAGAAGAAATAATGTTTAAAATAATAAACAATTTTATGAGACATTATAGGTGAAAATTTGAATTTAATTTATATTTAAATTATAAATTATTTTATATATACTTAAAAATTGATAAATAGATTACCCTTATTCATTGTAACTAACTATTTGACTATGTTTTTAATTGTTATAATTTTATATTTATATGTTATATAAATATTTCACAATTTCATTTTTGTTCAGTGTCACATGTGGAGAAAGATATCAAAAATATTGAATTATTTAAATGTAATCATATATTAGAAATCCATGGT
This sequence comes from Viscum album, assembly GCA_963277665.1. Lineage (NCBI taxonomy): Eukaryota > Viridiplantae > Streptophyta > Magnoliopsida > Santalales > Viscaceae > Viscum > Viscum album. The sequence goes on along the minus strand of OY728137.1, from coordinate 1,825,019,928 downwards.
TCTACATTGGTACCTCAACTTGATGAAAACAATATTCATGAGATGATCTAATGCTCAAATTTAAATCTAATTCCTAATTCATGAAACAACCCTTTCTCCAGGGTAAAATATCAAATTTCCGTTCAACTCTATAAAATTTAATGATACGGGTTATTATATTTTATCTTTAATTCCTTCGTCTCAAATATACATTATTTTTTATTTATTCATTACGACTCCTTTGGATCATCTTATTCCCAAACATCATTTTTTTTCTTCATACTATTTTCTCTCTTCTATGATATTCATGGGATGATTTGAAATGATATAACATTAATCTTGTCAAACAATTCAGATATGAACAAAAGAGTAACATAAATATTTTTTTGTAATATAAATGTTTTTATTTATGTTATTTTCCATTGTACTCTCTACTAATAGAAAACAAATATTCAACAGTTATTCATAGATTTATTTCACCACACCATTGTATTATGTTATGTTTATAAAGTACCCTTATGCCTATATATGTAGACATTATTATGCTGAATAGTAAATACTTAAACCATTTTATAGAGTCACCATGTGATTTTTTTTATTAAAATATATATTAAACTACTCAAAACTCCAACAAGGAATCATGTTTAACAAGTAATATGATTAACTCTACCGTAATTCTTTATTTAAAGATAAATTTAATTATTAAATCATTCATATGTTGAGTCAATAAGGATTCCTTATGAATTTTCCATTCATATATGTTTTAAAAATCAAAATCACTTTATCTTAAAGAAAATTATCTTTCCCTAAGGATTATTTTATTCAAGAAAATATCCCTTCTCTAGAGAAATTTTTACCCTTAACTTTTTTTCATTGCCTCATTTTTATAATCTCTCCAAACCCAACTAATTTTTTACTATGTATAAAATTAAGATACCTATTAAAAGTAATATAATCATATAGGTCCTTGGATATAGAGTCTTCTATTTTTAAAATCCAAATTCAATGAAATTAAGACTCCAAATTCACTGAAATTAATACACTGAATTCTATGAAATTCATACTCCGAATTCAATGAAAATTAAACTCCAAATTCCCCAAAATTAGGACTCTAAATTCTTAGAAATTTAGACCCATAATTCCTCAGAATGAAAACTCTCAATTCCTAATAATTCAGACTATAACTTCCTTATAATTCAAACTCTGAATTATTTCGAATCTATACTCTGAATTCCTCATAATTTAGACTTGGAATCCATATAATTTAGATTCTGATTTCTGTGTTAAACAGAATATGAATATTTCTATTTATAGAATCTGATTATTTATACATTTAGACTCTGGGTATTCTGATTTAGTTAAGCTATTCCATTTTCCTTACACATGTTTTTTAAGAATAAAATGATAACGTGCAATAAATTTCAAACTAACCATTGGTCGAGTGACATGTTTACAGGTCCCTCTGAGATTTGAAGAAAAATATGACTCTTGGAGGAGGGATCCGACCATTGAATTTTTGACTCTAAATAGAATCTCATTTGACGAAGATAATTTTCATTATATGATCCTAGAGATTATATGTTGTAATGTTTTGAAGTGAATTCTAGAGAGAGAAATACTCTCATGATTTGTGTGTTTTAGGAACATTTTGTTCAGCCATGAACATCTTGTTTAGCTTGCTTCGTCGGACTTTGATTTTTGATGAATACAATCGAGGGCTTATGGGGATAATAAGACAAAGGTTACAACTACCTTAAAGATTGAGGTATTTCGAGGATAGAAATACATATTCCAATATTCTTATCAAGCTATTACCCTTGTGTGGGTAAGACAGACATTCTTGAATGTATAAATCATGGGACCTTTTTCCAAGATTGTAGGATACCCTACTCTTTGGGTGAAAATATTTCCTACTTGTTAATTGTTTTTTATTCATGTTTTATTTCACATGTATTTTTTTAAAGGAAGAAATTATAAATTTCTTATAATTTCTTGTACATTACTTACTATGATAGATATGATTTTATATGCTTTACAATAGAATTTTCCTTCAAGAAAATTCTTCTTAAGTTTCATTTCCTGATTCATATTTCCATAACCTAAGAAAGTTTGTTTCATATAAATAAAATAGGATTTGTGAATATAAATTGTCTAACTTTGTTAAAAATTATTCTCCTTAAGGTTAAAAATGATTTTTTTAACATAAAATTCACCCTCCTTTTATAATTTAGTAACTACATACAATATTTTTATCCTACAATTGGTATAAGAAAAGGTCTCTAAAATACATATACTCACATATATATTTTTTTCAAAAATTTTCCTTGTAATAAATTTTCATTTTTTAAATTTCATATTTATGTTTTGCTTAATAATCTCTATCATTTTTTTATATACAATATCTATTAACAATTTTTGTGGAAAAGATATTTTCTTATAGAATTGTAGGTATAAATATTGCTTCCATTGATAATATAAATCCTACAAAACCACCTATTTTTTTGGTAATGATTATGAGTACTGTATAGAAAGAATGAAGACCTTTTTTATTAACACTAAAGTGGATAAATTTTTCATAATTACTGGAGATTCCAAAATTTTAGAAAAGGAAGTCAAAACCATCACTAACCAAGAAAAATCAGAATATCACCTGAAATACATGGTACAAAATAATTTTTTGTGTTCTATGACAAAGAATATATATAGTCAAATATCTTTCTGTGACGCTTCTAAATGTATTTAGATGAAACCTGGATGTACACATTTTGGGAATTATAATGTGATAGAGACTAGAAGAGCATTGTTAAGAACCGAATATCATAGATTTTATTTTCCCAATGGAGAACCAGTTTGAAAAGTTGAAAAAATATTTATGACCATTTTAAATTATCATAAAACTATGGGAGAAAAAGTTTTAGATGATGAAATTATTATGAAAAATATTATAGATATTATTCCCAATGAGTGGGAATCCAAAAGAATAGATATTGATAAGAAAATGAATGTCTCCAATATTACTCTTGATGAAATTTTTGGAACACTACTTCAACATGATACAAGAATGAAAAGAAATAATGATATGAATAAGAAGAAGAATGGAAATGGATGTGTTTCCATTACTAATACTAAATTTAAGACTCCAGAAATTGTTACAAGATCAATGTCTAAGAAAGTCACTATTCTATTTATGTCTACTGAAAGTCAACATAATGAAAATGAGTTAGAAAATCTTTCTTGAAGTATGAACAAGATAGTGGGAATGAAATACATTCCATATAGATATAATAAAAAAGGAAATAAAAGGAAATAAAGACTCAGAAGCCACTTTCAATGAATAAAAAATAGTTGGACACATCAGTCCAGATTTTCCCATGTTTAAAAGAAAAGAAATAATAGAAATGTATTCTGAGAGGAATAGACAGAAGTATTACAAATCGAAATCCAAGAATTTATTCAAGGATAATGATACATATAGTGCCAGTATTGGTGACTTATATGATGAATCCTAAAATTATGAATCTTCTAGCCTAAATAATATTGGTCTACTAGAAAAACTACACATTGAAAATCATTATCTAATGGCCAAGGTACATAATTATGAATCTATGCCAAAAGTATCACTGAATGAAAATTATACTAATGATAAATTTTATAAGTATTAGGATGAATAATCTTCTTATGATGAATAATTTTCTAGGTTTCCCAAATGTCATGAAAATGAAAATTCTATACTCACGAAAAACCCTGAGATGGAAAATTCTAGAATTTCTGTTTTAACTAAAGAGGTATCAAATATTTCTATGGATCTTGATCAGAAATTTTTCGATTTTGAATGTATTTTAAAAACAATTAAATAAGTTAATTCAAATATGGATAATCATTATAAGTATATTGAAAATGTTATTTATAAGAAATTTTTTTTTGAGGATAATTTCAGTTCAAAAACTAATAACATTGAAGATAAGTACTGGGTTATTAATCTAATGTCAGAAGTATTTTCCTTATGAAAATTCCTATTAAACACTACCTATATTAAGAAACCCTTTGACAAGATGTATTCTCAATTTTTATTTTAAGTAATAGTTCTAGATTTGTTTATACTCATTCGAAACCAGTTTTTAGTAATAATTATTTTTCTCCCCAAGGTTCTCTATTTTGTACTAAATTTTAGTGTGGTGTATATTGGAAGAAAATAATTTATTTAAATAGAACCCAATATTTTCATAAATCATATTTTTCTAAGAAGATCTAGATTTCTAAAATATTAATTTATGAAATTTATGGATCTGATAAAATTTGGATTCCAAATTTCAAACTCTTTTGTTTTAGAAAAATAAATATAGTACCCAAAAAAATACATGGTACATGTATAGTGGATGTACTCATCATATGACTGGTAACAAAAACATCATTGAAAAGAATATCAAGATGAATGGAGGAAAAGTAACTTTCATAGATAATGATCAGGGAGAAATTATTAGTATATGTAACATTGTTCATCTTGTAAAATCATTAATTTAAAATGTTTTATTTAAGGGTCATAAGAACAACCTTATTAGCATAATACAATTATGTGATGAAGGTTACCCTATGAATTTTAGGAATGATAAATTCTTAGTACACAATTCCATGGAAGAGTTTATTCTATCGGACCATATGCATTAGAATATATATTCATGAAACATAGAAGACCTTAGGATCCATGATATACCTTCCAACAGGGGAATAAAAGATCAATCATGTATATGGCATAAAAGGTTAGTACACTGTAAAATTAGAAACCTCTACAAAATCTCAAAGAAAAAACTTGTTAATGATCTACCCGATGTTATATTTGATTCTTCAAATGTTTATGATCCTTATCAATATGTAATGAAACATAAATAAAGTTATAAATCAATTGGTTATGTCTCAACATCTGAGGCAATATAGTAAGCACATATGGATATTTTTGGTATAACCCAAACAAGAAGTATTGGAGGAAAATATTATGTATTTTTAATCGTTGATGATTTCACTAAATTTACATGGGTATTTTTTTAATCAAAGAAATTTGATGATTTTTTTATTTCAAAACATTTAGATACCAAGTAAAAAATGAGAAAAACTTCCACTAAAAAAACTCATAGTGATCATAGATGTGAATTTCAAAATTCAGATTTAGAATATTTTTGTAGTAAGAAAGGCATTACTCATAAATTTTTAGTCCCAATAACTCCTCAAAGGAATTGTGTCATTGAATGAAGAAATAGAATTCATTAATAGATAAATTGAACCATGTTGAGTGAATATTCAATTGCTGAACACTTTTGGGATGAAGCTGTTAGTACTGCTTGTTACATTATCAATCGATTTTTAATTAGACCCTTTCTTAACAAAGCTTATTATGAATTATGGACTGGTCAAAACATTGTATTTCTTACTTCAAATTATATGGTTTCAAAGTATTAATTCTGAGTACTAAAGATTACTTACATAAATTTTCACCTAAATTTGATGAAGGAATTTTCCTATACTCTTCCACTACTTCTAAGGCTCATAGAGTTTTTAATAAAAATACTTGTATTATTGAAGAAAAAATGCATGTTAAATTCAAAAAAAATTATCCTTTTATTTCTAAATATATCCAACCTACATCTTCATATGTATTTTCAAAAACTTATTATCAACCATTGATAGAAGATTCTTATAATATGGGAAATGTTAAAGAAACTATTTCTAAAGTATTTACCCTATAATATTTTCTACCATATATAGATGAACATGTTTTACAAAACAAAAATAAATTGTTTCTTAAGAATCATCCCAGTGATAATATCATTGGTGATGTAAACCAACCTGTAAAGACTAGAATTTCCTTAAGAAATTAATTATAACATCTAGCATTTATTTCCCAATTACAAAAAAAATTCACTGATGAAGCTTTAGGTGATGATGATTGGATTAAATCCATTAAGGATGAGATAAATGATTTCGAAAGGAAAAATGTCTGGACCATGGTTAAAAGACATAAGGATACTTCTGTAATTGATGTAAAATGGGTCTTTATAAACAAGTGTGATGCAAATTTAATCACAGTATGAAATAAAGATAGATTATTTTTTAAATGTGATAATCAACAAGAAGGAATGGTCTATGAAGAAACATGTTCACCAATTTCTAGACATAAATTTTACATGGCTTTGCAGCTTTCATTAATTTCAATTTTTTCAAATGCATATGAAGTGTGATTTCCTTAATGGATATGTTCATTAGGATGTTTATGTAGAAAAACCTCTGTGTTTTGAAGACATGAAACATCCTGAACATCTATTATAACTTACCAAAGCTTTATATGGACTTAAACAAGCTCTTAGTTAATGGAATGATAAACTTACATAATTTTTGTTACAAAAAAAAATATTTTAATGGAATTACTGATTAAACTCTTTTAATAAATAAATATAAGAAAAAAAAATTTATTTTTCAAATATATGCTGATGAAAATATATTTGGCTCAACTAACCAATCATTAAGTAATTCGTTAGTGAATCTAATAAAATCTAAGGTTGAAATTAGTATGATGGGTGAGTGAACATTTTTCCTATGTTTTGAATTTTCTCAAAAACCATAGGGGACTTATATATCACAACAAATGTATATTTAATATATTCTTAAATAATATATATATTACAACACTAAAAGTATAAGAACATAAATTGGTACCTCAAATTATCTAGATCCCGATGAAGTTGGGAAACTAGTAGATCAAACATCAATTAGAGGTATGATAGGATTATTACTATACTTGACAGCTTTTCATCTAGACTTGATGATTTCATAATGCTTATGTGCAAGATACCAATCTAATCTAATGGAATCTCATTTAAAAGCATTAAAAATATTTTTTCTCTATTTAAAGGGATCCATGGATTTAGGATTTTTTTACACATCTGGGAATGATTTTGTTTTAAAAATATTTTTGGATGCTAATTTTGGTGGATATTGAATAGATATAAAAAGTACATCCAGAACATGTCATTTCATAAAAATTCATGAGTTTCTTGGTCCTGTTAAAAAGAAAAACTCAATAGAATTTTCCACTGCTAAAGCTGAATATGTAGCAGTTTGAAGTTATTGTGCCCAAGTGTTGTGGATAAAACACACACTCACAGACTACGGTAGGAGTTTTACCAAAACTAAAATTTTGTTTGATAACACTAGTTCCATTTCCCTAAGAAAAAACTCTCCACATCACTCTTTTTTTAAACACATATATATTAGGCATCACATTCATAGGGATAACACACTTAAAGGAGATATCATTATTCAATTTACGGAATGAATGATTAATTTGCTGATATTTTTACAAAATATTTACCCTCTGGTAGATTTTAATACATTACAAATAATTTATTAATGATAACCATAAGGTAATCTTCCATATTAACTTATTTTAAAAAACATATCTCTTTATATTAAGAATCTCATTTTCATTGGGGGAGTACAATTTTTGTTCATAACCAAAATTTTATTAATATAATTTTTCATAACCAAAATTTTCGTAATCAATTTTTTTTCTTAATCAAAATTTTTTAGAAACCAAAATTCCGGAAAGAAAATTTTTCCAGAATCTAATTTTCTTTATGAAAAATATTTTTCATTACTTGTAATATTTTTTACGAAATCCATAATTTATATTTCTTTATAGAAATTTTCGTAATTAAATTTTTTTATTTTTGGTATTTATGAAAATATTCATCAGAGTCACTTTTCCTAAATCCAAAATTTTCCTTCAAACCTCCAATGATTGGAACCTACCAAATCCTTCTCTGGCTTTCATATCAATTGCCCAATAATTTTGTGGTCTTTTCAACCATTAGATCAAATGGAGTATTAAAATCGTCACTTCAACCCCTATATAAAGGCCCCATATTTCTCGTCCCACATCAGTTTTGAAAGTCTTCGGTGCCGAAATAACACCTCTCTTAAAAAAATTTGTTCTGTTATTCCATGTTTTACTTAGACTACGAATGTCATTGAAAGCCTCCGCAAAGAAATAATTAAAATTAACCAAGTAAGTAAAGGAATTTAAAATATACATGGAAGGGTTAATTGATCCAAGATTATTCACTTAGTATAATTATATGATTATGAAAAACATTAAACTGAATGGATTGGAGAGTGTTTGCATAGTAAAGCCAAAACGTGTGGATCTGGTTTACCAAGAGTTACTTATAGAATTATAAAATACAATAATATTTTATAATGAAGGTGGAAGAGAAAAAATATTATTCAATATTTCGGGGAAAAAATATTCCCTATCTTTTAATATGGCTAAAAATATTCATGGAGTTCTGTATGAAGGTGAATAAATTTTCTGCACCACCAAGCTGCCAGAACAGTCGGGATATTTCAAGATCGGAAAAAGCAATAGATTTCCTTGGACTAAAAGGAGTAAAATCAAAAAATATTAACCATATATAAACAAACATTGGATTGATATAATTATTGGTACATGGTTTCCTCATTCCAAGAAAAGGAGACAAGGACACCTTAAAGAAAAGTGACATATTTATTTTTGATATTCAGGTAAACCTGAGGAAGATAAACCTGGTGAAGTACATACTATTGAAAATCACTAATATCATGAATTAAACTCTCAAATACCAAAACATCATGTATCGAGAAATTTTGTATTAGATCATAGTTCATTCTTAGAATCATTCAAAATTCCCTGCATCTATAATCCAACAAATTTCATGATCTTTCTAATAAGTGATGATACCTTGAGGAGAATGAAAGTATGTTTCAATACCATGTCCATAGAATTTTATGATATTATATAATGTGATATTGAATATATATCTATGAAAGTGGAAGTATGAGATACATTCAATAAATATTATAAGAAGAGAAATAAAAAATAACTGAAAACCAAATAAAAACATACTATACCAAAAATACACTCAGCATCACCAAAACTGAAAAAAATACTTCCTTGGTAAAGTGGTAGCGATGTGGAGGGAAGAAAAGAAAAAGAAAAAAGAAAAATATTATAGTTTTGGACTATATTCTGTTGATTCAATGGCTCGTATGATTAAAACTACTGAAGATGTAGAGAAGCAATAAAGAGTGAAGAAACAAAAGAATAAAATGTCTAAAGAGGAGAATGTTCAAGCACTTTTCAAGGCTACTGAGAAAGCCTCTGAATAGATTCAGGTATTATAATCATTTTATTATGAACCAGTACTAGTAGAGTCTCCTGGAAATGAAATCATAATTTTGGAATGTTATGTGGATGAAGAAATAGTTCAGGAATAATATGTAGAAGAATAATAATAGGAAGAAAAAGACGAGGGTGATGATGTTATAAAGCAAGATAAAGAATATAATGATAATGAAAGTCCTTGTGAAAAAATTTCAATCATAATTTCCTAGGTTGAATCAACTAAAATAGTTTCTCAAGGAAAAGAGGATGAGGGTCATGAAGTGGTTAACAAACCTTCTCCTAATGAAAGTAGAAGTCATGACTTCATCCAACATGAGGATCTTAAGGAAGATGCTGAGAAATAATAGGTAGATGAAGATAAAATGATCTAACTCCTAGATAGAAAATATGAATCTATGAAGTCTATGGAGACTATTTCAAAAGTAGACAATGGAAAATAGGTGATTGATGATACACCTAAGAAGGCTGTGGTGGTTAAGAGGGATGCTGCTAGATCATCCAAGGGGAAGGCTGTAGAGCTAGAAAAATAATTCTCACCTGTAAGGGAACTAGATTATGAATCATCTTCCATGTGTTAGTATTTCATGGTATATTCTTAGAAGAAGATAGTAGAAACTATAATCTTGTTTCCAAGTATTGACTCGAGGTGTCAGCTGCGTCAACACTCCTTCAATAAGAAGTCATATTTCATAAGCATGCTCATTGAAAAATTCATCAAGAATGAGGGAGATATCAAAACCCTCTATATCAGTTATGATTATCAAAGGAGATCATTTAAGGAAATTAAAAATTGTTCTAAGAGAACTACTGATTACATGAGAATATTTTATGAATTCCAAGACTCATTGAAAGTTTCTTTCTATAAGTAAGATGATAGAATCAAACATTTTACAACAAGTTTTATAGAGAAGATGAACCTAGAACAAGTATCCTGGATGCATGAAGATAAAGATATGAATGGGAAATTCAATTCCATTACTTTAAATTTGAAGAGAGAATGGGAAATTAGGGAATAGTTAGATGAAAATTTCAATCAACTAGAAGATCTAGTAAATTCTACGGCAGAAACTCTTAAACCTCAAGATGAAACAGTCAAGGATATCAATATCAAAAATTAGGATTATGAATTATTGCTCAAGTGGTTTGAGGATGAACATAAGGGGCTCAAGAAGATGAAAGATACTTTATGGTATATCATTCTGAAAGAAAAAATAATAATTAGAATGACATTCCAATCTTTTGTTTTAATTTTATTAACTATGTATCAATTTTTCTAATCATAAATAAAATTTTTCTATTCTTGAATTGTTTTTTTTAAATTATAATCTTTCAGGTAACAATTTTTTTCCATTCCCACCATTCTTTTTTTAAAATCACAAAGTGGAGAAAATAATGATATAAAATAATACTAAGTATAAAGAAGAAAATCCCCTAATAAAGGGGGAGTTTATGTAAGGGGAGTTCACATAAAGAATATATTCTAAAACAAATAAATGTAACCATCTATAATAATGTGAAGAATTCGATCCTTAGGGATTTCAAAACCTAAGGGGGAGTTAGTCGTATTTATCATGATTCATAAGTAATGGGACATATGTTTTTCGTATTAACATTCCTAATGAAAATTTTTATTTGTTATATTCTTTTTCAAAAGGTTGTTTGTGCTTTCCAAAAAGGGGGAGATGGTAGGGTCAATAAGGGATCCTTATGAATTTTTCATTCCCCTATGTTTTGAAAATCAAAAACATGTTATCTTAAGGAAAATTATCTTTCCGTAGGATTATTTAATTGAAGAATATTTCCCTTATAAGAATAATTTTTTTTCCTTTAAATTATTTTCATTACCTCAGTTTTATTATCTCTCAAAACAAAACTCATTTTTTTAATATGTCTAAAATTCGAACCCTTATTAAAAACCATGGACTTTTATAGTTACATGGATAAAGAGTCTTCTATTATTAGACTCTAAATTCCTAGAAATTCAGACTCATAATTCTCTAAAACACAGACTCCTAATTCTCCGAAATAAATACTCTGAATTTTCTAAAATTCAGACTTTGAATTCTAAAATATTTAGAATCTAAATTCTTGAAAATTAAAACACTAAATTATCAAAAATTCAGACTCTAAATTCTATAGAATTCAGACTTAGAATTCCTCAAAATTACGACTTTGGATTCCTCAAAATTATGACTCTGAATTCCATATAATTCAGAATTTAAATTCCTTATAATTTAGACTCTAAATCTATATAATTAAAATTATGAATTTTGTGTCAAAAAGATTCTTGATGTTTTGGTAAAACAGAATCCGATTTTTCATGTTTATATAATATTATTCTTTAATTTTTTAGACTTCGAATTCAATTTTTTCCTAGACTCTGGATAATATGATTTGGTTAAGCTGTTCCATTTTCTATACACATGTTTTTTAATAATAGAAAAATGTTTTACAATCTATTTCTAGAAAAATGTTGTTTGAGTGACAGATGTACAGGTCGCTCCTAAATTCAAGGACGAATATAAAAATTTGAGGAGGGAGCTAGTTTTTGATGTTTTTCCTAAAAACTGGAACTCATTTGAATGATCTCATTATCATTATATGATCCTAGAGATTACATGGTGTGATGATGTGAATTGATTTATATAGTGATAAATACTCTCATTCATTGTGTGTTTATTGATCATCCTTTTTAGTTATGAATATCATGTACAGCTTACTTCGTGCGACTCCAATTGTTGCAGAGTACAATCGAGGGCGTCTGGGGTTAAGATGAAAGAGGTTCTGACTATCTTAAATATCAAGGGGTTATATGGAAAGAAAGACATGTTCTGAAATTCCTATTATGTGATTAATCTAGCGTGGGTAAGACATTCATTATTGAAATTATAAATCAAGGTACCTTTATCCAGGGATGTTGGATACCATACTCTTTGTGTGAAAAGATTTCCTACTTGTTAATTGTTTTTTTAATGTTTTTATTTATGATTTATTTTGATAAAGGAAGAAATTATAACTTTATTTTACTTTCTTGTACTTTACATACTCTGATAAATATGATTCTATATTCTTTAAGGTATAATCTTCCTAAAAAAAATTGTTCTTAATTTTCATATCCAGATTCATATATCTGTAACCTACGAAATTTAGTTTCCTATAACTAAAAAAGGCTTTTTTAATTTACCTTATTTAACTTTGTTAAAAGTATTTTTCCATAAGGATAAAGATGAATGTTTTTTAAAATACAATTTACCGCCCTATTGTAAATGATCATCTACATACACTATTTCGATCCAACATCATAGTCAACTCATTTATAACTATAGATCTTCCATAATGTATATATACTACTTATATTATCATGGAGTCTTTATATTCATTTTATCTCATGGAATAATCAAAATTTATTTAACTCATTAGGGGTTTATTAATCATCTTTGTAAATTATTTTTCATGAACTGAAATATCTTCATTGATATTGATAGTAATTCTAGTATAGAATCCATTAATATATTCATGGGGTAATAAATATCTCAAAACTATATATTTGAATATAATTTTTCCTTTTCGATTAAATGTAAATTTTCGATAATCATAAACCGTGATATACATTAGGAAACATATTGAAAACATTTGGAATGAAATTATAAGTATAAAGTACTAAATTTCCATTTTCACATAGAATTTCATTAAAAAATATTTGAATTCACTAATAACCAAGTAGGATTTATATTAATTTTGTCCCACTTTCATTACAGAATAACATTATAATAAATAAATAGAAAGGTATTTTGGTTCTTATCTCATTCACTCTATCTAAATAGATTTGAGATTCTACCATCCCCTAATGAACAAAAATGTTTTCTACAATGCCTAATGAAAAAAGATTACATAAAAATATGAAATTAAAATTATATAATAACCTAAAAGAAAATGAAAACTGGAAAATGATTTGAAAATATTATGAAAACCATATTACATACCAACCTTCATTTGCATGAGAACAAGTTTTAAAATCAGTATTCACTACCTCATTCAATATGACATACCATATTTCATTCAAAGAAAATGAAAACCATATTTCTATTTACTAATTGTAATAATAATAAAAATTCATTACATAATAATATATACTTCCCCATGATGTTTATTACTCTAAATATTCTGTTAAATGTTTTTACAAAAATAAATTAGAAAAATTCACATCAAAATAACATAATATGTGGATATTCCAAAAATAAATATACTATTTCTATCAACCCACACTTATATGAATACATTATAATGTCATAAAAACACATAAAAATCTCAAATTTTATCACCCCACAATTTTCATCACATATAAAGAGATAAAATAAAAAAATTTAATTGAATACAATGAGGATCTTGTAAAAATACAGATATATAAAGTGGTGGCTTAGACCAAGTATTTCCATCATTACTAGTTCATCCTCGAACATATCCACAAAATTATGAAAATAATCCTTATCTAAATCCATGATTGAATAAGAACATTTAATCAAATACCAAAAACATGAGTTATAACTAGTTTATAATATGACATTTTTGTGGTAGTAGATCATTGGAAAATGTTCTAAAACAACATTCAATAAAGGGAAGTTAAAAAAATTCTATTTAGTGATTAATATGTTATCCATTAGAAAAACCACCATAACCATTTCATATGTATAAAGAAATCCAAAAATCATTCTTCAAAGTTATTAATTACTTCCAGACATGATCTTATTAGATAATTAAAATTATTCACTCTTGGAAAAAATTTATTTTCACACAACTATCTTATTAGAAAATAATGAAAATAATTTATAGTGTTTCAAGTTGGAAAAAATTAAATTGTAATCCATTTAGAATTAAAATTTATATAATAAAACAATAATCATTTATTTACTCTTTAAAATGAAAATAATAGCTTTTATAACAAATAATATCCACCAAAAAATAAAGTCAAAAAGTATGAAAATTTAACAATGGAAAGATCATTTAAAAAATAAATCTAGATAAAGTTTTGAATCAAATAAAATTATTTAGTACATAGTCTTAGTCCATAATAAAAAATTAACGTCTTTATAAATTAGTTCCATGGGGATTTATGGAAATATAATATAGTATCATTGTTAATTGGGATGGAAAATAACTCAGATGCATCCAAAATTTTGACCAAAATCACCTTTATAGGGTTTTATACAATCAATTTCCACCACCATTATAGTGTTCTATACAATACCTCAAATAAATTTTCCTTGGTAATGAAAAATTACAAAATTATACTAGAAACATGTGACTCTACCAATTCAAGGAACAAAATCCTATGAGGTATACAATGATTACTACATAATCAAGAAAAAATATTTTCAATGCCCATAAACAATAAAAATATCAAAAGAAAAGAAAAAGATTGTAAATTTTTACAATAAATATATACCATGGAAGTGGAATAAATTAAAAATAAATAATAAAACAAACCATTAAGTTATATAAAATGTAGTGAAGAAAAAACCATTGTCCATGATTAAAAAATGGTTGGCATACGTGGATTATAGTGTACCAAGACGTTCAAAATTATAAATCTAACCCTCTAGTATTTTCCTATTATAATGTAAAACCATGGAAGGGGGATTAAAATAATATTTTAATATAATGATCATTAAAATAATAGGAATCATTTTGAACTATATTTATTGAATAATTTATAAATAAATTTTTTTGTAAACTATGATCAATAAATGCATTCAATGCATGATATTTACATACCTCATTGTATACAATACAACATTTGAAATTTTATTGAAGGAAGAAAATTAAAACAGAATAAACATGACATTAAATATTGGACTTATTAAACCACCAACAAAAATGATATAAATTTGGATTAGGCCCAAGTTCCATACATACAAATATTTTTCAGAGAAATATATATCACTGAATATGGAATTATATGAATCTGCAATAATAAATACCATTATTTTTTTCATGACATTTGAATGAGTGAAAAAAAATATTATTCGGTAAGTAAAATAATTTACATCTATGGTAAATTTTAATTATAAATTATGAGTATACACGTGAATAATATAATATTCATAAAATTTGACGTAGATTTTCATTCATAGTAAAATTATGACTTTTCATTGATAAAACTTATTTAATAAATATTTATAAAGAATAACTTGAAATTACTAACATGTATTACATGTCTCACTTCTATCAAACCAATAAAGCATTTAATATATGATGTATTTAAATTTATTGTGTACTTCCTAAAATAGACATTACTGTATCAATATTTTCATTTATATGTTTTATACTGACTAAACTATTGTCCCCATGGATTCCTCGTAATAAGAATCTATGTTTCCAGAAATGCTTTTTAACTATGAAATATAAAACTACACCAAATATTGATGTACTGGGATTGGAAAAAATTAATGGTCACTCTTCTGGAGGAAATAAAAAATCGATTGAAGTATGGATATGAAAAATAAAAGCATAAAAATAATTAAACCAAAGAAATCATCCCCATCACGGTGTACTAAAATTTAGAGAAATGAATATCAAAGCGAACAACATACTAGATCAACATCCATATGGAATTAGTATAATGAAATATAAATAGGATAAAAGATAAACCTCACGACATAATTCCTCCAATCTCATCCTAGGAATGTGGAAATAAAAGTGCCCTGAAGAAAGTGAAAATTCTAACCAACAGTATGAGGGGAGGACTTGGGGTGAAAAATAGGGTTGAGAAAACAATTATATAGAATGCAAAACTAAAAAAAAATTTCCCATATGAAAACTAATGGTGGAAAATGAAGACTAATGATGGATTTGGTCTACAACAGCATCCAAACACCTTAAATTCAACACATTAATCCTCCACTCTCATCATTTTCATTTGAAGGAGGGGTGGGGAAAGAGTGATAAGGTGAGGAATTTACTCCATAAGGCACCAAATTGTCTGTTCCAAATGGATTTTAAAAAAATTATAAGGTAGTGGTGAGGAGAGTATGGGAGAATTTAAGTCGATGGGGTGGTCCTAGATCCCCACAACAGACTAAATTGGATAAGATTCTTCTTTTAGTGTATTTAGGATATAGACACCCTAATTTTTTATCATAATTTTCTATTTTTCCAAAATACATTGAACTCTATGCATAAAAAATAAACTCTAAATGATTTATTAACTTATATATATATATATATATATTATAATATAAAAAACATTGTATTTCAAAACATAAGGTAATAGAGTAATGTAGATAAACTCAAATAAAAAATTAATTATATGATATATAAACTAAATTTTAATAAGTAAATGTCATTTTTCATATAATAGAATAATGAATTATAGAAAATGAAAATTTTTAAGTATTATGTTTTTTTATAATATAACGTTATACAATTTTAATTAATTATTATTTTTATATATTAATGTAGTTATACTTTATTACAAACATAATATTAATTTTTTAATATATATTATTTATAGTAATATAATAATAGATAATACTTATTTTTAATAATATAATTATTTATTGATAAACAATTCTTCTTCTACTAAGATAAACTAACAATTTTAATTAAAATATTTTAATTATCCTTATAAGACCTTGGTGTTTGTGAAGGTGTTACCTTGAATAATTTTTTGGTTTAAACATCTTTTTTTGATTAATGGGATGTTTCCCAAGTGCATGAGGGGCATTGGGGGTGTTCTAGGTTTTTGGGACTCAAAAAGAAAAGAAAAATTGGGTCAACCTATGAAAGGAGCACGATTAGCGCACGACTGACACATGATTATGTAAAATGTGCGATGTGGGATACTAAATTGTTCCATTTGGGATTGTGTCAAACCACCTAGTTGGGGCATGGTTTTAAAACCACATGGGTATCCCTAGGAAACAATGTGACCCATTCCTTCTTGGATAGTTTCTGGTTCATAATTTTCATATGGTTTGGTAAACGGTGTGGGTAAAATGTGTCCACTTAATTTTTGTAAAATTTATAGTTTTCTATTAGGATATACTTATATTACCACCTGATTTCTCCCTATGTTTCCCCATATCAACCCTATAGAAAGTAAAAATGGACCTAGTATTCCCAATAGAGTTTATATTTTGATTCATGGTCATTTGTGGCATCGTTGGTTATGGATTGAAGCACCGAGAATGGGTAATGATCCTCTTTTTTTTCTTTTTCGGATTAGAGTTTTTAGATTGTACCATCTTCTTCTGAAGCCCAAAAAACATAATATTTTAGCGTGATATAGGTTAAGGATTCAAATAATGATTTAATCTAGATATAATCTCATTTTTATAAGTGTTTTTCATTTTCAGATTGGTGATAGGTGGTCTAAAATTTTTATCCCATATTTTTTCTATGGATTTTAGGAATTATGAAAATACATTGCATCCCTATTTTTGTGAATTTTTCACATTGAGTAATTTTTGATACAATTATTTAATAAAAATTGATATATCCACCTCACAATATTTTTAGGTTCCATGTGAGATTATTATAATGATTTATGACCACCCATGGGGGTACTGACATTCCTCAACCTAGAAATTGTTAGAGTTAAGTGTAGAGTTGATGTGTGATAATGTAGCGCCCATGAGGAAAATATTAATATTGTAGGAAGAGTTGAAATTTAGTAATTATCACTGTTCTTAGGGTTAGTAATGGTATAATGGGGTGTTGGGTTTCATACCAATGGTTTGTATGAACTATGAAATGGTAAAAGTGTAATGGGTGATGGTTAAGGGTTTATGAATTATAAATGGGTTAAATGAGTTAATTAAGATGGGTTTTAATGGATTAGGAGTTATGTTGAATTGATTAAATGGATTAGTATATAATAAATTATGAACATATTAAATTTGAAATGTATTGTGAATTTAAGAACATGTAAACTCGTTTAAATAAGGGAATTGATAAATATTTTGAATGGGTTAATACATGGGAATTATGGGGTGTACCAAATTGGTTGAACGTATCAAAGAGTTTGAACATAGTTACATAAGAATTGTAAATTTTAAATGATAAATGGGATATAAGGGATATTTCATTGTAATAGGAAAATATTGGATAATGTTTGGGAATTATTGAATAAACTTAATTGATTAAGGTACGATAATGAAAATTATGCTAAATGGATATGAAATTGTAAAAGGAAAATGTGTTAATGGGTTATAGAATGATGTTAATTACCATGTTGGTTATTATCATTTTTTTACTATTGGAATTGGTTTTTATTGGTTGTTATATGGTTTGGGTGTGTTGAATGGATGAATAAGAATGCTCTCATGGATTTGGGTGTGGGATAAAGGTCTAAGGCTCCTCCCACGAGTCGAGTTTGACTAATACTATAAACTCCATCCACAATGCATGGTTTGGGAAAGGGGAGAGATTTATATTCCTCATTTTGTATCATTCAACCCTGACTAAGGCTTTGGGGTGAGTGTATTGTGTTTTTTGTTATGTGTTATCTATAGTGATATTGGGACATGACTTTCTTCATTATGAAGAATGATGAATTCCTTGAGTCTTCGAGTGAACGAAGTAAATTCCAAACCTCAGAACACATTTTAATGATGAATTAACTAATTAAGATTATGCACATGATGAAAATGGTACTATGGTAGAAATTTGTACGGTAATAATTGATAACTAATTGCACTTCATTTATCCTTTTTTAATTTTTCATTTATTTAGTATTTTAAGGAACTATCTATTCAGATTGTTTTTTTTTGTAGAAACTATTAGTGGTAGCCTACTAAGTTGTAATAACACCCTCCTTAGGACATCATTGGGTATGTGATTATATTTCATTGATTTAGGTCAAGAAAAAGTGAAGCGACGCCATGCATGGGAGTTGAGTTAGGTTAGTGTGTGCGTGGAATAGGTTCCAGATGTGTAGTCAGGACCATTTTGGTAATTCAACTATTTTTTGATATTGATTTTTAGTTCACATGAAATTGATTATCATTACAATTTATTTTTATTACTGGTTGTGGTTTTTACCCTGTTTGGGAGATGATAGATTATACAAGTCTGTTTGGATATCACATAACATTCATAATATTTATTTTATTTATTTGATGTGGATTACTTTGGTAAAGAGGGTATAGTCTCCCCATATAACTTATTATACCCTCGTTGTTATTCTTCAACCTATTCCATATGAGGATAAAATTTTAAGGTCTTGTTACAACTTGGATCGAGGAACCATTTAGTGGCCTCTAGGTCAAGGACATTACAAATTGGTATTAGAGTAGTTTGTTTATGTGGTCTAGTTACTTGGGGTGGTAGGAAGATGTTTTGGATCGGTTGGTCCTTGGTAACAAGATCATACTTCCTAGTAACTGACCCATGTAGAAGGGAAAACACAATTCACCGATTGAGGGAATTTTTTTAATTTATAATGATACATTTGAATGATATTTCACCATTATATGATCCACAAGTTGTGTGATATGACCATTTTTCTGATATTTTGATGATAGTTGGAATGGAATGAAGTTTGGAATTCATGAATCATTTTAGTAACCTAAGGATATAGGTGGGATTAATCCTAATAGGCATATAAAAAATGTGTGTGTGAGGCATAGAGAGTAGAATTCATTTTTTTACATGGAAAATTTAAAAAAAAAATTGTGTCTAATAATGGTGATTCATGTAGGTAAATGAAAATAATATAAATGTGTATTTATGGAGTAGTTTGTATAAATAAATGTTATGACTAGGATAAAATGTTAGGTTGTGGTAATTTTTTATGATTGATTGGTATCTAACAAGGACATTTTTTATTAGTGACAGTAATATAGTTCATGAACATTACCTAATGAATGGTGTAAATAAGATAAAATAATTATTGTAAAAAATATTTAAATGGGGTATTTAAAATGTGGATGTCAGGGTTCAAAAACAGTTAATGTAATAATAAATGTACGTGTAATGGGGGATATTTTGGCTTATTCAGGTAGTGGTAATTCCTTGTGTTATCTATTTGACCACTATATGGATGGTTTGAAGATGTGAATGTTTCCTAGTTTGAGAGAATGGATTTGGGTTGTGGGGACTTTATATTTCTTATATGGCATGTGATATTTGATTAGGGAAAATTTAGTAGGGTTTTGGCCTTTGGGTTATGAAACATTGTTTAGTAATGCATGTTTTGAAACTCTCATGGTTCGTGACCATACAGAGTGCAAGATGGACATTAATGATGGTTCTTGGGTCTAGTGACCTTGTGAGTGGGGACATTGTGGTTGTGTTTTGGATTCCATAGATGGTGTTTTCCTCATAGTGCCAATGTATATGTATGGTTACCTCTGGTGTGGAATGAAGAGTAAATGGTCACATGGTGTGCTAGGCCCATATTGTATCAGAATCAGGTTGAGATTTTGGTTCAAAAACACTAAATTATTTTTTAGTCAATGGTTTGGAAGGATGACCTTTAACATTTTCTTGTCATGACTCCAGTTTAGGTGGGTAGGTAACATTTGAAAATCAAGTTGACCAACGAGAGTGGTCAGATGGGGCTCCTGGTTCTTTTGGAGGTTTTTCATATAGGTGGATGTTTTTTACCCTATCATTGGGGTGTAGAGAGTGATGCCTAGTACCTGTTTGGCTTATAAGCATAAGTGGGAAGAATGGTGGTATGTGATGAGACTTAAGTTTTTGTTACATATTCATAATTTCATAGAAATCAAGGGTGACATTGTGAGAGTCTTTTCTAGTTATACTAGTGACTTAGAATATGTATCATGGGAGATTCTTCATTAGTGGAACCAATGTATAATAATTATCATTGAATTTTTGTAAATGGTATAGTTATGCCTTAATTCTTTCATAAGGGCACCATAATTCTTATGGTAGGATATATGCTAGTTTTGAAGGGTTGAATCATATGGATGTATGACCCATCTGTTTGGATGATGGTTAATGGAGGACTTGATTTCATTTTTGATCGAAATAGATAGGTGTGAGGGAATCATGATCAGAATATTTTGTTTTTAGGTGACACTCGAGGAGAGGTTTCTAAAGTGGCTGATCATTATTGTGTGAATGTTTTGGTTATTTGATGAGATGATGAGAATACCTAGGGGTTGATGAGGATGATAGAAAAAGAGACGAGGTGAGGATGGGATGTAGACTTTGGGTTATTCTCAAGTGATGGTTGACTGGTTGGAACTAATTTCATTGTAGGAGTGGTCATAAGAATGTGGGAAACCTTGAGGGATCTAAAGAGGTCTTGATGTGAGATCTCACTAGTAAGGGGTGACTTTTTTGAGAAATGTGTACATCATTTTCGATGAAACTACAACGGTATGGGTGGTTATGAAAGATACCATTGGTTTAATTTGGTGTGTTATATTATTTTCATTAATTTTTTAACTATTAAGATTGTGGTAGAAGTAGTGAAAAAGGAAACATTGGTTCACGACTGCATGGTAGATGGTCCTAGAGTGGTGTTGAGGCATAGTTGGAAATCATTCATAACAATTGTAACATCCCAGGTAAATAAAGAATAAAGAATTTTCATATTTATTAATATTTACGAATTAAATATTAATTTTATTTTAAAGGGGTTGCTATGTTCGATAGCGTACCCGATACGCAACGATGAGTTTCTTTGAAACTTACGTAGCACACTAGTAATAAAATAATATTATTTTAAATGATAGTTAACAAGTAGCCGTTGTACTGGCGGGAATGGATATAAATAACTAAAATATGATTAGATATGTTTTTAAATGTTTATACACTTACCCAATAAAAGATAAAGGCTTAAAATACAGAAAGAGTTCAATTTTAGGGCATATATACTCTAATTTTCACTAAAGGTTCACTTATCACCTTTTAATGGTGATCCGTCATTAAATATAGTTTTGATCACTCTTATACTTTATTTTGGACCAAATATAACTCTTCTTTAGAATCGGGACATCAAAATTTAATTTGTGTAAATTTTTGGTACCTTTCTGATAAAGTTCATTTTTTTTATGAATAGTGTAAAATGTTGTATTTTAATTCAAAACCTCTTTTTAATCTAAATTATTTATATGATTAGATTATTATTTTAATTGGTTTTAAAGTTAAATTAGAAAATATTTTTACCAGTTAATCCAATGGTGGTCATTGGAATCAATTTCACTTTGAAATTGGACTTAAACTGGTGTCAATCTTTTGATACTTATTGTTTCACAAAAACACGCTATTTGTCATGACAGCAGGAATTAATTATTAAATTAATTAATTTGACTTATATGTTTTGAATTTTGTAAAATTGACTTCATTTTTGAATTCGGAATATCAAATATAGCTTAGGGTGAATTTTTGGTAATTTTCTGAAAAACTTCAATTTTTGATGAATAGTGAAACTGCTAAGTGGTAATCAAGCAAACTGAATTTTCAGTTAAATGAAAGTTTACCACTAATGTGTATTGAATTTTGAAAATCCGACATACATGGTTGTCATTAAAAAGTAAAATGTGGTTCAATGAGATTAAAATAATTTTTTGGTGAATAGTAATTTTTTTTTTCATTAATCGCGATTAGAGGTAATTAGTGTAGTTTAAGGTAAAAATTGTATTATAAGAATGTGAAAACACCATTAAACTTGTCCTAAACCTATTGGGTGAGTCATGGCCGACCAAGACAAGCCATGGGCCAACTTAGGGACCCCATGGAGCCACTTTAGTTGGAAAATGACATTAATATATTTTTATTTAATGTTAAAGTGAAAATGACACTAACATAAATTGTTTTACTAAACTAATTTTTGAGTGGGGTTATACAAGTCCAAATTTTGATTATAAATAGTAATTGGAAAGATAAAAGGATTTCCTACATCATATTATTTTTTTTATAATTTTTAGACATTAAATAAATTAAATTATATATGACATAATAATGATGCAGCGATGACATCATTATTTGACGATTTAAATAAAATAGAAAGATAATGTAAAATTTATAAACTACACATGTCCAAAACCAATTGGATGAGTGTATTTAGAACCCTTATCACCTTATCCACGAATTCTATCAATGTGGGACCTTTTAAAACCGAAACACATTTTCAAATAATGTAATGTTTCTTTACTTTCCAAAAGTGCCCCTCCTCTCCTCTTATAAAAGGCCCGCACCTCTACCCAATTTCACACACTTGTCAAGCCTTTGGCTCGGCCAACCCCTGCCCAATTACTCTCTCCACATCCCTCTCCTCATCCTAGAGGATTACCTTTGGGAAGAATCCTTTCAAAGGAAGAATTTATGCTCAAATCAAAAGGAGTTACGCTTTTAAAGGTAATTCATTCTCTCTTGTTCATTTGTTTTATTTTGCTTCTCCAACCCTCTAAACTCTTTTTATTTACTTCTTTTGTAACAACACCAGTATCTTAAATATACTAGGATGTTGTTATAATATTTATTTGAGGTACACTCTCACACAACTACATCAAATGGTTAAAGAACATACGGTTTCCGTGGATGGCGAAATTCTGCCTCCCGAAACGATGATTGTTCAATACTCATTTAACACCTTCAAGGGTGGCCATTATGATGTCACTATTTTTATATATGATATATAATATGTTTATGTTTTCTTTAAGCTTCTGTATTTTTCATTTTTGGCATACCTTTATGGTTTCCATTATGGGTAAACACGATATCTTTATTTAAGGAAGTGCGGACTACCGCCCCCTAAAAGTGATGTGATTCGTTAATGCCATATGTGGGACGTGTAAAGAATGGATTTAAAGTTATTATATATGATGTTATACTGGAATTATAATATACCTCTATATCATTATTATTTCTTTCCATTAAAGTATGAGATAGAAATGAAAGTAGCGTTCATGCGTACGTACGGCTTACCGTCTCCATGAACGGTGCATTTCATTTCTTATCCCCAAATGTAATGTAATATTAAAATTACATGTATATAATGTATATATATAATTAATGATATATCTAAATGATTAATATAATTCTGGAATTAAAATATACATACCTCTCATTTAGTTTTAATTCCACTAATATGACAAAGAAATGAAAGTAGCGTTCATGCGTACGTACGGCTTACCGTCTCCATGAACAGTGCTTTTCATTTCTTACCTCTAAATGATTATAAAATATTATAAATACATGTATATTATGTATATATATGATACATATTATATCCAAATCGGGAATTTCATTCTGGATATAAAGAACTTTTGACCACATAAACAACATGTAATTGTAAGAAGTCAACTTTCGACTTAAGAACCAAATATTGACAAAACAAACATTATTAACTTAAATGGTTACATAATGTTTATAACATGGAAATAAGTGATATAAAAAGAATAATGAACTTTAAAAAGGTTCTTAATCAATTATAAATTAACTCAAGTTTATTATTCAGGACGTTAAAGAACGATCGAGTCAAGTCGGACCCAAGGTAAGGGACTTCATCTCAATCTCCTTTCATTGAGGCATATTTCATTTTATACACGACTTTCTTTTATACAGTGTATAAACTCCTTTGACATTTACTTTTATAAAAAAGGAATCTTTTTCTACGAAGCGTTTTACTAAACGACAAAAAGGAATGTTTTTTAACGTACGCGGTGACAACGACCTTTTCGACAGCCGCAAGTATTATTTGATCTTTGGCTTTCTCAACAAGCCGTAATGTTTTTAGAATAAAATAAATACCATATACTCTTTTATGTATTTTGGTATTGAAAATGGTTTTGAAAAAGGATTCTATTATGTCAATATATTTATGATATATTGTGATTGAAAGGTGGAAATGTCATCATTCCTTTATATTGGTTTTATGTTTTATGATTTTATACTGGTACTTGGACATTTTAAAGGGTGGTTACGTTATAAACCATATGATGGGTGGTGTCGTGAATACCAGGGCGGGTGGTTATGTTATAACCTCCAATGCATTGGGTATGGAAGTCGGCCGTATGGCTATTCCATTAAGTATGTATGGAAATTGGCCGTATGGCTATTCCATTAAGTGATATGTGTGGAAGTCAACCGTATGGTTATTCCACTTAAGTAAGTTTATGTCCCACATTACCTTTATATATGTTATGTGTTTTTTATATGGGTTTTATGGTTATTCTTTGGTTACAAAAAGGTAAGTAATGATACTTTATTCAGTGAAGAGTTTTTACTACTTCATGAAGGTGAAGGTATTACTTTGATAGAGTATACATGGTTTACTTGATTTTGAAAAACTAACAGTTTTCATTCTTTGTGTATCCCTTACTGAGCTTTTTATGCTCACCCCAAGTTTTTCGAAATGTTTTTCACAGGACTTAAAGTGGAATAAGGTCAAGGAAGGGATCAAGGGAATTTCATGCTATCTAAAACATGGAATCTAGACATCTTTCTTTTTAAGAGTTTTTATTTTATGGAGACTTAGTAGAAGTGTCTACTTTGTAATCTTTTAAGATGTAATAGTTATGTTCTAATTCTCTAAAACTCTAAACCTGAAAAGATCCTCAATGTGAATTATTCATTTAATTCAATATTAAGTAAGGTTTAAGGCTGGGGCCTTATAGTTGGTATCAGAGGACGGTTTAGACAACTTTAGGAGTTAGAAAAGTGTAAAATTATAATATGATTGAAATGATATAGCATTTACGGATTACCATGATGCTTCGCCTAAGATATTTCTGTGTTCAGAATGGTTTTCCGCAGAGGAAACAAAGAAGCTATGTTGGGACGACATCAGGAGGAAGATAACCTTCCAAATCAGCAAC
Organism: Viscum album; assembly: GCA_963277665.1. Lineage (NCBI taxonomy): Eukaryota > Viridiplantae > Streptophyta > Magnoliopsida > Santalales > Viscaceae > Viscum > Viscum album. The sequence continues at coordinate 1,824,993,945 of OY728137.1, read as the reverse complement.
CTGAGATGGTCGGAATCGGAACTGAACAGTTTGTTGCAGTGATGGCATAGTTGACTCAGGCTATAAATGGTGGTGTTATCCATGCACGAGATCAGCCAGATCAACCGCAGAGGAACATGTTAGTGGTGGAACATTTCATAAGGCAACATCCCCCATTATTCAGAGGATCATCTGACCCTGTGCAAGATGAAGGGTGGATTAAAGAACTAGAGAAGATTTTTGATGTCATGAGGTGTTCAGAACATCAAAAGGTTAGTCTTGTTGTTTAACGTTTTGAAGGTGAAGCTGATCAGTGGTGGTCGATGGTGAAAAATATAAGGGATAGTGATGAGATTGAGGATCTTCGCTGGGACGAATTCAAAGGTATGTTTCTTGAGAAATATTTTCCTAAGGTGGTTCATCTTAGGATGGAAAAACAGTTCCTACAATTGAGGCAGGAGGATGATTCAGTGGCTACTTATGAAGAAAAGTTCACTCGATTGGAAAGGTATGCTCCAAACATCATACGAGATCTTGATAGTAAAATAAACTGTTTTTACTCAGGGTTAAAGCCAAAGTATCGTAGGGTTTTAGATTCTCGTGAATTCAAAAGTTATGAAAAACTTGTTCGATGTACGGAGAAGGTGGAAATGGAGTTTGCCGATGATCAGGTGTTCTATGACAAACAACAGAATAAGAGATCTAGTTGGCAGGAAAAGGGGAAGAATTTATCAAATAAGCAAGGAGGTAAGAAAACCAAATATCCATCCTGTGAGAAGTGTGGTAAAATGCATCCTGGAGAATGTTTATCCAAGTCTGGTAAGTGCTTTCGGTGTGGTAAGTCTGGTCATATTGCTCGTAACTGTAAGGAAGATGATCAAGCAGGAAATGAAAAGCCAACAGTAAGATGTTTTAAGTGTAATGAAATGGGTCATTATGCATACGAGTGTCCGAAAAGGAGCTTGAGTGATGGGAAGCAGTTAGACTACAAGCAGAAAGGGGTGGTAAAATCCTTTGCAACAACTTCAGCAGATGTTGGGCCATCGAATGAAGTGGTATCAGCTCCAGGGAGCTCAGTATTTTTCGAAGATTGACTTGAGGTCAGGGTACCATCAGTTGAGAGTAAAAGAAGAAGACGTTCTGAAGACTGCGTTCCGTACTAGATATGGCCATTATGAATTTGTAGTTATGCCTTTTGGGCTAACCAATGCACCTGCTGTATTCATGGACCTTATGAATAAAATTTTCCATGAGTTCTTGGATAAGTTTGTGTTTGTGTTTTGAGGTTTGTGAAGAGGTTATGTGTGCCTTGTGATTCACAGTTGAAGAATGACTTGTTTTTTCATCCTGGCAGTACTAAGATGTACAGAGGTCTGCGGGAGTATTACTGGTGGGATGGAATGAAAAGAGACACTGCTGATTTTACTGTGAAGTGTTTGACGTGTCAACAGGTTAAAGAAGAGCAGCAGTTATCGAAAGGGATGCTTCAGCCTTTACCAGTGCCAGAGTGGAAATGGGAAAACATATCCATGGACTTTGTTGTGGGATTACCGAGGACATCTCGAGGTAATAATGCAATCTGGGTTATTGTTGATCGCTTGACCAAATCTGCTCATTTCTTTTCTATACGAGATACTTTCTCTCTTGATCAACTTTCCCATTTGTATCTTAAAGAGATAGTCAGGTTACATGGATTTACTCTCTCCATTATATATGATCGTGATCCCAGGTTCACATCTAACTTTTGGAAAGGCCTTCAGAAGTCGTTGGGTACAGAATTATATTTTAGTACAGCTTTTCATACTCAATCAGATGGGCAGTCAGAACAAAAAATTCAGACATTGGAGGATATGCTACGAGCTTGTTCGATGGATTTTTAGTGAAGTTGGGACTAACATCTTTCTTTGGTTGAATTTTCTTATAATAACAGCTTTCATTCCAGTATACTGATGGCACTATTTGAGGCATTATATGGGAAGCGGTGTCGAACTCCAGCTTTCTGGGATGAAGTTTGTGAAAGGAAGTTGATGGGACGAGAATTGGTAGAAGAGTTGGCAGAAAAAGTTCAGCTGATTCAGAAGCACATGAGAACAGCTTAGAGCAGGCAGAAGAATTATGCGGATAACCGGAGGAAGGATCTATCTTTCGAGGTAGGTGATCATGTTTTTCTCAGGGTTTCTCCTTGGAAAAGTGTGATGAGATTTGGTAAGAAAGGAAAGTTCAGTCCACGGTTTATTGGACCATACGAAATTCTAGAGAGAGTTGGATCAGTTGCATACCGAGTGGCTTTACCTCCGAGTTTATCTCAGGTACACAATGTTTTTCATGTTTCAATTTTGAGAAAGTATATGCCAGATCCATCTCATGTTTTGAGTCCAGAGGTAGTTCAGCTAGAAGAGAACCTATCTTATGAGGAACAACCGGTCCAGATTCTTGACCACAGGGAGCAAGTGTTACAGAATAAGGTGATTCATCAGGTAAAGGTTTTGTGGAAAAACCATGTGATTGAAGAGGAAACGTGGGAATCTGAAAATGCTATGAGGGATAAATACCCCCACTTATTTTGATAAGTGAATAAAATTGCGAGGACGCAATTCCCAAAAGGGGGGAAGGATGTAACATCCCAGGTAAATAAAGAATAAATAATTTTCATATTTATTAATATTTACGAATTAAATATTAATTTTATTTTAAAGGGGTTTCTATGTTCGATAGCGTACCCAATAGGCAACGATGAGTTTCTTTGAAACTTACGTAGCACACTAGTAATAAAATAATATTATTTTAAATGTTAGTTAACAAGTAGCCGTTGTACTGGTGGGAATGGATAGAAATAACTAAAATATGACTAGATATGTTTTTAAATGTTTATACACTTACCCAATAAAAGATAAAGGCTTAAAATACAGAAAGAGTTCAATTTTAGGGCATATATACTCTAATTTTCACTAAAGGTTCACTTATCACCTTTTAATGGTGAACCGTCATTAAATATAGTTTTGATCACTCTTATACTTTATTTTGGACCAAATATAACCCTTCTTTAGAATCGGGACATCAAAATTTACTTTGTGTAAATTTTTGGTACCTTTCTGATAAAGTTCATTTTTTTATGAATAGTGTAAAATGTTGTATTTTAATTCAAAACCTCTTTTTAATCTAAATTATTTATATTATTAGATTATTATTTTAATTGGTTTTAAAGTGAAATTAGAAAATATTTTTACCAGTTAATCCAATGGTGGTCATTGGAATCAATTTCACTCTGAAATTGGACTTAAACTAGTGTCAACCTTTTGATACTTATTGTTTCACAAGAACACGCTATTTGTGATGACAACGGGAATTAATTATTAAATTAATTAATTTGACTTATATGATTTGAATTTTGTAAAATGGACTTCATTTTTGAATTCGGAATATCATATATAGATTAGGGTGAATTTTTGGTAATTTTCTGAAAAACTTCAATTTTTGATGAATAGTGAAACCACTAAGTGGTAATCAAGCAAACTGATTTTTCAGTTAAATGAAAGTTTACCACTAATGTGTATTGAATTTTGAAAATCCGACATACATGGTTGTCATTAAGAAGTAAAATGTGGTTCAATGAGATTAAAATAATTTTTTGGTGAATAGTAATTTTTTTTCATTAATCGCGATTAGAGGTAATTAGTGTAGTTTAAGGTAAAAATGGTATTATAAGAATGTGAAAACACCATGACACTTGTCCTACACCTATTGGGTGAGTCACGGCCGACCAAGACAAGCCATGGGCCAACTTGGGGACCCCATGGAGCCACTTTAGTTGGAAAATGACATTAATATATTTTTATTTAATGTTAAAGTGAAAATGACACTAACATAAATTGTTTTACTAAAATAATTTTTTAGTGGGATTATACAAGTCCAAACTTTGATTATAAATAGTCATTGGAAATATAAAACGATTTCCTAAATCATAGTATTTTGTTTATAATTTTTAGACATTAAATAAATTAAATTATATATGACATAATAATGATGCAGCGATGACATCATTATTTGACGATTTAAATAAAATAGAAAGATAATGTAAAATATATAAACTACACATGTCCAAAACCAATTGGATGAGTGGATTTAGAACCCTTATCAACTTATCCACGAATTCTATCAATTTGGAACCTTTTAAAACCGAAACACATTTTCAAATAATGTAATGTTTCTTTACTTTCCAAAAGTGCCCCTCCTCTCCTCTTATAAAAGGCCCCCACCTCTACCCCATTTCACACACTTCTCAAGCCTTTGGCTCCGCCAACCCCTGCCCAATTACTCTCTCCACATCCCTCTACTCATCCTAGAGGATTCCCTTTGGTCATAATCCTTTCAAAGGAAGCCTTTAGGCTCAAATCAAAAGGAGTTACACTTTTAAAGGTAATTCATTCTCTCTTGTTCATTTGTTTTATTTTGCTTCTCCAACCCTCTAAACTCTTTTTATTTAATTATTTTGTAACAACAAAAGTATCTTCAATATACTAGGATGTTGTTATAATATTTATTTGAGCTACACTCTCACACAACTACATCAAATGGTTAAAGAACATACGGTTTCCGTGGATGGAGAAATTCTGCCTCCCGAAACGATGATTGTTCAATACTCATTTAACACCTTCAAGGGTGGCCATTATGATGTCACTATTTTTATATATGATATATAATATGTTTATGTTTTCTTTAATCTTCTGTATTTTTAATTTTTGGCATACCTTTATGGTTTCCATTATGTGTAAACACGATATCTTCATTTAAGGAAGTGCGGACTACCGCCCCCTAAAAGTGATGTGATTCGTTAATGCCATATGTGGGACGTGTAAAGGATGGATTTAAAGTTATTATATATGATGTTATACTGGAATTATAATATACCTCTATATCATTATTATTTCTTTCCATTAAAGTATGAGATAGAAATGAAAGTAGCGTTCATGCGTACGTACGACTTACCGTCTCCATGAACGGTGCATTTCATTTCTTATCCCCAAATGTAATGTACTATTAAAATTACATGTATATAATGTATATACATAATTAATGATATATATAAATGATGAATATAATTCTGGAATGAAAATATACATACCTCTCATTTAGTTTTAATTCCACTAATATGACAAAGAAATAAAAGTAGCATTCATGCGTACTTACGGCTTACCGTCTCCATGAACGGTGCATTTCATTTATTACCTGTAAATGATTATGTAATATTATAAATACATGTATATTATGGATATATATGATACATATTATATCCAAATCGGGGATTTCATTCTGGATATAAAGAACTTTTGACCACATGAACAACATGTAATTGTAAGAAGTCAACTTTCGACTTAAGAACCAAATATTGACAAAAAAAATCCTTAACTTAAATGGTTACATAATGTTTATAACATGGAAATAAGTGATATAAAAAGAATAATTAACTTTAAAAAGGTTCTTAATCAATTATAAATTAACTCAAGTTTATTATTCAGGACGTTAAAGAACGATCGAGTCAAGTCGGACCCAATGTAAGGGACTTCATCTCAATCTCCTTTCATTGAGGCATATTTCGTTTTATACACAACTTTCTTTTATATGGTGTATAAACTCCTTTGAATTTTACTTTTATACAAAAGGAATCTTTTTCTATGAAGCGTTTTACTAAATGACAAAAAGGAATGTTTTTTTAACGTACGTGGTGACAACGGCCTTTTCCGCCGCCACGAGTATTATTTGATCTTTGGCTTTCTCAACAAGCCGTAATGTTTTTAGAATAAAATAAATACCATATACTCTTTTATGTATTTTGGTATTGAAAATGGTTTTGAAAAAGGATTCTATTATGTCAATATATTTATGATATATTGTGATTGAAATGTGGAAATTTTATCATTCCTTTATATTGGTTTTATGTTTTATGATTTTATACTGGTACTTGGACATTTTAACGGGTGGTTACGTTATAAACCATATGACGGGTGGGGCCGTGAATACCAGGACTGGTGGTTATGTTATAACCTCCAATGCATTGGGTATGGAAGTCGGCCGTATGGCTATTCCATTAAGTATGTATGGAAATTGGCCGTGTGGCTATTCCATTAATTGATATGTGTGGAAGTCAATCGTATGGTTATTACACTTAAGTAAGTTTATGTCCCAAGTTACCTTTATATATGTTATGTGTTATTTATATGGGTTTTATGGTTATACTTTGGTTACAAAAAGGTAAGTAATGATACTTTATTCAGTGAAGAGTTTTTACTACTTCATGAAGGTGAAGGTATTACTTTGATAGAGTATACATGGTTTACTTGATTTTGAAAAACTAACAGTTTTCATTCTTTGTGTATCCCTTATTGAGGTTTTTATGCTCACCCCATATTTTTCGAAATGTTTTTCACGGGACTTAAAGTGGAATAAGGTCAAGGATGGGATCAAGGGAATTTCATGCTATCTAAAACATGGAATCTAGACATCTTTCTTTTTAAGAGTCTTTATTTTATGGAGACTTAGTAGAAGTGACTACTTTGTAATCATTTAGGATGTAATAGTTATGTTCTAATTCTCTAAAACTCTAAACCTGAAAAGATCCTCAATGTGAATTATTCATTTAATTCAATATTAAGTAAGGTTTAAGGCTGGGGCCTTATAACAATAGTGATTAAGTGCTGATAATATGTGTGTGGTAGGGATACCTAAGATCTTTGTTAGGTCATGATATCCCTTAGATGGTGGTTTCATTAGTAATTGGTAGATTGGTTGTGGTGTTCTTCAACAACTTCACAACATACCTCATCTAGTGATGATCATGCCCAACATCATGACATCATGTGAGGTATGCTGAGAAACTCTAGCTTTACACCAAGAGACATGAAGTTGTTTGGTTAGATGAGGTTCATAATGGATTTTATTCTCATGAGAGTGGTATATTTGGATTGGTAAAATGGGATGTACAACATTGATGGTTTTTGGTTAGGTCCTCGAGATGGAACGGGTGTTGAAAAACAGCATGGGTTTCATTCATGGAAGCCGATAATGGGCACCGGGTGATGGTCATTTTAATGTTCCAGGGAAATATAGATAGCCATGTCTAGTTCTGGGGTTCATCTCATGATTGAGTGCAATCTATTTGGTTAGAATCCCTCTTTAAAATAAATGTTAATGACACTCATAATGTGGGGGTGATAAGTGAGTCCTGGTTGTGAAGAGGAGAATGATGATGTAGTGACACTATTATTCCAAATAAGAACATGTGATGTAAATTATCGGTATCTTAGAGAGGCCATGTGGGCCTTGACTATAGTGGTTGATTGAGCCAGGAATTGACTCTAGGGTTAGTGTGGTTCAAAATGAAATTTGAGATTCTTATGTCTAGACTTCAAAGGGTGTGGAAGGAAGTAACAATAGTTTCTAATAAGAGAGGATAGATTCTATAACATTAGTTAAAATAGTAATTAGACTGTTGAAAGTGAATGTATGTGGTATCATAATGTATTTATGTTTTAAGGAACCTTGTCCATGTGATTCAGTGTCATGAAAACGGTGAATCTAAGAGTTCCAGAATGAGTAAAACAGGGATAACTCGACTAGTCTTGGATCATGGGATGAATGTGGAGAGTGGTAAATCCCCTTGGGTGGATCTTTTGGATGATAAGTATTTTTAAAATCTTGTAATGGGTCTAATTTTGAACCTAGGGGTCTTTAGTTAGTGTTTTAATGGTAAGAGTGCATGTGTTTTCATTGTGTAATGGGGAGGTGGATCCCGATGATACTTTGGAAGGCAGTCATATCTGGATAGTGGAGCTCTACCAGAAGTCTGGGAATGACCTTACTGGGTACATTGGATAATAATGATATGAATCAAGTTATCAATAACCTTTGTAACATTAAAAGGGGTTGTGTTCCATCAATAGAAGATGGGTGTGTTGGGACAAGCCTGTCAGGGGTGGTCCGACCTGAGATGGTAAATATGAATAGGTACGGTGAGAGGAACACACCTATGGTTTGATGTTATGGTGGAAAGTTACATTCAAAAATTAAGTTTCACATGAGTGAGGTAAATATAACCATATCCCTTGAATGGATAAAGTAAGAATGTCCTCCCAAGTATTTTCAATGGCAGGGATGGAGGCCAGTCCAGGGATAAGTCCTTATGGATTTTCAAGTGTGGTGAGTTGGGAACATGTCAGGTATGATGTAGAAGTCGTGTTAATATTATGGAAGTATTTAATCTATTTTGGAATGAAAAATAATGGAATATGGTGGAGAGAAACATAATGGGGAAATGGTTCGTTGATGATGTGATCATAGTTTGGGGATGGACGGCCTCGAGCAATCAATGTTTGGGTGAGTTCGCCATGATAGCGAGTGTTGTGACAGGTTTAATAAGATAGTTGGAAAAAGATTTTTGGTTGCGTATTGGATTTACGATGGTGGAATTATATTACTTGGATAAAAATCATAGATTGACATATGTTAGGAAATATGGTTTGAAGGGCCATGTATTTTCCTTTGAGTGATGTAGCTTTTTTGTCTCCATTGGTGTTTTAGAAACATAGTAAAATGGCACAAAGTTATTCAGGTCATGATTTGTGAAGAGGATTAGATCGATGGGTCTCAATTGGTTCCTCTAGGATGGTATGATTCTAGGTATGATTTTTTAGTGTGCTATGAATTAGGAATTGTTTCATATGTTTTTCCTATGAATTTATACACTTTTGATGTATGGTTGATGTTGATGTGTCCTTCGAGAAGTAATTGGGTTGTGTTGTGGGTTGTGATAAAGTAGTCTTATAGGGAAAGAGCATTCCTTTATTTTGAATTATATGGTAGAATTGTAATATTCAATGAGAAACATGGGGAATAGTAATGGATAGGTGGGCCTATATACATGACCTCATTGTTATAACAGCTCAGTGATTCTTGGGAATGTGGCTCGAGGACAAGCTGTTATATTGTGGGAAGGTTTTAAGACCCTAATAATCAAGACGGAATGACATTGTTTAAATCTTTTTTTCATTAATGTGATTTTTTGGGTGCCTGAGGGGAATCAGGGGTGTTATAGGGGTTTGAGACCTAAATGAAAGGGAAACTGGCCATCATGTGCATGTTTGTGCGGTTAGCACATGACTATCACAAGGTTAAGTAAACCGTGCGAAGTGGGAGGCCAAATAGTATGATTATGTATAGTGGAATACTTAATGGTTGGTACATTGTTTGTAAACCATTATGATATCCCAAGGTAATAGTGCAACCCAATGTTCCATGGATAGTGTCCTCCCTATGGTTTTCACATAATTTGTAAAACCATACAGGTAAACCATGTTCCACTTAAAAGTTGTGAAATTTTAAAATTTTCCATTATGGTATATTAATATTCCCACATGGTTTGTCCCTCATTTTTCACCCTCTAAACCATATTGATGAACCAAATCAACCCAAGATTCCAAATGATTGTTGTCCTTTTATTCTTAGCTATTTGTAGCATTGTTGGTTGGGGATTGAACCACCGAGTATGTGTGACACTCATATTGTTTATTTTTTCGAATTATGGTTTTTTATTTACTCCCATGTTCTTCAAAATCCCTAAAACCCTATTTTTATGGTGGGATATAGGTTAGGTATTGAATTTATGGTTTAGTTCTGATCTATATTCGCATTTAATATTGCATTTATTGTCTTATTTGAGGTAGGTTGGTTGAAAGTATCATCCCATAGTTTTGTTATATATTGGGAAATCTATGATATAACATTGCATCCAACTTGTAGTGAATTGGACTCATTAAGTATTATTCAGAAAAATGGTTTAATAAAAAACTATTTAGAACCCTCCCAATCAACATGGGATGCATCAAGGATGATTATAATGATTTTAGTCAACCCATGGGGTGTGTCATTATTCCCAAACCTAGATATTTCTAGGGTTAATTATAGAGTGATGTTTGATAACATAGATCCTATAAGAAACATATTGATATGGATAGTTGATTTGAAATAGTGTAATGATAGTTGTTTTTGTTGTTATTAATTTAATTAAGATTATTTGGGTTGAATATAAATGGATTATGTGAAATATAAATTAGAAAAATGGTAATGGGTGATGGTATAAGGTTTATTAATGATAAATTAGTTAAATGAGTTAATTGAGACAATGTTTAATAAAATATGAGCTATGTTTAAATGCCTAAATTTACCAGTGTATAAAAAATGATTAACATGTTAAAAATAAAATATTATGTTAATTCAAGAACATATAAATTGGTTTACATAAGACAATTGATAAATATGTTTAATGGGTTAATACATGGGAATTATGGGTTGTACCAACTAGGCCAAACATAGTAAGGTGATTGTGATTTCTGAAATAATAATTGTACTTGTGAATTGATTAATGGGATATATGGCCTATTTTATGGTTATGGATGAATATTGGATAATGTTTCTAAAATATTGAATACACTTAATAGAGTAAGGCCTGAGAAAGGAAATTGGGCTAAAAGACTAGAAAATTGTAAACGGAAAATGTGTTAATGGGTTATAGAAAGATGTTAATTCCCATTTTTATTGTTATTTCATGTGATTTTTATTGGAATTGTTTATGTTTTTTATTGATATAGTTTGTATATGGTGAATTGATGAATAATCATGTACACATGACTTTGGGTGTGGGATAAATGACTACGACTCCTCCCACTGGTCGAGTTAGACTGATAATATAAACTCTACACAAAATGAATGGGTTAAGGAAGCATATGGATCTCTATTCCCCTAATGGTTAGATAGCACCCATAATGTGGCATTAGGGTGGCTATATTTTTATTGTTGTGATGTGTTATCCCTATTAATATAGGGACCTGACTTATTCCATTTTGCATAATGATTAATTCCTTGAATATTTGCGAGAATGTTGTAAATGAAAAACCATGGAAAATATTTTGATGAAGAATTGTGTAATGAAGATGATGCAAATGATGAAAATGATACTACAGTTAGAAATGGTTAAGGTAAATATTTTAAACTAAAATCATCCAAGTTGTCCTTTGTTTATTTTTTATTTACTTTGTATTTCAATGCACTATCTTTTTATAATATATATTTTTTTGATAACATTTGTGGTGGCCTATATAGTTGTACTAACACCCTTCTCGGGCTGTCATTTGGTACCTAAGAATATTTCGTTGTTACAAGTTAGAAAAAAGGTAAAAATCCCTATGATTTGATGTTGAGTCAGGTTAGGGTGTGCATTGAAGGGGATCAAGACTTGGAGTCAGTATTATATTTGGAATATTGATATTTTTCATCTTTTTAGTTTTGGTTCACATGACACTATTTTTAAAAACATGTCATATTTGTAGTTGGTTATGTTTTTTACCCAATTTGGGAGTTGTTTGTTTAGGCATGTCCATTTGGTTATCACATTTTTTTGCAATTTCATTTTCTTATCTACTATGGATTACTATGGTAAAGACAATATAGTATCCCTTTGAGACTAATGAGACCCTCACTCGTATTTGGCATCCTTTGGCATATAGGGAGGAGTGCTTGTGGTCTTATAGTGACTCGGCCCAGTCACCCTTTAGGGGCCTCTGAGTCTGGGATGTTACAATATTGTATAGAGAGAGTATCATACATATTTAAAATTTACATCCAATATCATATTGATTTTTTTAAAGAATGTTTTAATGTTTATTGAATGAAAAAAACTGGAAAATGTAAACACTAATGTTATAGATAGAAAAATTTAAATTAAAATCAATTAATGGGATATTTTTAATAAGACCCAAAAAACGGAAATTGAACTCTATTATAATAATATATATATATATATATTGTTTCATTTAATTGAGTATTAATAAAAAGATCATAATATTTTTTATAACAATATTTATTGTTGAAAAATATTTTTTTGTTATAGTTTTTATTAATAATTTGTTTATGTGTTAGTAAAAAGTTATTAGTATTATTAAGATAAAGTAATATATTTATGAATTTGAAAAATATTTATTTTTATTTAATGATAAATATAAAAATCTATGTTTATTGGTAGAGTGGAATGTTGGTACTTAAAATTACTATTAGTAAAACAAAAAATTTATTAGAATTAATCATTTATATAAATAAAAATATCATATGTTAGTATATTTTTATTGGTATAATTACCTTTCTAGTATGTTTTATGATATTTGTATTCCAACTAAAACTATATTATTTTAGGAAGGAATTGGAAATATGTTCATAAAGTGGTAAATGTTGTTTCAAATGAATTAGATTAACAAATAACATGGATGACATATATATTTAGATATTTAATGAATCATATTTCATTGGGAGTTTTGAAAATAATGTTATGTTAATATGGTGGAATAAATATGAAAAGAAAAGTCAGATTAAAATCAATCTGACCCCTTGGATAGAAACACTAAAGTAACAAGCCACCATGAAATAATGTTAGAGCTAAATAGTGGTTGAGCTAAATGGGGGTCCTATCATCAGTGTAAATAACGAATTATATAGGGCACATGTACACCTTATATAGAAGGAATTATAAGCTCCGAAGATAAGTATAGTGGCAGGAGAGTGGTTGTAGTGGGGAAATGAGACATAGGAAAAAATGATCCAATTGTAGAGTTCCAAGTATAATATATACGCGGCCACCCAGATGAAGATTTTATATTGGGATAAAACCATGTGGGAATAGTTCAATATAAATTTATTATGAAATGTATTATGGGTGAAGTGAGTTAATCCAATCCATTGAGTAAGAGATCATTACTATTGTGGTTTAAAATGATGAAATGTTTTTCACCTTGTAATTTAGAAAGTTGTTTCATTTTGGGGAATATTTGAAAGATAAAGAGACCCATTATGAGTGTTTTGAGTGTCCAGTGCTATGTGTGGTTATTTATGGGAACAACTGATATACAAGTAAAATATAAATAAGGGTATGACCATATTTTAGTGAATTTAATGGTACACTTACTATGTACCTATTGGAAATAGTAAAACCTTGAATGGGTGTTCCATCCATCATGGTGGACTCATGTGGGAATAATTTTATTATGATTCAGGGGAGTGAATATTCTATATAGGTGGAAATATTTGGTTTTTTTGATTTATGATACCTAAGTGAAAATGGCTATTTAATCATTCAGTGAGACAAGTTAGAGGTTGTTTCTTCTAAATGAGCTTATACTAGAACATTTCTGTATAGAGATAGTTTACAACCATTGGTATAATCTAGAGAACCATTAGTATGGCCTGTACCAATGATTCTTAGAACTATTGTGATGTTTCTCATTGGGATATGCCTATACCAATGGTTTTCTAGAAAATATTTGTTTAGGTCGTTAAAAATTTCCTTTACAATTGATTTTTTAAACAATTGGTATATGATCTCATTTCCTTAACTTAAAAAAATCTTGATCCAACCACTCATGCACCATTAAACCAATATATTGTGTAAAATTAAAAAATATATGTATTCTACCAATCATAATACACATTAAATAAAAAAATTAATTGTATAATTCATATTTAATCTATTGATAATTTATAAAAAAATAAAAAGATATATACAATTGGTTTACATCATAAAACACCATCCACATGGTTTCATGATAAATACTAATTGATAAATTGATGGGACAAAAATCTCCCCCATGACCCCCACTATTCTCAGGGTCATCACTATCACCATCCTCATCACTAACATCCTTACAAGAATAATCATCTTCAACATCATCACATGTGTTAATCATTTTTATAAATTTTTTATTTATTTCCTTAAAATTTATCATTTCCTTATTTTAAAAATAAATATATATTTAATTATAAATTTATTAATAATGAATAATTATAAAAATACATAAGAGGTGACATGAAAATATTAAGGCATTACAAATATCACAAAAAACAATAGATGAGTGGAAAAATAAAAAATCCATTCATCTATAAGTTATTATAATTAATAATTGTCAATCTATATTTAATTTATTGATATTTTTCTTATAATTTAATTATTAAAGTTAATTGGATAATATATAGAAAGTTGTTATACATTTAATAAAGGTTACCCATAATGTTTTTGTGAAAAAAACTCAACGAATTCAGAATGAAATTGATAGATTTAATTTTTAGATATTTGTTGTGATATTTTACAAAGAATTACTATGATAATTTTATTAATTTCAATAAAATATATATTGTATTTTTATCTCTTTTAAATATATTAATTATATAAATTACCAACTAAAATTATTTCATTTTCCATTATAAAGAACATTATGTTACTTTACTTTCATCATTTATTAACCAATATCCTCTAATAGAAAGGGGTGGAATCTTATATATTATTTATCTAACAAAAATTAATGTATTATAGTAAAAAATAATAGGAAAATACATTGGGTTTAATGTGTATACATTCCAATACGTGGTCATAAGAGGACAAAATATTCCCCAATATTCTTAAATTGGGAAATGAATCTCTTGTTGACACCATAGTTTTTAAAGTACCAATCCCTTAATTATTTAACTACACATATATGATGGATCCATAAAAACATTCATCAAGAGAATTATGTTTGAATATGGAATTACTATGGTTCCATAGTTTCTCACATAAAAATCTTGTTTAAGAGTTTGTAATAATGATACTTCTTCACATATTCATGATAATAATTCTTTTATTTTATTTCATAATCATAGTTTAATCTCCAAAATATATATTCTATTAAATGGTAATTTCCTTTTAAATAAACTTTATAGTATTTTCTCAACATTAAGATTGACATTGAATGATATCGATTACATAATATACCATATTCATACATAACATGTTGGGAGACTATAAGGCTATTTATGATCAAACCACACATACACCCTTTTGGGTATATAAAACCTATTTTTTGGATTTTTTAGAGGGTTTCAAAATAATTTCTGTTATTCATATTTAATATAGTATTGAACCACTATGGATAAATGGTGGTGGTGGCACATGAGGGTTTTTAGGTGTCACATGGAGTTAACAATTAATTGATTTTTATATTTATAATGTTTTAATAGGATACAAAATTTCATAGATTTAAAATTGTATGATGATTTCATAGAATATTTTCAATGTATTATTATTATAAATATTGGGAAACAATTTTGGAATTATATTGTTGTATGTCATTATAAATTCAATAAAAATAAACTTATATGTTCTAATTAGCTACTAATAGAAGCTATTTGAAATGAATTGGTACTTTTTAAATCACTAAAATGAATTATATTTATATTTAATTATGATTTTTTAAATTAACTATTTGTTTTGATTATAATTTATGGTTTACACTTATCATACATATTATTTTAACTGTATTTAATTGTATATATTTTGATTTACCTTATATCATACATAATATTTGTTTAATTTTATTTATTTATCCATGCATTTTATGTTTCTATAAAATTTTATAGGTCCAATTTCAATTTAAAATTCTTGTATTAAATCACATAACCTTCGTTAAATAGTTATTTTTTGGTATCCTTTATTGGTGAGTGGTTGATATTTAACATTATATGTTACTAGTTATTATGTACAGTAATATTGAAATTGTATGATTAAAAAATCATTTTATTAATTTCTGTTAGTATAATATTCATTGATTTAATTTCTAATTAGTATATTCTATTTTATTTTTATGTGTACAAAGTTATTTTTAATAACTAAATATTTTTATGTTTTTATGTATAAACAAGGTATAAAAAAATGTACTTTCCTTGGAATATATTTTTATTTCCATTATTGAAATAATATGAATAAAATATATTAAAAAATTGAATGAATTGTTGATTTGATAGTAAATTATCATTAGTATGTGAAATGGGACTTTAAAACAATATGTTTTATTGAATATTTTAAGGTGGTTTAAAGAGAGTTTATATAACTTGGATATGGGAAATTATACTCATTATTTAGGTTTTATGGTCCTTTTAAATTTCATAATTTCTTTGGATTTTAATTGATTTTATGATAAATTAGTCATGTTATTATGTCAATACTTAAAAATCTGTAATAATGAAAAAGTTCTATCAAATATTTAATTGTTAATTTTTTACCATAATAAATAAGTTGATCTGGGTTCATGATTTACTAATTCCAGATTGAACATGAATGTTTAATCCTATGATTTAATGGTTTTATATTCATATGAACTAGATAATTTTAATAAATTAAACATTTTATTTCATTAAATTTATTTCCACAGGTATGTCAACAAATATTTTATTATAGATGTTAATGTTTTCCATCACTAATGTTTGTTTATAAAAATGATTCATATATAATGTAACAGTTTTTATTATTTAATGTATTTTTTGGCCATAAAATCACATTAATCATTTATATATATATATATAGTTATAGTATTTTGTTCCAATTTTCATGGAAATAATCATAATGTTTTGAATATAAGGACATACAGTTAAAATTGATTTTTGATTTGTGTTGGGTGGTTATATTAGGGATGAAAAGTATTAAAATAATTTTATTAAATTGAATTTTAGGATTTCAATGTGTTGAATTTTTAAAATGGATGTTTGTTATAAGATATAATGTGAAATATTTTCGAAGTGGAATTAGTCTCATAGAATAAGGGATTATTTAGGTGTCAAGTGTTTTCCAGATAACTTTAATTTTATTTTCTAGAATCTATTACCTTACAAAAAATATTCTAATTTTATTTTTGGAAATAGTTTGCAGTTCTTTTAGATGATTAGAAATGGGGTTTAATGATTTAAATTTAGTTATATTAAATATTATTTATTCTTTTCTTATTTAAATCACATTTATATTGAATTTAATTTTTGGATACAAAAATTTTAGTTTAAGGTAATGTTCGGTTGGGGTATATATACATCAAAATTAGTTCTTTATAGTATATATTATGATGTTTTTATGGGATAGAATTGTTCGGGTCTCACATGGATTAAAATATATCATTTAGGTTTGATTAATGTGTAATATTCCGAAATAGGAAATTTATATTTACATTTAAATGATATTATTCATCAGTTGTAAAAATGACATGTTCAATTAATGAATAGATATGGAACCTTTAATATTTCTTAATGGAATGGGTGATGGAATGAGGAAGACACATTGAAATTTTTTTCCAAAGGATATAATATATATACAATAGATTTATTTTTTTCCAATTTTTTTGTGAATGGTTTGGGTTGAAATATTTAAAAATAAAAAATATTAGGCAATTTCAACACATTAATGGAATTTTCAAGAGTAAACACAGTATATTTAAAAAAATTGTCGAATATTAACAAATTTCAAAAAAAAAAATATTCAAAATAATTTCAAATCAGTGTAATTATTTTTTAGAAAATGGTTATATTATAGATAAATTATTTTTAAAATAACATCCATTTTTGATCATGAAATAAATCAAATTTAATACAAGAAAAACAAGAATAAATATGAAAATTTTAACCCTTCCAAAATGAAACAAATATAAAAAAAACATCACAACTGTACAAATATGTCGTTATCATGGGAAGAAAATAGTAACTAAGAATATTTTCCCACACAACAAGAAAGCTATTATATTTTATATACATATTTGGATCTGAGAAAATATTCGTAACACCATCATGATAAAATTCAATACCACATGTATTCAAAACATATATATTATGATAATTTTAATATTAATTTTATTATGAAATTCATAAAGCATAATAGTAGATATCCAAACATATCATAATATATGGAATATTAAATAATCGATGAATAATCATAGGAACATATACAATGTATAATACCTAGAATGTGAAACAACTAATACATGATATTATATTAGGTAGATACAATGATTGATTATTAATTGAACTTTTAGTAATTAAAAATATTCTTACTTAAAACATTTAAAATAATATTATAATTAAATTAATTATAAAACAATATGTAATATTCATTAATTAAAATAAATATGTAAAATAAATTATTTTAAAAACCAAATGAAATTTATAAATAAAATAATTTTATGCAATTATTAATTGCAATGTATCAATATATATATTACATAAAAGTATTATTTTTTATTTAGGTAGAGACGATGAGTAACTATATTTTTTTTAAAAAATACCTCAAGTATGGGGGGTCATGCGTTTCATTCTAGTAAAAACAATACCTATGGTTTTAAAAAAAATTGTTATATCCAACACTATACAAGAAGTGTTTTAAAAACCAATACTATAATGTATTAGTTTTGAATCAATACCAATGGTTTGTATAAATTATTTTCATAGATCATATATTCCCATGGTTTTTTGAAATTATTTTTATAGAAGTGTTATTAAAGGTTTAAATTATGGTAGTGAGAAGAATTCTGTGGTACTTAAGAGGGAAACTTGATGGTCATCATGGTTTGATAATGTTCATGTTTTAAAATAACCACATAACATGGGAATTGGGGAGATTATGTCATTGATTTTAGACCATCTCAATGATATGGATCCTTAAAATGGGAGTTCTATATATCACCATGACATGGAAGACAAAAACCAGTTGAAAATTAAATGAAACATTTTTTATTCAATGGTTGAGATTATGGAGTAATATTTAGAGTAGTTATACTAATTAAATAGGTATGTTTGACAAAATTAAATTCACGTGGGATAGTAAGTGAAGATAATATATCCTAGTGTTAAAAAATGTTGATCTATACCATTTATGGAAAGTAATAGATCATATATGTTCTTATAAAACATCATCCATTAGTTCTAAAATAAAATGGATGAAAATTTAAATATTTTAATTCAGGAGATAAAGAAGAAAAATATTTGAGATAACAATTGGAAAATATAGTTTAGATGGAAAAGGATAATATTTGTAAGAGTAAAAAGTCTTTATATCTGGTTTAGTTTAAGGATAGTAGGATCACGGATAAATGAAAGGATTAAACTACTACACATGAAATTAGTATCTACAATAAAGGTGAGCCATTGTAAACTAATGTAGTAATATGAATCTAAAAAATGAAGGTTGAACTTAAATCTATAATCTCATTTTCCACCATAAAGTATAGAGATGATGAAAATTCTATAAAATATACAGTAATTATAAATAGTTTAAAATTTAGAAAATGATTATAAAATAGAAAAAATGAGATTAATTCAATGTATGAAATTGTTTATTAATGGGATATTATAAATGAAGTGAACCATAAATTCATTGAGGATATTTTTCAATAAAAAATCTAACAAAATTAAAAGTATATTTTAACTATAAAATTATGAAATTTTTTAAAATTTTTAAAAATCCAAATTTAATTTTAGGAAGAAATTTTCACCTAATATTAGAAATAATATGGTTATAAATAAATAGTGGAAATGAAATATTCTCCATCTGAAGAAAAAAATTGAATAAATGACAAAATCCAAATAGTAAAATGGCTGATGAATAATATGCATGGATTTAAATTTAAATAAAAAAAGATTAAAAATCAATGATCACGAGGATAGGATAATCTACTTATGATCAATGATTCCACATAATATTGTATCAACTAGTGGAATATGTAATATTTCAAATATTTTATTTATTGATAAAATAATTGGTATATGAAATGAATAATTTAGAAGAAAATTTAATTTTCATGCAAAAAATTGAATAAAATATTATCAATTAAGGGTATAAAAGAGTGATATTTCATCAAGATATTATGAGACACCATCAGTATGTGTCTAGAATTCCAATATCTCAATTGTGGAAGGTAAAATACCATGATAAATTCATAAACATGAAATAATGACAAGGATTATGATTTTTATTGCAGGTATTTTATCTGAAATAACCATTGAAACATGGAAAGATATCCACCAATAGAAGTACTAAATAATTTCTAAATAAATATTCCATTAATATGACATAGAAGAAGAGTATTTTCCCATACAAAATATGATGTGATGGAAAAAAGATTCAGTTATCTAGACGAAAATGATGAATCTGGACATAAGGTGTATGAAAGAACTATCATGATACAATCACTATTGGGACCATGTTATAAAGGGAATTTTTTTGGAAGTTATAAGTGTATTTTTTCAGAGTGTTGTCTATTGTAGTAAAAAAGGATAAATCGATTAAACTTTTAAATGTTTTGTAAAATATGAAGATGATTTTATGATTTCTATTTCACAAATATCATATTTTGATGGAAAATTTTGGTGAAATAATTTTTAGGGAAAGGGGTGTAATGTTGTTTCTAAACATATTGAGTTTTTATTATGATGAATGATATTATTAGAAGATATGGATGATATAATGCATTCCTTTGAAAATATGATGAAGCTAAAGGAGATTAATCAATAGAAAAATATCATGATAGATAGAGTTTATAAGGAAATAAATTTATTGTTTTATGATTTATGTATATATCAATTTGTGATTGTAGACAATGACAACTGACTGAAAATTATTATGGTCGGTGTTAACAAAGAATGTTTGTATGGTGGCGTTGTTTCCTAGTGTTTGCCAAATTTTTTGGCCTCAAATTTAACACTTTTATTTAAGGATAAGGAAGGGTTTGTCATTAATGTATTTTGTGATGTACATTTCATAGACCATAAAGGAAGTATTTGAAACAGTGATGGAAAATCCAAAAAGTAAGGATTCCACATAGAAACAATATACGGACAGCAAAGAACACTATGCATACCATATAAGGAAAATAGTTTGTAAAAGGATCAAATTTTGTGGAAGGATTGATGTTTGTGGGAGGATTTTTATTTTTAAAAACGAGGCAGTGATTTGTAGATCCTCAAATGTTTTTTATCTATAGATTTCATCATTCGTTACAACGCCAAAAGAAACTATGTAGACCATAAATCATTGTTTGTATTGAAGGTTGTCACAGTCATTGTTTTTGGTAAATCAAATTAGAATATTTTACAGATTTTTATCCAATATAAAATACCATAATCACACTATAAAGATAGAGGGAATTTTATAAGAATATAACATATCTATGGGAAGAATATGGAGATGTTAGAAGTGCTTTTCGATGGATAATTTAGATAAGATTAATATTTCACATAGCATAGTTTCTATGAAGGATGAATAGGATAGTGGGGTTAATTTCTATGATAGATAAGTTCATTGGTATAGTATGTAGAATAATTTTTCAGGGCATTTTAACCTGTAAAGGGAAAGGTATTTTTTATGAGATGTTGTTTGTGATCAATACTCCATCGGAAAAGTGAAGGTGGACCGCAGAAGCACTCATGCCACCTGGTTTAATTCAATTCATGGAGGATATAGGTAGTTCACTAAGGAAGAAATAAAATTCATAAAGGACCCAAGAAAGATCATAAAGTGACTAAAATATTTTTCAAAATTTATTTTTAAAAAATAACAATACATGGAAAATTTGGATTTCCCTATTGACTAATCAGACATAGAAATCAGATTGGGTATAAAAATGAGTTTAATTACAAAGTCCAAGAAGAATTTACCAGCTTCTATATAAAGAAGTGAAGAATTGTTGTGTAATATTATATTTTTGAAAGTTGATCAAGAAGCACTATAACATTATGTTGCATCATTTTTTCTAGAATAAGCACACACTCTATTGGATGGTTTTAAAAGTGCTACATGAGTGTAAGGGAATATCATACTCATTGTCTTACACACAAAATGATTGGTTTCTATGGGATTTTATTTTATTTGATTGTTTACAAACCATACCCAGTATGTACCTACTCTCTTTGAGTAGTGAACCTTGTAAATTCTTGTCTTCATGTAGTTGTGTGTATAAAATTCTGTTTAGTATGGAAAGAAATATTTAATAGGAGGTCAATGTCATTTTAGAAGTACGGAAACAAAAAAGAATAGGATATCACCGATTCAACACCTCCCCTATAAGTGATAATTGAAAACCAACTTGGAAACTTAAGTCACAACTTCCCTCATGATGAATATAAAAAAATATATATGCATAAGAAGGAATCTACTCCAGATGCCAAAAAAAATTCATGAAATGATCCATAAAAGACGCTATATGGATATAAAATTATGAATTGAATCTAATGAATATTTAAGGGTACATTCCAAATGCAT
This sequence comes from Viscum album, assembly GCA_963277665.1. NCBI lineage: Eukaryota > Viridiplantae > Streptophyta > Magnoliopsida > Santalales > Viscaceae > Viscum > Viscum album. Next base: position 1,824,971,828 of record OY728137.1, on the reverse strand, counting down.
TCCTTAGTGGTTTCAAAAATTAAACAAAAAATAAATAAAAAAGTGAATCTTGGTGGAAAATCCATTATATAATGGTGAAAGTGTGATAAATGTTGTAAGAGAAATGGATCAATGGTGGAAACTTATACATATCGGATACATCACACCTAGAATTAGGGGCCTAATCCATGAATTTTAAAGGAAACAATATCGTTAATTGAGTATGATATAAATATATCTTTGTGTGTGTGTGTGTTATTGCACAAAAATTAAATAAAATTAATTAGAAAGAAATTATAAGAAAAGGGTTGGTTCTACAAGACCAATAAAAAACCTCTATAAGGTTATGTGAGAGCTACCCCTCTCCCAAATTTTTTAAATGACTCTAAATTTTTTAAAAGCAATGAAAAGTTAAAGGGAGAGATATAATTAATGGAGATGTATGGGAATAATAGAGGATTGGTTGCAGATATGTTTAATGAAACATTTGAAGTAAAAAATTCAGGATTTTATCAAATTGGTATCAGTCCTGAACCAAAGGGTTTAAGGGTGAATCGAATTCAAAAATTTCTATTGACAATCACTTTTAATATAAAATCCTAATCTGAAAATTTTATTTTAAAATAAATTGGAACAAACTAAAAATTTATTGTTATGAAGTTGAAGATTTTTTAATTATTTATTTGAATGTTCATATAGGATAAAATTACCTTTATTGGTTAACGGTTCCAACAAACTAGATATAATGTATTATCTAACCACTACCAGAAGGAATAATAGAAATAAGGTATTATCTGACCACTAAAATAAGGAGTAAATAACTCTAGAGGAGTAGAATAAACTCTTCATATTTCATATATGTTTTCTTATATACTGATAACTGGTATTGAATGAAATTTTTAGGATACTAATAAAATAATATATGAAAATTCAATTACTAATAACTAGTTTAAAGTGATAAAAAATAATTAAAAAATAGATTTAAGATCTGAAAAAAAATTTAGAGGAGCTATTGGTGATCACCCGTTGTTATTTAGCCTTATCTTGGAAATAAGAAGAATGGTGAATATTAGATGATAATGAAAATAAAGCATAATTACATGTTTTTTCATAAACATATAATATAAATTGATCTATTTTGTTTTATATTATATATACTAGTTATTTATTTCTTATAATGATGGTGTGGTGTTAGTGTGATTGGGATCATGAGAAGATGTTTTGAATAGGTTAAAATATCAGGCATATAGAACATATTAATGTATTTTATTGATATTTTTTGGTTTTATATTCCTATCATAGGTTGTTTTTCTTATATTTATTCTTGATTTGGTAGGCTTATAGGATTTTTGAATGTCTCAAAATATAGGATATAAATTCACTCAATAAAAATAAATAATTAAATGGTATCGATAGAGGAGACGGTGTCTTGAAAATTAATTAAATTTGAAATAACTCTTCTTAAAATTTGTATTATGTGGTTGATATAAAAAATAATCATAATGTGTTCTTATTTAATAAATTGTGACAACTAGTTAAATGAAGGATGGTTGAGAAATTTTTGATTTATTTTCAAAATTTCCTTGGAAGAATTATGTGAGAATTAAGGAGTATTTTAGTCTCTAAAAATCGATAATTCATAAATGTATAAAAATATATCAATTTTTTATGAATATAAATTCCATGAATTTTTTTAAAAAATGTTATGAAAAAAATTAAATATAACCCTATGGAGTTTATTAAAATTTAGGGAGTGTTTATGATGAAATAGGTGGAGAAACCATAAAGCTAATTCTACTGTTTAAGAGACCCATTTATTTTATTATAAAAGTGGAGGAAATAATGGAATTCACCAACAAATCATACATACAAAAAATTAGAATTAGAAGGAGAGTCTAGATTTAAGTTCCTATTGACAACAAAATCCATAGTTGTAATGTTTTTACCAAATGGTTTTGTGGGATTTGTTAACAATATCTCATGAAATAATTTTATTTTTATTTAAAATAAATGAGTGATTTTGGGGATAGTGACCTCCATGTATAGCTAACTAATGTTTAATATAGAAGTTGTTGGATGTAAATAAGCATAAAAAATGTGTGATTAAAGTATTTTTTGTGGTTCTGTCAATGGGTGAGTTTGATGTCTAGAAGATGTTAATTTTTTTGAGTGGTTTCAGAAGGAAAAAAGCATTCACTACATTCAAAACAACATGGTGATTCAAGATAATAAATTTTCGAATAAAAAAATAATGTTTGACATGTGGATATATTTTACTCTATTTTGAAATAAATATTTTTCTATGAGAAATGAAAAATATCTCCTTGACATGATAAAAGTAATTTTAGAAGGATTTAAATTTAAAATTTTCTGTAAAACCTATAGATTGGTAAATGGTATGAAATATATTTCAATTGTGTTTTATAAAATAAATTAATTGTAAAAGTAATAAAGTAAATCTGAAATGAAGAAAAAGAGGAAATCCCTTTTCTAGGGCCACCAGATCATCCATCCGCCATAAGGTAGTATCCAAGAATAATAACTGAACTATCATGGGTAGTACTGGAAGACCATAATTACCAAGGTTTGGAGGTATATAGAGGAAATATATGGAGTGTGCATTAATAATATCTGAGGATAGTGGTCTTAGTTTGGGGTGTCACAATGGGAAGAAAAAATTAGATCTTTTAGTGCTCAATAAAAGATATAACTAGCTTCCCAAAGCCATAATAAAATTCTAATCGTAAATATAAATGGTGTATTCAACAAAAATAAATAACATATGTTAATTTTTTTAAAATGTATTTATACCAATATATGGAGAAATATATCATAACTATAATGTTTTACAAATGATAAAAAAAATTACACAATTTTAAATACATAATAATTTCATTTTTTGGATTTAATTATACCAAACAGAGAGGCACCATATTAGAATTTTTATTTTCTAGATCAAGGAGGATTGATTTTTGATAACATTGGATCTGAAGAGAAAAATGGGATTCTATACAAGACAACATTTTAGTGAATGTTATAGTTAATTTTGTAAGTACAAATCATAAATAGGAAACCCCACTATAGTAGTTTTAGCTACCATGGTGGAATCAACTGGTAATAATTTTATTATGATATTAATGAGACCATGAACCATGATGGAGAATGTGATTTGTTCTGGGATATAGTAAAAAAAAGTCATTATATGTTTGGAGAAATATGTGTTAGAGATAATATTTCTTGGAATAGAATGATTTCAGGGGAATTAAGGATACACATCATGATATGGCATAGTTCATTTATGTTCTTGTTTTAAAATTACCATGTGAATCGAGATTTAAAAAATTTATTCCATGGAGTTCAGATCACATCGTTGTGTAGGAGCCCTAAAATTGGAATATTGGATGTCACCGTGCCATGGAAAATTGAAACAAGGAGAAAAATAAATATATTTTTTTATTCAAATAATGATATCATGGAGAGATATGTAGAGTGATTATTTTAATTAAAAATTTATTTATAAACACACTAAATTAATAAAAAAAACTTGTTTAAGAGAACCTATATCATATAGGAATAAGGTTTGATCTACATTATTGATGATAAATTCATGGAAATTAAATGATTTTATAAAATTTATTCAACTAGTTCCAAAATAAAAGGTGGAAATTTTCATATCTAAATTTTAGAGATAAGGAAGACTGATCTCTTAGAGAATCATTGATAAATTTGGTTTGAAGAAAGAAGACTGAGATATACTAGATAAAATCATGTTGATATCTAATTTGGTTCTAGATAATGAGGAACAAGAAAAAGGATGAAGGATTGAACTAATATATATGGTTTGTGAAAAATTAAAGATATAAGATAATTCTATTTTTAGAACTATATTCATTATAAATAAATATTAGGGTTATGATAGGTGGAAGAAAAATCTTTAATCCGTAGAAAATAGTATTCTCTCATCAAATTAGGAAATAAGGTGTTGTAATAATGAACACTCTGAAAAGGGTTTTATCTTATACTGTTTAAGGAAGACGATCATAGAAATAAATTCACTTCATAAATAATCTATTAGGTGATGAAGATGTAAGGTATTTTATAGGCCCATGTCAAATATAGATAATTATCATTAATGGTAAGATGAGAAACATAAAAAATTCCAGTTAAATATTGATCCAATACATTATTTTTATAGACAAAATCATGACGTACATAGACAATAAATTTATTATCTGGAATACTTAATAAATGACAAAAAATCCCAAATACTGTATTAGATTATTGTCTTTGGAAACACAAAACATAATCTTCTAATCATAGTGAAAGATCCTCCACATCTCCCATAATGATCTTCCTATTTTTTTTCCTACCTAAAAACATTCTTTATATCTTGGGGAAAGGAAAACATAGAAAGGGTGTGCTCTAATGCATAGTAAGGGAAAATATAGAGAACATAAAAAAGCATAAACATTTTAACATAAAAACATGAACATAATGTATAAACCTCAAAATCTTGTGCAATGAAATAAACCATGGAATTACGTAAGGCATGGAACATAAAGGAACATTAACTATGATAAAATAGAATTGGAATAAAACATGTAATTGTGGAAATAAATAAGAACATAATATAATTTATATAGTATCCAAGTCATTACATCCAAGATTATCATAGTGGACATAGTCCATTACTGAACCGTGTTTACTTGATGTTCTATCCATGTATTACTGAACTAGATTTACTTTTCATTCATTCCCTGCATTGCTGAACCCGATTTACTTTCTGTTCCAGTCATGTCTCTCCCATGAGACATAAATCACTACCCAATGCATAGGAGGGAGATATAGGTCCCACCCATATCATAATGAAACCATTCTTACATGTGCCAAAAACATAAATTGTTCAACATAGCATACCCCATGAAATAAAATCCGATTCTTAAACATCATGTCATCATAACAAAATCCTTATAAGATAAATGGACTTCATAAAAATAATTCCATCATAAAATAAATCAAAACAATTAAATAATAGGGATAAAAACATAACATTATTTTATCTTAGAAGGAAAATTAATTTTGATAAAACACTTGAACTCAGTTCTGGAGTAAAAGATCCTTTATTCTTCAAAAATGTTTTCTTTTCCCAAAATGTCTTGCAATTTTAAAAGAAAATAAGTTAATTGAAAATAAACGTGAAAAATTTTAAATAAATATTCATGTATATAATGCTTTAGGAAAACAAAAAAATCTGTTCATGTTGTATAAGTTAAAAACCCTTCTCATTGTACTTTAACTAGAAAAGTCAAAAAGTACCCCTATGTTAAACAAAAGAATGATTCCGTCCATACAATGTAATAAAAGTAAAAAAGAGGTAAAAATGAATTTAAACGTAGAATAATAGTGATCATTTTATGCAAAAAATTTTCTAAAATATTAAAATGGAAGATAAATATATCCTAAACATATACTTATGTATAAACAATCTCTGATAAAAATGAGATTGCAAAATTATCACTTCCCTTAGGTCCAATTTCATCCACATGTGTCTGAAACTACTATATAGTGGGTTTAATCATATTATAAACTTGTAACAGAACCCTAATAATATTTATTATATCAAATAAGATTCACTTATGACTTTATATTACACGTTCATTTCTCAATTCCATGTTAATGAAACGTTTTGGGTAATAATTGTTTCATTTATCGTACGTATTTGGACTTTTTTTCTTGATATTATTACATATATCATGATTTACTTAATTCCAGAATGTAAAACATGATTTATATATCATATATATTCATTATATAAATATATAAAATAGATCGATAAATTGAAGGGAATGCACCGTTCAGGGAGATGGTACGTCGTACGTACGCATTAACGCTTTTTTATTTTCTTTATTAAATTGAATAGAAGTAAGTAAATGAAATATATATATATATAAATCAATCCATTAGAATTATTATGTAATATATTTCAGGATTATTTATTATATATACTTTATAATCATTCTTGAATGGTGAACATGGAGAATGAATCTCATCGCGTCGTGGAGACGGTGAGTCGAACGTACGCACGAGCAACGATATCATTCCCATAGTGGTTGAACGGTATTGAAGTGGATGGTGTATAATATATCATGATTAGTTTCATGTTATAATAATCATATAGAGTTATTATTTCCACCATTACACCCATCCAAATAAGGTTGTGGTGAAAAATAAATTACAGCACAACGTGGAGATGGTAATCCATACATACGCACGTGTGGTGAATTCATTTTTCATAGGATCAAAAGAAAGTGAAATATGGTTATTTAATATTTATAATAACATATTAGTATATGAGGGATAATTATGTTATTATATTATAATGAATCAACTAAAGAAAAGAAGTAGAAGAAGAAATAAATTTTATTGAATCGGTAGAAGAGATTACCTCTTCCTCAACGTTCCTTCTTTAAACATCCTCTTGGGGAGCTAGAGTTGGTTTTTTGAGAAGACCAGAACCTCTAGAATGAAACTATGAAGGTTTATAATATAAATTATCATGGTTTTTTCAATCATGATGGCTTAAAATTGAGTGAATAGGAGAGGGAGGAGATTCCATTTTATTAGAGAGGAGAGGGGCACTTTAGGAATGTTCGAAAATATTAATTTCTTATAAATTAAATTTCTCCTTAAAAAGGTCCAAAACATATTTAATTCGAATATAAGATGATTTTGGTTCTTATAAAAAATAAAAAATAATTTTTTTACAAGTTTTTAATAATTTTTTTATCCTTATCGTTTTGGTTTTACCCTTATTTTAACTCTTTTAATCTTTCTGTGATATCATGTTATTTACACATTGTAGGTTAATTTAATTACCATATCATTTAAAACGACCCAAAAAAGCAATTTATGAAACATTTGGACTTTTTTTATCTATTTTCTCTGAATCTTATATTTTTAGGAATTTAATATCATTTAATAATCTATTTTATGTTTTAAGTTATTAATTATGTCAATTTTGAACACTATTCATACATGACTTTTTGGAAAATTCAAAAAAACTAGATTACTCAAAAAATAACGAAATAAATCAAATATAATATTTCAATATCATCCTTGAATTTATTTTATGATATCAAAATATCCAAATTACCTTTTTTTAATATTTATAAATGCATTTTTTGAAACCTTTATTATGAAACAATCACTGCATCATCCATCTATCAGAATTAATTTAATTTATATAATTTATAAAAATTACAAATAAAATATGAGGATGTAGAAAATATTCTTATCTTCATAATTAATATTTATAGTCGATGGAATCTCATATATAACCACATATTAATTTTTTTTAGTAAAATATATATGTTTAGGTTATATTTTCCTTAACATTAAATTAAAAGTAACTAAATGTCATTTTCACTTGAAAGTGGCTCCATTGGGTCTGAAAATCCATAAAAATATGCCCATGGTAAGAAATGTATCATACAATAGGGTTAGGACACATGATAGGGTATTTTAATATTATTATAATATTATTTTGTTACCCTTATTTACCAGATTTACCCTTTAACTATGGTAAATAAAATAATTACTGAAGTCACTATTTATAATGTCTAAATAGAGGTACCTAGTTAAAAATTTTGAATCTCTTGATTAAAAATATTTAATCCATTTTTCATATTAAAAACATAGAATTTTATGTAATTAATTTGAAATTAATTCGTGTTTTCAAAACCAAAATTCGGGTTTTTAAGAAGTAATTACTATCAAAAGATTGACATCTGTTTATGTCCAATTTGAATGTGAAATGACAACCAATGACAAAATATGGATGAGAGGATAGAAATATAATACAATTATACTTTAAAACCAATTAAAATTAAAATATATCTATACAAAGAAAATAGATTAAAATGCAGTTTTGAATTAAAATACAGTATTTTTCACTATTCATAAAATTAAGAATTTCATCAGAAAAATACCAAAATTTGTTCCACTGTAAATTTTGATGTATATCATCAATATAAAAATTTTATTTCGTCTAATTTAACATATAACAGTGTCAAAACTATATATTTAATGTGTTATCTGTTAAAAGGCAGCAAAACTACATTTTAAAAAAAATACTTATATCATTGTTTATTGAAAATTGATATCACGTAGAATGCAAGATATCGAGGAAGGTCGCTCATGTATGTAACACAAGCCAAGTCATTATTGCGTGTAGTGAAAAATTCCATTGGTGTGGTGTATAACATAATCCAAACTTGGTTCATTTATACATTTAAAAAAACTATACTCAGTGTTTCCTGAAATGAATTATATCAAAAGGACCTAAAAGTTTGGGCAACACTATACACGAAGAGTGTTGTGTATACTACAAGATAATAAAGTGTTGATTATAGCGCAAGATAATATTGGTGTAGTTTAAAAACAATACATAAATGAAAACAAATAGAATCTATCTCCTAAAATCACTAGGTTTTACATTCCACCTCCCTTAAAATGAATTTCAACCTTGAAATTATTAGAGGTTATAAATTGTTTATTAAATGAAAATTTATTTCATAAAAACACATATCAAAAAATGGATTCTTAAAAATTAATTTTAAAAAGGAATGTTATAAACATAATGGTTTCCCAGTGTAACTTATCCCTGGGTTTCCACATAGGGGAACATAGGTGGAAAGTTAAAACATGGATATGGAAGAGAAATCTTACAATCTAGTTCTGATGGATAGTGATAGAGATTAAGGTTTGGAGAAATTTATCTACCAGATAGACATAAATCTGTGATGATTTAAGGGACCACCTGATTCATAGAATAATAATGTACGATGATAACGTGTTTTTGTTTTCAAAATACTTTTCCTAAAGATGAAGAACATGATAAGAAAAACTAACTTGATTTCAGTAAAATCTCATCATTGTTCATATCTTGATCAATTTTCAAATCATCTCTAATTTAATGTAATGAAGTTGAATTTTTCATTATTAAAGTGTTAGCTGATCATTTGATAGAATTATAGGCCCTTCCACCTGTCTCAATAAAAAGGATAACATAGGTAATCAAATATGAAAAAGTCCACCTATAGTGAGATAATAAATTAATCTATCAAACATAAAATAGAAAGTAATTTATATTATTCATAAATGGATAACATTACAATACTTCCAAAAATAAAAATATACAACTTCATAAAGCGGTGAACAAAATAAACTTAACATTTGTCTCACATATCTCATTTGGAAGCTTTTAGTTGTCACATTCCAAACATGTGAATACCTTAATCATGTATTCTATTTAATTAATGATAATAACAAAAATTACCATAGAACCTCAGTAAATAAATTCTGTTTTTCAAAATTAAACTTTACACACTTCAAAAATACCAAAAATTCTTTATACTCAAACCATCATATCAGTTTGTCCTTTTATCAGTCATGAGATCATTAATACTATCAAACATCTCATTATATCCTTATCCCTTCATTATGTTCATATCATGTGATTTCCGAAAATATTTCAATCACTTTTCATGGATACTGGTACCATATAATAATTGAAACCCACAATAAACCAATACATAGATATTCCAATATTCTATAATAAATGAGATTCCACAACATTGTTTTTTAATCTCATTACATAAATACTTAATCATTCATCCCCTTCGTTGTCATACTCAAAATCATCAATAGTGATTTCATGGGACTTCCCTTTTTTTTCCTTAAGAGGTTGGTGATGTCAATCATCATTATCCATTGGGTTAGGGAATTTGTTATCATAATTCCCCATTTACTGGAACTTGTAGCATTGAAGTGTTAGTGGTGCGTTCTCTGTATTATTTTCTCTATTCATATTATTATAAAAAAATTCCCCATTACATTGGAACTCATATGCTCGTGACGTTCTTTTACACAGTTGAAAAATTTTCTATTCCCATTAAGTCAATCTCTACCATGCTTATTTCCACACTATGAGCATAAAGAAATATTTACCTTATTTTCACCATTGTTTTGAGATTTTCCCTTGAACTCCATATTTAGTTTCTTGTCAAAACCATGAGATAGATACGTAATACCAATGTAATGTTCTAACATAATAGAAAAATGCATAATATATTCATAGATACTAAAGTCCCTTATAGATAATGTCCTTGTAAGACTTGATTTTATTCCTCTGAAGAATCGATCAAATTTACTTTTACGTTGGAGGATAAAGTAAAAATAATACCTTGCAAGACTTGTATAATTATCCTCCTATGTACCAATAGATTCATAATCCATTTTCTTAATCTAGAGGATATACTTTTCCATATTTTTTTGAATAATATGAGTGAAGTACATATTGAAAAATATGTTCTTTAACTCATCATATTCCACGGATTCAATATAATTTTGGTACCTTTTATTCTTAATTAGAGTCCACCATTTTCCTACATCACATTCTAAATGGTAAAAAACCAAAATGAAATTTTCATTTTCCAAATAGTAAAGTATGTAAAATATCTTTTCAATGGTACTGATCCATTTTTCATCAACAAGTGGATTAGAGGAACAATTGAAAGAAGGTGAGCATTTCCTCATAAATGACTTAATAGAATATTTTTCCCTTCTCTACTCATTTGGAAGTATAGAATGATTCATAGCTTGGGTAAGTATAGAAATATTATTTTTCACTCCATCTCCCATAAAATTTGGTAGTTTTCTAGGACAATCATTGAATTTACCAATACATTGATCATTAACACAGCTCCTTCAGGTTCTAGACCTTATAAAAAACCCAAATAGAATTATGTGTGAGGAAAAAATCATACTAGGAAATCAACATAATCAAGGGTGAGTACTTTTAATATATAACATATTTGGTATAATATTAGGTTATTCATGATCGTTATAATAATTCTATGACTATAACCCATACTTATACATAACCATAGGAATATACATATACATACCTTAAAAATATCACTAGGGATATTACTAAAGTTTTTGAATCCTCGTTTCCTAAGGTTGAATAAACCTTCACTCTGATACCAGCCAAAGAGACCCAATAATGACATATATGGACATTATATTTCTTTTTCAGAATACTTAATACATGATCCAAACAAAATACCAACGACCGTCTTAGTTTGGTGTCTTTGGAAAATCATAACATAATCTTCTAATCATAGTGAAAGATCTTCATCATCTCCCATAATGATTTTCCCCTTTTATCTAACCTAAAACATTTTTTACATACTATGGAAAAGAAAAAAGAGAAAGGGTGAGCACAAATTCTCAGTAATGGAAATAATGGAGAACATAAAATAAACACGAAAAATTTGAATATAAAAACATGAAGGTAACGATTAAACATCAAAATCTTTAGCAATGACATAGACCTTGGTAGTACTTACGGAATGGAATATAAAGGAACATTAAACATGATAGAATATAATTGGCATAAAACATGTAATTTTGGAAAACTAATAAGAAAATAATATGATTTCTATAGTATCCAAGGAATTTTTTTCAAGACTATCATAGAGGATACTTTCCTTACTGAACCAGGATTGCTTTTTGTTCCATCCATGTATTACAGAACTGGATTTACATATCATTCCCACCATTGATTACTGAACCAGATTTACATTCCATTCTAGAAATGCCTGTATCATGAGATATAAATTATTACCCAATGAATTGGAAGGAGATGTAGGCCCCATCCATATCATAATAAAACAATTCTTACATGTTCAACAATAACATAAATCGGTCATCATATCATAACCCATAAAATAAAATGGGATTCTTAAACATCAAGTAATCGTAACATAATCCATATAAGATAAATTTAAATTATAAAAATAATTACATAATAAAATCAATCAAAAAAATTAAATAATATGGATAGAAACATAACCCTACTTCATCTTAGATGGAAAAATAATTTTGATAAATCACTTGAACACAATACTTGTGGAAAATATCTATTCTTGTTCAAAAACTTTTTCTCTTCTCAAAATGTTGTGAAATTTTAAAATAAAAGATATTAATTAAAAATAAAAATGAAAAATTTTAAAGGATTATTCATTGAAATAATGATTTATGAAAGCGTAAAAATCTGTTCATTCGATATAAGTTAATAAAGCATTCTCCTGGTATATTTACTAGAAAAGTCAAAAAGTACCATGTATGGTAAACAAAGGAATGATCCCCTCCATTCCATATAGTATAATTTAAAAAGGGGTAAAAATGAATTTAGACATACTTTTAAGAATAGTAAATATTTTATGAAAACATTTTTATAAAATATGGACATGGATGATAAATATATCCCCAATATATACTTACGTATAAACAATATCAGATAAAATTGTGATTGCAAAACTATTCCTTACCTTAGGTCCAATTTCATCTGTAAATTTCTGAAACCCTAGTATAGTGGGTTTAAAATTTTTATTAACTTCTAAAAACCAATAATAATATTTATTATATCATATATGATTCACTTATGAATTTATATTACCCTTTCATTTGTCAATTAAATGTTAAAGTAATGTTTTGGGAAATAATCATTTCATTTATCGTACGTGTTTGGACTTGTTTTTCTTGATATTATTACATCTATCGGGATATAATTATTTTCCGAATGTAAAAATGATTTATATATCATATAAATTCAGTATGTAAATATATATAACAGATCGATAAATGGAATGGAATACACCGTTCATGGAGACGGTAGGTTGAATGTACGCAAGGACATTTTTTTCTTTTCCTTATTAAATTAAATGGAAGTATGTAAATTAAATAAATATATATATATATATATATTTGAATTATTATGTCATGTATTTCATGATTATTTATTATATATACTTTATAATCATTCTTGAATAGTTAACATGGAGAATGAATCTCATCGCGTCATGGAGACAGTAAGTCATACGTACGCACGAGCAATGATATTGTTCCAATAATAATTGAATGGTATTGATTTGGATTGTGTTTAATATCTCATAATTAGTATCATGTAATAATAATCACATATATTTATTAATTCCACCATTATACCCATCCATCTAAGGTAGTGGTGGAAAACATGTTACACCACGGCGTGGAGACAGTAATCTGTACATGCACACGCACCTTGATTTCAATTTTCATAGGATGAATAGAATGTTAAATAGGGTTGTTTTATATTTATAATAACATATCAGTATATTATTTATAATTATGTTATTATTTTATAATGAAACAAGTAAATTAGAGGAAATATAAGAAGAATTAAATTTGAAAGAATCGGTAGAAGAGATTACCTCTTCCTCAATGAGCCTCCTTTGAAATTCCTCTTAGGGAACTAGAGTTGGTATTTTGAGATACTAGAAACTATAAAATGTAAATAATAATGTTTATAAGAGAAATGGTGTCAGTTTGGATGAGCATTAAGGCTCAAAATGGAGTTAAGTAGAGAAGGAGGAGGTTCCCTTTTATAAGAGAGGAGAGGGGCACTTTAGAAAAGTTACAAAATATTAATTTATTATAAATTAAATATAGACATAAAATGGTCCAAAACATATTTAATTCTATGAAAAGATTCTTTTGGTTTAAATAACGATCATCCAATAATTTTTTGACAAGTTTTTAATATTTTTTTAATCCTTATCTTTTTAGTTTTACACGTATTTAACCTTTTTACTCTTATCGTGATATCATGTTATTTACACATTGTGGGTTAATGTAATTACCATATCATATCAAATGACCCAAAAAAGTTATTTATGATGTATTTGGACTTATATTAACTATTTTTATAAATCATATATTTTTAGGAATTTAATATCATTGAAAAATATATTTTATGTTTTATGTTATGAATTATGTTGATTTTTGACACTATTCATACTTACCTTTTCTAAAAATTCATAATGTCACAACCCATCCTCAGGGCATGTGTCGTGACTACCCCAAGTTCGCCTTCTATGGGCCATGGACTGCTGACTAGAACTAAAGGTGTAATCCTGGTAGATAGGGAAGGCATTTACTTTCTGACCTGTAACACACACACAGTCTGAACACAAGCAGAAGAGGCAACAAGTACTTAAATAGAAAAGTAAGTTGTGTTGAAAGTAAGTGGGCTAGTATACAAACCCAAGAAAACAACATGTACAAATACAAGTAATAATGGAAAAAAACTCCTAGATCTTCCACCTGGGAACCCAACATGAAGGGTAGGTACAGAACTCAAACAACTCGTCCCTGCGGTACGTCCTGTGTAGTCTAGATCTGAGCAGTCTCTTGTACGTCACTTTCAGCCTCGATCAATGTCGTCCATCATCTGCACAAAACACAAAAAGGTGCGGGTGAAGCCCATGTAGGGGTGAGTATAACAATACTCAGTAGGGGACCCCGAGACCCCCGAAGGTCTCCCAGAATCCTCAACAGATTAACCACATTAGAAATATACAAACATGAATTATCAACCATTCCTACTTAGGTATATTCCCATACATATACCTAAGTTACTAGTCACACTCTGGATCCAACTCTCGATCCCTATCACAACCCAGTCCACAAAGGAAGAAAATTCAATCACATCAACGATAATGGTTGAAAGAAAAGACTCAGCTCACACATGTATAAATATTTCTTAGAGTGATAGATATGATCAGATGTAGTCATTGATTAATCTAAGCTATCGGACCCACATAGGATATAGGACCAGATATGTTGTCAGACCCACACAGGATACAAGACTAGCTATTCTGTCGGACCCATACAGGATACAGGAACAGAATTCAGAACTGTCGAACCCCGAGAGGATCATAGTGCAATAGTCATCATTGTCGAACCCATATAGGATTTCAGTACAGAAGTAATCATTGTCGAACCCACATAGGATTCTGGTACAGTATTCGCCGCTGTCGAACCCACAACGGATTTTGGTAGAGTAGCGTCGCTGCCAGCCCTAGGGTTCCTACACATAGCACGCTCGATTCCATGAGGGTCCGTTCTTCTATCCAAGTGTCGATACATCAACTATTTCCTTAATTGATGTATCCCATAGTTCGGTCTCATCATAAGAAACTCAACAAGACAGAAGACGCGTTAATCGGACGCCCGATCAGAGAGTTATTGGCATTTCCGTTCTGGGGGGCCCTATTGGATTTACACTCGATCCAAACCTGACCGTTTTTCCAAATTTATCTGAATAATACTAAAATTATCCCAAAAGGACCACCACATCGCGAGGGTCCCAGCACCGCAGACGACAAGTTGCACCGCCCCTTCCTCTGCCTGGCCGGTTCGGCCCAGCCCATGTGGCCCACATCACGGGTTGCGGTTCTCCACACGTGGTGCCTGTGGAAACTGCAGTTCTCCAGCCAGGTCGGCAGATAGCCGGACGGTTCACCCAGCCGAGCAGCACGCAGATGAGGGCCGTGTCCTCCTCCGTGCAGCGCCTGTGGGTGCTGCAGTTCTCCTACCCGGTCGGCAGGCGGCCGACTGGTACCTCTAGCCGAGCTACCGACAGTTGCGGGCCGCGGTCTCCCTCCACGCGGCACCTTCATGCACTGAGACTCCTACATACGGACCAACCGGATCGGCCAGCTGGTAGTCATGTGGTCCGGGCAGCCCGAGCAGCCGCCGGTCTCCCTCCACGTGGCCTACACAGGGCCACCGCCGCCTCTTCTGCCACACAGTTCTTCTCTGGCGCGGTGCGACTACACCACACCCTTTTGGCTTTGCCTCCAATGTCAATTAACAAAAACCAATGGAGGGGTGTCAGGCTGTGTGGGTTTAGCCTGCACGCTCCGCATTAGGTGATAATGAGCTTCCATCATCATTCCCAAAAAAACAAGGAATGGGAATACAATTTATAGATTAAATTAATCAGACCCCCTACCTCGATTCAAAGTACATTATTAAAGTCACGGAAAGAGGGTGGATGTCGATTCGTGATGTCAGGAGACATCCGAGTATGAATCGTCGTCGACGGTCCTCACGGGCGGCTCCTTCTCCTGTGGCTTGGTCGAAGATCGTAGATGGTGTCATCGTTCTTCGGAGATGAGGAGTGGTCTTCGACGAGCAGATGATGTGTTCTTCCAAGATTTATCCCCAAGCTCTCCAACAATTATTCCAAACCCAAAATATAAGAATACGATTACTTATTTTATGTTGTCATAATGAATTCAAAGAATTCAAAACTATGAAATTAATTAATTGACACTAATTAATTAGGTGTGATGGAACCTTAAAGAGGGAATGTGGAAAGTGAAGAGGTGCCCAAATATTTATGGGGAGTTCCAAGAGTTTAAGGGGTTTGAAGGAGTTAAAGGGGAGTTCAATGGAAGTTGAGGAGTTTAGTAATCATGTGGGCCCCACCACATAATATCCTCCCATGGGAGGTTATGTGGGGGTGGGCCCCACCTCCAACTTCCCCTTGGAGGATTAAACCTCCACATAAGTAAAATTATGTCACACATAATTTTTATTTAAATTTTAGGAATCCCCAAAAAAATAACATCTATCCTCGATAAAACATAACTGCGGTAAATTTATCCTTATGAGAATATCGGCACTGCGAGTTCTTCGGTGTCCTCAGATTTCAATTCCATATACCGGTTAAAAAGATATAAAATCTCGCACATACGTTTACTAAATGTACCCGAACAAAACTTCAGAAATTGATTCCGGGCACACCGAGGCTCGGAATCAGGCACCGTCAGAAAATATGGACCCATAAAATATTCATGTATATAAAAAAAATCCCACAGGATCTACTAGTCTTCATATATGTCCCCATATCAGGGATTTACATCCCTTTATGCTATAATACACACTAAGGGAACAAAAGAGGGTACTGAGCACACATCTGAACCTCCCTCTCCAATGTGCTCTCTTGGTGGTTCACGTGCTGCCAGTGAACGCGCACTAGAGGAATAAACCATCCATGAAAGACCCGCTACCATCGATCCTAAATCTCCACTGGAACCTCTGTGAATGTCACCCCATCATCTATG
This sequence comes from Viscum album, assembly GCA_963277665.1. Classification (NCBI taxonomy): domain Eukaryota; kingdom Viridiplantae; phylum Streptophyta; class Magnoliopsida; order Santalales; family Viscaceae; genus Viscum; species Viscum album. The sequence continues at coordinate 1,824,954,831 of OY728137.1, read as the reverse complement.
TCCAACTCCCCATGGTCGATGATGTGGGACGGGTCATGCACGTATCTCCACAACTGAGATACGTGGAAGACGTCGTGCACCCGGTGAGAATGAGGTGGAAGGTCCAGGCAGTAAGCCACCTCGCCTACTCTAATGAGGACCTGGAATGGTCCAATGAATCACAGAGACAACTTGCTTCCTCGGCCCAATCTTCACAGACCTCCTCAAGGTGGGACACGTAGGAAGATGTGGTCGCCATCCTTGAACTCCAATAGTCTCCATCTGCTATCAACATAGGACTTATGTCTGCTCTGTGCAGTCTTTATCCACTCCTGAATGATCTACACCTTCTACGGCATAGCCTGCACCATCTCTAGTTCTACAATTGTTGACTCCACTGGGACATTCCAGCAAATAGGAGATCTGCAAAGATGGCAGTATAATGCCTTGTAAGGTTCCATCCTGATGGTAGAGTTGTAGCTGTTGTTATACCCAAACTCTACCAAGGGTAAGTGATCTACCCAGATATGATCAATGTTGAGGGCGGATGCACGAATCATGTCCTTGAGAGTTTAAATGGTCCTCTCAGTCTAGCCATCCTTCTGAGGATGGAAGGCGGTTCTGAAGCGAAGCTGCATCCCAAAATCCTCCTACAACCCCTTCCATAGCAGGGAACTGAAATGTGCATCTCGATCGGAGACGATCGTCGATGGAACACCATTAAACCATACGATCTCCTATATATAGAGGCATCCCAAGATCTCAACTGAGAACTTCTCTCTAATTGGTTGGAAGTGGGATGACTTGGTGAGTCGGTCTACAATCACCTAGATAGAGCTGTGACCCCTGGATGTACGTGGAATCCCCATCACAAAATCCATGGATATCCCATCCCACTTCCTCTCTGGGACTTCTAAGGGATGAACCAAGCCTATTGGAACCTGGTGATATGCCTTCACTTGCTGACACGTGAGGCATCATGAGACAAACTCTACAACTTCCTTCTTTATACCTATCCACCAGTGCTATTGTCTAAAGTCCTAAAACATCTTCGCCACTCTTGGATGTACCGTTTGAAGGGATGTGTGGATCTCCCTTAGCATCTCCTCCTGTAGTGCAACTGGTACCATGGTATGTCCTTTGAAGGGGATGGCGTGCTCCCCACCTTCAGAAAATCCATTAGTTGCCTGACCTATGGATATCTGAGCACGTCAAGCCTCACAGTCAGCATCCCCATGTTGTGCCTCTCTGACTTGCTGAATAAGTGGAGGAGTGACAGTGGGTGACTATAGAAACGTTACACCATATATATCCAAAAAAGGATATCTGCAACACGACTAGCTACTCTATCACCTCTCCTAGAAGCTGAATGCTTGATCTCTTGCTGAGAGCATCTGCTACAATGTTCCCCTTCCTAGGAGTATAGACTATATCGAAGTCATAGTCCTGGAAGAACTCGATCCATCGTCGCTGTCTCATTTTCAGGTCCTTCAGAGAGAAGATGTACCTGAGACTCTGGTGGTCAGAGTAGACTATAAAACGCTCGCCCATTAGATAGTGTTGCCACATCTTCAAGGAGAAGAACAATACAGCTAACTCTGGGTCATGGGTAGTATAGTTCTGCTCATTCTGTCTCAACTGTCATGAACCATACACGATCATTGCTCACTCTTGCATCAGGAAACACCTGAGTCCGGTCCCTGATGTGTCATAGTAAACTACGTACCCAACACCCTCCTCCAGTAGCCTCAAGATGGGTGCACTGTTCAACCTCTGCCTCATCTTCTGAAAGATCGGATGGCATATCTATGACCACACGAAGGGTTTCCCCTTTTTCATCAAAGATGAAAGTAGTGCTACAACTCTAGAGAAGTCTGGAAAAAATCATTGATAGTACCCAACCGGTCCTAGAAAACTCCGTTCCTCCATCACACTCCTGAGTGGATCCCAAGAAAGGACGGCCTCGATCTTTTTTAGATCCACTACAACTCCATCCTCTGAGATAACGTATCCTAAGATGAGAACCTCTCGAATCCAAAACTGGAACATCGAGATCTTACCATAAAGCTGGTGCTCTCGGAGTGTGTCCAGTACTACCCATAAAATGGTAGGCATGCTCCTTCTCAGTAGTCGAATATATCGGTATGTCGTTGATGAAGACTATGACAAAGGGATCAAGGTAACACAGTAAGATACTATTCATGAGACTCATGAACACTTCTGGATTGTTGGTTATGCCGAAGGGCATAACCAAGAACTCATAGTGGCCATACCAACACCTGAATGTCCTCCTCTGCACATCGTCGTCTCAAACTCTGAGCTGTTGATAGCCTGACTTGAGTTATATCTTCAAGAACCATAGCGCTCCCTTGAGCTGATCAAATAGGTTGTCTATCCTTGGAAGTGGGTACTTGTTCTTCACGGTCACCTGGTTCAGGCGACGATAGTCAACACACAGTCGCAAGCTCCCATCTTCCTTGTTGGAGAACAAAATCAGAGATTCCCAGGTTGAAACACTGGGTTGGATAAATCCATTCCCCTACAAGTCTTTCAGCTGTACCATCATATCATGAAGCTTGGTGGGATCCATCCGATATGCTGGTGTATATATCGGTGCCATCCTTGGGTTCATGTCATTGTAGAAGTCTATCTCTCTACAAGGAGGTAGTCCTGGAATGTCATCAAGGAAAACATCCACATACTGATCCCCCATAACAGGAAATCTCAGACTCCGCACATCAACCTCTCCGAGGATGATAATAGACAACCGATGTGCGATCAGCTTCACCATCTTCTATATAAGTCCATCCTATGATGAAAAGTCTCCCTTCTCACCGTTGAAGCTGAACTTGGTCCCATTCTTGTAGATACACCGCACTTTGTGCCTAATACAGTCAATATAATCATTAACTGTGGATAACCCGTCCATACCGAAGATGACATTGTAAGGCCTCGACGCCGCTACCAGAAGATCCCAGCTGAAGCTCTCACCTACTAGAGTAAACTCACACTGCAGGCACCAGTGCGTAATCGTCGAGTCTTCTCCTGTAGGATTCTCTAGTAGTAAGGATCGAGCAAATGACTCTGTCGTTATCTCCGATCTCCAAACATGGGATGTGGAAAAAAATAATGACTCACACATGTGTCTATAGGTACTATAGAAAGGGTAAAGTAGACACAGATAGTACCTCGAATCATCTCAGGTGCGTCGTGCTCATAGGCCTCGACTGCCTGGAGCTGAGCCTGCCTCTGTCCGCCAGCTCCCTATGGTCAGGGTAGACCTCTTGGTGGTGGTGGTGGTAGATCCTCGAATCGTCTTCCACCACCCGCTTCTCGGTCAGCTCATTTTCCACGTCCACCTTCTCCTGGAGGACATCCACGGTCAAACATATGCCTTTGTTTGGGAGGTCCCTCTACGGTCTCTTTCTCATCTGCATGGCAAGTCGGGCAGTATCGATCCATGTGGGCCTGCCCATTGTAAGCATAGAATAGTCTGATCCTCATATAGTTGGGTCTGTCTCGTGTTCCCCGCACAACCGAACATGTATCATGTGGTCGCCCACCAGATGGCCTGGCCCGCTTGGACCTCTACGACACCTGTCAACTATTGGTTGTAGAAGACTCCGCTACGTGTCGCCCTGTGGTGGGTCTCGCTGCTTGTGTCTGCTCAGCAAGGAAACTCTCCACTAGAAGGGACCACTATATCACCCCCACCTACGTCAAGATGCTAAGGGTAATCATTGAAGGCCTGATCTCATGCCTGAGTCCCTGATCAATGGTCTGGGCCCTAAATAATGGGTCCCATACCATATCTAGAGAGTAGCGTGAGAGGTCTGTGAACCTCATTGAGTACCGAGGTAATGTCATTCTACCCTACTGTAGATGAAGTAACTCCGAAATTCGCACCGCTTGAAGGGTGGCTGGAACAAATTCTAAGAGAAAGAGACTCTAGAAGTCTGTCCAGAGTAATGATGCCTCATCATTCACCTGGAGCATCAGGATCCACCATCTGCCTACTACTGCATGTAAGAGACTCGTGACAAGGATCACCATGAGGTTGGATTGTGTCCCTACCAATCTGAAAACTCTCACAACAGCCTCCAACCAATCCACATTTTCCTGTGAGTCCATCTCTCCCTAGAACCTGGGAGACCTCTGGCGCTGGAACTCGTGCAATGCACTCAGGTGTCATGCACTCTTTTCTACTAGAAGATGGTGGTATAGACGGCCCAAACAGGTAGTGGTATCGCTAGTACCTCCATTGAGATGGGGCCCTGTACCGAGGCCTTGTCTCTCGGTGGGCTACAATCTCATATGAAACTCGGAACCGTAGCTGGATGACTTCGTGGGGCCATCCTGAAAAGAAACAGGTGCGCCACAGTTAAAACAGTATACCTAGAGAGCTGACACAAAGTAATCATGAAGAAAAAAATTGCAAAGGAAACACACATGAAATCAGTGTTTTTGTGCACTAAGTCAGAGATCAGAAGTCAGAGTCCTAGGGTATGGATACGTCGAATAGCACACCGACACCTATTTCCCTAAACTGATAATGACACCCAAAACACTTACCATAATTGTTGTTAAAAAAATTATAGTCCAATTTATGTGGTATAATCAACTCCTATGATACCATTTTTTCACGAACCGTCCATGGGGCCTATGCCGTGACTACCCCAAGCCTTCCTTTCAATAGGCCATGGGCTTGTGACTAGCACCAAAGGCGTAATACCGATAAATAGGGAAGGCATTGAATTTTTAACATGTAACACACATAGTCTGAATACAAGAAGAAGAGGCAACAAGTACTAAAATAGAAAAGAAAGGTGTGATGAAAGTAAGTGGGCCTGTATACAAACCCAACTGATCAAAAAGTACAAGTATAGGTAAAAAGGGAAAACAACTCTTGGATTGTCTGCTGAGAAATACTACCTGAAGGGTAGGTACAGAACTCAAACAACTCGTCCATGCGGTACGTCCCATATATTCCAACTCTGAGTAGTCTCCCTTCCCTCACCATTAGCCTTGATAACTGCCATTCGTCGTCTACATAGAACATAATAAGTTTCAGGCAAATCTCGTGCAAGGGTGAGTTCAACAATACTCAGTAGGGGACCCCGAGACCCTCGAAGGTATCCAAGAATCCTCAAAGGATAAACCATAGTATAAAGATAGAAACATGAAGAATCAACCACCCCTACTTAGGTATATGCCCATACATATACCTAAGGTACCATTCACAATCTGGCTCCAAATCTCGAGCCCAAACACAACCCAGTCCACAGAGGATTTAAAGTCAATCACATGAATGATAATGATTAAAAGACAAGAAATAGCTCACACAGGTATACATATTTCGTAGAGTGATAGAGATTATCAGATGTAGTTGTTGATTCATCTAAGCTGTCAGACCCACAAAGGATACAGGACCAGCTAATCTGTCAGACCCACACAGGATATAGGACCAGCTGTTCTGTCGGACCCACATAGGATATAGGAACAGAAGTCAGAACTGTCAGACCCATGGAGGATCTCGGTAAAATAGTCATCATTGTCGAACCCACGGAGGATTCCAGTACATAAGTCATCGTTTTCAAACCCCCATAGGATTCCGGTACAATAGTCGTCAATGTCAAACCCATGGAGGATTCTGGTACAGTAGTGTCGCAGCCAGCCCTAGGGTTCTCGCACACAGCATGCTCGATTTCAGGGGGGGTCCTATCCTCAATCCAAGTTTCAATACATCAACTATGTCCGGAGTTGATGTATCCCATAGTTCTATATAATCATAAGAAACTCAACTCAATAGACGACGCGTCAATCAGACACCTGGTCTGAGAGTTATTCGCATTTCCATTCCGGGGGGTCTGGTTGGATTTACGCTCGATACAAACCCGAAAGTTTTTTCAATTTTGTCCAAAACATACTTAAATTATCCCAAAAGGACCGACTCTTCGTGATGGTCCAAGTTCCATAGATGGAACGTCAATTGGATGCATGGTCTAGGTGTTATTCGCATTTAATCGAAGACGGGATCGGCCCGTCAATCCCATTGGGTTGGCGGGTCGGCCCAACCTTGCTTGGCGGGTCCGACCTGCCTGGGGTTCGACCCGACCCAGTAAGTCACTTCCCACTACAGACCCAAACCACACTTTGGGCTGGTCCGGTTCACCCTGTGACACCAAGTGGGGCCACCCCTTCCTCTGCTCGGCCGTCCATAGCCGGTCGGTTCGGCCCGGCGCACGCGGCCCACGTTGTGGGCCATGGTTAACCTCACAAGGCGCCTGCGGGCGCTGTGGTTATCCATCTCGGCCGATAGGTGGCTGTCTGGTTCTCCTAGCCAAATGGATCACAAATGAGGGCCACATCCTCCTACGCGTGGCGCTTGCTGGCGCCGCGGTTTTCCAGCCCAGCCGCCATGTGGCCGACCGGTTCTTCCAACCGAGCGACACGCAGTTGCGGGTCGTGGTCTCCCTCCACACGGTGCCTTCATGCACCGTGGATCATACACATGGACTGGCGGGATCGTCCTGTTTGTTTTCCCGCTGTCTGGGTGGCCCGAGTGGCTTCCGGGCTCCCCCCACATGGCCGGAGCGCGACCGCCACTGCCACCGTCGCCTCCGGTCGCTGAGGCTGCCGCTTCGTCCGCCTCGCGGTTCTTCTCCTGGGCAGTGTGACAGCACCATGCCCTTTCATCTTTGCCTCCAACGGCAATAAAAAAACCAATGAAGGTATTTCGGCCGTGTTGGTTCGACTCGCACCCTCCGCATTAGTTGATAACAAGTGCCCATCATCATTTCCAAACAAACAATGAGGAACGAGGATATAATTTATACATTAAATTAATCAAACCCCCGACCATAATTCAAAGTTTGTTGTCAAAGTTACGGAAATAGGGTGGAAGTTGATTCGTGACATCAAGAAACATCCGAGTAGGAAGCGTCGTCGACGTTCCTCATGGGTGGCTCCTTCTCTTGCGGCTGGGTGAAAGATTGTAGACATTATCATCGTTCTTCGGAGATGAGGAGGGTTCTTTGTCAAGGAGATAATGTGTTCTTCCAAGAGCTCTCCCCAAGCTCTCCAACGATTATGTCAACCCCAAAATAAAAGAATACGTTCACTTATTTTATGTTGGCATAATGAATTCAAAGAATTGAAAACACTCAAATTAATTAATTGACATTAATTAATTAGGTGTGATGGAACCTTAAAGAGGGAAGGTGGAAATTGAAGAGGCTCCCAAATATTTATGGGGAGTTCCAAGATTTAAATGGGGTTCGAGGAGTTAAAGGGGAGTTCAGGGGAATATGAGGAGTTTGGTGCTCATGTGTGCCCCACCTTATAATATCCTCCCATGAGAGGTTTTGTGGGGGTGAGATCCACCTCCAACATCCACATGGAGGATTAAACCACCACTTAAATAAAAATATGTCACACATAATTTTTATTTACTTTATTATGAATCCCCAAAAACATTAACTTCCATCCTGGATAAAACGCAACTGCGGTAAAGGTCTCCTTAAGTGAATATCGGCACTGTGAGTTCATCAGTGTCCATGGATTTCAATTCCAAGCACCGGTTCAAATGATATAAAATCCTGCACGTACGTTTACTGAACGTACCCAAAAAAAAGTTTGTAAATTGATAACGGGCACATCAGGGCTCGGAATCAGGCACCGTTAGAAACTGTAGACTCATAAAGTTCCCATGTATATAAAAAAAATTCCACAGGATTTCCAGGTCTTTACACATAACAAACTAATTACTTAGAAAATAAGGAATGAAATCAAATATAATATGTAAATAAAATCCCAAAAATTCGTGTATGGAATCAAAATAACAAAATTATGTATGTTTTAATATTTATAAATTCATTTATTTGTATCGTTTATTAATGAATAAATCATTGTATCATCCTTGTTCCAAAATTAAATTTATTTATTTAATGTCCAAAAATTACAAATAAAATATCATAATTTGGAAAATATAGTTAGCTTTCTAATGAATCTTTATAGTCAAATATATTTTATATATAACCCCATATAAAAAATGTTTAATTAAAAGATATAGGTTTGGGTTATATTTTCCATAACATTAAATTAAAAGTAATTAAATGTCTTTTTCAATTACAAGTGGCTCCATGGGGTCCCAAAATTGACCCATAGATTCCCATGGTCATAAATGTGTCATAAAATAGAGTTAGGACACATGTTATGGTAGTTTAATATTATTATAATATTATTTTTTTACTCTTATTTAGAAGATTTACCCTTTAACCATGGTAAATAAAATAATTACTAAAGATACTATTCAAAATTTCTAAAAATAAACGGTACCTATTTACAAAATTTGGACCTCCTGATTGAAAATATGGAATCTAGTTTTCCAAATTTAAAACACATAATTTTCAGAAATTAATTTAAAATTAGTTCCCGTTGTCAAAACCAAAAAAGCGAGTTTTTAAAAAGTAATTACTATCAAAAGATTGACATCTGTTCATGTCCAATTTGAAAGTGAAATTACTTCTAGTTAAAAACATTGAATGAAATGATAAAACTATAATAAAATTATACATTAAAACCAATTTAAATTATAATATAACTATATATATAAATTAGATTAAAAACTTGTTTAGAATTAATATAAAGTAGTTCTCACTATTCATAAAAATATGAATTTCAGTTGAAAAATACCAAAATTTCATCCAAAGTAAATTTTGATGTCCCGCTCTTAACGAAGAAGTTTATTTTGTCTTTTCTAACTTATAAAAGTGTAAAAAACTAGATTTAAAATGGGTGTTCCATTAAAAGGTGTTAAAACTGTATTTTTATTAAAATACTTCATTTATAAAAAAAGTTGATTTTGGTTCTCATACCATGTTATAGAAAATGTGTAAGATGAATTATAAAATTATATAAAATTCAAAATTTGGTTAATACTACTCATAATGACTAGGTTATATTCAATAATAATATTTTAATAATATATCATTGACTAGTGAAACTGGGTATCACGTACAACGCAAGCTATCAAAGAAGGTTGCTCTTGCATGTAACGTAAGCCAAGTCAGTGTTGCGTTTAGTTAAAGCATCATTTGTTGTTTCCTATAACATAATCCAAACATGGTTCATTTATACATTTAATAAAATCAATACTTAGTGTTTCGTGAAATAAAGTTTATCAAAACAACAAAAAATTGTGTGCAACACAAGGCATGAATAATGTTGTGTATACTGTAGGATAATACAGTGTTGCATATAGTGAAATCCAATCATGGTTTAGCGTATACCACAAGACATAAAAAATTAAAAATAATCTATATCCTAAAATTTCGGGGTGTTACAATATTCATTAAATGGTTATCTATAGAAAATATTAAGACATAACATAAAAAAATATTAGGGGAAATTTAAAATATATAGAACATGGGATTGAACATAAACGCCAAATTAGAAGTTGAATTCCTAATGAATTTAGAACAGTATACCAATACTGAGATAAAACTAAATGGAGATAATGGATCATCATACCTCAGATATTTCTTTCCATGATGTGATGATAAAACGCTCCATTTATTAAAAAATAATTTTGAGAAAAAGTAACACAACTCAAAATACACTTGATAAATTAATAAATTAATTTAAAATCTTAAAGAAAACATTATATAAAGTCTATGAAGTAGAATCATAATACTTGGATAAGTAAACATTTGAATCACACCCATGGTTGATTTGAATTTTTTTTTAATTAATAATGTTGGTCTGAAGAAATAAAGCAATAGTATATATATCTTGACCAAATAAAAATCCAATTTCTCCAATAGAATAATATCAGTAATAACACAATAAATGTGGTAATATATGTAATTATTGATATATTTATATTAAATATTACAAAACATAATTTTTCTGAAATCAAATGGTCTTCCATTATATACCATATTAGGGAAAAGATCAATAATGTTGGAATTAAGACCAATTAAATTGAATGATTACTAAATAAATTCCTAACACCCTCTAAAACACTATATAAAAAAATGTCCCAAGAGACCTTACTTGGAACAAGGGTACCAAATCACAATACATTCCCCCCCATTAACTACACTGTCATCATTAAATAAATCTATGTTAATAACACTAGCAGGAATAAGGTACTGAAAGGGTTAGTGATGTTTCTAAGAATAAAATAATAACATATTCAAGGGAGTATATATAATTCCCACAGTAATTCCTAAACATCCAAATTAGAATCATGTATTTCCTAGATTTAGTATAATAATATTATATATCGGATTAGGTATCTTCTTAATTATTTTAATTTATTTCTTCTTTTTATGTATATATTTTCAAATGAAAAATAGAATTCTGAAAACCCACTAAATATAACCCTTTATTATATAAATTTAAATATCTAAAATCTATAATTACGTCAACTAGGGTTGGATTAAGCACACTTTAGTACTTCCAACCCTCTAGATATAAAAAGGATTACCACTCTAAATTTAAATCATCGAATATTTTATTAAATTCCTTACAGAAATTTCATTATAATACATGGAGTACATGGTGAATATGAGACCCATATTTGATGAATAAGTTTACCAAAACCATATTTTGTATGACATAAATTGAAAACAATTTAATGAAAATTATTTTTATTATCAAAGGACAAGTAACCAAATAGGGGGAATGTTAACATATTCCTAGAGGGGGGAACCTAACATTGGAGTCATGAAATGAATGTTAAGATATTCATTGAGTGAGGAACCTTATTTTGGAGTTGTGAAATGATTTATACCAATAACATTAAACAAATACTCATTCCAACTTACAAAAAATGTGAATATATTCGTTTTCTTATTAGACCAAGTAAAGAAATAACCAAAGGAAACAAGATCATTAATATTAGTTCCATTATAAAATTATTTAGATCCTCAATCATTCTAAAAAATATTATGATAATGTATCATATTACATGAAATGATAAATTTTTTTCATCAATATAGATTAATAAACTACAATAGGACAATGTTAAAATATTATTGGAGGAAAGAACTAATACACGGAGTCCTGAAATATTGATTAGTAATAACTATTAACCAAAGTTCTATCCATATTACATAGAATGTGGTTATCTCTCTGTTAATAATATTTCAGTTAATGAAATACCCTAGGAGGAATAAATATCCATGATATATATATATATATAATTATTCAATTACACCTACGTATACTTTATAACAACTTTACTATGATTTTTCATTTTTATTCACCTTATGCTTATGAATCATTGATATAATGGGTATATACTATGTAATTTTTAAGAACTAAACCCAGGATCCACGTAAATCATGCCTCAAACTGATGGGTCACATGGCCTTAATTTTGCCTCTGTATATTCTAGAGGCTACTGACTAGCAATGAGGGTGTGAAGATGGTATAGTTGGGAGATTATATCCTCTTATCAAAGTTTCACACCGAATATGACAATGAACATACAATATCATAAACATAATAATTATATTGAAGTGGAAGAATAAAAATAACTGATTTAATAGGAATGTACAGATGAAAAAATAAATCAAATAACAGAATAAATATATAAAATCCAATTGGTAGTGTCTGGTACATGGATGCATGGAAATATGATAACAAAAGGGGAACATGGGATAAGTAGATACAACCAAGCTATATAAACTACAAAAAAGAACAAAAAATTACACCACAGTCATCTCGAACTATATCCCAGCCCTTTACTCTTAATATCCATCTAACGGTAAGAATATTAATGTCCAATAGCATGGAACTTTCCCTTATCGGTACCTATAGCTAAGTAGTCTCTTTAGGTACCAAAGGAATCCCATGTAGGGTGTGAGATAAAAAAATTGTATGAAACCATGAATTGTGTCTACTTATAATCCATGAAGACCTAAAAACTAAATAGTGTATAGGTACAATGAATTAGAATGCAATGTTGAAATAAATAAATAACTAGGCCACCCAAGTTCTAGAAGGACACCTGAATAATCTTCCTACTTTGGATCACAGTTGGACCCATGTACATGTGGATGTAAGGGCTATATACCTAGAATATTAGTACTAGCTGGACTGGGGCATAAATCAAATGTCTAGTACTAGTCTAATAATCATATAAGCTCATTACATTAATTATATTATCTACATCCCAATAATAGGGTGACATTTCATGCTTGAAACTCAGTATGGTCATTGATCCATAATTTCATCACTTGAACAAGGATGTGATGCGTTGAGACCCACATCCAACTACTATCAATGGTTTGAGAGGTCATGTTAAACACCCAATGTAAGGGACCGTGATACCGTCATGATTGACATATCTCTTACAACCGTATCATAGAATATATAATGGAATATTCATATTTATTAATATATTTCATAATGAAAGACATATTATTTAATCCATAAACCATGAACCATTATATACAAGGAGATACATTTCAAAACTGGAATTTATTATAACATGAAACAGGTCATTTAAATTCATTTCCTCAATGAATTCAAGGGAATGAAACCAACCATGTACAATAATTTCGATATAATCAATATCACTTAAACCATTTTAATTCATTTTGGAAAGATTAAAACCTCCGTGAATAGGCTAAATTTTATAATACATACCCACCCAAGTCATTCAAAATGGCATTTCATTTAACCAATCATGAATGGTCATTTAGGTAGGTTCCTTGGATGAATATGGAAATTTTATCCCTGGGAAAAGAAAATATAGGTTGGTACAAGCACCTATGAGGTGGTTTGGTCTCTTTTAATAATTAAAACCCACATTCAAATCAAATATGGAGCTGAGAGAAATGTTTGAAAGGTTATTCAGGCATTCACACAATTCCAAATAATGGGATATATGACTTGGAACACCTAATGGGTGTCTACAAATAGGATCAAACACATATAAACCACTAAAAAAGATTCAATACACATACATTACGGTGGGAGTGTTAGTTAGAGATAAATAACTCGACATAAAGATGATGCCAGGAAGAATCTTTTGTCATACACAACATCATAGCGACAAAACTCAAATAGAAAATGATGTGACCGCCAAATTTAAGGCCATAGAAGACCCCTCAATCGATATCAACCTTAGACTGAGAATAGGCTGTGAGATATCTGAGAAACAGTAAAACACTATAAAAATATGAAAAATTATATTTCACCTAAATAAAAAAATGGATCCAATGGAAAACTTATATAGGAAGTAGGATACCATAAATGATTACTAAGATTAATCCAATGCTTCAAACAGGTCAAGGATCAGACACTGGAAGGAAGAGTTATATCAATGACTAGTGTAGAGGAGTTTTCAAGATCAAAGGGAGAAGAGAACCTATTTCATTTTCTGATGTAAGAAATGGAGGAAGAGAAATGATTATATGTTTATCTAATGGGCACAATGGACTTTTCACCAAAAGGCATAAGGCATGGGGTTTGGCTTCATCGAATTGAAGAACACTGCACAAACCATGATCAAGACATTTACATGAGATATACCATACACAGTTTCCCAAACCACATGAAACAAATGAAAAAACCAACTATCTAAAAACCAAAAGTTTTAATAAGGCCATGTTCATTGGGTCACATGGGTTTAGAAAAACTGTGTGGCTTATAGGTTCCCATGATCACCATACACACTTTTTCACAGAAACCATGTTGGTAGGGAATCGTGATTTATCCAAAACATGTGGGGTATTATTTTTCCCATTTCATCAAAACTCTAGCCCCAGAATAATCCCTAGACACTCCTTGAATCTTACTTTTGGCTATAGAGAATTTTTACCACGAAAAACAATGTGTTAAAATTGAAAAAATATCCACAATTTTAAAATTATGGCACATTACAACCCCCTCCATAATGTAACTCATCCCCATGTTGTCCTTCGGATGATAAAGTGGTGTCATCATTGAAGAGTTCAAAACATTATACTCATATATTAGTATCTTGTTCCATGGTTTCATCTGGAACCTATCCATGATTCCATAACAACCGTACCGAATGAACATACCTACCTCTGAGTGTATTTATAATCCAATAAACTATACACACTGGATAATCCTGGATTTAAGCATCAATATACAATTAAACCTCATCAATTTTAAAGTAATGTTATAGGTCTGGATGATATTGGTGAAGCTAAGATACATGAATGACAATATGCACTGACTAGTATCTCTGAGAAAATCCTAACTGGTAAGTCATCAGTCTCGTTATTTTCATAATCATGATGAATCCAAATAACCATAACTTAATCTTACCATACCTATGAATACATATACAACCCATTTTTGGAGATAATCATGAGAATACCGAATCTCTGACCTCAAAATCGAGAGGCCATCGACATCTATTTGAATATGAAATCTATCTATACTAAAATTCCATCATGGATGTTCTGATTAGCTGGATCTGCTCTGTAGTCTTCTACATGATACATGGTTAGATCATAGATTCCATCCCAGCATTTATCCTTCACAGTGGTGAGTAAAAATTCCTACCATTTATGGTTTCATAAGGAGCCATCTTGATTGTATCCTGGAAGATTTTATTGTATGATAAATACACAAGAGAAATGTGTTTCTCCCATGAACTTTGAATGTTTAGGACACGTAGATTGGGCTTTTCCTCTAGCACCTAAATCATATGCTCCATCTGTCTGTTGGTATGTGGATGATAGAACATTATAGAGTCACCTATTTACCCTAGAACTTATGAAACTCCTGCCATAACTATGATGTGAAATGATCTTCTCAATTAGAAATGATAGAATGCATAGCTCCATGATGACGCATAACCTCCCTGACACATTAAATTCCTATTTCATCAACAAAGAAGGTCTCTCAAACAGGTTGTAAGTGTATGACCTTCATTAAATAATCAATGAAAACATAAAATTTATCATTTTTATTAGGAAATCTTGGTAAACTATTCACAAAATCCCTTAAAACGTCATCCCATTTCCATACAAGAATGGAAAACTACTATAAAATACCTTCAGGTTGTTGGTGATCCACAATCACTTGCTGACAGCTAGAACATTTTGTGTTAATTCTAGAAATCTCATGTTTCATACCATTATACCAATACATTCATCATATATCTCAATACATTTTGGTGGAACAAAGACGAACATCCCAATATGGGGAGTGAAATTCATGTACCATCTCCTCTCTGATGTCTGACGGGACCCATACATTCAAATAGAATGGTAAGTCATCATCCCCATCGATTGTCCAACCTGAAAATGTATTATTATATGAAACTATTTCAGTTAGGGAAAGTACTTAGATATAAGATAGGTACATCATTCTTACCCATTCTAGAAGAGTAGAGGTCACTGGTAAAGCTGAGAGGATATTCAGATTATGTTCCTCCATAACCTCAACGCACATATATGAGAATAAGGTCATAAGATACCATTATCCATTAGATTCATGAACTTCCTATATATTAGTATTATAACTCAGAGCATCAGCTACTGAATTCCACTTTCCTAGCATGTAGGAATGCATGAATAAAAATTATTGAGTGTACATGACACACCTATTCTACCTGATATTGATATGCATATATGTGAATATGTATTTGATTCTTTTTTACCAATGAGTACCAAAAAAATTCTCTCTCAGTAAATAAAGACTCTATCAGCATGTGGCATTAACTATAGTATCTATCTTGTTGTTATGTGTTGGTTAATGTTTCACTTAAGGCCTCAACTTAAAAGAACCATACCTGATGAATCGCTTGTCCAGCATCAGAATAGTTCCAATCCTGATAGGTGATGAATCACTGAATATATTATAGCTCCTTCCTGACTCCGAAAGAATCATTACCACCACTGAATTAAAAAATCCCTTCAAATCTTGAAAGGCTACAACACAAGATTCTGACCAAACTAATTTCACACCCATATTTTTCAAGCCCATAAGCAGTACTACATGGTGTGAGAAATCCTATATAAAGAACCTATAATATCCAAAGATCCATATAAAACTATGATGTCAAGGGTATTTTTTGGATGCTCCCAGGAAACTACATATATCACTTTACTTAGGTCTACTGAAACCCCTAACACTGAGATGATGTTACCCAAGAAGTGGGAATTATCAATCCAAAAGTTTAATTTACTGATATTAATGTAGATCATATACTCTTTCAGTGTATTCAGAAAGATCTAAAAATGGATTTTAAAATCATGTTTAGAGAGAGAATTCACTAAGATATCATTAACAAAGTCTATTAAAAATGATTCTAGATATAGTTGGAATACGAGATTCATAAGATCCATGAAAATCAATGGTCATATTGCGAGCCCAAATGACATGACCAAGTACTTGTATAGATCATAAATTCTCCTGAAAGCTGTCCGAGGTATGTGTGAAGTTCTGAGATTCACCTGATTATATTCTATCCCAATATCTATCTTTTAAACCACTCTCTATACATAGTGATAATTAAATAGTTCATATATTCTAGGTAGTGGATACCAAATCTTAATCATTAATTAAGTCAATCGATGGTAATCCATGAAAATCATGAGGGTATGGTACACCATTTAATTGAAAAGGACTAGTGAAACCCATAGATAAATTTGGGAAAATATAATGACATTAGCCTCCAAATCCTAGGAATTCTTCTTGAACTAGAGAAATGCCTTTGGATCCATCCTATAATGAGGAATAGTCCATGGTGCTTCTCTTAGTACTAACTCAGTAGTGAGTTCTTATTCACCCGCAAGATGAAGATAAAAAAAGTATTCATGAAATATATCCCTAAAAAGCTCCACTATAGGAGGAAAAATAGTGGTTCGTTACCCCCAGACATCATTGAAATTATTGGCTATTTGATTTTTCCATGTACATTGACTTTACATTTCAGGACCTGCTTGTGTCCCACTGACATCCCATTCTCTATTATGCATGTTCCTAATGCCCTATGATGATGTAGAAGTCATCTTATGATGATAGTAGTAAATCTAGGCTCACTTAAGAAAAAATTAGTCAATCCTGATGATTACATAAAATCTTGACATGTCTATTATGTATATATTCTATATGAAAA
This sequence comes from Viscum album, assembly GCA_963277665.1. NCBI lineage: Eukaryota > Viridiplantae > Streptophyta > Magnoliopsida > Santalales > Viscaceae > Viscum > Viscum album. Next base: position 1,824,937,736 of record OY728137.1, on the reverse strand, counting down.
GTTAACTGCCTATCTCAAGAGGGAAGTCCATAAAACAGATAATTCTAGCTACATGGATACCCAATTGGGTGTCTAGCATCATAATTCTATTATAGTTCTGAATATCATGGATCAATTGCTTAGTTATTTCCTTACATATAAATGAGTGAGACATGACAATGTAAAATAATGACACCAAAGTGGAGGCTAATAAAATAGTACCTCATATAGTATAAGATTCATGGCAGTGCTCCTCTAGGATAGATAGAATGGCACGTAACTAGCCTCTACCATAACCTTGGGTGACTACCTGACTTCCCTAAGAAAGCCTGATCTACTTTTGATGTGAATCATATATCTGAATACATATACCTTTATCTCCACCTCCACCTTATAAGCTTGTGGTATTCCAACTGCCTACCTGACGTGATACTACTAGCCCCATTCATATTCAATGGGAAGGAGAAGATCCCAAATATCTTCACACTGAAAATAAATTCATATAGAAACACTAAATATACTGAATCCTACCGAAGACTACAATCTATAATGGGTCTTTCAGGATCTATGGTTTTTTATGTCCTATCATTCCACACTAATGAAAAATAATGAAGCTATCAATGCAATGAACATGTCACATGCTACCACCACAAGATTTCTCAAAACATATCTTTCACCCAGAAGAAGAACCACTATTAGATTTATGTGATGAACCTCCTAGAATAACACCATTAGATTCCATAATATTATTATATGTGATAAGGCCTTTGTTTATGATTTTATAAATAGAGGATAACCATATCACATTGACCTATGAGCGAATGGTGTGTAGTAGCTCATCCTCAAATCTTCTAGAGGTCGTAAGATTTTCACTAACCAAATTAGGAGAGAACCCATGCAGCTCAATGAAATGAGAAGAATACTCCATGATATAAATTCTCACATAATACATGTTCATAAATTATCGACTATTGTTATCCCTCCAAGTCTAGGGAATGATATTGTCATAGAAGATCATTTGGAAATCTTCTGAGAACAAATCTCTATGTCGATCTACCAGGGTGATCACATCCCACCACCATTTGGTTGAATTTTGTAACATATATGCTTCTATATTTACCCTCCACTATGGGGGTATCTCAATATTCTAAAATATAGATAAAATTTCCTCGATCCACGACTCTGCTTCATGAGGTCCGCAATCCCCCGAAAAGGTGGTAGGATGCTGCTACTGAAAATCATGACTCAACTCAACATTACTCTGGGAAGGTCGTACTACTCATTTCATAGACCATAAAATATGCAATAATTTATCTTGAAATTGGTTTACTATTCTCAAATATTATATAATAAGAGTTGTAATAGGTTTCACTAGATGGGGGGTCACTATAGGCCATGGCCCTACCACCGTAGGAGAATGGTCGTCACTTCCTTCAGGGTTTGTGACGAAAGTACATCATGGTGGCATGAAACAAAATTTCCCAACGTACGCATTAGAATATTTTTAATAATTTGGGTTTATTTCATATATAAACTAGAACATGAATAACTACTTCTTATAGAAACCACCACGAGTCTATGACTATTCCATAAGATAGGTATAGACGATAGAGGAGACCCAACATGAAGTAATAAATTAAGAGATACCCCAACATCAACTACAAATGTTGGGTTCTGGTCTAGTTAGCTGTGTGTGATATATATAAGATGGTTGTTTTCAATTTATAAGTCCTATACATTTTTTAAATTATGCTTAATAAAAAAATTTAACATAATCTAAATGGATGAATTAGATGGTAGAACAATTTAGATCCTTAATGGCCCATAATCCATTTGAACTAAAACATGATATTCATTCAACTCATACCATAACATGTTTCTTCCCAAGTGAACAATGTTCCATAACTCAAAATGCCATAATTAAATATTTATGGTGTCTATATTATCCCATTTAGAAAAACACAGTTACGTTATGGTGGGTAGATTAATGATAAATTATATTTTCCAATCCTTTCATAAAGTGTCAACATAACTAAATACATATTCAAGGAACTATAAATCCTCTATAGAAACATTCATGCTACTAATATATGGGGAATACTGAACATTAATACTCAACCAAGATATACAAATTACAGAAATTTCAAAAACTTTTCCACTAGAATCTTGATCTAAATCCTGCTGCTCTACTCCTAATATCAATTTATTAGAAATAATAACAATCACCTGTAATAGGTCACCTGCACTTATCAGTACCTATAATCAAATAGTCTTCTCAGGTACCAAAGGAATACCAAGTAGGGGGTGAGATCAAAATACCCATATGCCACCAACAATGGTGTCTACATGTAATAAAAATAGTTCTCATAAATTAATACTATGATGGTATGAATAATAAAAATGCAATAAAGAAATAAATAAATAACTATATCTCCTGGGTTCTGAAAGGAAACTCGACAGCTCTACATAGACTAGAAAACAGTCCAGATGAAGTCTGATCATTCACAGAAAATATATGTATAGAAAAAATATATATAGTATAGTTATATATTCCATCTACCTATATAAACCAAGTAAATGTGGATATAAGTGGCCATGTACCAAGAATACTAGTGCTTGTTGGATGGGGAGTAACTGAAACATCAATGAACAATCTAATGAGACTATAAGATAATTACCATGTTTATATTCTCTACATTCAAATAATAATATTAGAATTCATGCCTAACACTCTGGATGGTGAATGATCCATCGTGTCATCACTCTAATATGGAAGCAACATGTCAAGCATAACGTCCAACAAGTGTCGAATTCATGAGACATCATACTCAACAGCCGATGTAAGGGATCATGATACAATCATGTTCCAAAGATCTCTTATCATCATATCATAGCCTCTATAAGGGTTTATTAATATTTCATAATATAATTCTTAAATAAAACCCTCTTATGAATTCCATAATCCAAGATCTACTATATACAAGGAAATACATTTTGAAATGATCATTTATTATAACTTGTAATTGGTCATATCACACCATTTATTCAATTCATTAGTGGGAAAGAAAACCACAATGTAAAATCCTTTCCATATAATAAATTACACATAAACCATTTTAGTTCATTTAAGAAATAGGGAAACCATTTTTAATTGTCCATCCTTTGTAAAACCAACCCGTCTAAGTCATTCAACATAGAATTTTAGTTAACAATTATCGAACGGTCATTTAGGTATATTCCTTGGTGGAATATGGAAATTAAATACTTAAGAAAACCAAATATAGGTTGGGGAAAACGCATAGGAGGTGCATTAGTCTCCCGTAATATTTACATACCAAGGGGAAATCAAACAAGGATCTGATCCAAATGGTTAGAAGGTCATTTGGGCTTTTACACAATTCAATATTAATGGAAATTTGAATTATCACACCCAAGGGGTGTCCATAAATGTGATACACCACCTCTAAAACACTAAAAAAGATTCAATGAGATTTCATTAAGGTGAAGGGATCAATAAGACATGAAAAACTAAATATAAAAGGGATTCCCAAAAAAATATGATGTGTAGTACAATGACATTGGTACGAAGAAAATAATCTCAAATAGAAAATGGATTTAACACCTACCTCAAAGACATAGACGATGCCTCACTTGATATCTGCCTCAGATTAAGAGTTAGTAGGTAGAGATATAGGAAATAGTTCAATTCTCTAAATATCATGAAAATTATCTTACACCTAGATAATATGATCGATCCAAAGGAAAATATATATAAGGGGTAATAACCTATAGGAGCTCACTAATATGGATCCAATTCTTTAGATAGATCATGTATATGACCCTAGGTGTAATATTTGTATCAAATCCTATCTTGAAGGTGATTTTGAGGTTAATGGGATAGAAGAATATTTTTAATCCATTAGAGAAAGAAAGGGAAAAAAGAAAAGGTCATACGTTTAAGTGAGGGGAAAATGATTTTTTTACCTAAATACACATCGTCATATGGTTTGGCCCAATAGTTTGGTAATACCATGCACAAACTGTGCTCAATCCATTTATTTAGGATATATCATGCTTTTTTATAGCTTACATTTTCCCAAACCATGTGAAAACCTTGGAGAAACTGATTATCACAAGATATATAGGTCTTGCACAATCTTGCACCTCAGTTTGCCTGGTTTTAGAGAAACCATATAGCCTATAGGTATCCACTATCTGTAGTGAAATGGTTTTAGAGAAACCAAGTGGGCTGGTCTGTATGATTTATCCAATCCTGCATCTCGGTCTTTTGTTAAATTTTCAAGAACTCTAGGCTTTGAGTAATCCCTAGATGCTCTTGGGACCTTCCATTGGCCATAGAACACATTTTCCATGATTAAAAAAATGGATCAAATTGAAAAATTAATGATCCATACCTTCTCTAAATGATGGGTCATTACATATCACACTTGAGTATTTTTTTATTTTCATTCTTTGCTAGTATATAATAGAGTTATATTACATTCAAATCGAATAAGTAAAAACTTATATCTAATTACACTAAAACAATAGCATACAATATTTTTATCATTATTTTACTTTATTAAGTTCCCTTTTTCCCATAGTCTCTTTTTATCCTCTTCCAAACAATATTTTATCATTATTTTTATATTATTACTTGTATCATATTATGTTAACATATTCTTTAAAAGTCCTATACTTTTTTATATGAAAATTTATTTTTTAATACATATGTGTGTCATGTTCCAACATATGGTATAGTATAAATTAATCACCTATACCCCAAAAAACACAAATTTACACTATTTTATTTATATATAACACTATATATGAAGGATATATACCATCTATAAACTTATAAATAGTATTTTTAGATGATAAAAAATGTAAAAAATGTTATTAATTTTAAAAAATCATTGGATCATGATCTACTAAAAATATCACACATGAAAACAAAACATTTAAAAAACAAAACATTTTGAATATTATTTAAATTTTAGGAATTATATATATAGAAATGTAATTGAAAATGAATTGAATGGTGAATAAAAAAATAAGAGGTATTTATGGAATGCTTAATTTAAATATGAAAATTAAAATAATAATGTTACCATTAGAATTGTAATTTGATTGTTAGAATAATAATCAAATTGTTAGATTAGTAAATTGATTATTGGAATAATAAAATGACCATTAATTACTACTAACTACAAAAAAGAAGTAAATTTTATTATTATAATTAATATAATTTAAATATTCATTTTATGTAACAAAAATAAGGTATATGTACAAATTCGTAATAAGATATGTTTTAACTTAATTAGTAAAAATGATAATTTTTATATTAATATTTAAATATTAAAATTATATAGGGATAAACACAATTTTGGAAGGATGAATTTAATTTTTTTAATCAATACATAAAAATGATCCAAGTGTGGTTTTTATGTTTCCTTTTGAAAATTTGATTTTTTTCCATTAGAAAAAATAGGGAATTTTAAAAAAGATCCTATTTTATGAAATAATATTGATGATACAATGACATAATTAATTATATGATGGTTTTATTAATAATAGTTATAATTTTTAAAGATAAATAATCTATTATAAAATAATAAATCAATTTCTATACGAATAAAGTAAATTTTAGAGTCCTAAGAGGAAATTTAATCATTACAAACAACTTTGGATTCTTTTTATCCATTATTTTATAGAATATATTTAAACATCATATTTTTGTTGTGGATGAGTTCAAAATTAATAAAAATATATATTCATAATTAAATATTATTCATAATCACATTTAAGACCACTATTTCAAGTCTTCATCTTGAAATAATATTATATTCGATATTATAACTCATAATACCCCTTCCTATCAATTATAAATACCACCTCACCCACATGTAAAATAACGTTAAAAATTAAACATAGTTATTATAATAAACACATATCTTTCCCTTCACCCCCTATGAGTTTTTGATATGTTCAATTCAAATCCCTCTCTAAACCTTTAGGTCCATAGTCCCTCAGTAATGGTGTAACTGTCAAATATGATACATCACTCCCAATATCATTATTATAATTTCTCCTCCAGCACTCATATTCTAATTTTATTTTCAACCATTATATAAATAATTTATTTATATTTTTAAATAGTGTAATTTTATTAATATTAGGTATACTTATTACCTTCCACTCGTTTGAAACATCCAATTAATTGTACGTTTTTTTTTATTATGACATGTTTAATTATTTCTTTTTATCCAACATTAAGGAATATTTATGTAATTAATATATATCAGTGTGTGTGTTATTATCACACTATATTATATTATTTCTAAAAATAAATATTTATTTTAAAGAATAATCCACTTTCAGGACTTTCCCAAGAACCCTCAAAAGAAAAATTTAAAACATTAAAAAAATGAAAAATCCACCCCCATTAAATGAGAAAAACAATCATGTAGAAAAAATATTTAAAAACATCAACCTGATATATCATTATTCTTGAACATCTAAAAAATACATATTTAAATTCACAGAAATAATCAAATTATTCATTAGGTGGATTTGAATCATTGGGGTGTAATGTTCCATGCTTTTAGATAGGGTCCAATTATAAAAAGGAATAAGAATATTTAGTATTTTTCCTATAAAAAATTTAAAATAAGATTTGAAACATAATTCAATGATTTGGAACACTCAAATTTTTTGTTTTTAGACTTGTTTAATGGCTTGAGATATGTCTCATGTGTTTCTATGTGTTTTGGGAGTGACGTAAACCAAAAACTAAAAATTTGGTAGAACTAATATAGAATCATGATTTGTATGAAACCATGTAGCCCTTTATAATAAAATATGAATGTCATATTTGATGAAGATAAGGTTGTTGCATGTTTTGGTCTAACCATACACACCAATCCACATAACCTTGTAGATTTTTTATGATTTTGAATAGAGAATAAATACATGGTTTGTAAATGGTTTCTCAAACCATGTTTTTGATCCATTCAATCCTCATTCTTGGGTATAATCCCATGAATAGTTGGTGCATAGTCTATCCAACTGTGCATCTAAATGGTGAACTTCATTTAAAGAGGGTGAAATCCCAATTTTTTTGCTGACTTCTTCGAATCCATCTCCATATATTATTCTCTTACAATCCATAAACCACAACCCTTGTATGGGGGATATAATCTTCCTCCTAGGCATGTAGGTATCTCTTTTTAATGAATGATGATTAAAACTCTATTTATTATAGCATCACAAGATTTATGAAATAAAATTTTCATTACATTGAACAAAAAAGAGAGGAAATTTTAAAGTCTAGTTTATTGAAAATCCGAAACATAATACATGAAAACATAAATCATTATCCTAAACCAATTTAAAGGCTTATTCATGGTTTTATCCAATGTAAATTTACAGCATATTTTATCTTAAAGAAATACATCAAACAAATGGGTTGATCATTAGTCCTGGTAAGGGGATAGTAATGGGAAATTCTTTATATGTGATCATGAGGAATATAAATCTGAACCCGTGGAATATAATTATTTTATGTGAAAGGGAATATGAGTCAAATAATAATAAAAATAGAATGAATCCAAACATGGAAATTTTGATACAAAATTCAAATTAGAGATTCATAATCATATCATGATTTTTTTTCATCAAGGTGTCATAACTGAAAATTACCAAGGATATTCACCAAGGTATCCTAAAACATGCCATCTTGAGAGATTAAATTATTTTCATTGGAAAACTATCAGGGTTCCACTATAATATGTTTTAATTAATTTGACCCATATAGATCATAATCAATCATTTCATTAATAACCCATCGAGAATAAATAACTGATTTGTTATCAAGATAATGGCATACAAAAGTGATTAAAGACATGATAATTATGTCCTTTTTAGCTCAAGTAATGGTAATTTTTGCTTCTTATGTTTAAATTCATGAGTGAAATAAATGTTTTTTATATATCAGTTAATACCCTAAAAAAGAAAGAGGTTTTTGTATTCAACAAATGAATATAAAATTAATTTTTTTAAGAAGATAGAGAAATTAGTCATGTAAATTCTACATCACGATGAGAATAAAAAGTTGTTTTATAAAATGATAAAAATGGATAAGACAAGGGTATAACATTGAAAAAACATACTTTTTATGTATGGGTATTATAAAAATTGAAATAATATATAGTTACAAAACCTTTTAAAATACATATATGAAAATAGGTTCTTGAATTTAAGATAAATGAAGGATAAACCCCTTACCTCAAAGAGTTACGCCTATATATTAAAAATTGGGACATTAGGGAATTTAGTAACCCTAGGGTGGACTCATTAGGAGGAAAAAACTATGTATTTTTAGAGGATGGATTGTGAGTGAATAGGATAGGTGAAATAGTTGTGTATTTATATCAAAAGTAGAGGATTTGTTTAATTATTTCCAAATATATGACTTGGAAATATAGGATGTGGAAACTGAAAAACAATTGGATTATAAATGGGGTTTCCCCATAGTTTTGGTCATTTTCAAAACAAATTATGTTATTTTAATCCAATATATCTAAAAACATTTTTATTACATATTTTAGCTTGTAAAATAAACATTACACAATGTAATGTTTTTAAAGTCAAGGTTTACATTTTAGACATTCAAATGTCACTTATATGTTTGGAATTTGATTAAAATATAAAAAAAATTATATTAATAAAATAACATGTTTTTGGGATTGTATTATAGTAAATTAATTATGAAACAATTATAATATAATTATGATTTCATTAAACATACAGAAATCCCAAACTGTATTTTTTCAACTCTTTTAAAAATATTCCATTTTAAAAATTATCATAAATTATCCCTATCCTAATTTTTATGTGATAATTTCAAAAATGATGTTCATTTTTTCATAATAATTCCCCAAATATGATAATTTATAGTTTTAAAAATCAATAAAATATTATTTATTAAATGAAATTGTTGGTAGTAAGCCACAATAAAATTTCTCACTCTTGAGAATTCCCTATGAAATAAAAAAACTATTTTATAATTTATATTTAAATAATTTTTTATATCAATCTACATAATTAAATAAAATATTTTTCATAATAATGTAGTTAATTATAAAAAATTATATATTTTATTAAAAGTAAAACTTGTGTATGAGATATCAATTTATCAAATTCATCTCAATTAATTATATAATTTATTTAGATATAATATTATTAAATTGGGATTTATGGATGAAAAATTTTGTTTATTCAAAGTAATTATAAATCATTTTACTATAGCCTATACAATTAAAACTATATAACACATGTGTATGACCTCAGGGTATGTTTTTTGATAGTGATGAGGTGGATCATCTAACATTAACCAAGTGGTAATTTCTACTAACTTGGACCTCTTATTTTTGCCAATTAATTCTTGCTACATTTGTTGAAGTTCTAATTGAGATTGGTCAATGGAAAACCCCAGTGATGCTACCACCCTCCCAGCTTCTGACAATTGGGATTGAGAAGGCATTAATTAACTAGTTGAGGTCATCAATTATAATTTCTATATATATTATCCTCTTTAATTACTAAGTATAAACTCAAATTAAATCAGTAAAATTATTACCAAAAGTAATTTTTCTGAATGGTCAAAATTTAAAATAGGTTTATTGATTTATGTTCATATTTTACAAGTTGTATCTTAATGGTAAAATCCCAATAGTCACACATCCCTTTATACTCTACAAATAAAACTATATTATTTTATTCAATATAAACTACAATACATGCCAAGGATATAAATTTTTATTTTCTATGACTTTGATTGGTTTACTCATATTTTGTTTTATTTCTGTGTTGTGGGTCATGGGGTCGATGATTCTAATGGATTGGAGCGATCCATTTTTTCCATTTTTGGATTTCTATTTTTTTTATTTGTAATGTCTGGAATATTAATTGGTTTCATATATGACTACTGTTTTTATAATTATTTAAGAGATATTTTTTTTGAATAATAAAATGGAACATAAATTTTCATTGGATAAAAATATCATTTAAAAAACTAAGTCATTAAATTCTTCCCCGCTTTGGTTATTTCATCCTAGAATTTTAACTCATATTCTAGGATGTGAAATAGTGAGGGAACTTATACTTCATTTTTTCATATGGATCCCATTTCTCCTCTTAAAATTTATGGATTCACCATAAAACAATGAGAAGGTGGGTAGTCTTTTTTGCATAGAACCTTTAATCTATGTTCCACTATCTGTATGAGATGCTCCCTAAAAAAGAGTTTATATTTTATTTATACCACCTAAAAATTATGTACATTTTAGGGATCCATAATGTACTTCCTCATGAAAGATACATGTAATATATCATGAAGATGAGATAGATTTAGTGGATGTGAAAGCCTATAGGAAACTTCTCCATTGAGATCCTAGATTTCATAAGAGTCATTGTACCTAGGGTTAAGCTTCCCATTCTTCCCTATATTCATGACTCTATTCCATGGTGATATTTGAAGGAAAACATTGTCTCTGACATCAAACACATTTTCATTTAAACATTTTTCAGAAAATCTCTTCTATCAACTCTTAGAAACTTTTATATGTTGTTGGATAGAATGATTATTTTCTATCATCTATTACACAAGATCGGGCCTAACCCTCTTTCTCTCACCAACTTCATCCCATCATGTTGGAGATCTATTTGGTTTCCCATATAAAGCATCTTAGGGTTCCATTTGTATACTCGAATGGATGAAACTTCTATATCAAAACTCAACTAGTGGTATTTATTGATCATAGCCACCATTAAATTCCATTTATAATGTTCTCAGAATGTCCTCAAGTGTATAAATTTTCCATTCAGATTGTACACCAGTTTGGGTGTGATTGGCTATACTGAAATTTCATTCAGTATTCAAAACACAATAAAGAATTATCTAGAATATAGTTGTTAACCTTGGATCATGATCATAAATGATAGAAAATTACACCCCATGCAGCCTCACCACTTACATTAAGTATATAATTTCATGTTGGTCAAGTGAATAATCCTCCTGAATAGGGATAAAATGGACAATCTTGGTGAGTATTTCCATTGTAACCATATCACATTATTTTATTTGGATATTCTTGGGATACTAGTTACAATTTACATAGTCATATTATCCTACTTACATGTTGGTATGGGTAATCATTTCAACAAACCTTTAGTAATCCATCACTCCACCTTTATGTGTTGACATACAATGGATCTTTTAATGTAGTTAGAAATCTTCCTTTCCATTTTATCCCACCTATAATGATCACGAAGTTCCCCATACATTTTATTGTATCCAGGATAAATAAAGAATATAGAGATATGAGATTTATCCATATTTTCTTTAATTTTATTGTTAATTTATGGGACACATCTCCTTGTACAAAATTTTAATACACCATCATGATCAATATTAAAATCTATAAAATTCACATACTTCGCATCCTTTACCTTATTTTGTAACAAATGATCTTTCCATTGATCATTCTTGATCTTCCCTAGTAATGATTGTAGAGAAATCATTTGGGAGAGGATTTATGACGTCTCTTCCCTCATGATTACCATGTCCAGCCTTACTAGGACCATGATCAATGGGTCTCCTTGAATCCTCATCATTTCCAGCACAACATGGTATTTTCTAATTAATCTTTCAAAAACGTTTTTTTTCTATTCTTGGTGGTAATGAATTGTATAGTCATAGTATTTGATATGTTCCAACCATCTCCATTATCTCATGTTCAATTAATTATGTGTGAATATATACTTCAAAAATTTATATTCTATTTATATATCACATTTCACCCAATAATGATAGTCCCTCCATATTTTTTGTTCCAAAATACCAATAGCTAACTCTAGTACATCCATAAGATTATTATAATCATGATGCATTAATTGTTAAGATAGATAAAAAATCACCTTATCATTTTGCATGAAGACACACCTAATCCTTTTCAGCTATTCATTGAAATAAATATCGAATCATTATCTGATAGAGAGTAGAGTGAACAAATATTTGGTAACCATATTATTCATTGGTTCTTGGAAACATTCTTCACACTCATTAGTCTATATGAACTTATCCCATTTTCAAGTTAACAAGGATACGGGATTAGAAAGTCATTATTTATTTCACTAACATCTAGTAATATCATGTAAAACAGTGTAATATATTAATCTCAGTTAATATTTTAGGATGAGGCCACATCCCTATATCCTTTGACATGGAAGGGTTATCTTAGATTCCTTTTTTGGTTACAATATTCCCCAAGAAAGAAAATGGTAGTAACTAAAATTCAAATTTTCTCATTTTTTTAAATAAACTTTCCTTCCACTTAGTTTTAAATATATACCTTATATTATCCTCCAATACCTCACAAGGTTTTTTAATATATCATAATATCATCAAAAAAACTACAAATAATTTATAAATGTAGTCTATAATGACTATATCCATCAAATCCATAAATATAGTAAGGTAATTATTCAATAATGAGAGAATAATGAGAAGCACATAACTATCATATCTTTATTGGAAGGTGGTGCATGTAATATCTTCTATCTAAACAATCAATTGATTATAACCATATAGAGGATCAATCTTGGATAATAGTTAATCATCACTAAGCTGGTAAAATAAACCATGAATCATTGGGATAGGGTACATGTTCTTCACCGTAATCCTATTATGTTATCTATACTCAATGAATAGGGTCATTGATCCATCCTTATTCTTTAAATTTTTAACATGGTCTCCCCAAGGATACACACATGTCTGGATAAAACCATTCTACAAAAGTTCTTGAATTTTATTATTTGATTCCATTAGTTTGAAATTTTTCAGTTTGTATGTGGTCTTTAATAATGTCATGTATCGATGTATGAGTTCAATGGAGAACATTACCACTCTTTTTAGGGAAGGACTTGGTAAATACTCATGAAATAAATTAATAAATTCTTGAAATTTGGGGATATTTTTTATTCTTATACATTCATTACTTCTGTAACTTCACAGATCATCTCTATATAGAATTCTATGGGAGGTTCTTGTAAACAAAGATCAGGTCAGGATATATCTCATTTGAAAATAACTGTAGGTTGTCCATTCAATTCTTCTATGATTTATTTTCTTCTGTATTTGATCGTATCATTACTCTTTGATAGACAATCCATCACTAGTATTGCATCAAATTCCCTAATGGTAATGACTAACAGATTTTTGATGAGATTGTACTCCCCAAGGTCAATACTAAAGTTCCAATATACTATTGATTTTGGGATAACCCCCCCCCCCCCCAAGGGTTTTAAATAATAACCCTAATTATATATTCTCAAGAATTTATTTTATATTATTTGTAAATGTGGAGGAAATAAATTAATGAATAGAACTAAAATTAAACAACGTAACTTCTAGCTTTGAGAGAAAAATGGGAGTTCATGTCACCACATCATTTAGAGCTTCTACTTAATCCATCATGATAGAAAAATAACAAAAACGATCCCTTTGACTATGATAAGGATTATTTTTATTTTCTTCCATTATGATCTCATTTGGAAAGTGATTTGAAAATATTCTAAGATGGCCACACTTGATGCATTGAACTATATACGGGGCCTACACCATCTTCCCTTTATCATTACTATTGAGAAGGTGGTTATTCACCTCACAGTGATGGTTTGAAGAAATATGTCCATATTTTTTAAATGAATAACAATTTACACACCTAATAAAGTAGTTCAATAAATTATTATTCCCACATTTGATTCATGTAGGAAATTTCACAAGCTTCTTTCCTCATCCATGATCAACGATCCTCCTTGAGTCTAGATCCCTAGCTCTCTTCTTTTCAATTGACTTATGAGATCACTTAATTTCTACAAGCACTAAATCAAACTTCATAGTACTTTTTACAATATCCATATAGATTTAATAATTTTGATTTTATTGATTTAATGGCATACAAGGTCTTAGAATACAATATAATCTATAATCCTCTCCTATGGGATCCATAACAAATCTAGAGGTATACCAAGAGAGTCTTGAAAAGTTCATCCCATAGCTTCCCACTAATTGATTTTCTATCTTCTTTAACTCGAGTAATTTCTTCAACGTTTTTTCAAATCAAATAGGGAAAATATTTATTGAAAAATATTCACACAAACTCTTCCCACTCTATAACATCAATATTCCTTCCAGGCATCATGTTTTTAATCAATTTCAACCACTGATCAGCTTCTCTTTCTAAGAGTTATATTGCCAGGATGACATTCTAATTCTATGAATAGAAGAGTATAGAAATGATATTTTCTACAGAGATTATACATTGTTCATCAATCAGTGGGTCATAATATCCACTAAAAGAAGGTGGTCGTTGATGCAAAAAGGACTCAATATAATGTTTTTCCTCATTAAGGTTAATCTGGATGATAACCTTGATTCAAGTAATTATTCACAAAATGAGATAGTTGATTAATCATCCTCATGAAGTTTTCCATTACAGATTTCATTGTATATACATCATTACATCATCTATTGCACTCATCCTTTACAAGATTCCTCCTATTTCCCTCTATTTTTTTAAAAGAAGAAAATTGTATTGAAAGATGCGTTTATATTAAGAATATTATAATTCAAAAGGAATTGTTTTTCTTAAAACATAAATAATAAATATATTATTCATTAGAAATAACTAAATTTTATAGAGATCTTTCATAAAAGTCCATAATGAACTTGTGTTTAACAAAGAATGTCCTCTACGAGAGTCCAACAAGGAGTACAGCAAGGCCCGTTGCCATGCGCAAGTTTCTGACCGATTGTCGCTCAATGTATTTTTTTAGATGTAAACATTAGATATATATATTCCATATCAATATCCACTTTTTCTCATCTAGATATGGATTTCATTACTTGGAAACCGCATATATAATACTTTTAAAAAATACCAGTTTGTTTTCCGATGTTAAAACATTTCTATAAGGCTCATACTAAGGATTTTTATTCCTAATTACCACAAGTAACTAAATTATACTCCAATGAAAACTATGTAATCCTTTCATTTTATTAAATAAAATTTTTATTGCATGGAACAAAATATATGTTCTTGTAATGTTGAGTTTCATGGAAGTCAACAACATAAAAAATGAAATCATAAAACGTTATTCTAAACCACTTGAAATAATTATTAATGTGTTGATCCTAAAAGTTTTTATTACATATCATATCCTAGGGAAATATATCAATTTAAAGGGTTGATAATGAGTCCTAGAATGGAAATGAGTAAGGGAAACAATTTATATGTGATAATGGGGATAATCAACAAGAATAAGAGGAATATCATTATGTGATGAGTAAGGGAATATGAGGAATATCATAATAAAAAAACATGAATCATAACATGGGAATTTGGATACAACACTAAAATGAGACATTTATTATAATATCACCAAGGTTTCTCACCAAGGTGTCATAACTGAAAATAACCTAGGTTATTCATCAATGTGTCATCAAACATGTCATTTATATAGATTAAATTATTTACCCATTGAATTTGAGAACTATTAGGGAACAATCATCATATATATTACTTAATTTGATTAAAATAGATGAAAATAAATAATTTCATTAATAATCCATTGAGAATAAATAATATTGTTTTGGTATCAAAATTATTTCATACAAAAGTTCATAAAGATATGATCATTACGTCCATTATTTTCATAGGAAAAGTGAATGTGGGTTTCTTATGTGTAAATAACCAAATAAAATAAATAATTTTTTATATCTTGGAAAATAACCCATGAAAATAAATATGATTGTGTTTTTAAAAAAATATAATATAAGAGAGAAATTGGAGATGTAAATTCAGCAGCATGAAAGTAATAAAACATGGTTTTTTTAAATGATAAAATGAGAGGAGAAAATGGTATAACATATATAAAACGTAATTTTTTTAGTATGGGTCATATAGAAAGGGTAATAAAATATAGTACCAATTAAATTTATAATACAAATTAGAAAAGTGTTTCTTCAATTGAATATAAAATAAGTATAATTCACATACATATAAGAGTCACTCATAAATCAGGAGGATTTGGACTTTAAGGACTTAAGGGACCATTAGGGGACTCCTTGGGAGGAAAAAAACCATAAAAACATAGAGTTTTAATTGGGAGTTATTGGGATATGTGAAATGGGTGAGTATTTATATTAAGAGTGAATGATTTGTTTAAAAATTTCCAAATATAAGCCTTGGAAATATAGTTTGTGTAATATCAAAGAATTTCGGAATAACCATGTTTTTTCCTATGGTTTTGGAAATTTGGGACAAATATTATGTTATTTTAATCCACTATAACTGAATGTCAATTTTATGACTTCTTTTGGTATGGAAAAGTAATGTTTCAACAATGTATTATTTTTTAATGTGAAATATTCCATTTTAGACTTTGGAATGTCACTTATATATTTGGAAAATGAGAAAAATTTAATAAAATAATTGATATTAATAAAATAAAATATTTTAGGTCATGTATTGTGATTAATTAATTATTACATCATTATGAAATAATTATGATGTCATTAAGCAGAACGAAACCCCCAAATTGTATTGTTACTATTCAAGAAAAAATGTTTTTTTAGAAAATTATCATAAATTTTCCTTAACCTAATTTTGGTGTGATGATTCAAAAAATGATGTTTATTATATAATAATAATAATATATATATATGATAAATTTAACTATTAAATATAAAAAAAACATTATTTATTGAAAAAATAGTGGGTAGTAATGGATAGTCAAATTTCCAACACAATAAATTTCCTAAGAAAAAAAATTATTTTTTAAATTATATTTCAATAAGTGTGTAATTAACAGTTTATTTGATTAAAAAAAATGTTTTGTATAATAAAATAGTTTATTATAAAAATTATATATTTTCTTAAATGTAGAATTTGTGCCTAAGAAATCAATTTATCAAATTCATCTCAACTAAGCATGTATTTATTATGAAACCCCATTATTAAAATGGAATTTATAGAACAATAATTTTATATATACAATTTAATTACACATTAATTTATTATTTCCTCAACACATAACTCCTTATAACACCCATGTACGATCTAAGGGTAAGGTGTGAAATGGTGATAGAATCAAGCAGTTGTGTGGATAACATCGACCAAGTGATAATTTCTACTAACTTAATCTTCCTGCATTGTCCATTTCATTCAAGATTCACTTTTTAAAACTCAACTTGTGCTTGGTGAAGGGAAAATCCCAATGATTCTACCCCTACCATGTTCTGAAAAATGGGATTCATACCGCATGAATATATTTGTTGGGGCCATCACATCTCCTTTCCCTATTAATTATCCTTTTTCATCACTTCTTATAAATAGTCATAATAATATTAGAATTATTACCTTAGGTTATAATTCTAAAAATTAAAATTTTACAATGGTTCTATTGAATAATGGTCTTATTTTACAAACAATCAAATAATGGTCGAATCCCATTATTCACATATCAATTTGAACTCTATAAATACAACTTAATTATTTCATTCAATATTGACTAAAATTCCTACCAAATTTATATATTTTCATTTTCAAATATGTTAATTGATTTTCTAATATATTTTTGTATTGTGTTTTTCATGGAGGAAATTATTCTAACATATTGGAGAAATCCATATTTTCTGATTTTGTCTTTTGTATTTTAAATTTTTTGTCTAGTTGTAATATTTGAAATTTTAATTGGTTTTATAGTAAAAAATTGTATCGATAATTAATAAATAGATATGGGTTTTTTTCTGTATAATATAATATAAAAAAATTTCTTAGTAACCAAATATCGTTTAAAAAATTTGGTCATTACATTCATCACATTGGAAGTGTATCAGTGAGTCTATAAATCCTTCTTTATACTTTATTCATTTACCTTCTATTATCATGTTCTATCTTTGTGGGATCTAATTCACTCAATTTTATTTGTGTATGCTTTTTTCTTCAATTTCACTCAAACTAGATCATATCAAGGATCGATATAGTATGAGTGGACCATCCTATGAATTATGTTGGTGGTATATAGATTTTACCATAAAGTCATGTTCTTTTATAAAATACATCGTTGTATCGTATTCCAAATCCTACATTCTATGACCTTTTATTTATGAAATAAATTTTGTAGATAACAATTTCAAAATATTTTTTTATATATTATTTTTTTAAATCGTTTATGGTATTTCTCCTAACCCCATTCAACACCCCTTTGGGTGTATTTTTTATACACGTTGGCCCTTATTCCGCATTACCTAATTAAACAACCCTCATTGGGTATTGTTTCAAAAGATTATAATTATATTGTATTTAACAATAGTAAATTACATCTCATGTGATTTCTAGTTTCTATCATATAAGTGATGAAAACTCAAACCAAATAAATTGAATGATAAGCTCTTCCTTGTTTAACGATAAAAAATATTTGAGGTGTGTTTTCTTCTCTAATATAATGGTGTGATGGAATGGGGGAATTAAATTTATAAAGGGGCATGGACCTACTAAAATATTCATAACATGTGATGTGGAATGCATATATTTATAGACCACTTCCTTTATACCTAGTTAATGATAAAGCATGCTTATGAAAATTGGATTCTCTTTATTTATATTTAAATGATAAATGGAATTCTTATGGTCCTAGCATTATATTTATTTAAAAATAAATGGTAAATGAAGTTATTGTGGAAATTTAATTATCTTTTTTTATGATTTAGATGTATTAATGAATTTGATGATAAATTGTTTTTAATAATAAATGATAAATGAATTATATTAAAAAGGATCCACTACTCTTTGAGAGAGTCAAGTTACCCTTATATGGAACATTGGACTAAGGGCTCATAGACAATGTGGGATTCCCAAGTCCTTTATAATTTTTGAAGGTACATTGAGTATGTTCGTCATCCATGATGGGTCTGACTCCATTGGTCAGGGATGTTGGCATGTCATTCAAATCAATTGGATTACTTGGTAAGACATTCCACCCCATGATTTGGAGGATGGGTATAACCCTTCTTGTTATTATTTATGATACATTGCATGGCATCCAATATTGGTTAAGATAATTGGGAATAGCTCTTATTGTGTTGATACACATGATCCTCAAGTATTATAAGACTTATATATATATATGAGTCTCTTATTATTATTATGAGTATTATTACACATGGATTCCTGACACAAACATTGGGTCCTAGATAATAATATGTATATATATATATTACTATAAACATCACTACATTTATAGTGATTATATATATTTATCTATATATATCACACTGAGTGGTATCTTTGCGTAGGCCAAAGTTTGTTGTGCCATCCATGTGTCTACTAGGAACCTGATCTGACCTATTTATAGATTTTCATTTTGTTCTTTATTAATTATATATTCACACTGTCATATTTTATGTTCACTAAATAGATAGAATAAACACTGTTGGTGTGGGCCTTCTAAATATATCTCACACCGTGTTTGGGCCATCATTTCTTTGGGTACATGAACAAACCGCATGGTTATAGGACCAAGTTATTTGGTTTATTGTTATTTTGTTACCAATGTAACTTGGAGATAAGAGCACAGGACTGATCCTGAGCTCATGATGCTCATGGATATGGCATTGAGGATTTATATTTATTTCCATTATTCATATATTGTACTGTTTTGTGTATCCTACTATATGTTTACTACATTAGTTTTTTTGTTTATTTGGAAATTAAAGAATCATTGTATATGTGAATTTATCCCTATCATATTATTTATTCAATTATTATTATTATTCATCTACGATGTCTTATTTATACTATATAATTTTTTGGTGGATTTACTTATTATACCTTAAACTATTAATCTACTTTTATTAAGAGGGTGTAGTCTCCCCACTATACCATCATTAGAACCTCACTACTAGTCAATATCTTCTTGCATATAGGGAGGAATGCTTGAGGCCATGTGATTGACCAGCAAGGGGAACTATTTTTGTGGCTCCCTATTCGGGTTGTTGCAAATTGGTATCAAATGTTTTATGTTTCCTTTCATATTATTATTTTGGGATGGTTGATAGAAGATTATGAATGTTTCAATTCTTACTATATTAGAGTGTCTCATAGTTATCCACCCACACACAAGGAAAAATCCAAGTGGCCATGTATGGGATTTGTGTTCATGTTGTTCGTTATTATAGTTTCTAATGAATTCACCTTGAGTGAATGTTTTATATTCTGTTGTAATAGATTTATGATATTTAGAGTATTTTATTATTATACCGACATCAAAAGTATGTACCATTACATAAATCCTTATAGGAACATAAGGATTTACATTCCATGCATATTCTATTACATGTAGGTTTCATTCGTAGACTAGATAATGTAGCGATATGTACCCTGATTGATATTCTATGCTTTTGAGCATTATTTTGATTTTTTTCTATAGACGTAGTTTTTTTTATTCTATGACATATGATTTTTTTATCATTTCTATCTAGTTACCATGTTTCTGTAATTATTATCATGATATCCAATATTTACCTCTTTCCAACGCATACCTTATTATAATTGAAATAAATGGTATGTCAAATATACAATCAGCATAAACCACAGAGGTTTTTTCCCTTATACCATTATGGTGGAATTCTATTTAACCAACTGATTTGGTTATGTTAGATTCATGGACCATTGGTCGTATGAGATAAAAAATTAAGGGGGTTTTATAATTTTTATGATTAAAATGATTTAGGTTTATTTTAGATGAAACTAGGATGGATTAATAAGAATCCTCATAGGTCACCTTTATTTATTTTATGAAATTGTACATAAACCCATGGGGTGATGTTTATATTATACAGGGATGGTTATTAAAAGTGTTTTTGGATGCTTATATGGTGTTAAAAAATGTTATGGTAAGATCTTACTTGAGTAGTCCCCTATTAAAATAATAAAAAATATATGTTATTTACGTTTTATATTTATTATTTATAGTTAATTTTTTAGTTAGAATACTAAATGCATCCTAATTGATATTTTATTTAACTAATACCAATTTTAAAAACCTTACGTGTAAATAAAATAGTTAAAAATAATTTATGTGATAAGTTTCCAAATAATGAAAGGATGTTATTAAAATATATAACGCTTGAAAGGATGTTTTATAAACCATTACTATGTTCTATATAGCTTCAACTAAATAAATATTTACGTACAACTTCTAGATAACTAGTACATGATGTTTAAATTGAGAACATAAAATTTTTAGAGATTGAGTGTAGATGAATGAATAGGCTCAAATAAAACCCTAAAGTATTATTGTTAAATTTGAACCTCGAGTAAGGGTAGTTTAAATCATTCCAAATTATTTCCATGTACGGGGTCCAGTTCATTTCTTATAGGATACTTCTCACATAAGTGATAGGTGGTTGACCCTAGAGACCTATTTCATCTTGAAATCTTTGTGGGATCGATGCATTATATTTTGGTAAGAATAAAAACCATTGTATATAGTTACATTATAAGTTTAAAAAATTGGAAAATGATGTGGTGAGTTTATAATTATGGTATTATTCAAGTGTCGTTTTACTGTGTAGGTCACTATGTTTCTAAAATGACACCTCTGGCTTAAAGGGTGGTCATTTGGATATTTTTACTCTTGTTATGTGTATGAGAACCATTTAATTCTATAGTTCAATGGGGAATATTTTCCTAGGTAATGGTAGACTATTTATTAGGTCATGATCCCTTTTCAAGTCATTTTTCTTGATCAATCGAGCAGTTATCAAACTGTTTTAAAGTCAAATGGGATAATATGAATTTGGACATAATCCTCTTGTATAGACCATCTGATACTAAGATTTATATGAATGGTAAACATAATGATAGTATCAAGGAGGTTATGTTTTTCTTCTGGAATCTTTTGGTAGTATTTGTTGTTACACACAGTACACATAGAAATTCTAAAATGTTTCAATGAACCGTTTAAGGTTAGTGGGAATCATTAATGCCTTGAGATATTAAACATTGATAATATATCATCTGCATGGTAGAGTGACCAATGTTCAATAGAAAATCTAGAATATCCCAATGATCTAGATAAATTCATAAAGGATCAGTTGTTTTGACACACATGTCATTTTGTTTTATCTTTTATGCCTGATGTTGTGGAGTGCATGCACCTAACTCGAGAAGACTTTCATGTGGATGTTGGAACAAAAATATATTTTAGTATAATTTTATGTGGCTCGTTTACTTATCTTTTAATATTTATGTTCGCTAAAATTTTTTCATCTAGTTTCATTACCTACAGTTATTGGTTGATGTAGGTTGTTTCATGGGATGAGTTCCATTTGCATTAATATATCGATGAGGACACTCCAATAGTAGATAGAATCACATAAATTCTTGTAAAATGGGTTATTCCGAGTAGAAGGAACACTCTAGTGAATGTGACTTTTGGAAATGTTCAACACTTATTTTGAATTCTTGGGAGTTGGTGAGTTTTGAAAATGTTCTAGTGCCTGCAAGGAAGTATGATGATTAAATGGTTGGTTGTTTATAGAACCCTTGAAACATAGTTAGTAGGGGAAATAATTTGTTAGTTATTAATAGTTGATTACAATATGCCTTGGGTGGTAAATTCATCTTATTCTATTAATGAAGATATATAGATAGGATCAAAAAATTTCTTTTAGTGGAAATAGACCATTGGTGGTTTGATAAATTTCATCATGCATTTGGTTATAGTTGGTTAGAATTATTACAATGCCCTTCGTCTTGGATATTACAGGAAATTATTGAGTCCTCTTGGTAATTCTTAATATCCTCTTTGTGTACTATTGTCTTGGTGATGATTATGTATCCTATCATAATATCCTCCAAGTTATATTGAGAGATAATCGATTATAAGAAAAGCTATATCAAAATGTTTTTCTATTTTAATATATAATCTCTATAATAGTTACACATATGTAGCATAGTAATATTAGAGGAATGGTTAGTATTGATTGATACTTGGGTTCCTAATTAAGAATTCCTTGTATAGACTCATAGGCACTAGCTTGTTCTTTGACCTAATATCCATTAGGATCAATATATGTTCTTTATGTATTTATAGTTTAGTTTTTTACCAAGGTCTCAATTGTAATCATAAATTATTGTCTATCTAGGATGAGTTACATAGAATCCCATTGAGTATTTTGATGTTATCCATGATTTAATTTGATCTATGATGGTATGATCTAAGGGTAATGATCCAATGTTCTATATCGAGTATTCACCCATGTTCATGTAGAAGAATGACATCATAAAGTGAACAGTTTGGCATATGTCATCATTAGAAGTTAGAAACATGCTTTGGTGGACATGTTTGATGTAAACACAAGGTACCATAAGAGAAGGCATCATGTTTCATGAGGAGATACCCAATTTTTATAAGATGATACTTTTGAAAAAAGTAGGATGAGACTACCTCCTCTTATTTTATTATGATACATTAAATAAATACAGTGAAAACCCACTTCATGAAACACCATCATGATGCTGAGGAAGCAGTGCGATTCAACAAAGGATTTTCATGAAAATATAGTTTGACTAGTATAATTGTTGTCTTTAAAGAGTTAAATATTCATTTTAGGTACGGATAATGCCATGGATTTCTTAGAACAATAGGGTCATGTTGAAATATAAAATTAAATTATAGAGATACTATGGTTTGGAATTGGCCTTTAAAATGATAGGACCTATGGTTGGGAGAACCAAAGGCCTGATGATCTAAAGATGATGATGTGTCTATGTATTGTGATAAACGGTCATAGGTAGGCACCATATATATGTCTTTGTTTAGAATATGATCATTTTCATGAGTTTTAAGGACTTACGAATCATATTCTTAAGGGATTCTTGGTAGACCATTTGGTGTTTTGAAACACAACACGTATATCTGAATAATTCTTCACAAACCAAGTAGATTAGGTGTTGTTTTAGGTTTATCCCCAAGTATTATAGGGGATTAAATGTATTAATGTGTAGAAATTGGAATATCTCATGGTTTTGATCCTGATTAAATTTTATAAAGGAAATTGAATTTTTAGTTTGGTGGATGGACCAAATTCCAAACTAAGATTAAAAAATAATTGTGAGAGTTGGATCAAAAAATGTATTTTTATACTTAATTTAAGGACTGATAGATTTATTCGTTTTTTTCATTTACATTAAAGAATTATGGGCCCTAAAAATTCAAATACAATAAAAGATTATATAGGTGTGTGGTTTTTCTAAAACCATGTAGACTTTTATGAAAAATTATGCTTTATTTTTTGAGAGGTCAAGGGTGTTTCATGATTTGGTATAACCATGAAAACCAGTCCCCATGGCCGAGTGGTTGTTTCATGCATGTTAGTAAAGGATAAATTCATTATTTGAGTATGCATTATCAAAAAATGTGGATGAACTATGGGCTCCCCATACTTGTAAAGTAGCCCATTCATGGTTAGCTAATGATTTTATAACCATGAGGCCAAACCATGCCCCTCATTAAATGTTTTTAAATTCCCATTTCCACTACCATATTTTAATCCTTATCCCTCCTTTATTATCCTCCCATCTATGGACAATACCCCTCCATGGGATCTCTTCTCCTCCACTTATGCATGGAGGTATCTCCATCATACGGTGACAAATTCTATCATCATTCATTACATTGGATGCATATCAGTGAGTATATTTATCCTTCTTCTTCCTTTATTATTTTATCATCTCATCTTCTATGTTATTTTTGTGCTACCTAATTCACCATATATTAATGTTGTTTTTATATTTCTTCAATTTCCCTCAAACTAAATCATTTCAAGGATCAATATTGGATGAGTGGAACATATTATGTAAGAGGTATTTTGTTATATATTTTTCCTTAAAATATTTACATTTTAAAAAAATCATTGTTCTTCAAATCAAATCATTCATGTGTTTCCCTTATAATTTTTAAATTAATTATGTTGTTCATAATACCGTAATTTTTTATGCCTTTATGATTTAATTTAAACCATTTGAGTTTTTCACCTTAACCTGACCCCCCATTTTTGTGTTTATTTATACTCCTTGACCATTATTCTTATTTACATAATTGAATCATCCTCCATGGTTATTATTTCCAATGATTACTATTATAATGTATTTTCCATTCACCAATCACCTCAGATGGGGTGTTTAGTTTCCCTCTTATAAGGGGTGATGAGTTCAACCTAATAAATAGAATGATAATCTCACCTCTATCTAATAATAAAACCACATGTGAGGTTTTTTTCATCACTAATAGAATGGAGTTACTAAATGGGGAAATTGAGTTTATATATGGACATAAACCTCTTAAATTATTCATAACTTTTTATGTTACCTTATTATACACATATCCCCAATACTTGACTCCTAGTTTACGGTAAGGCATGATGATAGACAAGGAATTTTATTTATTTATAATTAAATGGTAAATGGTCTGCTTATGGACACAATCTTCTCTTTTTATAATCAAATGGTAAATATATTTCTTGTGGACGTGGCATTATATTTATTTTTTATTTATTATTATTAATGGATTGGATGATAAAATGGATTGATAATAAATATTAAATTAATTATATTAAAAATTGATCCACAATGCCTTGAGTTATGTATATTGGCTCCTTATACAACATTAGGCTATATTCTCATATGGATAATATGATAACTTATTCCAATATAAGTTTTGAAGGTACCTTGAGTTGGTTTATTGTCTGTGAAATGTTACACACCCGTGGACGATTATGTTATCATGGAATTCACTCCAATTGGGTTGTTGGGAATGATTTTCCACACCCCTTAAATTATGATGACAGATATGACCCTCCTCGTTATTATTCATGATAATTGTCATGTCATCAAATTTTGATTAAAATGCTTTGGAATAGAACTTATATTTGTGATACACATGATCCATGAGAATGAATAACCTTATATATATATAGGATACCCTTATTATTATTATGAGTAGTATCATGCGTGGATGCCTGATTTATTCCTCAGGTCCAAGCTAATACAATGTATTTATATATATAACTATAAAATTCATTACTAGTATAGAATATATATATATATATATGCATCTCCCAATATGTCTACATCATACTCAAGGGTATCCCAATTAAGGCTAACGTAGGCACTGTCATGTTGGTGTCCCTTAGGAACATAAGCTAACCAATTCACATCCTTCAATTTTGTTCATTATTTATTATATACATACACTTTTGTATTTTAAATTCAAATATTGGATAGATTAAAAACCATTTGTAGTGTCCCACAAAGCATATCTCACACCATATTGAGGTTTCCTTTGCATTTGTTTACCCAAAAAGACCTCATGGTTGTAGGTACAAGATCATTGGTTTATGCTTGTCTGGTTATACATTTGTCTGGGTGATATGAGCACAAGACTAAGATGATGCTTAATATTCTCATGAAGATTTCCTTGAATAAATATATTTATTTTGATTATACATGTATTGTATTTTATTGTGTCACATGATTTTCATTTACTGCTTTATCTATTTAGTTCATCTATATATTCATGCGTCTTTGTATACATGGTGTTTTCCACCTCATATTATTTATCCAGTTATTATTATTCTTCCACTGCACTTTCTAATTTTTACTTATTATATTGTTGGTTGATTTACTTATTATCTATTATACCAAATTCCAAATCAGATTAGGAGTGTGTAGTCTACCAATCATACCATCATTATACCCATGTTTATAGTCAGTAGCCTCTAGCATATGGGGATTCATGCTTGAAGCCATGTGACCGGCTGACTCGATGTATCGTTTTAGTGGATCTCGGGTCGGTACATTAAAAGGGGAGACTATAGTATTTCTAGGATAGATCCATGATTTCGTTACAATGATGTAAATGAACACTATCTTGAACGTCAATGGTGATGGGTTCAACTACCTCCAAGAATGTATCAATTGGGACGATGTCACTATCAAAATCCCATAAAATAAAACTGAAATCCCAAACATTGTTTACATTTATCATTTATATCATAATTTAATTTCTCCTTATACAAAATAAAACACTCCTCAGTATTTAGTTCAGTGTTGATACAAGTTGTACCACATTCCTCAAATAAAGGTTTCTATATTCAGAGTAGAAAAATATAATTTTCATAGAAAATAATGGTCGAAAATGACCTCACCATATTTTTTTTTACAATATTCAAAGATAATTAGAGAATTATTTCATCATCCTTATCTCTACCTTCTACCCTCCATATCCACAAGATGAATCCGGACACATGAGACCATGTATAATGCCCTCAGAATAAGATTTTGTTTAGGTTTTATATTATAATATTATACATTTTTTTCATTGAATTCATTATCCATCTTAATAAGACAGTCAATATTATTATTTATTTACACATTTCATTAATTGAAACATTCTTTTGTTGGTTAATAGAGGTTATGGGGTCATATAATAATGTTTCCACCATACTTATGTGATTAACATGCACCATAAATTTAGTGGTCATTCCCATCTATCAAATATTCATTGATTAAGTTAAAATTGATTAGTGTCTTCAATACCTATATTTATTCCCCATGTTAATTGAATATTGAATCATATAAATACCGTTTTTTCAACTTTATTGTTTCATGAATGATAATATTATTCTATAAAAGAGTCTTCGTACTTGTCTAATGTAACGCAGTCTAGATCAACAGCTCTATAAACATCCTCTTTGAGATAAGCTAGACCATTTTCCCCTAGAAAAATCCACTCCAAGTCAGACTCACTTCTTATTCTCATCGATGATTTACACTTCCACATAGGCACTACATATTAAAATTAATCACATTTATTGTCTCCCAAATTTTTTTCTTAATCCTTCAAATGGTTCTATAGTTCTGGTCCTTTTGTGAACAAATTTGTAAGATACATTGGGGGAGATGAAACATTAGACTCCATAGGGTCCATTGGAATTTGTCCATTGAATTAATCATCTATCAGAACCACATTCTAACTATAATTGATATAACCTTTACCCATCCTAAAAATCTCATGGGCCAATAAATAATATGAAACTCATCCAAAAAATTAACTTTTTTTCCTCATTACATATTGAAAAAGATACAACACACTCCTGATAATTAGGTTTATGTATATTTATCAGTCCCCCCCAAACCATGATAGAAAATCCATTCTATATTAGGCTTGATCATGATGTTCATATATTCAATACTTTAATTTTTACAATGAATCATTATAGGTCCTAACTAGTTATGAATTTATAGCATAATTCATGTCTAAATTATATTCCTTTTATCCCATTGGGAGGGTCTTATTTCATATGCACTATGATGTATAACATGAAAATATCTTTTTTATAAAGTCCCTATCTAGTTATACTTACCTAATAATATTATTCTAAACCCATGTGGTACATATAAGAAGAAAACAATCCCTATGAAGAAATATTTGAAAATAATTCCATTTTCGATAGAAAACCAAACACAAACTTTCAAAAATTAATATGAAACCTTATACCTACGTTGATAATATTAATAATTTTCAATAGGTAATGATTAATTGGTTCCATCATAACATTGACCCCCACACATAACAATGGGATGACTGGGTGACTTAAAGATTAGGTTCTCTAATATGAGAAATGACAGTGACATAAAATGTTCATTATCATCTTGAATAAAGATAGTTTTTTTGAATGAAAGAGGTAATCCAAAAAGGATAACACAAATCAATGAAGATGGGGAGTCAGGATACATAAAGGAATATGAATTCCATTTTATTATAAGGAAGATATTGTATAGGGAAAATAAAGGAGTTTCAGACCACACCTGAATCATCTCTTCCTTAACATTGAAATAAATAATAATTTCCCATCAGTCATGAAAATCCACCACATATTTATTTTTATGACCCTATAATTCATTATAATAATTATATAACATATCAATAGAGGTTATTTATTGACTAAATCATATAATCAAAATGTCATAGAGGGAATAAATTTTAATGAAATGGTAAATGGTAAATGGGTTAATGGGTTATGGAATGATGTTAATTCAAACATTGGTTGTTATGGTTTTTTTCTGTTGGATTTAGTTATGATCAGTTGTGATATGGTTTGTGTGTTGTTAATGGATGAGTAAGAAAGTGCACATGGATTTGCGTATAGGATAAGGGACTAAGGCTACTCCCACAAGACAAGTTAGGATGATTCTATAAACTCCACCCACAATTAATATGTTAGGGAAGGGGACATAGCTCTATTCCCCTAATGGTTTCATACAAACCTGTCTAAGGCATTGGGGGGAGGATATTGTTTTTTTAGTGATGTGTTATCCTTAGCGAGATAGGGGCCTGAGTTTTTACATTATGAAGAAGGATGAATGCCTTGATTCTTTGTGTGAATAATATAAATTACAACCCTTGGAACACATGTTTATGATGAATTAGCTAATGAAGATGATGCATATTATGAAAATGGAATTTAGGTTAGAAATGGTAAAGTTAAAGATTAATAACTAATCAACCCTAATTTTTCATTTGTTTATGTTTCATTTATTTAGTATTTCCATGCACTATATATTTAAACCTTATATTTTAGACACTATTTGTTCTAGCCTACTATTTTGTACTTAGCCCCTCCGTAGGCCATCTTTGGATACTCGAGATGATTTCAAGGTTTCACGTCAGGAAAAAGTGCAGTGACTCTATGCATGGGAGTTGAGTTAGGTTGGGGTTCTCATGGAAGAGGTTCTATATATGGAGTTAAGACCATTTGGGGAAATCATTTATTTTTATTATTTTGAGTTTTGGTTCACATGAAACTATTTAACATAACATAGAATATTTATTATTGGTCATGGTTTTTAACCATTTTGGGAGGTGTTTTTTATGAATCTACATCTAGTTATAACATATTTTTTCTGATATTTTTTTTATCTAATTGGAAATACTCTAGTAAATAGGTTATAGTCACCCCATGTGACTTATTAGACCCTATATGTAATTAGAAATTCTCGGTTGTACAGGGATGCATGCTTTAGGTCATGTTGTGACTCATCTGGGAGCACTATTTAGTGGTCTTTACGTTCAAGACTATATAAAGTGGTATTTGAGTAGTTTATTTATTTGGTCTTGTTAGATAGTGTTGTAGAATAGAGTTTAGGATGTGTCTGGACTTGGTAAAGAGCTCATGCTTGAGAGTATATAACCCATGGATAGGGAAAAACCCAAGTCACCTATGGTAGTAATTGTTGTTCTTAATGTGTGATGTTATAGTAGAATGATATTTCACCATTGTATGAGGAACATGTTGTGTCATGTGACCAAATTTTTATATTTTTCAAATGGTTGGAATGGAATGAGGCTGTGAATTCATGCTTCATTTTAGGTACCTAAGAATATAGGTGGAATTCATCACAATAGGAACACATAGGATGAGTGTGTAAGCCATAGAGAGTGTAATGAATTTTATTTCCCTGGAAAATTTAATGAAAATGGTGTATAATAATAGTGATACAAGTGGGTAAATGAAAAGAATATATATTAATTGTTAAGGATATGTTTTTTTTAAGAAACATTATGGCCAAGTTAAAAAAGTTTGGTTGTGGAAAATTTTAAGTATTTAATGTTGTCTAATAGAGAAGGATTTGAGTATTGGCAGTACTATAGTTAATAATCATTTCCTAATGACCAGTGTAAATGGGTTAAAATGATGATTATAATAAGTTGGGAAAATGAGGAGTTTAAAATATAAAAGCTTGGTTTCAAAAATAGTGATGTTAATTACAAAAGGATGTGTACTGGTGTAACTTTTAGGTGAATCGGGTTGCGGGTATTCCTTTTGTTATCGATTGGACCCTTGTATGGGTGGTTCGGGGTAGTGAAAGTGGCCAAGTTGGAGACTCCATATTTGGGTTGTAATGCCTTGTTGGTTATGATATGGAAAAGTAAATGTGGTTAGGGTACCTTTGGTAGGGCTGTGTCCTTTGGGTTGAGAGGCATTTCTCAGTAATATGAGTAGAAACTCTCATTGGTTTTGACCATATAGAGTGCATGATGAAAATTAATGATGGTATATAGGTTTTGGTGATCTTGTGAGTGGGGAGCTTGTGGCTTTGTTTTAGACCCCAAAGAGGGTGTTCAGATCATACTGTTGATGTGTGTGTATGGTTACCTTTGTTTTGGAATCGAGAGTGAATGATCACTTGGTGTACAAGCCCCACGGATTATTATAATGCGGGTGAGATTTTCATTCATGATCATTTATTGGTTAATAACTTGATGTGTATGGTTTGGAGGTATGTCCATTGGCGTTTTCTTTTTGCAACTCTAGTTTAGGGGGTTAGTATCATTAAAATTTCATGTTTACCTATCGAATATGTTGAATAGGGATCCTAGTGCTTTTAGATGTCAATCATATAGGTAGATATTTTGGACTTTATCAGTGGGGTGCATAGAGTGTTTCCTAATGTGTGTTTGGATTAGAGGGCTATGATGGAAGACTTTTGGTTGGTGATGTGAATTGAATTGTTTTTAGACACTAATAATTTTTGGGAAATCAAGGGTGAACTCATGGGAGTCTATCCCAGTGATACATGGGACATATAATATGAGGCATGATATATTATTCACAGGTGGAATTTATGGATACTGGGTATCATCATGTCTTGGTAAATGGTATAGTTGTTCCCTAATTCTTTCTGAAGGGAATCCAAGTTATTGTGGTATGTTATAACGATTGTATTTAAGGGTTTTATCATATGTATGTCTGAACCATCTATTTCAGTGATGGTTAATGGTGGTATTGATATCATTTTCGATCAAAAGAGACTGGGGTGACAGAATCACGGTTATATGATTTTGTTTCAACGTGACAACTAAGACGAGGTTGGTTATTTGGTTGAACCTGACAATGTGAATGTTTTGGTTTTTTTGTGAAATATTGAGAATTCCTTGGGGGTGATGAGGTTGATGGACCCAGATATATGGTAAGGTGAGTATGCGGGTGTTGGGTTATGCATAGGTGATTGTTTGGTTGTGGGAACTAAAGTTGGTATAGGAGTGGACATTGGAAACATTGAAACATGGGGATCTAATGAGGTTTAGTGGAGGGATTGTGCTGGTAAGTTGTGGTTTTGATTAGGATAATCATCTATCATTCTCTATGAAACCACTATGGGGAGGGTGGTCATGCCAAATACTGATGGACTAATTTGGTGTCCTAAACCATTTTGGTTCAGTTGTTAACTGTTATGGTTGTGGTAGAAGTAGTGCCACATGAAATGTTGGTTCACGAAAACATGGAATATCATCATGGAATGGTTGTGAGTATTGGTTGGAAATCGTGCCTTAGTAGATATGGTTAGGTGTTTATTAGATGTGTGGTGGGAATTTTGAGATCCTTTGTTGGTCGTGATTTCCCTTAATGATGTGACTTCAATAATGGGTAGGTTGGTGGTGGTGTTCTTTGAAAATTTCATAGCAAACCTCCTTTGGTGAAAATCCATCCCAACATCATGACATCTTCTAAGGTACCTATTGTTGTGAATTTGAAACGTTTAGTAATATGTGGTAAAATTCTTGACTAAACAATGATTTAGACCCCTCACGATCATTATAGGATCCTTCTAGAATGATTAGAATGATTTAGGGCCACCCATGTGGTGTATCGACATTCCCAAAACCTATAAATTGTTGTGTTTAATTGTAGTGTTGATGTGTTATAACATAGAGACCATGAGGAACATATTAATATGGATGGTCAAGCATAAATAGAGTAATGATTATTATTTCTAGGGTTTGTAATGGTATAATTGGGTGTTGGGTTTCGTAAAAATCGGTTGTATGAAATACTAAATGGTAAAAGTGTAATGGGTGATGGTCTAAGGTTTATAAATGATAAATAAGCTAAATTAGTTAATTGAAATGGTGTTTAATGGAATATGATTTATTATGAAATACCTAAATGGATTTGTATATATGAAATGATTAACATGTTAAATTGGAAATTTCTTGTAAATTGAATAAAATGTAAACATGTTGGCATAAGGGTATTGATATATTTATTGAAAGGGTTAATAAATGAGAATTATGGGTTGTACCAAATGGGTCAAACATAACAAAGATGTTTTTCTATGTGATATAATAATTGTACTTTTCTAATGATAAATGGGATATATGGGCAATTTAATGGTAATGGGTGAATATTAGATAATTTATGGGAGTTGTGGAACAATCTTAATGGATTAAGGAACAATAATTAAAATTTTTCTAAATGGATATGTAATTTAAAATAGATAATGTGTTAATGGCCTATGGAATTTTGTTAATTACCCTGTTGGTTGATATGTTTTGTTTTTTCTATTTTAATTGTTTATGATTGGTTTTGATATGGTTTGGGTGTGGTGAATGGATGAATAAACATGTCCACATTGCTTTGGGTGTGGCATAAAGGAATGAGGCTCCTTCCATAGGTAGAGTTAGACTCATGCTCTAAACTCCATCAACAATGAACATGTTATAGATGAGGGTAGATAACTATTCCCATAATGTTTTCATACCACACTAATTGAGGCTTTAGGGTGATGATATTGTGTTTTTTGTGATGTTTTTCCCTAGTGGGATAAAGAAATGATTTTTTCCATTAATAAAAATGATGAATTCGTCATATCATTGTGTGAATGATGTAATTTCCAACCATTGGAACACATGTTAGTGATGAAATAGCTAATGAAGATGATGCATATGATGAAAATGGGACTATGGTAATAAATGGTTATGGTAATTATTGTTAACAAATGGTACCCAATTTTTCCTTTATTTATTTGATATTTATTTAGTATTTTCATAAACTATCTATTTGGAATGGTTATTTTGTAGAAATAGTTAGTGGTAGCATATTATGTGGTATTGAAACACTCCTTGGGATATCATTGGTTACATGAGTATATTTCATGGTTTCAGGTAAGGAAAAAGTGAAACTACCTCATGCTTGGGAGTTAACCCAGCTTGGGGTTTGCATGGAATAGGTTCTAGACATGGAGTTAGAACTATGTAAATAATTACACTATTTTTAAGAATTTTAGATTTGGTTCCCTCGACTTTTTTTATCATAACATGAAATATTTATTGTTTATTATATTTTATACCTAGTTTGGGAGATGTTTGTTTTTACAAGTCCATTTGGTTACCAGATATTGTTTACAATATTTATTTTGTTTATTTTATGTGGGTTACTCTCTTAATGAGGGTATACTCTCCCCCATGTGACTTATTAAACCCTCACAAATATATTTCAACCTATGGAATATAGTGATCTATGCTTGCGATTTCGTTGCAACTCTGGTCGAGGAACCATTTAGTGGCCTCTGGGTCGAGGATGTTACAAAGTGGTATCAGAGCATTTGGTTTATGTGGTTTTGTTATTTCGTGTGGTAGAAAGGATATTGGGATGTGTTTTCATTTGGAAACATGCACATTATAGGGTGTAGATAACCTATATATTATGGAAAACCCATGTCACACAGGGAGAGAATTATTGTTCTTAATGTTTGATGTCATAGTTGAATGATATTTCACCATTGGGTGATGAAAATGTTGTGTAATGTGACCATTTTTCAGATATTTTTATGATATTCGTAACGGATTGAATTTTTTAATTCATGAATCATTTTACGAACCTGAGGATATAGGTGGAATGCATCACAATATGAACACATTGGATGGTTTTGTGAGGTTTAGATAGTAGAATTCGTTTTATTTACATGGAAAATTTTAATAAAATGGTGTCTCATAATGGTTATTCAAGTAGGCAAATGAAAATAATATAAATTAATAGTTATAGAATAGTGTGTATGAAAAAAATTTATGTCTAGGTTAAAATTTCAGGTTTTGGTAAATTGTACGGATTGAATGGTTTCAAAAAGAGAATTATTTCAGTAGTGATGGTATATATTTGATGAACTTTTCCTAATGAAAGGTGTAAATGAATTCAAATAATTATTGTAACAAGTTGTGAAATTTGGAGTATAAAATGTTAATTTTTGGGTTTAAAAATGGTGAATTTAATTATAAAAGGATGTGTAATAGTGGATCTTTTGGTTGAATCGAGTACTATTTATTCCTTGTGTTGTCGATTTGACCATTGTATGGGTGGTTTGGCATAATGAAATTTTCATAGTTTGAGACCATGGAATTGGGTTATGATGTCTTAATAGTTATTATATGGAATATGATATGTGCTTAGGGAACATTTTGTAGGGTTATGAACTTTGGGTTGTGATATATTTTTAGGAATTCAAGTGTGGAAACTCTAATTGTTTGTGACTATGTGGAGGGAATGCTGGCCCTTAATGATGGTGCTTGTGTTTTAGTGACCTTGTCAGTGGAGACCATGATGTTTTTTTGAACCCCATAGGCGGTGTTTGTATCACAGTTCCAAAGTATGTGTATGGTTACCACTGGTGTGGAACTGAGAGTAAAAGGTCACATGGTTTTCTAGGCTGATAATTTATCAGAATGGTGGTGATAGTGTTGTTTAGAATCATTTATTTGTTCGTAACTCGATGTTTATGTTTTCGAGGAAGGACCACGAGATTTTTATTATCATGACTCTAGTTTAAGGGGTTGGTATCATTCAAACATCAAGTTGAACTA
The DNA here is from genome assembly GCA_963277665.1 of Viscum album. Lineage (NCBI taxonomy): Eukaryota > Viridiplantae > Streptophyta > Magnoliopsida > Santalales > Viscaceae > Viscum > Viscum album. The sequence continues at coordinate 1,824,901,928 of OY728137.1, read as the reverse complement.
TGATAGAGTTCATTCAGGGTTCTGGGATCTTATGGAGTAGTTTCATATAGGTTGATGTTTTGGACCTTGTCGTTAGGGTGTAGAGAGTGCTGCCTAGTGAGGGTTTTTCTTAGAAATCTAAGTGGAATTACTGGTGGTTTGTGATTATACTTGTGTTGTAATTATGTGTTGATAATTTTGGTTAAATCAAATATGAACTTATGGGAGGGTTCTCCAATGATATAGGTGTATTACAATATGAATCATGGGTGATTCTTCAAAGGTGGAATTGATGCATAATGACTGTCATCATGTTTCGGTAAATGGTATAGTTGTGCCATAATTCTTTTAGAAGGGAACCCGAGTGATTTTGGTAGGTTTTAAGTCTTTTTTAAAGGGTTGTATCATATGGTTGTCTGAACCATCTATTTGGATAATGGTTAATGGAGTTCTTGATTTCATTTTTCATCGAAATAGATAGGGGTGATTGAAGCACTATTAGATTCCTTTTCTTGAAAGTGACACCCGATGTGAGGTTGGTCACGTGGATGAGCTTAATTGTAAGAATTTTTTGGTTATTCAGTGATATTTTTAAAATTCCTAGGGTATAATTAGTATGATGGACCAAGAGACATGGTGAGGTGAGTAAGTAGATGTTGGGTTATTCTCATGTGGTTTTTGGGCTGGGGATCAAAATTTATTGTATGAGTGGTCACAGGAAAGTGTGAAACCTTGAGGGCTCTAATGACATCATGATTTGAGCTTGTGCTATTAAGGCTTGATTTTTATTGAGATAATTTCTAATAATTATCTATGAAACAATGTGGGAATTTTGGTTTTGGGAGAGACCAATGGATTAATGTTTTGTGTTAAACAATTGTGATTTAGTTGTTAACTGTCACGGGTGTGGTAGAAGTGGTATCACAAGAAATGTTGGTTCATGGAATCTTGGAATATGGTCCTAGAGGGGTGGTGAGTCTTGGTAGGAAATCATTCCTAATAAGTGGTGGTTAAGTGCGGATGATATTTGTGTGGTAATGAATAATGATATCTTTAGTAGGTCATGATGTCCAATAGTTAGAATTGACATCTATAATGGGTAGGTTGGTTTTGGTGTTCTTGGACAACTTCTTAGAATACCTCATCTACTGATGATCATTCCCAACATTATGACATCATCCCATGTATATATTGAATCTATGTCTTTGCACCAAGAGACATGAAGTTTTTTGGTTGGATGACTTACATCATAGATTTTATACTCACGGGAGAGGTATATTTGGATTTGGATAGTGGGATGTGAACCATTGATGGATTTGGGTGAGGTCCTTGGGATGGAACGGGTGTTGAAAAACATCATTGGTTCTATTTAGGTAATTTTGGAATAGGAACTGGTAGATATTAATTTTATTGTTTTCGGGAAAGCTAGAAAACCCTTTCTAGTAATGGGGTTTAGCTCATGATCGAGTTCCATTCATTTGGTTAGAATCCCCCATTGAAATAAATGGTAATGAAACTCCTAAGGTGGGGAGTGATAGGACACTCTTGGATGTGGAGAGGAGAATGATGAGCTTATATAGTGACACTGGGATACCAACAAATAACATGTGAGGTGGATATTGGGTATCACAGAGAGGCAAGGTGGGCCTTGTTTATGGTGGTTGATTGAGCCAAGAAGTGGCTCTACGATTTGGTTGGTTTAAAAAGAAATTTAAGATTATCATGTCTAGTCATCAAAGTGTGTGGAAAGAATTAAAAACATTTTCAAATCAAAGATGATGGATTCTATAACTCTAACTAAAATATGATGTAGACTCTAGAAAGTGTTTATGGGCCATATTGGAAAGTTTTCATGATTTAATCCACCTTGTCTATGTGATGTAGTTTCATTCCAATAGTGAATCTAGGAGTTCTATAATGATTCAGCTGGGGATAACTTAACTAGGCTTGGATTAGGGGATGAATGTGGAGAGTGGTAAATCACCATGGATGGATTTTTTGGGATTAGAAGTGTGTTTAAAATTTTGGTATGGGTCTGAGTGTGAACCTAGCCTTCTTTATTTAGTGTATTAATGGTAGGAGTTCATGTGTGTGGAATTTTGAATGGGGAGGTGGATCCCGATGATAGTTTTGAAGGCAGTGATATCCTAATGGTGGAACTCTATCAGAAGTCTGGGAATTAACTCATTAGGTGCGTTGGATGACAATGATATGAATCAAGTCAGAAAGCACCTTAGGAAGGTAAAAATGGGTACTCTTCTATTAGTGGATGATGGGTGTTTTGGGACAATCCAATTTGGAGTGGTTATACCAGAGATGGTAAATAGGAATGTGTGTGGTGAGAGTGAAACACCTCTAGTTTGATGTTGTATTGGAAAGTGATATTCAAAAATTAAGTTCCAATTGAGTGAGTTCAAGTTGAACATAGACCTTGAATGGATAAAGAAGGAATATTATGCCAAGAATTTTCAACATCAATGCTGGAGGATAATTTAGGGAGAAGTCCATATAGATTTTTGAGTGTTATGAGTTGGGAACATGTCATGTAAGATATAGAAGTTGAGTTGAGATTCTGGTAGTATTTCATCAATGGTGGAACAAAAAATATTGGAATATAGTTGAGGGAACCATAATAGGAATGTTATTAGTTGATGATGTGTTCAGAGTTTTGGGTTAGAGGGACTCAAGTGATCAATGTTTGGGCTAGTTGGTCGTGAGAAAAAGTGTTGGTAAGGGTTTAATCAGCAGAGTGCCCAAATTGTTTTTGTTGAGCCTTGGATGTACGGTTATGGAATTATATCACTGAGGCAAAAATAATTGATTGAAATAAGTTAATAAAGGTGGTTTTAAGGACCATGCTTTTTTCCTTTGAGTGATTGTGGTTTTATCTCTTCATTGGAGTTTTAGAAACACAATAAAATGGTTCCAAGTGATTCAGGTCATGAGTTGAAAAGAGTATTAGCCCAAAGAGAATCTATTGGTTTATCCATGATGATATGATGTTGGGTATGAGGTTTCAGTGTGCTATGAATTAGGAAATTTTTTCTATGTTTTCCCTATGATGTTATAATGGTTGATGTATGGTGACATTGATGTCTACTTCAGAATTATTCAGTTTGTGTTGTGGGTTTTGATAAGGAAGTATGGTAAGGAAAGACGATGCCTCTAGTTCGAATTTTGTGGTATAATTGTAATTTCAAATGAGAAACATGGAAAAAAAAATTTATAAGTGTTCCTAGTGACCTGATATAATTTTCATAGAAGCTCAATGATTCTTGGGAATGCGGCTCGTGGATGAGCTTTTATATGGTGGGATGTTTGTAAGACCCCGGACATCAAGAAGGTATTCCATTGTTTAATTTCATGGTTTAAATATCTTTTTTTAATGTGATTTTTCTTGGGAGCCTGAGGGTCCTCTAGGGTGTTATGGGGGTTCAGGACATGAATGAAAGGAAAACTGGTCCAACCTATGCAAGTCACGTAGTTAGTCCGTTGATAGCACTAGGTTAAGTAAACTGTGCAATGTGGGAGGCCACATTGTAAAATTTTGGATAATTGAATACCAAATTATTGGATCAAGAATAGTAAAACGTTTTTATCTCCCTAGGTAATAGTGTGACATCGTCTTCCTTGCACGGTGGATTCACCATTGTTTTTACACTGTTTGGAAAATAGTGCGGGTAAACTGTGTGCCATTGATAAGTTGAGAAATTTACAATTTTTCCATTAAAATATACTTAGATTCCCACCCGATCTCTCCCTAATTTATCCCCCTCTAAACCCTAAGTATAACTCAAATAAACCCAATATTCCCAAGGGTGGTTGTAGAATCCCAAGTAAAGAAAGAATCATACATTTGAATGTTTGTTAATATTTGTGAATTAAATATTAATTTTACTTTAAAGGTGATTATATGTTTGAAAGCATACCCAAAACGCAATAGCGGGTTTCATTGAAATCTTACATTGCACACTAATAATATAATATTATTATTTTAAATGGTAGTTAATACCTAGACATTGTATTGATGGGAATGAATAGAACTAACTACAATATGATTATACATGCTTGATAAATGTTTTTACATTTATCTAAAAAAAATTAGGGGCTCAAAATGTGAATGAATCTAAGGATAAATACTCTAATATTTTTTCAAAGGTCGATTTACGACCTTTTGTTGGAGAACCCTCTTTAAACCTAGTTTTGGTCATTTTTATAAGTTCTATTTTGAAAAATAAAATTCTTCTTTAGAATCAGGAAATCAAAATTTACTTTGGATAAATTATTGGTATTTTTCTGATAAAATTTACTTTTTAACAAATAGTTAAAAATAATGCATTTTAATTCAAATTTTTCCTTTCATATAATTTATTTATATTGTTAGATTATATTTATAATTGGGTTTAAAGTATAATTAGAATATATTTTTACCATTTATTATAATGTTGGTCAATGGAAGTAATTTCATTTTGAAATTGGACATAAACAAGTGTCAATCTTTTGATAGTTATTATTTCTTAAAAACACGCTATTCGTTTTGACAGCGGTAATTAAAATTAAATTAATTTCTTCCACTTCTGTGTTTTGAATTTAGGAAAATTTATTCCATATTTGGAATCTGTAGGTCCAAGTTGTGTAAATAAATAACTTTTATTTTTATACATTTTAAATATTTACTTCAGAAAATATTTTATTTACCATGATTAAAAGGTAAATATAGTAAATAAGGGAAAATATAATTTTATAATAATATAAATTTACCCTAACATGTGTTTTAATACTATAGTCTAATATATATCCGACCATGGTCATCCTTGGGTTGAATTTGGGACCCCATGCAGCCACATGGGAATAATAATGACACTTTATATTAACTAATTTAAAGAAAAGACAAAAATGACATAAATAAATAACTTTTAGTGAATTAATGTTTACATTGGGTTATATAAGTTGTCTTTTCATCAATAAGTATTATTTAGAAAGATAAAAATATTTCCTACATCGTGGAATTTTTTTTAAAATTTTGGACATAAAATAAATTTTATTATTTATGACACAATAATGATGCAATATTTACCTCATTAATAAATGATTTAAATAAATGAGATTATAAATATTAAAACAACATCCGAAACTTGTCCTGTTTATTATTGTATGATTTAATTTCTATAATGAGTCATCTTAACTTAGACTTTAATGATTTTTTATCCTTTTGAAACCGAAGATGAGTTTATAATAAAATAATTGTTTCAATCTTTCCTAAAGAGCCCCTCCTCTCCCATATAAAAAGCCCTCATATATAACTCATCCCTCACACTTATCAAGCCTTTGGGTCATACAACCTCAACTCCAATAATCTCCCATGATCCCTCTCTTCATCCTAAATTCCTTACCTGAGGTATAGAGAACATCAAGAAACCCTTTTGGTTCAACCCAAAGGGAGTTACCCAATTTAAAGGTAATGTCTTCTCTTAAGTTCTTTTGTTTTGTTTTACTTCTCCAACACCATAAACTCTTTTTATTCCTTTATGTTAAAACAACACTGGTATCCTAAATATAAAAAACTATTTTTATGATAAGTATTCAAACTACACTTACACACACCCCCATATAATTGGCAAAGAACATATTTTTTCTATGGATGGAAAACTAACTCCTCACAAAATGATAATTGTTCAATTAACTCATACTTCATATCATGGTGGACATTATGATGGAACTATATTTATATATGATATGTATTATGTATATATTTTCTTTATTCTTCTGCATTTTTCATTTATATAATACCTTTCTCGTTTTCATAATTGGTAAACACGATAATTTCATTTTAGGAAGTGCAGACTACCACCCCCTCAAAGTGATATGACTCATTAATGTCTTATGTGGGATGTATAAAGGATAGATTTAATGATATTATACATGATATTATACTATAATTATAATATAACTATATATCATTATGTTTTAATTCCATTAAAACAAGAAATAGAAATGGATGTATCCTTCATGCGTACGTATAGCTTACCGTCTCCCTGAACGGTGCATTTCATTTCTTATATAAAAATGTTATGTATTATTATAAATACTTTTATATACTATATATATATGATTTATATGATATCTAAATCATGAATATCATTTTGGAGATAATGGATTGTTGAAGACATGGACAACATGTAATTATAAGGAGTTCATTTTTACTCAAGTACCAAATATCGAGGAAACAACCGTTCATAACATAAATGATTAAATAATTTTTATAACATGGTAATAATTTATATAAAAATAATAAAAAAATTGAAAAGGGTTCTTAATCAAGTAAAAATTAACTTTATTTTATTATTCCAGAGATTAAATAACGATCGGGTCAAGTCAGACACGAGGTAAGTGACTTCGTCTCAATCCCCTTTCATTGAGGCATATTTAGTTTTATTCTAAAATTTCTTTTACATGGGGTATAAATTATTTTGAATTTTCATTTCATTCAAAGGTAATATATTCCTATGAGACATTTTACTAAACGACAAAAAATAATTTTTCTTTTTAATTTATGCGCTGACAAAGACCTTTTCCACCGCTATGAGTATTATTTGATCTTTGGTTTCCTTAATAAGAAGAAATTTTTTAAAAAGGAAAATAAATACCACTTAATATTTTATGTATTTTGGTATTGAATGTGGTTTTGATAATGGACTTGTTATTTCAATATATTTAAATGATATATTGTTATTAGAATGTGGAAATGTTATCTTTCTTTTATGTTTATTTTATGTGTTCTAGGGCATTGTTTATGTATACGGGTTGTTCTATGATAAATCGAGGGCAGGTGAGCCCGATATTGATCTAAAATTCATTGGGTAATGCGACGGAGGTGAACGTGAATGTTTATCCTAGAATATTTAAGGAATATATTGTGATGGGTATTCCAAATGTAACTCCTAATGTAGTTGTGATAGCTACAATGTAAGTATGATATGAATGGCACAAGTTACCTTTATGATTTATGTTTTTTATGTGTTATTCATAAATCTTATAATTTCTTGAGTAATGTTAAAGAGCTTCGGTTATGTATGTAATGACGAACTAATGTTTTCAGTCATTGTTTTATAACCCTTACGGAGCATTTTTATGCTCGTCCCATGTTTTGAAATGTTTTTCACATGACTTAAAGATGAATTGGTTCAAGGATGGGATCAAGGAAAAGTCATGCAATCTAAAACATGGAACTAGACATGACTCTTTTATACAAGAGTTTTAATTTTTTGAAAAAAAAAATGGAAACTCACAAGAAGTGTCTACTTTATAATCTTTTGATATGTAATAGTTATTTCCTAATTCTCTAAAACTCTAAAACTGAATAGATCCTCAATGTGAATTATTCATTTAATTCAATATTATGTAATGTTTTAAGTTCGGGTCTTTATAGTTGGTATCAAGGGTCAGTTTATATTACTTTAGAAGTTAGGGTATTATTAAATTAATATCCATAAATTAATTTATGTTAATATTGAAATGATATAGCATTTAGAAATTACCATGTTTCTTTGACTAATATATTTCTGTGTTTAGAATGGTTTTCCATAGAGGAAATAGGGAAGCTATGTTGAGATGACATCAGGAGGCAGAATACCTTCCAAATTAGAAACTTTAGATGGTCGGAATCAGAACTGAACAGTTTTTTTGCAGTGATTGCACAATTGACTCAAGCTATAAATGGTGGTGGTATCCATTCACAAGATCAGCCAAATAAACTTACAAGAAACATGTCAGTAGTAGAGAATTACATGAGGCAACATCCCCATAATTCAGATTATCATCTGACCTTGTGCTAGCATAATGGTGGATTAAAGCATTGGAGAAATTTTTTGATATCATGGGGGGGTTCAGAACACCAAAAGGTTAGTCTTATTGTTTACCATTTTGATGGTGAAGCTGATCAGTGGTGGTCGATGGTGAAAAATATCAGGGATATTGAGTAGATTTATTCTCTTGATTGGGATGAATTCAAAGGTATGTTCCTTTATAAATATTTTCCTATGGTTTTTTGACATAGGATGGAAAAACAGTTCCTAGAATTGAGGTAGGAGGATGACTCAGTGGCTACTTATGAAGCAAATATTACTTAACTCACAAGGTATGCTCTGAATTTCATATGAGATATTGATAGTAAAATCAACCATTATTACTCAGGATTACAGCCAACGTATCAAAGGGATTTAGCTTCTTAGGAGTTCAAAAGTAAGGAATTTGTTTTTGTTGTGCGGAGAAGGTAGAAATGGAGATTTTCGATGATCATGTGTTCTTTGACAAACAAGAGAATAAGAGGTCTAGGTGGAAGATGAAAGAGAAGAACTATTCATAACGGTCTGATGATAAGAAACTTAAGTTTACAGTTTTTCAAAATTGTGGTAAAAATCATACTGGGGAATGTCTTTTGAATTTTGGTAAGTGCTTCTGATGTGGTAAAATGGGACATATGGCTCATAATTACACTGAATAAGATCAAGGTAATTGTAAGACAAAATCTGATTTACAGTCAGTAAAATGTTTCAAGTGCAATAAAATGGGTCATTATGAAAATGTGTGTCCAGTGAAGAACTCAGCTGAGGGAAAGTAGCCAGACTATAAGAAGAAAGGGGTATTAAAATCCTTTGCAACTACTTTAGCAGATGTTGTGCCATCGAACGAAGTAGCATCACGTACACTATTTGTTTGTTCGGATCATGTCAATGTATTGTTTGATTCAGGGTCTACACTTTCATTCATTTCTAAGAATTTTTCTAGTAAATTGAGAATTCAATATCATGGTATGAATATGGAAATTATGGTAAAAACACCTTGAAGTAATGTTGGAACAAAATGATATTATAAGAACATTCTTGTCCTTATGTGTGGGAATAATCTACCTCAAAATATTATTTTTTTGTATCTAGTATAGTTTTTTGATATTTAGCGTATGGATTGGCTTTCTGTTTATCATGCTATGATTTACTGGAGAGCTAAAGAGGTTTCTTTTCAGAATGATTTTCTGTTTGTGTACAAGAATGAACCCTTACTTTTGATAACATATCAGGAAGCTGAAAAACTAGTAAAAGATGTAAATGAATGTTACCTTGCACATATTGTTTAAAATAAAGAAAATTTTGAGATTAAATATATGCCAGTGGTAAATGATTACCTTGATGTTTTTCCTAATGAGTTTCCTAGTATTATACCTGATCGGGAAGTTGAATTTATTGTTGACTTAGTGCCTGATGGTAAACCAATTTCAAAACCCCCTTATCGAATGGCTCAAATTGATCTTTAAATTTTAAAGAAGCAACTGATGGAGTTATTAGATAAGGGTTTCACTCGACCTAGCACATCACCATGGGGTGATCCTGTCTTATTTTTTTTAAAAAGATGGTTCAATTAGACTTTGCATTGATTATAGAGAATTTAGTAACATCACTATTAATAACATGTATCCATTGCCTCATATCGATGATTTTTTTGATTAGCTCCCGGGAGATCGGTATTTTTCAATGATGGATCTGAGGTCAGGGTACCATCAGTAGAAAGTAAAGGAAGCAGACTTTCTGAAGACCACATTTCTTACTAGATATGGCCATTATGAATTTGTAGTTATGCCTTTTGGTTTAACCAATGAACCTATTGTATTCATGGATCTTATGAATAGAATTTTCTGTGAGTTCTTGGATAAGTTCGTGGTTGTGTTCATTGATGATATTTTGGTTTTTTATAAAAGTAAAGAGGAGCATGAAAGTCATTTAAGAGTTGTCTTGCAATCCTTAAATGAAAAAAACTGTATGTGAAATTTAGCAAGTGTGAGTTTTGGTTACAACAAATTTCATTCCTGGGTCACATTATTTCAAAAAATAGAATAACTATAAATCCTGCTAAAACAAAAGTTGTTGAAGAATAGACAAGACCCAGAAATATAACCTTCATTCGTAGTTTTCTGGGTTTGGAAGGTTATTACATAAGGTTTGTTAAAATAATTTCAAGGTAATGTCTTGCAATGACTAAGATAACTCGAAAAGGTGTTAATTTTATCTGGACAAAAGAATGTGATTATTGTTTTCAAGAAATGAAAATAAGATTGGTGAATTCTCAAGTTTTGGCACCGCATTCCAGAAATGGTGAGTTAGTTATCTTTAGTGATGCATAGTTGAAACGACAGGGTTGTTCCCTTATGTAGAATGATTAGGTAATTTCTTATACATTAGGTCAGTTAAAACCTCATGAGTTAAATTACCCTGCACATGATTTGGAATTAGCTGCTACTATTTTTGCTTTAAAGATTTGGAGGCATCATTTGTGTGGAGTGAAATGTGAAATATATACTGACCAGAAAAGTTTGAAGTATATATTCACTCAAAAAGAATTGAACATGAGACAAAAGAGATGGTTCTAATTAATCAAGGATTATGATTGCACGATCCATTACCATCCAAGAAAGGAAAATAAAGTGGTTGATGCTTTGAGTCAAAAAAGCAATGATTCACTAACCATGCTATATTTGGAAGGAGATCCTATGGTTTTTTATTTGAATAACTTTGGAATAGAAGTTTTTCGTACAGGAAATTCTTCTATTTTGTTTCAGGTGTCAGTGAAATCATCTCTTTCAGAAAGAATTAAGCGAGCGCAGAAAGAAGAAAGTGAGTTACAAAAATAAGGTAGAGTTGGTTTAGAAGGGTAAGTTTACTAAATATAACATTGATAATGATTGTTTATTTATGTTTGGGAAAATATTATGCATGCCTTGTAATTAACAGTTGATGAATGAGTAGTTATGTGAAGCTCATAGTTCCCCATTTTCAGTTCATCCTTTCAGTACTAGGATGTACAGAGATCTTGGACAGTGTTACTGGTGGGATGGAATGAAAAGAGATATTTCTTATTTTACTGTGAAGTGTTTGACTTATCAGCAGGTTAATGAAGAGTGGTAGTTACTAGAAGGGATGCTTCAATCATTACCAGTGCTAGAGTGGAAATGGGAAAATATAATCATGGACTTCATTGTGGGATTACCAAAGACATCTAGAGGTAACAATGCAATCTGGGTTATTGTTGATCGATTGACTAAATATGATCATTTACTTCCTAATCGATATACTTTGTCTCTTGATCAACAATCTAAGTGGTATGCTAAATAGATAGTCAGGTTGCATGGTGTTCCCCTCTCCATTGTATCTGATCATGATCCCAGGTTAACTTCTATCTTTTGGAAAGGCCTTCAAAAGTCGTTGGGTACTGAATTAAATTTTAGTACATATTTTCATCCTCATTCATACGACCAGTCAAGAATGAACAATTCCAAACTTGGAGGATATGTTATGAGCTTGTTCACTAGATTACTAGGGATGTTGGTACCAACATATTTCTTTGGTTGAATTTTCATAAAATAATAGTTTTCATTCCAGTATACAAATGGCTCCATTTGAGGCATTTTATGTAAAGCATAGCCGAACTCCAACTTTTTGGGATGAAGTAGGTGATAGAAAGTAGATGGGACCAGAATTGGTAGAAGAGATTGTAGAAAAAGTTCAGTTGATTCAAAAGAACATGAGGACATCTCAGAGCAGGCAGAAAATTTATGTAGATAACCGGATGAAGGATCTATCTTTCGAGGTAGGTGATCATGTCTTTCTCAAATTTTCTCCATGTAAAAGTGTGATGCATTTTGGTAAGAAGTTAAAGTTGAGTCCGAGGTTCATTGGACCTTATGAAATCCTAGAAAAAGTTAGAGTAGTTGCGTACTAAGTGGCTTTACCCCCAATTTTATCTCAGGTACACAATATTTTTCATGTTTCAATGTTGAGAATGTATATGCCAGATCCATCTCATGTTTTTTTCCCAGAGGTAGTTCAGTTGGAAGAGAATATCTCCTATAAGGAACAACCATTATAAATGTCACGAACCATCCTCGGGGCCCGTGCCGTGACTACCCCAAGCCCGCCTTCCATAGGCCAGGGGGTGGCGACTAGCACCAAAGGCGTAAATCCCGATAATTGGGAAGGCATTGCCTTTATAAAAGTAAACAAAACACCATAGAGTACAAGCGGAAGTAAAACACTAAGTACAAAGAGAAAGTGCTGAAAAGTAAATTTGCCAGAATACAAACCCAACTGAATGTTCAAATACTACTGAACGAAGTACAACAGAAAAAGACAAACAACTGGAAGAGAGGAATCAGCTCATGGGTCATCCTCCTCAGATCCTACCTGAAGGGTAGGTACAGATGGCGCAGCTCCTAGATCGTCCACCACAGATCCTACCTGAAGGGTAGGTACAGATTGCTTCCACAACGCTCTCGCCCGTCAACCTCCTCCGAGTTTCGTCTCACCGTGAAGTCCACCTCCGGGTACTGACTCATCGTGTAGTCCACCTCCGAGTACCATCCAGTCCTCAAACACTCGGCCTCCATCAGCACTTCCCGTCGTCTGCAACCAACACAACGAGGTGCGGGCATATCCCGTGCAGGGGTGAGTATAACGACACTTAGTAGGGACCCCGAGACCCTCATGGTCTCACTAAAACCAACATGGTTAACCAAAATGAAGATCTCAATAGATAACCTCTTCTTAGATATATGCTCATTCATATACCTAAGTTATCAAGTAACCCATCTCAATCATGAGGAAAACACCAAGATCAAGAAATCAATGGATAACCACTACATAGGTATATGCAATACATATACCTAAGTTATCAAGTGACCCATCTCAATCATGAGGTAAACACATAGGTCAAAAGTGTCAGCTCAAACCAGGATTTTCATTATCGAAACTGTAACTGCAGAAGAGCTTCGTCTCTGGAGTGTACAGTGGTCCTGTCATGAATCCGAGTTACTACTCAGTAACCTAAGACTGCTGAGGTACTCCTCCTGTCGAGTACCGCAGGTCAGCCACCCAAACACAGTAGTGCATCCCGCCGGGGTATGTCACCCAAACATAGTAGTGCACACCCACTAGTAGCATGCTGAGGTACTCTCCGGACGAGTACCGCGGGTCTGCACTATCACACAGGTAGTGCTCCATCCTCCATGAGTCTGCACCTCACAAAGTAGTGCTCCGTCCACTGGGCTAGTCGACTCACTCCTAGTCGAGTCGGTCAAGCAGTTGTTAGGCCTCAGTCGGCTACACGGTCTCCGTACTCCGCACGCTCATCTCTGGGAGGGTCCGCTCCACGAGCTACAGGTTTATACTCCAAGTATCACAAGGTCCCATGAAGATGTAACTCAAAGGACAACCTCATCATAGGGGTCTCAACGCAAGAGACGGCGCGTCAATCGGACACCCGGTCTGTGAGTTATTAGCCTTTTCGTCCCCGGGGCCCGGTTGGTTTCATGTGTGAACCAATACGGCTGTATCTCAGTTGTACCCCTAACTCTCATAGGGTATACCCATAGGGACTGAATCTCAATGTGATCACCAACGCCGCTGACGGTTCGTCAAACGGACGTCTGGTCTGAATGATATCAGCTTTTTCGTTCCAGGGGCCCGGTTGGATTTCGGGTACAATCCAACCCAGCCACTATCCAACAGCAACCAAAACTCGGGCGAAGTATGCCAAAAGTTCCATCTCATCAAGAAGAATTCAATGAGATAGACGGCGCGTCAATCGGACGCCCGGTCTGTGAGTTATTGGCCTTTTCGTTCTAGGGGCCCAGTTGGATTTCATGAGAGAACCAACCCGACCGTGCTCCGACGGCATTCCAACCTCATGCGGAGTAGGCCAAAAGATCTGTCTCACTTAGAGGAATCCATCAAAGTCGACGGCATGTCAATCAGACGTCTGGGCTCAAGATATAAGTGTTTCCGCTCCGAGGGCCCGGTTGGTTTCGTATCCGAACCAAACCGGCCGAACAAAAAGTATTCTGAAACCTTGACTGTGATATACTGAAACGGCCGTCTCGATCCAGGGATCACATCACCGCTGACGGTGCATCATTCGGAGGCCCGTAGCTCAAGATACAGGCAAAAGACCGAAAAATGGTCCGAAGACGGGGGGTCTGGGCCCGGACCACCCGGCCCCACCCCCCTGGGTCGGCCCGAACTGGGTCGACCTGACACGGATCCGGGTCCGACCCAGTTGGGCGCGAGCCGGCCCAGCCAGGGCGCGACCCGGCCGGTGGATCGGCTCGGCCCGGCTCGGCTCGGCCGAGCGGCCGAGCGAGCGAAGTCCGGGGGGCGGGGGCGCGCTGCCCCGGCATGTGAACACCGCGGCCCCCCCTGGTGAGGGCCGCCCTTGGTTAGTAGACGTGGAATTGCCGCGTCCCGTGTGCGCCAGACCCGCGCGGCCGCGGGTCCGCTGGTACCGCCGCCGCCCCGGCTTCAGCCGCGGTGGCTCTGTCCGGCGGCGCGCCGGGGCGCCGCCGCCTCCGGCCGCCGGTGGTTTCCGTGGGCCACCAGAGTTGCTCCGGTGGTCCGATTCTACTCCTGTCTGTGCCTTAGCTCCTCCCGGGTTCCCGTTCATTACTGCGGAAACAAAAAATCACCCATGCGGCATGTTTTGTCGTCACCCGCCAATCTGCACATCAACGAAGAACTGCAGAGGGTTGTCAGGCCGTGATTGTTTGGCCCGCACCCTCTGCGTTAGGTGATAACAATCGGGAATAAAATATTCAACACATAAATAACAAGCAAGGCACAATTTTAATAGAATTAAAATTGAACTTAATCTGGGTACTTTGTTTTTAAAAGAAACAATCGTGGGAATTAAAGATTGTTCTCAAATAATAATCCCTACCTTAACTTCGTCATTGGACGCGAGATCGACCGTCGCGGAAGAAAGGGTCGCCACTTCATGGAAGGGCGTCGCTGTCGTGCAGTACTCGACATCGCGTCGACGAACTCTGAGGATCGAGAACATACAAATTTAATTATAATAATTAAATCCATGTTGATGTTATAAACCAAAAGAATTAAAAAGGAGCGCTACCCCCTACCTTGTCGTTGTCGATTGAAGTTTGTCGCGGGGTTGGATCATCGTGGACGAAGCGTCGCGGAGGGAGAATCGCGGAAGAAGCGTCATTGACATCGTGGTACACGACATCGTGTCGTCGATCTTCTAGGGTTTGGCGTTCTTCTTCGGAGGTCGGAGCGTTCTTCGCGTTCTTCGCGTTCTTCGCATTCTTCGTCGAAGAAGAACGCTTTCCTCCCAAATTCTCTCCACGCCACAAGTCCAACTAAATAAAATAAGTTCAACCCTTATTTTATTATTGACCTAAGCTTTTGAAATTCAAAAGATAAGAAACGAACAATTAATTCGTTGAATTAATTGTAACGATTTAACTGCCCAATTAATTGTGGCGTTTCCTAACCAGAAAAATGCACGATTGACATTCATTAATGAGTGGGTTTCACGAGTGCGTTACTTAGAGGAAAAGAAACGGTGAGGCTCTTGCGGGCCCCACCTCACAAATATCCTACCATGAGGGTAGGATATTTTGGATTGCACCCTATCCACTTCAACTCAGCTTAATTATCTTTAAGTGGTTTTAAGTGGCTTTAAGTGAAATAAAATAAAGTTGTCGCACGACTTTATTTTATTTTCATCACTTAACCCCCAAAAAATAAAAACTACACCCGAGCAAACGCAACTCCAGAAAAGGCGTTTCTAAGAAAAAAATGGCACTGCGATTCTATCGGTGCCCTCATAATTTGATTCCGAGCACCGGTTCAGATGTTAGAAAAATACACTCGTTCGTTCACTGAACGTACCCGAGCTAAACTTCGGAAATTGATTCCGGGCACACCGGGCCTCGGAATCAGTGGCCGTCAGAAACTGTGTTCTTGTAAAATTCCAAAGAAAATTAAGAAAACAATTTTCCTTGAAATTTACGGGTCTTTACATTACTCCCACCTCAGGGCTTTACGTCCTTGTAAAGCTTTAACACAAACTAGGGTCACAAAATCGGTACAGAGCACACATCTGAGCCTTCCGCTCCCATGTGCTCACCCGGAGGTTCCCGTTCTTCCAGAGAAAGTGCACCCAAGGAATCGATTGTCCTCATAGGATCCGCTCCTGTCGATCCTAGATCCCCATTGGACCCTCTGTGAAAGACACTCCATCGCCATCATCCAGCTTCTCATGGTCGATGATATGCGAAGCGTCGAGCATGTATCTCCTCATTTGAGATACGTGGAAGTCGTCGTGCACTTGGTGAAAATGAGGTGGATGGGTCAAGCGGTAAACCACCTCACCTACCCAGCTGAGGACCAAGAAAGGTCCGTTGAACCTCAAAGATAACTTGCCGCCTTGGCCACATCTTCGTAACCTCATCGAGGTGAGACCCGTATAAGGACGTGATCGTCATATTAGAACTCTAGAGGTCTCCAATTCCGGTTAAAACTCAAAACGACTGCTGCCACGAGGGTAAGGTTGAACGAATCATGAGTGATCGGTCGCACCCTCTTGTGCATGAGTTTATCCTGTGCTGCCTGGGGTTTCCTTTTCGCCGACCAAGGAAAACCCATCCTGTCGTCATAGTTAAACCATAACCTTTTTGCCTAAAACTGTCAATTTGTGTATGAACTGCGATTACCCAGTCCATACTCAAACCAATGTCGTAAGGCCTTGACGCTGCCACGAAGAGATCCCAAACGAAACTCTCACCTCGAGGGTCTGACCACACCGTCGGTGTAAGTGTGATTATCTAGTCTCCTCCCAAGGTATCTCCAGACGTGAGGGTCAAGTCCATGGCTTACCAAAAACTCTAGGTCTGGAACAAGATTTAAGAAAGCGAGGAATGATTCATATCGACGTCTGTTACTACAGCAGCTATTAGTGGACACAGACTGTCCCTTGAATCATTTTTAGAGCCATTGGGTCACACTCCTTGACCACATGCAGCTACAATCTTCCTCCGACCTCCATCTCCCTGAGCCTAGAGGGGATAACTAAGGCGGGTGGTTGTAGCATGTTAAGATGTACACCACCTCATGCTGCTCTCCTAGCTCTGCCTCCACGTCTGCCGCTTCGCAGACTCATCTCTCTTTAAAGCTTCCTCTTCTGGAAACATTTAACACGCTTGAGTCTCTAAGACTGGCACCAGTTTCCTATTTCTCACTGCATTGTGCAGTCTTCATCCTCTCCTGGATGATCGACACCTTCTTTGCCTACGATCTCAAAGAACTGATAAAATTTCTCCTTTTACAAAAAAGAGAAACTCGGTCTCATCCCCTGGATGAACAACGCTCATTGCCTAATACAGTCAATCCTGACATGAAGGGTGCCCTCATGCAAGGGATGAAGTCGTAAGGCCTCGAAGTAACTAATAAGAGATCCAACTGTCACTCTCGCCTCCAAGGGTCGAGTCACACTGTCGGCATCAGTGTGAGGTCACTGGGTCTCCTCCAGTAGATGTCTGGAAAATGAGGGTCAAGTCAACAGTTTTAACTGGGACCACTCAGTATCAACCAAACAAAAGGACAGGAAAGCAATCAAAGATAAGTGTCTTTTCATTATTGCAACTCATAGTACAAAGACACGAATACAACAAAAACATGGAATTAGAAGTACAAGGGACGTATCCAATAGTTCCTCTCCTGTCCACCTGCTCCCGGAGCTCTACTACCTTGTACACTGCTCGGCTTTTGCTCAAGAACCCGCCGCTGCTTCTGCCTCGGTGGCTCCACCAAAGCCTGCGGATCAACTGTACGAGGAGTCGGACAGTCAGGTGCCAGGTGACCCTTCCCGCCGCATGAGTAACACTATCTGTTTCTAGCACGCCTGGATCTGACCCCACCCCGGGTGCCCCGCACCACCGGTCCTAAAACCCGAGATCGTCCAACTGCTGGTCTGGTCCCCCTGGACCTCTGCATCATCTGTCTACTACCCACAGATGAAATGGCTACTGATCAAAAACCATGCGGTAAAGGCAAAAGATCCTGTACACGCTCGGGGTGTAGAGCTACTGGCACAAACTCCACCCTGAAGAAGGTCTCGAATTATTCCCATGCGAAGGTCATCCCATCGCAAAACTGGAACAAGTGGATCCACCACATGCCTGCTACTGCCTGAATGAGGCTGGCAGCAAAGATTACCATGATATCTGCCGGCGTCCCCACTTGCCTGAAGACTCTCACCACAGCCTCCGGCCAATCCTCAGTCACCTGAGGGTCCGTCTCTCCCCGTAACCTGGGTGGCCTGTAGCACTGGAACTCGTGCAGCGCACTCAAGTGGCGTGCATCACCTACTGCTGGGGATGGTGGCATCGGTGGCCCAACGTATCGTAGTACCGCTGGTGCCTCCGCTGATGCCTCAACTGCAAGAGGTCCCTGTACCAAAGCCTCGTCGCTCGACAGGCTGTCAGTACGCACATCCCTCTGGGCTATAGCTGGTCGTCCGAGAAAAGGCATCCTGAAAGAAACAACATGACACAGTCAAACGATTATACCTGGTGAGCTGACCTGTTTGATCTGATATTTAAATAAAACATCTGGAAACACACACGCAATAAGTGTTTTTCTTTACAAAGTCGGAAATCAGTTGTCAGGGTCCGGGTTTATGGATACATCGGCCACTCGCAACAACACTGGACTCCCTGAACTAAAACCCACACTCGGTACTCTTAACACTATTGCATCACAGAAAGAAAATATCTGAGTTATAAGTTCTGTGGTAGAACCGAACCTCCCCTCTGATACCAATTTGTCACGACCCGTCCTCGGGTCCCATGCCGTGACTACCCCAAGCCCGCCTTTCATAGGCCCGGGGCTGGTGACTAGCACCAAAGTCGTAAATCCCAATAACTGGGAAGGCATTTCCTTTATAAAAGTAAACAAAAAACCACACAGTACAAGCGGAAGTAAAACACTAAGTACAAAGAGAAAGTGATGAAAAGTAAATGGGCCAAAATACAAACCCAACTGAAAGTACAACTACTACTGGACGAAGTACAACAGAAAAAGACAAACAGCTAGAAGTGAGGAAGCAGCTCCTGGGTCGTCCTCCTCGGATCCTACCTGATGGGTAGGTACAGATGGCGCAGCTCCTAGATCGTCCACCACGGATCCTATATGAAGGGTAGGTACAGATAGCTTCCACAACGCTCTCGCCCGTGAACCTCCTCCGAGTGTCGTCTCGCCGTGAAGTCCACCTCCGGGTACTGACTCGTCGTGTAGTCCACCTCAGGGTACCGTCCAGTCCTCGAACACTTGGCCTCCGTCAGCACTACCCGTCGTCTGCATCCAACACAACGAGGTGCGGGCATAGCCCGTGTAGGGGTGAGTATAAAGATACTCAGTTGGGACCCCGAGACCCTCAAGGTCTCAGTAAAACCAACAAGTTTAACCAAAATGAAGATCTCAACAGATAACCTCTTCTTAGATATATGCTCATGCATATACCTAAGTTATCAAGTAAATAATCTCAATCATGAGAAAAACACCAAGATCATGAAATCAACGGATAACCACTACCCAGGTATATGCCCATACATATACCTAAGTTATCAAGTGACCCATCTCAATCATGAGGTAAACACAAAGGTCAAAAGTCTCATCTCAAACCAGGATTTTCATTATCAAAACTGTAACTGCTGAAGAGATTCATCTCTGGAGTTTACAGTGGTCCTATCACGACTCCGAGTTACTGCTCACTAACCTAAGACTTATGAGGTACACCTCCTGTCGAGTACCGCGGGTCAGCCACCCAAACACAGTAGTGCTTCCCGCAGGGGTATGTCACCCAAACACAGTAGTGCACACCCCCTAGTAGCCTGCTGAGGTACTCTCCGGACGTGTACCACAGGTCTGCACTGTCATGCAGGTAGTGCTCCATCCGCCATGGGTCTGCACCTGACAATGTAGTGCTCCATCCACTGGGCTAGTCGACTCACTCCTAGTTGAGTCGGTCAAGCAGTCGTCAGGTCTCAGTTGGCTACATGGGCTCCGTACTCCGCACGCTCCTCTCTTGGAGGGTCCGCTCCACGCGCTACAGGTCGATACTCCAATTATCTCAAGGTCCCACGAAGAAGTAACTCAAAGTACCACCTCGTCGTAGGGGTATCAACACAACAGACGGCACGTCAATCGGACGCCCAGTCTGTGAGTTATTAGCCTTTTCGTCCCCGGGGCCCGGTTGGGTTCGTGTGCGAACCAAACCTGCCGTATCTCAACTGTTCCCAGAACTCTCACAGGGTATACCCATAGGGACCGATTCTCAACGTGATCACCAACGCCGCTGACGGTTCGTCAAACGGACGTCCGGTCTGAAAGATATCAGCTTTTCCGTTCTAGGGGCCCGGTAAGATTTCGGGTACAATCCAACCCGGCCACTATACAACAGCAACCAAAACTCGGGCGAAGTATGCCAAAAGTTACGTCTGATCAAGAAGAATTCAATGAGAGAGACGGCGCGTCAATTGGACGCCCGGTCTGTGAGTTATTGGCCTTTTTGTTCCAGGGGCCCGGTTGGATTTCATAAGCGAACCAACCCGACCGCACTCCGACAGCATCCAAACCTCATGCGGAATAAGACAAAAGATCCGTCTCACTTAGAGAAATCAATCAAAGTCGACGGCACGTCAATCGGACATCCGGAGCTCAAGATATAATCGTTTCCGCTCTGAGGGCGCGGTTGGTTTCGTATCCGAACCAACCCAGCCGAACCCAAAGTATTTCGAAACCTTTAGTGTGATATACCGAAACGAGCATCTCGATTCAAGGATCGCATCGCCGCTGACGGTGCGTTGTTCGGAGGCCCGTAGCTCAAGAGACGGGAAAACAAACGAAAAACGGTCCGAAGACGGGGGGTCTGGGCCCGGACCGACCCGGCCCAACCCCCTGGGTCGTCCCGAACTGGGTCGACCCGACCCGGGTCCGGGTCCGACCCGGTTGGTCTCGACCCGGCACAGCTAGGGCGCGACTTGGCCGGCGGGTCGGCTCGGCCCGGCTCGGCTCGGCCGAGCGGCCAAGCGAGCGGAGTCCAGGGGGCGGGGGGCGCGCTGACCTCGCGTCTGAACACCCCCCTTGGCAGGGGATTCCTTTGGTCAGCGGACGCGGCTTTGCCGCTTCCCGTGTGCGCCGGACCCGCGCGACCACGGGTCCTCTGGGGCTGCCGCCGGCGCCGCCGCGCCGCCGGTGGTTTCCGCGGGCCAATGGAGTTGCTCAGGTGGTCTGATTCCACTCCCGTCTGCGCGGTAACTCCTCCCGGGTCCTGTTCTTCACTGCGGAAACATTGAATCACCCATGCGGCATGTTTTGTCGTCGCCCACCAATCCGCACAACAACGAAGAACTGCGGAGGGTTGTCGGGCCGTGTTTGTTTGGCCCGCACCCTCCACGTTAGGTGATAACAATCAGGAATAAAATATCCAACACATGAATAACAAGCAAGGCACAATTTTAATAGAATTAAAATTGAACTCAATCCGGGTTCTTTGTTTTTAAAAGAAACAATCACGGGAATTAAAGATTGTTCTCAAATAAAAATCCCTACCTTAACTTCGTCGTCGGACACGAGATCGACCGTCGCGGAAGAAAGGGTCACCACGTCGTGGAAGGGCGTCGTTGTCGTGTGGTACTCGGCGTCGCGTTGACGAACTCCGAGGATCGAGAACATACAGATTTAATTATAATAATTAAATCCATGTTGATGTTATAAACCAAAAGAATTAAAAAGGAGCGCTACCCCCTACCTTGTCGTTGTCGATCAAAGGTTTTCGCGAGGTTGGATCGTAGTGGAAGAAGCATCGCGGAGGGAGAATCACGGAAGAAGCATTGTTGACATCGCGGTACACGGCGTCACGTTGTCGATCTTCGATGGTTTGGCGTTCTTCATCAGAGGTCGGAGCGTTCCTCGCGTTCTTCGCGTTCTTTGCATTCTTCGTCGAAGAAGAACGCTTTCCTCCCAAATTATCTCCACGCCATAAGTCCAACTAAATAAAATAAGTTCAACCCTTATTTTATTATTGACCTATGCTTTTGAAATTAAAAAGATAAGAAACGAACAATTAATTCGTTGAATTAATTGTAATGGTTTAACTGCCCAATTAATTAGGGCGTTTCTTGACTAGAAAAACGCACAGTTGACTTTCATTAAAGAGGAGGTTTCGCGAGTGCGTTAGTTAGAGGAAAAGAAACGGTGAGGCTCGTGCGGGCACCACCTCACAAATATCCTACCAAGAGGGTAGGATATTTTGGATTGCACCCTATCTTCTTCAACTCATCTTAATTAGCTTTAAGTGATTTTAAGTGGCTTTAAGTGAAATAAAATAATGTTGTCGCACCACTTTATTTTATTTTCTTCACTTAACCCCTAAAAAATAAAAACCACACCCGAGCAAACGCAACTCCAGAAAAGGCGTTTCTATGAAAAAACCGGCGCTGCAATTCCATCAGTTCCTTCAGAATTTGATTCAGATTACCGGTTCAGAAGTTAGAAAAACCCGCTCGTTCGTTCACTGACCGTACCCGAGATAAACATCAGAAATTGATTCCGGGCACACCGGGCCTCGGAATCAGGCGCTGTCAGAAACTGCGTTCTTGTAAATTTCAAAAGAAAATTAAGAAAAAAAAATTTCCTTGAAATTTACAGGTCTTTACAATAAATTCTTAACTATAGAGAGAAAGTGTTATGGAATAAGGTAATTTCTCAAGTAATGATTTTATGGAAAACCCATATGGTTGAAGAGGAAACATGGGAATCTGAAAATGTTATGAGGGATAAATACCCCCACTTATTTGATAAGTGAATAAAAATTGCAAGGATGCAATTCCCAATGGGGGAAGGATAAAACATACCATGTAAATAAAGAATAATAAAATTTATTTTTTATCAATATTTGTGAATAAAATGTTAATTTTACTTTAAAGAGGATGATATGTTCGATAGTATACCCAATACGCAACAGCAGGTTTCTTTGAAATCTTACGTTTCACACTAATAATATAATATTATTATTTTAAATGGTATTTAACGCCTAGCCATTGTATTGGAGGGAATGAATACAACTAACTACAATATGATTATACATGTTTGTTAATTTTTTTTACATTTATCAAAAAAAAGTTAGAGGCTCAAAATGTGATTGAATCTAAGCAAAAACACTCTAATATTTATTAAAAGGTCGATTTACCACCTTTTGATAGAAAACCCTATTTAAATCTAGTTTTGGTCCTTTATATATGTTATATTTGAAAAAATAAAATACCCCTTTTAAAATGGGACATCAAAATTTACTTTGGATAAAATTTTGGTATTTTTCTAATAAAATTCATTTTTTAACTAATAGTTAAAAATATTTTATTTTAATTCAAATTTGACTTTTCATATAATTTATTTATATGGTTATATTATCTTTTTAATTGCGTTTAAAGTGTAATTATAATATATTTTTACCATTTAATCTAATTTTGGTCATTTGAAGTAATTTAATTTTGAATTTGTACATAAAAAAGTGTCAATCTTTTGATAGTTATTATTTCTTAAAAACTTGCTATTAGTTTTGACAGCATAAATTAATATTAAATTAATTTCTGCCACTTCTATGTTTTGAATTTTGAAAATTGGATTACATATTTGGAATCAATATGTCCAAATTGTGTAAATAGTTAACTTTTATATTGAGACCTTTTACATATTTACATTAGTAAATATTTTATTCACCATGATTAGAAGGTAAATATAGAAAATTTGGGTAAAATATAATATTATAATAATATTAAATTACCATAACATGTGTTTTAATCCTATTGGATGATATATATCTGACCATTTGCATATTTGGGTCGAATTTGGGAACCCATGGAGCCACATGGGAATAATAATGACACTTTATATTAATTAATTTAAAGAAAAAGGCAAAAATGACATAAACAAATATCTTTTATTGAATTAATTTCTATATGGGGCAATATAAGTTATCATTTTGATTATAAATATTATTTTGAAACATATACATATTTCCTACATCATGGTAATTTTTATAATTTTTGGGCATAAAATAAATTCAATTATTTATGACACAATAATGATGCAATATTTACCTCATTAATAAATGATTTAGATAAATGAGATTATAAATATCAAAACAACATCCAAAACCTATCTAATTCTTATTGGGTGTTTTTATTTCGACAATGATTTATTGTAACATTGACTTAAATGATTATTCGACCTTTTCAAACCGAATATGAGTTTATAATAAAATAATTGTTTCAAACTTTCCTAAAGAGCCCCTCCTCTCCCTTATAAAAAGCCATCACATATAGCTCATTCCTAAAACTTCTCAAGCCTTTTTATTGTACAGAATCTACTCCATTAATCTCCCTAGATCCCTCTCTTCATCCAAGAAGCTATACCTTAGGCAAAAAGTACTTCAAGTAACCCATTTGGTTCAAACCACATGGAGTTACACGATTTAAAGGTAACATCTTCTCTTATGTTATTTTGATTTATTTTACTTCTCCAACCCCCTAAAATGTTTTTATTCCCTTATTTTATAAAACCAACAGTATCCTATATATAATAAGATATTTTTATGAGAATTATTTGAAACTACACTTACAAACAACTCCATCTAATGGGTTTAGAACATAATGTTTCTATGGATGGAAAACTAACACCTCACAAAACGATGATTGTTAAATTAACTCCTACCTCCTCTCTTGGTGGCCATAATGATGGCACTATATTTATATATGATATTTATTATATTTATATTTTCTTTATGCTTCTATATTTTTCATTTATAGCATACCTTTATGGTTTTCATAAACGGTAAACACGATAATTTCATTTTTGGAAGTATAAACTACCGCCCCCTCAAAGTGAAATGACTCATTAATGCCTTATGATTGATGTATAAAGGATGGAGTTAATGATATTACATATGATATTATACTTTAATTATAATATACCTATGTATCATTATGTTTTAATTCCATTAAAGTAAGAAATAGAAATGGAAGTAGCCTTCATGCGAACGTACAATTTACCGTCTCCATGAACGGTGCATTTAATTTCTTATTTCCAAATGGTATGTACTATTATAAATACATTTATATACTGGATATATATGATTTATATGATATAAAAATCATGAATATCATTCTGGATATAATGGATTGATGACGACATGGACAAATTTTAATTATAAGGTATTCATTTTTACTCAAGTACCAAATATCGACGAAACAACCGTTTATAACTTAAATGATTACATAATGTTTATAAAATGTTAATAAGTGATATAAAATGAATAATAAACTCAAAAAGGGTTCTTATGAAAGTAGAAATTATCTTTAGTTTATTAATCAGGAGATTAAAGAATGATCAGGTCAAGTCGGACACGAGGTAAGGGACTTCGTCTTAATCCCCTTTCATTGAGGCTTATTTTGTTTTATTCTCAACATTATTTTAAACAGTGTATAAATACCTTTGAATTTTCATTTATTTTAAATGTAATCTTTTCTTAAAACGCATTTTACTAAGTGAAAAAAAGAATGATCTTTTAATGTAATCGTTAACGACAACCTTTTCTGTCGTTGTGAGTATTATTTGATCTTTGGAATCCTTAACAAGAAAAAATGTTTTTAAAAGGAAAATAAATACCATATATTCTTTTATGCATTTTGGTATTGAATGTGGTTTTTATAATGGATTTTTAATTTCAAAATATTTAAATGATATATTGTGATTAGAATGTTGAAATTTTATCTTTCCTTTATGTTTATTTTATGTGTTGTTGGGAATTGTTTACGTATACAGGTGCTTTCGGGATACACTGAGGGCAGGTGAGCCCGAGATAGATCTCCAATGCATTGGTTAATGTGACGGAGGTAAACATGAATGTTTCTCTTAATAGATTTATATAATATATTGTGATGGTTATTCCAAATGTAACTACTTACGTAGCTGTGATAAATACAATCTAAGTATGATATGGATGCCATATTTTACCTTTATGATTTATGTTTTCTATGTGTTATTCATAAATCTTATGATTTCATGAGGTATGTTAAAGAGATTATATTATGTATGTAATGATGAACTACTGTTTTCATTCTTTTTTTTATAACCCTTACTGAGATTTTTATACTCATCCCATGTTTTGAAATGTTTTTCACATGTCTTAAAGATGAATAGGGTCAAGGATAGGATCAAGGAAAAGTCATGCTGTCAAAAACATGGAACTAGACATGGCCATTTTTTTCAAGAGTTTTTATTTTTTGAAAACAATTGGAAACTGAGTAGAAGTGTGTACTATATAATATTTTGAGATGTAATAGTTATGTACTATTTCTCTAAAACTCTATTCTTGAAAAGATCTTCAATGTGAATTGTTCATTTAATTCAATATTATGTAATTTTTTAAGGCCATGTCCTTATAGTGGTTCTCTGTTGATTCATTTCAATTTGGAGCACCATTGTTTGTGGATTGAAGCCCCAGGTAAGTCTAATGATCCTATTGTTTCGTTTTATAGATTTGGGTTTGTATTTTCTCACATCTTATTCAGAATCCATAAAACCCCATATTTTTGGTGGGATATAGGTTGGGCCATTAAAATATGCTTGAATTCATATCTAAGGCCACATTTAAGAGTGTTTTCTTTGTTATATTTGAGGTAGGTGGGATAAATATTGTATCCCATTGTTTTGTAATATATTTGGGCATGCCTCATGAGAAATTTCATCCCTCTTAATGTGCATTTGTCGCATTGAGTATTATTCTGTAAAATGGTTGAATAAATAGTGATTTATAACCCTTCAAATCTCTGTGGGATTGATTGAGGATGATTAAAATTATTTAGGGCCACCCATGGGGTGCATCGACATTCCCAAACCTAGAAATTGTTAGGGTAAATTGTAGAGTTGATGTGTTAAAATGTAGATCCCATGAGAAACATGTTAATATGGAATATTGATTTGAAATTGAGTATTTATTGTTTTTACTAGAGTTAGTAATGTAATAAATAGTCACTGGGTTGAATACAAACTCGTTATGTAAACTATAAAATTGTAAAAGGGTAATGGGTGATGGTCTGAGATTTATAAATGGTAAAAATGAGTTAATTGAGGTAGTTTTTAATGTAATATGAGTTATTTTAAAATGCCAAATTTTATTAGTGTATACTAAATGACATACATGTTATGTTGAAAATGTCTTGTGAATTTACGAATAGATAAATGGGTTTTCATAATGAAATTGATAAATATGTTGCATGGATTAATACATGAAAATTATGAGGTTTACCAAATGGGTCAAACGTAATATAGTGGTTGTACTATGTGATATAATAATTTTACTTGTTAAATGATAAATGGGTTATGTTTTCTATTTTATGGTAATTGTTGAATATTGGATAATGTGTGGGAATTGATGAATACACTTAATGAGTTAAAGAATGACAATGTAAGTTTGGATAAATAGCTTTGAAATTGTAAATCGAAAATGTGATAATAGGTTATGGTATGATGTTAATTCCCTTTTTTCTTGTAATGTATATTTATTTCTATTGTAATTGGTTATGTTTGGTTGTGATATGGTTTGTGTGTAATGAATGGATCAATAAGAATGTGCACATGGATTTGGGTGTGGGATAAATGGACCGAGGATCTTCTAATGGGTTGAGTTAGACTAATGCTCTAAAATTCACCCACAATGCATGGGTTAGGGAACAAAATGGATCTTTATTGCCCTAAAGGTTTCATACCACCCATACCAAGGCTTTGGGGGAAGATATTGTGTTTTCTAGGATGTGTTATCCCTACTCAGATAGGGAATTTACATATTCTCTTCTGAATAATAATAAATGTCATGAACCATTGTGTGAATGATGTAAATTCCAGCATTTGTATCATATTTTTATGATGAATTAGAAAATTTAGAGGTTTAAAATGATGAAAATGGTACTATTGTTAGAAATGGTAAATGTAAATATTGTTAAATAATAGCACTCGAGTTTTATTTTTTTCATTTGTTTATTATTTCCATGAACTATATTTTTAGACTGGAAATTTTTGTGACACCATTAGTTGTGGCCTACTGAGTAGTACTCACACCCCGATTGGGCCTCAGTTGGGTACCTGAGAAGATTTCAGGTTTGTAGGTTAGAAAAAAGGGCAATGAACCCATGCTTGTGAAAGTATAAAACTTATTAAAGTGGTGAACTAAATCAACTTAACATTTATATACCATATCTCATAAGGTATTTCATCATTTTCACATTCTAAACATGTGAATACCTTAATCATACATTTCGACCCCTAGAGGTAAGCCATTGTGACACCATCCAACAGTTAGTCATTGTGACCCCATCCTGCAGTAAGCCATTGTGACCCCATCTAGTGGTAAGTCATAGTGACCCCATCAAGTGGTAAAATGTTGTGACCCCATCCAGTGGTAAGCCTTTTTGACCCCATCTAGAGGTAAGCCACTTTGACCTGATCCAGTGGTAAGCCATTGTGACCCCAACTAGTAGTAAGCTGTTATCGACCCCATTCAATAGTAAGCTGTTGTCAGGTGAACTATGAGGACTTCAGTTCCCTACCATAGGGATACGTAGGAGTTCTCTTCAAGACT
The DNA here is from genome assembly GCA_963277665.1 of Viscum album. Classification (NCBI taxonomy): domain Eukaryota; kingdom Viridiplantae; phylum Streptophyta; class Magnoliopsida; order Santalales; family Viscaceae; genus Viscum; species Viscum album. Next base: position 1,824,873,410 of record OY728137.1, on the reverse strand, counting down.
CAATCCCAAAACCACCATCGTCCTTGAGTCAACTCCGTCTCATTCTCCACCCACTTCACTTAACCATACATCATCAATTTTGGTTTTTACCCAGGCCATCACATCACAGTGGGATCATGCCACCCCATTCCCCATTCACTTTAACAATAATCTTGTAGCTAACCACATGTTAGCCACAACATCGGTGTTCTCTCCAGGGGTTTCACTCTCCTGATCTTCTCTAGTCAGTTTTCCGATCTGTCTGATCTGTCTCTGATAGATGTTAAACCTATGACATACCTTATGTTAAACATAGGAAGCTAAGAAAAATCTTATATACATTTATATGGAATAAAATTCCCCATGTTCGATATGGGATGAATCATGCTTCCTCACACATGAGAAGCCCTATAATAAGGGGAAGAAACCTAGATATATCAGTGTTCCGGCATCTAGACATGCCAGTGATGTCCAACATGACTACTCCTCCAACTGAAGGTTTTTTCCCTGACATGACTACTTGGTATGTACCGATATAAGCAATGTAATTAACTAGTTTCTATGAAGATATGGTACTGTGAAAAGTTTCATGAACAACATCTTAATTTATAAGGGAGACCCGGATTAGTTGATGAGTTCTAAGGAGGAATCCATGGACAGAAGAACCAACATCCCATCATCTTGTTTTGATCAAGGAGCAAACATCCTTGATCAAGGAACAGATGTTTCCCACCTTTGGAATGTAGGAATGCGGGGAAACAAACAACATCGTCAGCGTTGAACAGACAGATGCGCGCGCCCTGGAGAAAGTGTCGGAAATAGAAATAGTTAACCCGACATGAAACTCTTCTCCTCAATATGGTGATTATTAGCGTTTGAGACATCAATGGACTAGCATTTCACTAGATCCAGCTATCCCACACCGATCCCCGCAATGTAAAAAGCGGGTCTAGCATGAAACTCAAAAAAAGTTAGGGCAGTCAAAACATTGGAAATCCCAGTCTGTGATGTTGTCAGCATGGATCCATCTTACCAGCCATGGAAGATGGAATGGCATTGGGACACTGGTCATCAATTTAATTCATTTCAGCACTAATTGGTTAATCTTTCTACTTTTCAGGAACCAATCTAATGCAGGAATTCGATTGGCTCCCACCCACTGACACAGGGGCAGGGGAAATGCCAACGCGACAGTCTTTCACGGCTCCACTGCATTGGCAACAATCTTCATGCGTAAAAATTTTGGGCTCCCACGCCCTATATCATCATCCGAATTCATCCAGCAGAGAGTGATCAAGGACCTCGTACAACGGTACAAGGAGGAAGGGATTATACCAACTAGTGATATTGCCTGCCAGGATCCGGAGGCATCTACGCCTCTCCACCACCACCGCCCCCAAGGGCCGCGCAGGGAGCCACTACTCCCCACTCCAATGTACAATCGTTTCGGGAGCCTCTCCCTAGAATGCCTTGATGACTCTCTCCCATATGCCGACGAGGTAGGGGATTTCTTGGGCATCCCAGTCATGATCCCTTTTCAGGGGCCCCCAAGGAGGGATCCCACTAGGTCGCGCAAGCGCAGCCACCCAGTCCCACTAGTCGACAAGCAGGTAAGACATGCACCTGCACCATTGGCTCTAGTCTGCTTGACCTGATGCCAGCGTCAGGAACAGGTTGAGGAAGATGACCGCCAAGGGGCATCAACGTCAACAACTACTGTGGAATGGGCCACCACCGACGTATATCATCAACCACTTGTGTATGATGATTAGGGGAACTTGTATACCCGGATCAGATCGAGGCCCCAACAACCCCACGAGCAGGATGGGTCGACTCTCCCAGCCTCCTGTATAGGTAATGGCCGACATTAGTATGGAGTCCCTCCTCATTCCACCACCATGGAGAATGACAGTCATCCCCACTTCCAAGCTCGGCGTGGAGGTCCATCTCAGACTACCCTCATTCTGAAAGTGGGATCTCCCCACAATGGTGACACCCATCATGGAAGCCTCTCCCATGATCATTACTTCTGGTATAGAGTCATCCCCCCTACTAGAGACCGCTGGTGTGGGGATGTTTCATATCTGGTCCATCTTCACCATGGGGACCCTCCCTATGTTCTTACAACAGCTTGAGGAGGTCCTCCTTGCCTCAACAACTATAGGGGTGAAGGACAACCTTGCTTCACCAGCAATCGGTGCAGAGGCCCTACCCGTGTTCAGCTCGACAAGTATGAAGACCTTCTTCACACTGATTCCTCCAGGGGAAACGAGCATGGGGGTCCCACCCATGATTTTATGGTCTCAAGTGGAGGTCATACCAACTCCAACACTTCCCACAGAGGTCCTCTCCAAATTCCTTTTGATAACTGTCCCGATTCTCCTCATACTTAGGATTGCTCATGTGAAAGCCCTTTCGGACACAACACGAGTACGGTTGAAGGTCTTTCTCATGCCGAAAATCTTCCCTGTCCTGAAGAACCATCCTAGGGTAGGAGGGTGGGTCATCGCCACCATAAAAGAAACACTGAGAAGATAAAGACTGAGATCAAACCGATTTTCTTCTCAGATTCCTAAGCCATGTACAACTCAGCGATGGAACCCTCACCCAGATCCTCCATCTCAAGGGCCGAGGTGGGAACAAGGCGCATCAGCCCAGTACTCCTAGAATGTGAGGTCCATAATATTACCACCTCCCTCTATAGGTATATATATGCGGACAAAAATTTGTCATCTCCACAGGGTATGTCCATGCGATCATCACCATCATCGCCAGAAGCACTCTCTACCTCAGCTAGAGATCACATAGAGATATTCTGGGGACTAATGGTGGATGAACAACAGCATGGTCCACCACCAATAACCGAAGCCATAGTGATAGAAACTGTAGTAGTTATCCCATTTTACCGTGATGTCATGACTAGGTCACATCACTTTTCAGAGGATATTCTGAGATGTGGCGGTTTGTCTTCTCGCTCGCTGTATTCTCCACCGACCAGCTAACCATTCCAGTAGTCTTCTTCGGTGCTGTTACCTATTCCCTAGACACCTCCAATTGACGAGTGGGGTAATGGAGAGCTAGAATCTAAATCCGAGACCATGAGTTTTTGGAACATCCTCACGATATACCACTTCCCTGATATGTTATGGCCAGTCGTAGCACCAAATTTCTGTGTGCCAAAATCCCTCACCCATGAGGAAGTCGAATGTTTATGCCAGACCCTCTAGGGAACTCATTTATTTCATTGTCATTAGATAATGGCTTACCCTAACAGCCAATCTCATTTCGAGGACATTGGCATACAATGTCGTCTGGTTGATTTGGTTGCACTTCCTGTGGCTCAGTGCTCTGAGTCACTAGGTCACCATAAGGCCCTCTAGAAATTATGAATTTAGATCTTCAGGGTACTCTGTAGGATTATTGAAGAAGATTCTCTCCATGTACTGATCAGTGGCTGGGGGAAGTATGTTTTCCTCCTCTTTAGTCATATCCGACATCAAACCAATTTTCTAGGAGACTAGAGGATATGCCTCTAGGTAGAGTCATGGACGACCTTCCAGAGGGTGAGAACGAGCTAGATCTTTATGGAGAGTACCTTCCCCATGAGGGATATTCACACTTCTTGGATCCGTCACGAAAAATTACTCATAAAAAGAGGAATATATTGGGTCTTCCTATGCCCGCCAAGGAACTAGTCCCCTGCCGGAATCCCAGTAAGGTAAAGGAACTCCTTGGAGAAGTCAAGCCCTTCGACCTGTATGGATCATTACAGAAGGTAAAATATGATCTTGAAAAATCTGCGTTGCGTCAGCAACTTTCCTAACACAAGAAGATTGTTAATGACCTCCTTGCTGGATGTGCTACAGAACGGTGGCCAGACTACATTGATCCTCGGCCAGGGTAGTAGGGGCAGGCACTGCCTCCCCTAGGTGAGTTGCCTCCAGGTGACCCTGACCCTCCTGCCCATACAGACAGGTTTGCATATGAAACTTACCGCAAGAGGGTGCGGTATGTCTCACCAAATCCTCTTGAACGGTGTGACAATCCGTGGGATCCCGCCCGGATTCCCCTAGCTACCTCGTAGGTCGTTCCACTAACCGCTCCATGAGATACTAGGCCGCCTTATCATGTTGAAGAACCTTCCAATGCACTAGTGGTCAAGGATCCCTATCAAGACCTGAACCCTCGCCTAGATGATCTAATGGTGGCACTCATTGCCTATCTTGTTGTCTTAGAGATGCGACAGGTGGCGCTCCTTCCTAATGGAAATCCATATCCAGCATGGGGGGAAAATATTCCAACACCTCCATGTTTCGGGAATCTGACCATTTCCCCCTTTAATGGCACATGGGACCCTCCACAGCACATGGTCCACTTTATCTCAATGTGTGGAACCATGTTGGGTACTCTATAATAGTAGGAAGCTTCCAAAATCCGATGTTTCGTACATACATTGGAAGGTCCAACATTTGTCTGGTACAGTCATCTCTCCATTAAATCAGTAGTCGGCTGGGAAGACCTCCGTAGGAAATTTATATACAATTTCATCTCCACCACTCAGAAGATGAGTATCGAGGACCTCTGAAAGTGCAGGCAGAGGCCTAATGAGTGCGTCACCGAATTTCTCTTCTAGTTGAAAGGACTCACATATTCTCTCGATACACCACTGACTCAAGAGAAATTGATGACGATACGCGTAGGGAATGACATGATGGAGCTAGTCCCCTCTCTGATCACCCATAACTATACCGAGTGATTCCATGATTTCTCTAATAAGGCTCAATTATTAGAGGAAGCCTTACAGCAGGCCAAGGAGGCACGTCCGTTTCCTCCTGTGATCCTCGCTAGAAGGGCCGCCAGGGATGAGCCTGCTGTAGTGGCCTAGATAGAGACCCACAGGTGACTAGAGTTGTTTCTAGTAGAGCCACCTCCATATCCCCACAGAGGCCCTCTACCTCAGGGGCAGCCACCATCCCAGTAGCGCCCACCTCAGAATCGGCAGCTTCCCCCATGCAACGTGTCACCACCACCCATGTGAGATAAAAAAGCTCCACCTTCTCATTAGGCTCCCCCATCCCCTCGTCAAGGTCAATCTCAAAGGTCCCCGTTTTCAGATAGGAGAAACCATACTTACTAATTAAACGAGGCACAGGTCCTCGGTAACATCAGCAGTGCCTTAGAGCAGGAGATTCTACGTTTTCATGAGTGTAGAAGGCTGGAAAAGGCAAACACCACTAACCACCCTAATTACTGCCACTACCACCAGATCATATGGAACAATCTCAAGAAGTGATATGTTTTCAAATACTAGCTTCCAGACCAGGTAGATAACAACATAGTCCATTTAGGCCCAGCTCCAGCACATGTGGCATGTGTCTTCGTGAGGCCAGATAGCAGCAGCGACAACGTGGGCGAGTGGCATCAGGCTTCTAGATGTGGATCCCATAATTATGAATACTGGACGGCTCTCAAGATAGTATCCCTTGACAATGGTGTCATAAAGGTGCGCTTGAATTGGCCAGAGCCTTTAGAATCTACGGCCACCAATTCTACATCTCCGTCTCAGCCGGCCTCTTTATAAAAGAGAAAACACCGGCGGCATATGGGAAACAAAAGACCCCCGGTGATGCCATCGTCATCCCATACTATCGGGGACTTCATGATCCCAAATATGGAAATCCCCACTATAATTCTTCTACTTGGGGATGACTCTTAGAGTGATGGTCAAGGATATGCCTCAGTTAACACCATAGTGCTAGTAAATCCCTACATGATTTCTGATGAAGAGGGGTGCTAGGAGGATCCTCCAAACATCCCCATCCATCACCAGTGTTGATAGAGACATGAAAATAGGGGTCGTCGGAGTGCCTAGGTCAATACATTCTTCCAAGCTGTGTATGCTTCCAAAACAAAGCAACAAGCTCAACATAGAGCTCAACATACACAACCTTCTTATCTGGTGGCATCAGGACTGCCTTCACTGCCGTTCATGTTGCTGGATCAGGAAGAGTTACCCCAACCATGTCTTGACTAGCCACTACCTACTACAGGCTCGTCTCAGTCATCTAGCCCTCATCTAGTAGTCACTATGTCGCCTTCAACTAGTGAGTAGAGGGATATTCCTAGCACCAGTTAGCTGCTGGCCCAGCCGGTATGGCCCGCCATACCTCCTATCACAGAGCAACCTCTTGTAAGCCGAAGTTCACAACAGGAATGGAATAACGATGTTCTTAAAAATATTTCTTGTATTCCATAAAGGTTCTCTATCCTTGAGGCCCTTCTCCTATTGTCATATATGTGTTAGGCCCTCACTGACGCTTTAAGGAGCACCATCCAGTTTGAGACGGAAGTAGTAGCTGCAGAAGCCTTTCATGAAGAAGAAGTGAATAATTTTGAATGCCCGACCATTATCTTATTCTCTAGAGAAGATAAAGGCTCCCCCATATAGAGGCACATCCTCCCAATGTACATCATTTTCCAGTTCAATGGAATGGATTCTCGTAGCTATCTTGTCGACACGGGCTCTAGAATTAACCTAATACTGACTCATAAACATCGAATGCTGGGATTCTCTGAACTTGACCTGAGCCCCTATGACCTAAGAATCCAAGGTTTTGACCAGATAGAACCGAAACCGGTGGGTAAGTTCCACTGGAAGACCCAGTTTTGTGGCCTAGTCTCCGACACTGAATTTATGGTAGTCTCCCAGGACACCTCCTACAATGCATTGATGGGAAGACAATGGCTCCACCTGCATGTGACAGTTCCCTCATCTTATCACTAGTGCCTCAAGTACTCCCTTAATGTTCAAGTTGGAATTCTTCAAGGTGATGTTTCTCTCTTTGCCTCTTGTGAATCCTGCTACTGGGATGCCAACTACTATATGTGCAAGGACAATTAGTTTCAGACTAATGAGGTCGAGCATGTCGTTGTTGCAACCGACCCATGGAAAAATATAGATGAAGCCTACATTTTTTCAATCCACCGATTGGAGGATACGACCCCGGACATGGGACAATGCTTCGTTGTTTCTGGGATGAGGGAGTAACACATTCCCAGGCCTAAGAGACACTATAAGATCACCTCGTACTCTAATAAAAATTAGGCTTAGGTGATCTCAGAGCCTCCTACTCCCATAAGGTGTCGGGATGTCCTCCCCATGGAAACAAAAATACGTCATAATTTCTTGTTCCTCTAGGATGTAATTAACCAGCTCAATCCAACATGCCACTATTTCTTCAACATCATCAAGCATGGACCATTGGATCGAAGGCTATATGGGATTGGATTGACAACCTTCATCGTTATGGTTGTGGCAGCATATGAGTCCTCTAACGCAGTGTTTGTTGCCACTCAGGCTAGTACCAGCCTCCCGTCAAGATCTACCAACTCAGAAGCAATTCCTCCCATTGAGGATCCCTCCTTTATAATTGGAGAAGTGGATTTAGAGGATGCTCCCCCACTATTGAAGGGAGAGTCTTTTCCATAGTTGACGAGTTGGTACAGGTAAACCCCAATAGCGAGGCAGACCTGAGAACCACATTGATGAGTTACGCCATGCCCCTCGAGGTGCAGGAGTAGTATGTAGACTTCATAAAACAACACCATGATGTATTCACCTGGAGTTATGAAGAGATATCAAAACTAGATCCTCAAGAAGTAGTTCACCACTTCAATCTCTCGAAAAATAATCGTGAGTTCAAACAGCCTCCCAGAGAGATGCTCCCTTCCCACGGTGTAATGGTCGAGCCCAAAGTTAATCTCATCAGAGAAAATTTTATTTAAGGATATCTATTATGCAAAATATCTGTCCAAATATTATTCCACTAAGAAAGTAGAATGGGGATATCAGGGTTTGTATCGACTTCTGAGATATCAATTGTCACTATCCAAAGGATGATTTTCCCCTTCCTGTGATGGATATGTTAATAGATGCTACAGCTGGATTCCAAGACCTCTCTTTCATGGATGGGTACTCAGGATATAACCAGGTCTGAATGCCCCCCGAGGATGTGGATCTCACAACCTTTAGGGCGCCACAAGGTACTTTCTGTTACCAATTCATGCCCTTCGGGTTAAAGAATGTTGGTTCCACCTACCAGCGGGCTATGCATCTTATATTTAAGCCGATCCTCAGAATGTTTGTGGAATTCTATGTGGACGATCTGGTGGTCAAATATCTCTAGCATTAGGACCATATCAAAAACCATGAGAATGTGTTTGGATTTCTCTATTCCCATCAACTGAAGATGAATCCATTAAAGTGTGACTTCGGGGTCACCTCAAGGAAGATTCTCTACTTCGTTGTTAGATAAATGGGCATTGAGATCGACCCAGAGAAGATCAAGACCATTTCCCAAATGTCTCCTCCGAGAAACATTCAAGAGTATTGAGGTTTCCAAGGCCACTAATCCTACATACGCCGATTCATTGAAAAATTGGAAAGCAAGTGTAATCCATTTTCTCGGCTCATGAAGAAAGGCATCGTTTATGAGTGGGCCAAAGAGTGTCAGACTGGTTTTGAGGAGATCAAGCAGTATCTGCTCCTGCCTCTATTGTTAATGACACCCGTCCTTGAAAATACACTGGTCCTTTATGTGACTGCCCGATAATGATCTTTCGGCACCCTTCTCACCTAGAAGAATAATGAGGGGATGGAGAACAAACTTTATTACCTCAACCACATGCTCCTCGATACAACGACAAGATACTCCCCCATTGAATATAGCTGCCTTGCACTGGTATTCACAGTACATAAAATTTCAAATTACATTTAGCACCATGAGGTATGGTTGGTGTCCCTTGTAGACCCACTAATGTACATCTCGTGCCATCGGATGCTGATAGACTGACTAGCTTGGTGGGAAGTAATCCTCCTGCAGTTTCATATCAGGTTTTTCCCTTAGAAGTATATTAAGTGGAAATCATTTAAATATTTCTTTGCTACCCATCCGGCTCCTACTGACCATTACCTAGACCTTTATTTCCCAGATTAAGTGATTATATCATTTAACCATACCATGCCTTACTGGCATATTCACTTTGATGGTGCTTCTCGGAGCCCCACTAGAAGAAGGATCAATGACCATAGGATCAACATGGTAGGCCTAGGTATCATCCTCATTACCTCAACACAAGCCATCTTTCCATACTCATTCCTTTTGTCGGAAGGCTGCACCAACAATGAAGTATAGTATCAGGATATCATCACTAGCCTCGATCTGGAACTCGAGATTGATGTGCCCCATTTCCATGTGAAATGGGACTCTGAACTAGTTAGAAAACAGATCAACAGTGACTACATCATTAGAAAGATTGGGATCATACCATTGTTGTGCACACTCTCTAGCTAATGGCCATGTCCCCATATCGTCCATATGTTACTAATGTCCCCTGATCTCAGAATAATCAGACAGACGCCCTAGCCAGCCTAGCTATTTCACTCACGGAGCCTGATCAGGATGATCTGATTATTCACATGGAACATCAGAGGGTCATTTCTCTTGTCACCCTTGATGATGACGATGGCCTGTGGGTAAGCCACCTTACCATTGTAGCTTCCACATAAGGACCCTCAGATCACCTGGATGTGGTGATTGAAGTGACTCCTAACTAGAGATCCCCTTTTGTTAAGTATTTCTAGAATAGTATTCTACCATCCGATCAGGCCGGGAGAGAGTGAATCTGATGTTGTGAATTGTCGTTCACCCTATAGGACAACCCTGTCCATGATAAGATCCTCTAAAAGTGTGGATTTGATGGGGTTCTACTATTTTGCATTCAAGGAGTTGATATTTCTCAGGTTATGCAGGAGGCTCACGCTAGTTTTTTCGGGGCTCATCAGGCTGGGCCTAAACTACCCCCACCAGATCCCAGGACTGGGGTGGTTTTGGCCCTCCATGATCCATGATATCATCTAGTTCTCCAAGAGATTCCATGCATGCAAAATTCATGCTAAATCTATGCAACAAACACCGTAGACTCTCCACTCTACCATGTATTCTTAGCCATTTGCAGTGTGGGGGCTCGATGTCGTGGGAGTATATCCACCGACGACAACTCGCCAGTGCAGATTCATCATGATGGCTACAAATTTCTTCTCCAATTCGGAAAAGGATGTTACACTCAAGGAGGTCAAGGCGTGTTCCATCGTTGACTTTGTGAGTTCCAACATCATATGCCGATTTGGAGACCCTCATACCATCCTCACTGATAGTGGCACGAACATCCGAGCATTTGAGCTGAAGAAAATTTATGCTAAGTACAACATCAATTCTAACCATACCTCATGCTATCATGTGCAAGAAAATGGACAGATCGAGGTGTTCAAAAGATCCCTCTCTCACATTCTTCAGAAAATATTTGGTCAGAATAATAAGAGTAGGATGGACAAGCTCCTCAATTCCCTCTGGTGTTATCGGATGATGACTCATAATTCCACTCACGTGACCCGATATTCCCTGGTGTATGGAACATAGGCAGTCCTACCCATCAAGATTCAATTTCCCTCACTGGTCACAGTTGTATATGGTCCATAAGTGACAGATAATGTAGCTGAAATTTGTCTGCCCGAGTTGGAAGCACTTTATGAGAACAAGATTCGTGCCTTGCACAATCTAGAAAGGAATCTGAACAAGACATCCAGATCATTCAACGAGAAATTCCTTCTCCGCTCTTTCTTGCAACGTGACATGGTATTTTCCCTGAGAGAACCAATGATACCTGGCAGGAAACCACCGATGTTGGAACCTAAATGGGAAGAACCTTACATCATTCACATTGTTTACTCCAATGGCGCGTACTCGCTAGTTATAATTGATGGGGAGCATGAAAATACTCCCCCCAATTCCATGTTCCTCAATAAATACATTTCTTGAACCCATTGGTCCCCCTTGACAATAAACTGTATGGTCTTGAAAATCCTTAAACTTGTTGGTCCCGCATGACCCTAAACTGCATGGTGGTACTGCATGACCTAAAACTTTATAGTCCCACATGACCTTAAATTGTACATCGTCCTAGACGACATTAAACTGCATCTTAAGAACTACGTACGGCTCAATTCTAATCCTCGAGGGATACATAAGAATGCTTAGACGCCTTGTATTGAGTCTTTCCCCATTTTCCTCTTTGACTATCCCCTTCTAGGCATAGTTCATTTGGGTATCTCACATGGCGTCATGTAGGCTTATTTGAACCTACCCATGTCCGGGTTATGATGATTGCACCATGTTCCCTCCTTCATTCTTCTGATCCTTCCACATCCTCACCACAGGATACTAAACTGCATGGCCTTTTTAAAACGACAATTGGATTGATTCCCATCCTCATGGGATACATATGAACACCCTGAAATTTCATCCTTAGGCCCATCCCCAAACTTCAGGACCTCCCATTAGGACAAAACACATGCTGTGGTGTTGTCTTTTTCCCTCATTCACATCAATCTCATCATGGTCGTACCATGTATCCCTCCCTCTTGAAGATCTTTATATCTTCTTTTTTCTAACTCTATTTGAAATTGACGTGTGAATTCATGCTCCATACACCCCATAATTTGGTTTCCCATTACCTTTCATCCCAAAAGGGACCCCAAAATTGAGACGATTCTAGGCCTAAGGGTCTCCTCCCATTATGGGCTAACGTCCTTGAGGGTTTCAGACAAAAAATAGATACGAGTATCACGTTGCGAATATGGTCAATGATCGAAACTCATTTGTTTTTCTCATTTCAAGTCACATGATATAGATTCTGTGTTTTAAACATGGTCAACAGCTATCCTATGTCTTTGTCACCACCCCCTTACATCCCAAACATTGAGTTTAGTGGTTCATTCTTCCCTACTGTCTCTCCAAATCGTGGTCTGCTTTGAGTGGTAGTGTAATTACAACTATCAAACCCTTATGTGATGGGGAGAGCCTAATCATACTCCTTGTTTCCCACACCAAGCACTGCTCATGTGGGCTTAGGACTTATGGTGAGGCAATGCCTACATGAGAGGCCATATGGATATAGTTGTCCAGGGCACCCAGCCTTAGGTCCTTTGACCCCTTCGGCCTCCTAGCCAGAGTACTCATTTAGGACTGTGTGGTACAATATGGACTCACATCCTCATTCAACTCGGGCTATTTATCCATGCCACACATATCTCCTTGAGGCATCCATCCTTTCATTTATGGTTTGTTTCGCAAGTACATGACCTTCCATGCTTCGTGAGTCCCATTATTTGGGCTTCCTTCACCTTCTATATCCAAAGGGCCCCCGAATGGCATGGATGCTCAGCCTAAGGGTTTTCCTACCGTTGAGATATAACACCCTTGAGGATTTTGAGCAACAAATTGATACAAGTCCCGTGTTGCGAATATGGTCAAAGTTCGATGCTCAATTGTTCACCCCCCTTCTGGTCACACAAGGGTGGATACTGTGTTGTGAACCTAGTCAATAGTTGTCCTCTATCATCCTTTCCTTTTTGTGGTATTACATAAGGAGGATGATTCTCCCTCTTTGTCCCATGCATATGACATTAAACTGGGCATCTAAAGTCCGAGTTCTATGACCCTAAACTAAGATCACCTTCATCCTCACTACAAGATGTTAAACTGCAAACTGGCCGAGACATTCCGTTTGAGGCCCAGCCTCAGGCCCCTTGTCCTTCTCAGTCCCCTGGCCCATGTTCTCACTTAGGGTTGTACGGTGTGGTGCAAGATTATGTCCTCATTCATGTTGGGTTACTTGTCATTTCGTACAAATCCTAGGATGAGATACATTACCCCTAACTTTGTCCTCACTACAAGACGTTAAACTGAAAACTGGCCAAGAATTTCTGTCTAAGGCCCAACCTCAGGCCCCTTGGTCTTTTCGTTCCCCTATCCCATGTTCTCACTTAGGGTTTTATGGTATGGACTCACATCCTTATTCACATTGGGTTACCCACTCTTCCGTACACACCCCTTATTGGGGTATCTAGCTCTTATTTGCATCATCCCTTTCCCAGAACTACATGTAGCTTAATTCCCACCCTCATGGGATACGTAGGGCCGCCCGAACGTCTAGTCTTCAGGTCCAACCCCATCTCTTAGAAACCTCCCAAAAACTTTATCCCCTTGGCCCACATTCTTCAAGAAGAGGGGGTATATAGTGTGGTATGGTCTTATTCCCCCCATTCTTTTCAGGTTTATAACAACCAAGCTACATACCTCCCTCTACTGAGTGTCCTTATATCCCTTTCCATGCTTTCATCTCTTTGAGCCAGCTTCCCTTAAGTCAGGTCCCCCTACCCTCTTCGGTGATTAACCAATTAGCCAATGAGTACTCTTGTCTAAAACCTGGAGTGTCAGATTTTACCTGGACATGTTTTCACCCATTTTTTAGGCTTTATGTTCCCCTTCATTTGGGCTTCCATTATCTTTCACATCTGAAGGGACCCCCCCAATGGAAATGATGCTAGGCCTAAGGGATCCCCAACCATTATGGGACAACGTCCTCAAGGTTTTCAGACAAAAATTCGATACAAGTCCCATGTTGCGAATATGATCAGCAGTCGATGATCATTTGTTGTTCCCATTTCAGGCCACACGATATGGATGTTGTGTTTCAAACATGGTAAATAGTTATCCTCCATCATCATGCCAACCCCCTCAAGCCTCAAATTTTGGTTATATGATTCCCATTTTTTCACCCCATCAGGTCCACATGGAATTTCGACTCTCCTGGCACTATCCCTCATTGTAAATTGGAACGTTAGGAGGAAAAAAGCCATGGTAAAGGCATCATTGGGGGCTTTACACCCACATCCCTCTGGAGTTCTTTCTGGGTATTGCAAAAAAACCTCATCCTCCCTTGTTTACCACACTGAGTTTGACTCATTTGGTCTTAGGGATCAAGTTCATGTCCACAATTACTTGGAAGGATTTCACTTCTCCATGGGTCGGGCTCTAATATATTAAACTAAAACCTCCTTCAGGAACTATGTGTGGATTGATTCCCATCCACATGGGATACGGAGGAACACCTAGATGTCTTGTCTTTGGGTCCATCTTGAGTTCCACTAATTTATCTCGTCTGTTCTGCCTTCTGGGATCTTCTCTTATTGGATTGTGTGGCGTGGTATGGGATTATTTTCTCATTCACGTTGGGTTTGAATTAGCTACACCACATATGCCCCTTTTTGAGAGTTATCCCCTACTTATAGTCCCACAAGACATTAAACTGTATGTTGTCCCATAATACATTAAACGAAATCTTTAAGGACTATGTGGGGCTTGATTCCCATCCTCATGGGATACATAGGAACACCCGGACATCTCATGCATAGGTTTAGCTCAATAGGGGGATAGCTTCTCTTGACCCATATTCTTTAACCTTTTTTGGCACCTCAGCCCGAGCTTTCCACCTCGGAATTGGACACGGTATTATGTGGACCTCATCCTCATTCACGTCGGGTATGCTTTTTCACGCCATGCAAATTTCCTCTAGAACCTCATCTCTCCTATATATGTCTGAGCCATATGACCTTAAACTATGATCCCTAGTTTCAAATGACTTTAAATTGTTATGTATGTACCACATGATGTTAAAATGCATGGTTGGTCCCCTCACATGACCCTAAACTATGACATTATCATCCTCGCCGCATGATGAAAAATGACACTGCACCATGATATCTTCACTTGAGGGGGCCTTATGTTTGGTATCGGTCATCTGCTATACTAATTGTCAATTCCTCATACAGATTGATTCCTGTGGTGATTCCTGTAATTTCCATCCTAAGTCCATCGCTTAGAAAAACACATTCATCTTAAAGGACAAACAAGATCTATCAAATACTGCTTTTAGTGCAAGGGACAAACCCACACAACCTCATTATCTCTAAAACTTATATCCTATCGTGTCTCTTGTAGAACTACATGTGGTTTGATTCCTATCCTCATGAGATACATAAGAACTCCCATGCACTTTGTCTCGGTCCCATCCGAACTTTCTTTTTTATACCCTTGACATAAATATTTTCCAAGGAACACAAGTTGATATGGACTCCAGGTCCTCATTCACGTTGGGTTTTATAATTAACTCACCATGTGTCTCCCGCATTCCATACCATCAATGGTACAATCAATATAACCATGAACTAAGATCACTCTCTATCCTTTCCATTAGATGTTAAACTGCACTACATCTTCTAGAACCACGTACGGCTTGATTTCCATCCTCATGGGATACAAAGAAATGCCCAGACATCATGTCCTCAGGTCTAACCCTAGGAATCTGAAATCTTGTCCCCTCTAATTCGGCCCCTCGACCCAAACTATTTTAGGAATGTGTAGTTTAGCGAGTACCTCATGGGTCCTCTTTCACGTCGGGTTTTGAAAATGATGCACCACGTGCCTCCCATGTCTTTCCTCTAATTGTTTTGAGTTCTATGACCCGGAATGAAGATCTCCCTATGGGAACTACACGTCATGTTTGGCTATTCTTCCACCCTGAACACAGTCCATTAAATCAAGAACCCCCCATTAATAGTCCACCCTAGGACCTTATGTTGTAAGCATGAAACCCCATGACCCTTGTCCTTGGGAAAGGACTCGACCCCCTCTATCTGATACATCTTACCATCGTACTCAGATGAATTTTGACAAAGGTCCCAAAGTTTGGAGTTTTTCGTGGACATTCCCCTCATTCCTTGTCCATGCTTCATGTGCCCATTATTCGGATCGTCATCCTCTTCCACATATAAAGGGACAACCTTCATGGCCTGGTCTCATGCCACCTCAACTCACCTACCGTTTCAGCCCAACGTCCCTAATGACCCTAGATGACATTTTCAATAAGTCCCGTGTTTCGAAAATGGTCAGCGGTCGACCCTAATTTTTCTGTCTGCATTCTAGGCTGACATGATATGGATGTTGTGTTTCAAACATTGTCAATAGTTATCCCCTATCGTCACACCACCATCATTGTGGTCTAGATATCGAGAATCAAGATTCACATATTTCAACTTCTTTAAGTTCAAGTGGAATTCCGACATACTTGGCTTTACTTCTTCACGCATATAGGTGCATCACATTGGTAGGTTAGCATCACTGGAATGATGTTCACCAAGCATCCCCTCACCCCTAACATGTTAATTCAGGTGTCAGGAAAGTCCCACCACTACTCCTTGTTTCCAACATCGAGCACAACTCATGTGGGCTTAGTAGTTTTGGTTGGATGTGTAATGGCATAGCCATTACATACATTCCCTTTATCGTCTCACATGTGGTTAAACTATGGTCTCAGAACTATGTTTGGCTTGATTCTCATTTTTATGGGATATGTAGTGATTCCCAGACATCCCGCCTTGTGCCCAGCCTCAGGGTCATTTACCCTCCTAGCCACTTTGGTTCCATCTTGGTCCAGGAAGTATGACCTTTAAACAATGTGCATCATCTTTACCGTATTACGCAATGCTACAGGTCCTTCCAGGTCCATACCAAAGAAGTCCAATTCGGAGTCATGTTTGATCCTTGATCAGATAGATACTCCCACCTAGTGTGCTTCCACCATGGTGGCACAATGTCAAGAGTGTTGGGTTCTATTTGAACAAACTACCACTCCACACTCCACACTTTGTGTGCCCTTAATTCAGACCCTCGTACTCTTTCACGTCTAAAAGATCCCCCTAGAAGTAATTTTGATCGGCCTACGGCTCACCTACTATCCTGGGCCAACATTATGAAAGACTAATGGATGACATTCTAAGTTAGGCCCTGTGTTTCGATCATGGTTAGTGGTCATTCCACATTTGTTATCCCCATCTCAGGCTAATGAAATATGGATATTGTTTTTCGAACATGGTTAGTAGTTACATTTTATTATCGTACCACACCCACAGTGTTCTGAATCTAGGGTATCGTGATTCACACATTCCACTCCCCTATGTCCGGATTAATTCTAATGCCCCTGGTGTTACCCTGCTTATGTACTAGAGCACATTGGAAGGATAACATGTTGATGTTCTAAGGTCTTCGTCCTCTAATCGAGCCTCTCCCATTTCTTCCCATAAATCTGATTTGGTTGTTAAAAACTCGGATGCCTGAATCTTGGTTTTCACTCCTACATTCAAACGAATTAATAGTGCAAGAATCACTTGTTTCTAACATTAGGCATGACCCACGTGAGCATCGTAATGGATTTATATTTATTTCACGATCATGGTTTAAATGCATTAAACAAAACGAACAAGTAAATAAATCTATTGATACATGTAGTTAAGAAAAAAAAAATGCAGTAAAAAGAAAATAGTTTATGAGTTCGACCAAAATAGTGACCTTAAAGATCAACATCTTGGATATATCACTCTAGTACCACTACCTTTTGGCATGTTCCCAACAGGATTTCCTCTCACCCCCTAAGAACCCTCTCTTCATCAGTAGCCTTAGAGCATAGTTCACTGACCCTATCCTATGCTTGCGCCTATTCAGTTTGAAGTGTAGTCATTTGGGGACCCGTTGCCACTAGCTTCTCTTGGGAGTTCGTCACATGGGCCCTCAATTTCTCAACAAGCTCAAAATAGTTCACAATGAATAACTTATTTTCTTTTTCCTATTCTTCAAGTTCTCAGACCTCTTGTTCCACCTTAAAAAATTCATGGGTACTCCCTGGATCATTATGAAACTAGGAAACTTCAGAGTACTGGCCGCTCTCACGTAGCTTCTAAGCCATGTAGTCGCAAACTGTCTAATAAAGACATTGAGCACCCACCCCTCTAGCACATAGAAAGCGAAGCCAGGTATGGAGTGATCCCATCCGTTTTATCCATTCTATCTGATGCTGACCAAGAAAGTGCCTAATACACTTCCACTCTTTTCACCACATCATATGGCTCTCATCATCCCCCTCCAAATCAGAATAATCTATCTCCTCAGGATCTATAGGCCAATTGTCATGGAAAGAATCCAAGATATTAGTGGTAGGGTCTTCTTCAGGTATTCCTACCAAGGGGTTAGGCTCTTCAACACCTAGGAGACTTTCCTTTCTTTCCTCGGTCTCAGTAGCTCCTTCACTAACTTCATGCTCTACACCGACATTAATGTCGCTAATATCCACAACACTTTGCTCACTGAGTGCCTAGGCCAACTCAGTTTGGGATGTGTTCCCTGAATGGACCGACACATTTACCATTAAATCACTTGCAGATGGTCTGCCTTCGGTGGCCTACCGAGCCTCCAATGCTGTGATTACTATACAAACAATGAATTCCTTGAACAGTTGGGTTCTCTAATAGCCAATACAAGCGTTCATGTGATAAAACTTACAATAACTCAATCCATCAGTCTCTGGAATTCCCACCACCGCAGAAACTATCATTGTGGGAGATCCCTCAACACTCGTTATGTCTATAATAGGTGTCGGCTCCCCACCTTGTTTTTTTGGTACTTCCTACCCGCCTTCGGATAGAGCTTATTATTCGGAACTAATACGCACCTACGCAGGATGAATTAATCTAATTGAAATTAAAAAAAAGAGAGAGAGAATAAGAAAAGGGGAGGGGAGGATGGATAAGGAATGAGGCATACCTCAAGTAGCTCAGTTTTTTCCTCATCAGAGCCAACATTCTAACCAATCTCCCAATGGATCCCTTGGGGGGTTTTCCATTGAGACCCTCCACCTCCAATATCCACTTTAGCTTCCCCAACTTCTTCACACTCTCTTTCCCCCCCTCCACTTCTGACTCACATCCCTCTAGTTCCTCATCATTGTCATCATCCTCAGAAAAAATATTATCTAGATCATGATTCTAGCTAAGCATTACCTTCACCAAGAAAGGTGGATCCTCACGCCGACCTCGTTGACATGAATATGCATCCATGGCTGTCAGGTATGCATGCATTCAATGGATGTTCCCCCTGTCATCATCCCAGATGAGTCTGACCTATGGTAGCTAGATTCCATCTCATACTATCTTTTTCCAGAGGGCTCCGATGCCCATTGACTATTGTAGGGTCAACCAGGCCGACCACAGGGCCGAAAAGATTGCATCATTGGGAGGTTGAAGAATATACCTAATTTACTTCACCAGAAGCTCCATGGCCACTCCGTGAGCCCCTCTCTCCCTAGGTGAGGAGGGCACGGGCACGTTGTGCGACGTTACAACTACTCTTGTCCCATCATATGCAGGCCAAGTTGCACGACTAGCTTCGGACCATTCCTCCCCCACAGGGCCATGACTTCACTCTCGCCACCCAGGTTATACACTGGCTACTAGGAGCTTCCAAACATGTTTCTGCAAAATCCCCTCAGGGTATGCTACAACCCAATGTTTGACATGTTTTGTCTAGAGTACAACATAAACTCTAGTGGGGGGAAGTGTAATGAATTCACCTGATCCATGAGTTGTGAACAGTATCCACATTTGGCGAAGAATGCATGGGTGACTCTCCTCCTGGACATCTGTATACACTTTCTTTGGCATCCAAACTGCCTGGAAAATCATGACGGCACTTAGGGCTCCCAAAGGATCTTCCTATCATCTCTAGATACAAGAACCCGACATCTGATGCTTTGATGTATTCCCTTTGATCCAGTGAGCCTTTCCCATTTTCTATCAATTGGCCAGTTAGAGTGGGGAACTGACTAAAAGTAAAATTGGCATGATTGATGATTCGGATCCTCACCCCCTCCTCGTTGAGTGTCAATAGCATGACTCCAACAATATTTAGCAAGGAAGGTCACATGTCATTTCCCGGAGGAAGAATGGGATTAGTAAAGGTATATCTGCCACAATGAGCTGAGATCTAGCCATGAAGAATTTGGAAGGGGCCACAGATCCTCCTCAGTGAGCCCCCTCTCGAAATGTGCCCCAGAATGGTGTACAAACGGTCTAACATGGGGACTCTCATATTGAACCTCTGATTAGCGGCCATGATGCCATCCTTCACCAATGTCACTGGATGAACTCCCATCCTTATGTCTCTCATGGGTAGGATCCACCCAATCAAGAAGATTTCATGAAATCCAGCATACCAGATGTTCGGATCCCGACTCTCATTTACACTGAAGCCCCATGATTGATATTCCCCCACCTCAAGGAGCATCAAGTATGATATGTGTTTTCTCCTCTATGTTGTGGTCAGACACCGTCTTCCTTGCCCCGACATCTTTTCATCTAGATCACATTTCAAAAAACAAACTAAACCATTTTTTATAAGTGATGTATTTCAAAAAGTCCATGACCCCCATCCTCTCATTAGCCAGCTCCAACAGATTCATTTTTAGGATGGGGGTTTGTGATTTGACTCCCCAGATGTTCCTCATCGGAAGGAATTCATCATACTGGTGCCCATAAAAAGGGATGACCCTGATGAAATGAATGTCCCAAAGACTAAAACCTACATCCACATGGTAAAGATGGAAGGTATTGGTATCAGGGGGACCATAGGGTAAACAAATTTGGCCTGAGTTCATGCTGACTATAGAAATAAAACTGCAATGTCCACACTACCTCAAACAATCCGATGTGCCGCAGTTCGGCCCCAAACTGGTAACACGTCTAGAATACCCATTACTCCCAGGCCCATTCACTTATGAAATTGCCTCCAAACCACAGGTCCCAATCATGCAGCTAGCCTTTGGTTTCGTCAGTGACACTCTTTCGGAAAGTACTTGCGTTATGGGCCGGAAAATCCTCTGCAACTGGTTCACTTCCTGAAATAGTTATGGTCCTGGGGATCAGGATGTAAACATCCATATGTCTTGTTTCTCTTGTAGGATGGCCATTTTTAGTGATATTATACCGAGGGATTTTATCCTCACAGCTCACCCATGACCACGGTGTGTCAAATTCAAATCTTGGCATGGGTACCTCCTCCAAAATACCAAATTTCCTTGTTGGTAAGTTTTCAGATAGCACATACTATTTCTGGGATAAAGTCAACTTGTTGAAAAGAGTTTGGTTGCTGTATACAATATTTCAGGTTCCATAAACCTCAGGATTGGCCACCATCTCGGCCCTTTGAGAAGTGAATGTAGCTTTTACCTCAGTGTCAACCGGATTAGGAGCCATCTTCTTCGAGAAAAGTTCAAAAGAGTCGGTGTGAAAAGAAGGCTAAAACATGTGAAAAATCAAAGGGAGCACAAAAAATCAGAGGGTGGTGTGAAAAACTGAAGCAGCGGTGCGAAAAACCCTGGTCCTGCGTGTAAAACTAACAGCCAAACACAGATAATTATGCGACATGAAAGTGTTTTTATCTCAAGGAATGTTTTTCCTACGTGATATATCAGGACATATTGTGCGATAAAAATCCATATGGGTTGAGGAACCCGCGATTTATTTTATAAGTGCAGAGTATGGTTTTTGCGCCCGCAAAAACCATTTTTCAAGATTGTGAAAAACGGTTTTCACAAAATTTCATTCTTTTACGCACCAAGGAAGTATTTGGTGCTCAACAAACCTAATAGGATGTGCATATCTGTGTTTCCCTCAGAATCGGTCCTTTTCATATCCTATCCAATACAATTCCTATAGGGGAATTTCTGGACCCTGAAAAATGCTTCTGTCCTAGAAAAGGGGTCTATTCGGAAAAAGCAAAGTCATATTTTGACTCGGTGATTTTTTTTGAGAGGGTTGGAAGGGATGCACAAAAAATCCAAGAGGTGTGAAAAAAGGCTTCTCTCCCACATGAAAAACTGTGGGATCTAAGGGATATTTCCACACCGGTGCACAATCCTTCACGCCGCTGACCTGGGAGCACAATATTTCACGCCGACCACCCTGGCATGCATTCTTTCGCGCCGCCGACCTGGGCGCACAATATTTCACGCCGAACGACTTCCACATGGATGAAAGGATTCCAAACGCTTATAAATATAAGGGATCCCCTTCATCTTATGAAGTTTGAAGAATACAAACTACATCCTGTACGTGATATCAACCACTTCAGCATGCAAAAAAATGGATTTTAGGTATGGGACTTTTCGCAATAGGTCTCCCTGGGGAATGCCTTCATTTAGGACCACCCAGGCGGAACCCTCACCCAAAACCCTTTAATTCAAGTACCATTCATGCAATCCCCTTCCTTTGCATGAAATTAATTTTCCTTGCGTACAATCATCTTCCTTGCGTGAAATCCATTGCATGCAATTCATTTCCCTTGCGCACAATTTATTTCCATTTCGTGCAAACGTCGACCAATTCTTGCGCACAACTACTTTGAATTGCATGCCCAACCATGCGCGCAATCCCTTTAGTTTCTGTGAAAACTTTGGCTCCCCTTCGAGCATAAATCTCTCTGATTACATGCACACCCAGTCTCTTTTGTGTAACTTTTCCAATTACACATCAATTGCCCACAACCCTCTCCAATTGTGGGCAATCCTTCGGGACCACTCACTTGGCCATTTCTATGCAAGTTATCCATTTGCACATGAGCCTCCCTCCTTGCATGTACCTTATTTTTCACGTGTTCTATGTACCTATTTTGGACATTATCTTTGGGCGCCTCTTGCGCCCAAAATAATTACATCACACCCCCTTTTCCCATGAAACCTTATATATTTGCAAGAAGAAATTTCAATGTCCCTTATAAAATACTTCCCGTTGAATTGCTTCACCTCTTGCTTCTTCAAATAGGCACAATAATAGATATTTCTTCTTCGCATAGATATGCTAACATGGACCCTCAAATGAATCGCTCCATAACACCCCCTCACTAGAACATTGCTGATGCCTTCATTCCCTCAAGGGAGGGTGGGTATATGTTATGTAAGTCCTAGGGGTGTGGAGGAAAACCACTTTTTCCGAGCTGCAGGATGTCAAATTGCCCAGAACCATTGTCCTCAGCACATAACGTTGAACTAGGATCATTCCCTGTGCATCGAACATGGGGTTCCACTACCTTAGACACTCTGCATTCCCACTGGTCTCCACAAGAGTGAGATCATTCCTCACATGGAATGAGATCTTCTTTATCGGAGCAGCATCTATCTGTGGGGAAAGGGAAACCACCCTAGTGTTAGCCCCTATATTTTCGTGTAGGAGGTATCATCCATTCTCTTCTATCCTTGGGCACAAAATCCCTCTCTTGCTGGGATTTTTCACTACCTGGGCTTCCACCCTATATTAAGTCAAAATCTACATCTCTTTGGGCTGATAACCATGCTTAAGCCCCTATTTACTCTTTGGGTTTCCAACTATGTGTATGCCTCATTCCACTTCCCATAGATGCACCTTCTACGACGTGATCGTCAGACCTTTGCTGAGGCTTGTTTCTCACACCGATCATGACTCATGTGGGCTTAGAGTATGCATCAACCCTGAAATATTCTCTAGGAATCCTAGAGTGTAAGTCCCACTCCCACCTGAACTACGTAGTCTTCGATCCTTGCCATGGAAAGGTACATAAAAAGCTTCCCTGAGGTTCAAGCCCACCACCCATTAGTCCCAGCCATCTTCACATCAGTTCACCCACACCAACCTGAACTACATGGACTTTGATTCTTTCCAAGGCAATGTACGTCGGAATTCTCGCTGATGTTCAAGCCCCAAAACCATTGGTTCTAGACCCCCTTCACGTTGGACCACCTTCATCCCACATGACGTTAAATTGCATTCCCCTTTTTCATCTGGCAATACATTAAACTTCATCCACCATCCCGAACTACGTGGAATTTGATCATTTCCAAGGAAAGGTAGGTAGGAATCCTCTCTAAGGATTAATCCCAACATCCAGCGGTCCCGAACATCTTGACGTCGGTTCCCACTCCATCCTGAAATATGTGGGTTTTGATCCTTGTCTCCTAGATAAGGTACGTAGAAAGCCTCCTTTTGGTTCAACCCCATCCAACGAAAAGCAGTTGTGACCCCATCCAGTGGTAATCCATTGTGAACCTATCCAGTGGTAAGCCTTTGTGACCCCATCTAGTGGTAAGCCATTGTGACCCAATCCAGTGGTAAGCCATTGCGACACCATCTAGTAGTAATCCGTTGTGACCCCATCTAGTGGTAAGACGTTGGGACCCCATCTAGCAGTAAATTTTTGGGACCCCATGCAGTAGTAAGCCGTTGCGACCCCATCTAGTGGTAAGCTATTGTGACCCCATCCATCTGTAAGCCGTTGTGATCCCATCTAGCAATTAGTCATTTTGACCGCATCCAGCGATAAGCCGTTGTGACCCCATTCAGTGGTAAGCCGTTGTGACCTTATACAGCAGTAAGCCATTGTGACCCTATCCAACAGTTAGCCATTTTCGACCCCATTTGATGGTAAGTCGTTGTCAGGTGAACTACGATGTCATTGATTCCCTACCAAAGGGTTACGTAGGAGGTCTCTTGAAGACTCAAGCCTAAAACAACCTTTTTCCTTGAGTCAAATCCATCTCATTATCCACCCACTTCACTTAACCATCCATCATCCATTTTGGTTCTTACCCAGGCTGCAACATCCCGATGGGATCATGCCACCCCATTCCCCAATCACTTTAACATCAATAAGGTTGCTAACCATGCATTAGCGCCAACATCAGTGTTCCCTCCATGGGTTGCAGTCGCCTAATTTTTTCTAATCAGTGTTCCGATCTATCTGATATGTCTCTACTAGACGTTAAACCTGTGGCATACCCTATGTTAAACTAAGGAAGTTGATGAAAACCTCATATACATGTGTATTGCATAAAATTCCCTGCGTTCGATGTGGGATTCCTCGGGCTTTCATGCCCTCTAGAAGCCCTATAATAAGGGGAAGAAACCCAGACACACACAGTGTTCTAGTGTCCAGCCATGCTATTGATGTCCAACATGAATACTCCCCCAACCAAAGGTTTCTACCCTGATTGGACCCCTTATAATGTACCGATAGAAGTAGTGTAATTAACTGGTGTCCATGAATATATGGTACAATGAAGAGTTTCATGAACAACTTCTTAATCTATAAGGGAGACCCGGATTAGGTGACAAGTTCTGATGAGGAAACTATTGAAGGAAGAACCAACAGCCCATCACCCCGTTTCGATCCAAGAGCAAACGTCCCTGAACAAGGAACGGATGCTGCTCGCCTTTGGAAAGCCGGAATTTGAGGCAAAAAACAACATCATCGACCTAGAATAGACGGATGCACGAGCCCCTGTGAAAGTTTCAGAAAAAATAAATTAATGGTGTTTGGTTATAAAGATTAAAAATGAAATGTAGATATAATAAATAACTAGGACATCAAGGTTTTAGAAGGACACGAGATGGATCTACCTACTTCGACTCATAGCCGAGATGGTTTATGATTAGTAACTATATATATATTAATAATATGTATATATATATATATATATTGTATTTATATATTTCATCCACCTATAAGAACCATCTACATGTAGACGTAGGTGACCATATACCTTAAATACTAGTGCTAGCTGGACCAGTTTGAAAGTCAGACATCCAGGACCAGTCTAATGAACCAATAAGCTCATGATAAAGGGTACACTCACTATATCCCAATAAGGGTGTGTTATGTCATTCAAAACACTTAGGATGGTGAGTGATCCATCATGTCACCACTCAAATAGGGATGCTTCATGTCAATCCCAACTTCCAACTAGTGTCAATGGTTTGAGAGATCATGCTAAACACCCAATGTAATGGGCCATGATACTGTCATGATCAATATATCCCTTGACATCATATCATAGCCTCTATAAAATAATATTCCTATTTAATAATAAAATTCATATATAAAAACCTCTTTTTCATTCCATAAACCATTCTCTATTAAATACAAGTAAATAAATTAAAAAAAGTGAATTTATTATAACATTCAATAGTGAATAGAATTTCAATTTTTCTTGAATTCAAGGGAAGGAAAAAAATTACAATCCTTTCCATATTATTCATTTCACTTAATCCATTTTAATTAATTTTTTAAGAATAAAACCTTCATTAATAGGTAATAAATTATAAAACCAACCAACCTAAGTCATTCGTCATGTCATTTCAAATAAAAAATCATGAATTTTCATTTAGGTAGGTGCGTTGGTGGAATATGGAAATTTTATACCATGGAAAACCAAATATAGGTTGGGAAATACACCTTAGATATTCTCTGATAAATTTTAATGATTACACAACAAGGTCAAATCAAATATGGAGTTGAACCGAATGCTCAGAAAGTGATTCCATCATTTACAAAATTCAACGTGAAGAAAAATTTGACTTGGCTCACCTAAGTGGTGTCCATAAATGTGATCAACCACCTATAAACCTCAATAAATGATTCAATAGGTATACATTAAGGTGTAAGGATCAATTAGAGATAAATAACTCTACATAAAGAGGATTCCTAGAGAAATATTGTGTGTAGCATAATGGCATAACTATAATGAGACAAAACACAATGGGAAAATTTTGTGACCACCTAATTTAAGGTCATATATTTCCCCTCACATGATATCAGCCTCAGATTCAGAATAGTATGGGAGAGATCTACAAAATGATCCAACACCGTGAAAATAGGTAAAATGATCTTTCACCTAAATATCATTATGGATTTGATGGAAAACATATATATGAGGAAAGAAATTATATAAGCATACTGATATGAATCCAATACTTTTGAATGATCCAGGACCAGACATTGGAAGAAAGAGTTGTATCAAAGACTATTCTAGAAGAGATTTTGAGCTCTAAGGGAGAAGAGAACATATTTCATCCACAATAGGAAGAATGGAAGGAAGAGAAACATTTATAAGTTTTTGTGAGGGGAATAGTGGTATATTCACCCAATAATATAAGTTCATTCAGTTTGACTTCATGGATTGAAAAAACAGTGTGCAAACAATACACTAGAAATTTATGTAGGACATACCATGAACGGTTAAGGCACCCAGTTTCCTAAATAATGCGAAAACAATGAGAAACCCCAATTTCCAAAAACCTAAAGTTATCATAAGGTTGTGTTCCTTGGTTTAAATAGTTTCATAAAAACTTTGTGTCCTATTGGTTCCCACGGTATTCAGCCACATATTTTCAGAGAAACTATTTAGTATGGGATAAATGATTTATCCAAAAAATATGGACCATTATTTTTCCCTTTTTTTGAGAACTATGGGCATTGAATGAGCCTTGAATGCTCCTATAACCTTCCTTTAGTCATAGTGAATGTATACCTTGATTATATAATGGGATTTTATTGAAAAAATAGTAGAGTACCCTTATGAAAATATGGATCATTATAACCTCCCATTCTTAAAGAAACTAATCCCCACGTTTTCCTTCAGATTGTAATGAGGTATCATTAGAGAAGAGTTCTGGACACTACGCTCGTATATCATCTTCCCATTACTAGGTCTCATCATGCACCTGACCATGCATCCATAACAATATTACAAGAGGAACTGACCAACATTAGAGTGTCTTCATGCTCCAATCCATTATATGCACTGGATACTCCTTGAAGGAAGAATAAGCATCCAATTCAACTGTAACACCCCGATATTTTATGAGATATATTATTTTTAATTTTCTTGATGTCTTCTATTATACACTACACCAAGATTATATTTTACTATATTCAACACCGTATTATCCTGTAGTATACGCAACACTATTCTTTGCTCGTGTTACACACAATTTCATTTTTGTTTTGTAGAAATTATTCTACGCAAAATTAAGTATAGATTTTGATTAATGTATAAATTAAATATGTTTTGATTATATTATATGCAACACCAAATGGATCTTTCACTACACACAACCCCAACTTGTCTTGCATTACACGCAATTGTGACCTTCCTCGATAGCGTGTGTAGTAAGAAATACAATGTTTCACTAAACAACAATATATTATTATAATATTATTATGTACTTTCCGTTATGAATACTAGAAACTAAATTTTGAATTTTATAACATTATTATTCTTCTTACACATTTTCTAGAACATGTTACGAGAACAAAATAAATTTTTCAGGTAAAATAAATATTTTCAAAAAAATAAATTTTTTCAACCTTTTGATGGCACACCCACTTTATATCTATTTTTTGACATGTTTATAAGTTCAATTTGAAAAAATAAAATACTTTTTTGGAATCAGGATATAAAAATTTACTCTGGATACATTTTTCATAATATTCTGATAACTTTCATATTTTAATGAATAGTAAAAACACGCTATATTTTAATTAAAAACAACTTTTTTCATCACAATAATTTATATGGTTAAATTATAATATTGAATGGTTTTAAATTATAAATAGAATATATTTTTACCATTTAATATAATTTATGTCATTACCATTAATTTTACATTGAATTCATAGGTAAAAACATTTCAATCTTTGGAAATATTTTAACTTTTAAAACCCATTTTCTTAACTACAGGATAAATTTTAATTTAATTACTGTAACTTCTGTGTTTTGAATTTTTAAAAATTGATTCCATATTTGGACTCAGTGGGTCAAGTGTTTTATCAAAACCATTTTCCATCTAAGATGACATTATTTCATATGTGTATGTTTCAAGTATATGTTCTCTATAATTTAAATGGTTTCACTTTTCTTATGATGAAATGATATCCATTTTTTCTATATGGATTATGTTTTGATGGGATGGTGTTTATGAAACCCATTTTACACTTTGGGTTATGATATATTATTTATGTTTATTTTGTGGAACAAGTAATAATTATTTAATTATGAGATGAGTGGGACCCATATCTCCCTCAAATGCATTGTGTAAATATTTATATATCATGAGATAAACATGGATGGAATGGTATGTTAATCCAGTTTAGTGATACAGGACTGGAACGAGGAGTAAACTTGATTCATAAAGGGAGTTTGTACACTAATATTGTCTTGGAAGTAATGTCTTGGCTACTATAGAAATCATATCATGTGCTTAATGGTTTTCCCCATTTACATGTTTTCTTCCCATGCTATTTTATCATGATTTATGTTCTATTATGATACACGCCTTACGTACTTCCAAGATTGATGTCTTTGATCAAGATTTTTATGATTAGATTTTATGTTCTTGTTTTTGCATTCAAATGTTTATGGATTGTTTTATGTTCTCTATGCTTACCCTTACGGAGCATTTGAGCTCACCCTTTTTATGTTTTCTTTTCCCCGAAATATAAATAAAGGTTTTAGGTAAGAAAACAAAAGGGTAAGATCTTTATGGAAGATTTTGAAGATCATTCATCATGATTAGAAGATTATGTTCCATGTTTCCATAGACATTAAATTATTATGGTCTTTTGGTGTCTGTTTTTTTTATGTATTAATTATTCTGCAAAAGTAATGTGAATTCTATGTACGTCAAGCTTGGGACTCTACAGTTGGTATTAGAGGGAGGTTTATTCAACCATTGGAAACTAGGATGTGGGATCTTTAGTGAGGTCCCTAGATATATTTATATGGTATGTCTAGGGATGTCCCTAAGGTCTAGTATAACTATAGGTTACAGTCCTAAAATTATGTTGATGATCATGACTAACCTAGGGTGAACCTAGGGTGTCATGGATTAATGAATGTGTGATAAGTCAGACATCCCATAAGTTAATTTTTATGATTATTTAGTTCCTTGTTATTTTAACTTTTTCTTACACCATGGTTTTTGGTTTTAGTCAATGGAGGGAACTAGAAGGAATTGGTTCAACATTTAATCCAATGGACAAATTGGTGACTATGTGCAATGAAATTGCATAATTCCTAGAAAGAAAGATTTTGTCATTATGCTGAATGATTCATCACGATATATTATTAATATGGTGAAATTTAGTGGTATTCCTAATTCATAAAATAAGAGGAAAATTGACTTTTATGAATATTTTCATGGTGAGGAGCATAGAGAAAGGAAGATTGAGATTTCTAAAGAATGGAAGAAGAACCTTGATGAATACATCAAATGGAGGGGAAGATGTTATCTGTGCAAAGAGAAGGTTCATAGAGTGACAGACTATTAGGGAGTTCAATGTCTTATATATGGAGAACATGGTCATTACCCAACTCAATGCCCTAAACTAAGAGGTTACTTCTAAATCAAGGAAGGACTTATTCCATGACAATCATTGAAGAGAATGGATTGAAGTGTTTATGTATTGGTATTCAAGAATAATGTTATTGAGGTACTTTTATGGTATATTGGAATATATATGTATTAGTCCATTGTGGTTTTAAATAATTATATGGTACCCGTAACCATCAAAAGTGATTGAAATATTTGGGGAAAGTAGATGATATGCGCATAATGAAGGGATAAGGAGAAAATAATATGTTTGATAGTATTCATGAGCTAATGATAGATATAAATACAAAGTGATATCATGGTTTGAGTATATAGAAATTTTGGGATTTTGGTATGTGGAAAGAGTTAACTTTTGACATCACTCATGTTTTCACGAAGGATATATGGTAATACATGATTAAGGTAATCACATATTTGGAATGTGACTAACAAGATATATCTTATGATATATGGGGGATAAATGATGGTATTCACATGCTTGTTATGTGACCTTTCAAGTAATAATTTTCTTTATACTATGATACTGGACATATGTATTTTGGATAAGCCTAAATATTAGAATGGATTATGTTGGAATTCAGATAGTATTGTTTAAGGATAGAACTTTTTTTCGATATTATTTCTGGAATGTTATAATAGTATAGTTTTATAAAAAGGGACAGCCTGTAGGATGGGAAACAAATTGTCGCTTCAGACAAGGTTGCGGGAATCAAACCCACAACTGAAGTGCGACAGGCCTTTATCACCTACCTCTGGCCTTCAGGAATTCCCTGGTTAGTATAAACTAGTTTTATTTTATTAAGCGGTATGATAGATAAAGTATAAGTGAATTTTTGGAACCATATACGATTAATCTCACCATAGATGGACTTATGTATATAACATTTTCTAACCATATGTTTGAGACAGATGGAATGACATTTCATTCTATCGCATGATCTGCTAACACATTGCAAAATAAAAATTCAACTTCATTTCTTTAAGAGGTGAAGTGGAAATTGTTCAAGGAATGAGCAATGTTAAGATTGTACCAAAATCAAGTAAGTATTTATTTTAATTGAAAAATTCTGCAACATTTGTGAAATGATCTTGAAAACAAAATTTTTTTTCTTAGAGACCTCATATCTGATGAATCCGATGGTACCTTAGATCATCACAAATTTATGACTTTGCGATTGTTGGATTTTTTATTATCCATGTTTTCTACCACTCCCCATCAGAACATGATGGTTAGATTTCTCTTCTATATCAATATTTTCACATATGTCCTCCTATGTGGAAACCCAGTGATTAGTTAATTTGGTTAACAATTATTTTTCTTACTATACTTTTTAATATTAAGTTTTAGTATTCCTTTTTACGATGTGGGTTTCTATGAAAGAAACTATCAAGTAGTAAGTGATTTATAACTCCGAAAAATTTTGAGTGAAAAGTTCAATTTAAGGGGGGGTATAATGTAACACCCTGAGATTTTATGAGATATATTATTTTTAATTTTTTTGATGTATTCTATTGTACACAACACCGAGATTAGATTTTACTATATGCAACATCGTATTAGCTTACAGTATACGAAACACTATTCTTGGCTCGTGTGATGCGCAATTTCAAGTTCATTTTGTTGAAATTATTCAACGCAACATTAAATATATATTTTTTTAATAAATAAATGAAATAAGTTTTGATTATGTTATATGAAACACCTATTGGAGATTTCACTACACGTATACCTAACTTGGCTTGCATTACACGCAATCACGACCTTCCTCGATAGCATGTGTAGTACGCAATACCGTGTTTCACTAATCAACGATATATTATTATAATATTATTATGTACTAGCCTTTATGAATATTAGTAACTACATTTTGAATTTTATAAACTTATTATTCATCTTACAAATTTTCTAGAACATGGTATGAGAACAAACTAAAATTTTCAGGTAAAATAAGTATTTTTCAAAAAATGCAGTTTGGTCGCCTTTTGATGGTGCACCCAATTTAAATCTAGTTTTGACATGTTTATAAATTCAATTGGACAAAATAAAATTCTTCTTTGAAATCAGGATATAAAAATTTCCTCTGGATAAATTTTTCATATTACTCTGATTACTTTTATATTTTAATAAATAGTAAAAACACGCTATATTTTAATTAAAAATAACATTTTTCATCATAATAATTTATATGGTTAAATTGTAATATTTAATGGTTTTAAATAATAAATATAATATATTTTTACCATTTAATATAATTTATGTCGTTACTGTTAATTTTACATTAAATTCATAGGTAAAAACATTTCAATCTTTGGCAATATTTTAACTTTTAAAACCCATTTTCTTAACAACAAGATAAATTTATTTTAATTACTTCTACATCAGTGATTTGATTTTGGAAAAAAATGATTACATATTTGGATTCAGTGGGTCCAAATTATGTTAATAGGTTTCTTTTATTTTTTTGATATTATGAATAGTAACTACGGTAATTTTTATTTACTTTAGTTAAAGATAAATCGGGTAATTAGGGGTAAACCTAAGATTATAAAACTACCCTAACATATGAAAAAACTCTATTGGATGACTAAAAGACTACCAATATTACCTAATGGTCATATTAGATTCATTATATGGACTTTTTACCATGAAAATAATTTAAATATTACTAAAACCAAAGAAAGTGACAACATGTCACTCTCTTAAATCTTATAAGTATAATAATTTCAATTTAGTGATAAAATTCGTTAAAATTCAAACATGAATAGTCTACAGAAATATAGTGAAATTATATACATCATGTGAATTTATTTAGAATTTTTATGGATTAAATTATTATCATTAAAGGTGACACAATAGTGATGTTGAAATTATTTATTGGTTGAAATATCAAATAAATGGTTTTAAAAATATTAAAATAAATATTATATGAAATATTTAACATTCTATACTAATTTTATAGATAAATATGAAATTTTATGAATATATTAAATCTTTTAGTTTGAACATATCTTCTATGTGGATTTTATTTAAATTCAAATAATTGAATAGTGTCAAAATTGACACTTGTTATTTTATAAAAATAACATAATATGAAATTGTTTAAAAATCACAAAAATATTTAATAATTATAAATTAAAATTTATATGGTCTAAAATATCATAAATTATCCAATTTTGTACAATTGAAAACTCATAAATAATTATTTATAGCAATTTAAAATTTAGAATCTTATTACCACAAATAAAATTAAATAGATTAAATAAGGATAAATCAAGTTGATAATGTTTAAAATAAATTCCCAACATGTATAAATTTTATTGGTTGATAAAATTACATCCCTATCTAATCTCATATATGAATTTAAGTCTTTTTTGGAGGTTTTTATTTTTTTTTTGATTTATTATAATTTAATATTGTTGAGGCTTCCAAAGGTGCCCCTCTCCTCCCTTATAAAACGGATCCTCCTCCATCTTTTCTTTACACAACATTTATCCTTCAAGCACGGCCAAAATCTACCCATTACTCTTATAAAAATATCTAGTAATATTCTTGATGGTTTGGTCTTCTCAAAAGACCAACTCTAGTCCCTTAAGAGGAAGGTTAAAGGAGACACGTCGAATAAGAGGTGATCTATTCTATCGATTCATTCAAGTTTCTTTATACTTCAACTTCTTCTTATTTAGTTGTTTCATTGTAAAGTAAAAAAATAATTATCACCAATATACTGATATGATATTATAAATATGAAAAACCCCCCATTTCACCTTCTATCCATCCTGTGGAAAACGAAATCACCGCGCGTGCGTACGTGTGGAATACCATCTCCACGCCGTGGTGTAATTAGTTTTTCCACCATCACCTTACTTGGATGGGTATAATGGTGTAAAGAATTACAATATATGGTTATTATAACATCATACTGATTCTGAGATATTATATCATTCACTCCAATTCTATTCAATAATTATTGGAACGATATCATCGCTTGTGCGTACGTACGAACTACTGTCTCCACGAACACGTTGAGATTCATTTTCCATGATTAACCATTAAAGTATGAGTATAAAGTATATATGTAATAAATAATCATGAAAGATATTATATAATAATGATATTAGATTTATGTACATATATGTTTCATTTACTTAATCCCATTCAATTCAATAAGGAAACGAAAACAACGTTCATGCGTAGGTACGGCCTACCGTCTCCATGAACGATGTATTTCATTCCATATATCAGTCTATCATATATATAATTATATACTGAATATATATTATATATAAATAATTTTTTACATTATGGAATTATGTAAATCAAGATATTATTAATAATATGAAG
This sequence comes from Viscum album, assembly GCA_963277665.1. NCBI lineage: Eukaryota > Viridiplantae > Streptophyta > Magnoliopsida > Santalales > Viscaceae > Viscum > Viscum album. The sequence continues at coordinate 1,824,839,103 of OY728137.1, read as the reverse complement.
AACAAAAAATCGAAACACGTACAATAAATGAAACGATTTTACCCAAAACGATGCTTTAACATGGAATTTACAAAAGAACGGGTAATTTAAAGTAATAAATGAACCATATATGATATCATAACAATGAATATGATTCGGTAATAATTCAATGACATTATTTAAATAATTATACAGAAGTTTTGGATACATTCGAAGCATATCATACATAAGGTAAGGGATAACTTTTCCAATATCATTTTTATCCGAGATTGTTTTTTCGTAAGTATTTACAAGGGTTATATTTTTCATCCATGTCCCTATTTTATAAAAATGGTTTCATGTGTGTTTAAAGAAATTTTTACCCATTTTTTAATTTTACTACATGGTGTGTAAGAAATATTTATTTTTTCACTATATGAGGTACGTTTTGACTTTTCCGGAAAAAGTACGAAAAGAATGTTATTTAACTTATACGGCATGAACAGATTTTTATGGTTTTATAACGCCTTATTTTCATGAATCTTACTCTACAATATTTCATGAATAATTTCAACAAAATCCTTTTCTTTTAAAATTGCAATACATTTTGTGAAAATAAAAAGATTTTTATGAAGAAAGGATATTTTCCTCAAGAATTCATTTCAAGTGTTTTATCAAAACCATTTTCCATATAAGATGACATTATTTCATATGTGTATGTTTTAAGTTTAAGTTCTATATGATTTAAATGGTTTCACTTTTCTTATGATGAAATGATATCCATTTGTTCTATATGGATTATTTTATGATGGGATGATGTTTATAAAAACCATTTTACACTTTTTGTTATGATAAATGATTTATGTTTATTGTGTGGGACAAGTAAGAATGATTTCCTTATGAGATGGGTGGGACCTGTATTTCCCTCCAATGCATTGGGTAAAGATTTATCTCTCATGATATAAACATGGTTGGAATGGTATGTTAATCTGGTTCAGTGATACAGGAATAGAATGAGGATTGAACGTGATTTAGAAAGGGTCTTTACCCACTAAGATTGTCTTAGCAGCATTGCCTTGGCTACTATGGAAGTCATATCATGTGCTTAATGGTTTTCCACAATTACATGTTTTATTCCCATGCTATTTTATCATGATTAATGTTCCATTATGATATATAACTTATGTACTACCAAGATTTATGTCTTTTCTCAATATTTATATGTTTAGATTTTATGTTCATGTTTTTGCATTCAAATTTTTATGGATTGTTTTATGTTATCTATGATTACACTTACTGAACATTTGAGCTTACCATTTTTATGTTTTCTTTTCCCCAGGATATAAATAAAGGTTTTTGGTAAGAAAACAAAAGGGGAAGATCTTAATGGGAGATGTTGAAGATCTTTCGCCGTGATTAGAAGATTATGTTCCATGTTTCCAAAGACACTAAACCATTATGTTCCTTTGGTGTCTGTTTTTGTTATGTATTAAGTATTCAGAAAAAGTAATGTAATATCTATGTACGTTAATATTGGGTCTCTACATCAACCCCATCAGGCTAAAAGACATGTGATTATACTGGTTGATATTGAGGAATATGAGATACATGAATGGAAACCTGAATAGACCAGTATCTCTAAGGAAATTTAAACTTTTAAGACACTAGTCTGATCCTTTTCACTACATTGATGGGTCCAAAAAAAACCTTGATATGAGATTAAACTGCCTCTGAACACTTATATGGCCTATATTTGGTGATACTCGCAAGAAAACATGGTCTCTAACCTCGAACTCGATAGGCCATCAGGGTCTGTTAGAATATGAATTCTATCGAGAATGAAATTTCACCATGTACTTTCTGACCAGATAGACTTACTCTGAAGTCTTTTTCATAATACATGGTCTAAGCATTGATTCATACCCAACATTTACCATCACAACAGTGAGGAGAAAAACCTACCATATAATACTTCATAAGAATCCATCTCAATGGTATCCTAAAATCTATTATTATATGATAACTCTACAAGGGGATTGTGTTTCTCCAAAGAATCTACAATGTCAAGGACACATGCAAAAATCATGTTCTCTAGGACCTAAATCATATGCTTTGTCTATCTATTGGTCAGTTGGTGATAGGAAATGCTCAGAATCCCCAATGTGCTAAAGTCCTTTTGCTACCCTTGCATAATTGTCACATGAAACAAGAATATCTATCATAAATGATAGAATGATGAGCTCTATGAAGAAGTAAAACATCATAAATGTATAACCTTCCATGCTCATCTATTTAGACTGTCAACCACACTGGTAAGAAGTGTATGAGATCCATCAAACAATCAATCACAACCTACACTATATAATTTCCATGAGTCGATCCGAGTAAACCAATTATCAAATCCACTAAAACATCATCTGATTTACAAATGAAAATGTACAGTAGCTATAAAATACCTTCTGGTCATTGGTGCTTCAGCATTACTTGCTAATATCACCACAAAAAAATAGGTTTCTGCAGTGCCACCCATTAACAGTGCTAAAAAAGTGCTGATAAAGGGAGTTCCTTTATCAGTGCTATGAAAAATCACTTATAAAGGGTACTTTTAACAGCGCTAACAAAATCCCTGTTAAATGAGACCCTTTATCAGTGCTTTTCTAGCGCTGATACAACCCCCGTTTATCAGCGATTTTTTTAGCACTGTTAAAGGGGACCCTTTATTAGTGATTTCTTTAGTAGAGCTGATAAAGTGTATATTTCAAAGAAAATATTTTCCATAGAAAATAATATATTGAAATATAAGTATATTTACATTGATATAAATATAATATATATTTTAAATATGTTTTAGATAAGTATAAATGGAAACCTAATATTAATGTATAAGATATTTGTAAAAGAGGCTTATAAAATATTTTAAAAAATATTTTTAATTAATAATTTTCTAATTATCATTGAATAATAATGAATTAATAACATTTTTATGATAAAAAAATAAAAAAGTTAATAAAAAATCTTCAATAAGTTGAAGATGTAACTCAAAATTAAAACAGCCATAATTTTTTATCCAGTTGTCCATTTTAGCTATACAACATATCAAATTGAAGCCTGTGATGAGATCTACATTCTAGTGATTGAAGGAGACCTTTTTTTTATATTTTTCGAGGCCAAAAAGGCCCATAAGTCTTCCACAAATGATTTTTTAGTCCGGATATCCAAAATTTTTAACATTCCAATATAACATCTAATCAGGATGTCCTCTAGGATTGTACCAAATATAATATGAAATATTATTTCATTTTCTTCGATTTTACTTGTTTTGGAGTTGAAACTGACTTCTGGATTATATGTTATAGTCATTTTAACATTTTATGGATTTTCTGATACACATATATTTGTATTTATTCATATATATATATATGTGTGTGTGTGTGTGTGTGTAGTATATATGTATGTATGTATGTATTTATTTATTTATAAACATACATAAGAAAACATATTTTATAAATTTATTTAAAACTAATCTAATAAATATATATCAATATACAAATAAATATACAGATAAAAATTTATAACTAAATATATATATATAAATAGAAATAAATATATATAAGTTAATATATATTAATATACAAATATATATATTAATATGACTTAATATACATATATTAATAATATATATATATATCAATATAACTGAATATATATATTAATATAAATATATATATATGTTAATATATATATATATTCATATATGAGTAAATTTTACTAAATTTAGATATAAATAAATACATATATTAATAAATGAAGGGAAAAACAAAAATATGGAGTGGGAAAGGCTTAGGTGCATAGGAAACAGGTCTCGATTTTGAATCCGGTGGGAGGTAGGTCGCAGGCGCGGGTGGGGGGAATAACCTAGCATTGTTAAAGTGGGGTGGGAGCACTATTAAAGGGGATGGGGCTAGGTTGCGATGGATGGGGTGTGTGTGGGATAGCATGGGGGTGGGGTGATGTTAAAGGGGGGCATCAAGGGCTACTGAAGCATCCCAAAATTACAAAAAAAATATAATTTTTAATAGTTTTTTTACTTATATAAGAAGTTTTTAGGACTGATAAAAGGGGAATTTATCAACTCTTTTCTGAGTGTTGATAAAAGGGACCTCCTATATTCCCCTCAATTAACAACACTTTTTTATCACTGTTAATTCCATTTTCTATCAATAATAAAGGCCATATTTGTAGTAGTGTATCTAGAACACCGAGTTTTGAAGCTAGAAATATCACATTTCATATCAGGCCACCAATGATATCATCATAGATCTTGAAATGTTTTTTTGATATCGGGATGAACTACCCATTTTGAGGCATGAAATTCATGTATCGACTCCTCCCTAATGTGTGTTGGGACCCATAACTGTCCATGGAATAGTGAGGCATCATCCCCATCCATGATCCAACCAGACGATATATCATAATCTAAAACAAATTCCCTTATCACAAGGCCTTAGAGATCAGATAGTTTCCTCATTATTACCCATTCCAGAAGAGTATAGGTCACCGGTAATGCTGAGAGGATATGAAAATCATTGTGATCTATAACCTCAACATGAATATATGAGAAAAATTCCATAATTTACCTTTCTCAACTAGATTATTGAACTGTATATGTTGTAGTATTCCACCTGTGAGCATCACCTACTGAATTCCCCATTCCACGATTGTATGAATGCTCAAAATCAGACGATGGTAGGTACACAACCCACCTGCACTACATGAGATTAAGAACCATATTTATGAAGATGTATTTGAGGATTTTTTATCAATGAATACAAAAAACTCTCTTTGAAAAAATAACACCCCTGACAGCATATGACAGTCCTACATTAGCTATCTCCACGACATGCGTTGAGTAATTATTTTCATGATTCCTCAACTAAAAAAACTCATACATGATTACTCTCTTTTGGTACATAATAATTGATCCAATCATGATAATGGAAGCATCACATAATATATTATCGGTTCTTCTTGGATTTGAAAGGATCGGTATTGGAACTAAATTCAATATGTCCTTCAAATCGTGAAAGTTTACATCATATGATTTTCACCAAATTAATTTAGCATCCTTCTTTTTCAATCCTATTAGTATAACTATAAGGGGAGAGACACCCTACATTAAGCATCTATAATATACAACTATACCTACAGAAAAATAACTATCATTGATGTTCTCAGGATTATTTTAATAATATATAGATCTAACTTTATCTGGGTCTATTGAATGTCATGTCATCAACCTGACATAACCCAAGAAGTGTGAATTATTGATCCAAAAGTGAAATTTAATAATCTTATTGTAGATATAATTATCTCTCAGTGTATTCATCGTGATCTCATGTTGAGATTCACGTTCGTGTCTGTAGTGAAAATACACAAATATATCATTAATAAATATTATAAAAAATGAATCTTGATACAAATAGAAAACTAGATTCATAATATCAATGAAAACTACAGGTCTATTCATGAGTCCAAATGGTAGGACCAGTTACTCATAGAGACCATACAATTTCTAGAAAGGTGTGTGAGGTATATATGAATCTCTGACATGAACTTCATGATAGTCGGACCTCATATCTATCTTTGAGAAAACATTCTCTCCTCATATCTAATCAAAGAGTTAATTTAATATAGGTAGTGAATACAAATTCTTGATCATGAGATGATTCAAATGATGATAATTTGTATAGATCCTGATGGTATTGTATACCTTTTTGGTGAAAAGGATCGGTGATCCCCAAGGAGAAATCATAGGGTTTATAAAGCATCTAGCCTCCAAATCCAAAGAATGCCTCTTCAGATCAAGAAACTCCTTTTATGTCATCCTATTATCAGGAATGGTCATTGGTTATACTATTTTTACTAGCTCAGTAGTGAATTCTACCTCATGCACAAGAGTTAGATTAGATAAGTATTCATTAAAGATGGACCTGAAATCCTCCACTACATGAGAAAAAATAATTGGTCGTAACCACTATATGTTAAGGAAATTACTAGTTATTTGAGTTTTCCCAGTTCCTAGACAATGTTTTTCATGTCCATCTTGTGTCTTACTAACATTTTATTATCCCTTATGCATGTTGTTAATGCTCTATGGTGATGTAAATGTCACCCTCTAATGATATCAGTCAATATTTGCAAATTTTGGAACAAACCATTCCATCCTAATGATTATGTCAAATCCCAAAATTTCAATGATGTAAATATTCCATATGGAAAGTTAACCACCAATATCATGTGGATAAACCTTACAACATCTAATTCTGAATGAAAAGATACCCAATAGGGTGCTTATAACCATAACTCCATTATAGTGCATCATCACATGGCTCAGAATCTCAGTGATTTCCTTAGATCTAAATTTTTGAGACACACCTATTTCAAATTATGAAGATTTTAAAGTGGAGGATAAATGAATTTTACCTCATAAAATAGATGTTTTATGACACTTCTCTTTAAACATAGTTTGAACTACATGTAAGTAGCCTCTACCATGAACCTGATTGACTACCTGATGGCCCTAAGAAATTTCTCTCTTATGGTGATTAGAATCATATGTCTGAATACCTCTACCTCAATTTCCACCTCGGCCTAATATTATGGTGGTATTACAGCTTCCTTTATAATGTGATTATTCTATCCCTGCTTGTTATCGATGGGTGTGAGAGGATCCATGGTCTCTTGGAACATAAAAAAAGTCATGCAGAGACACTAAATATGTACCATCTTACCATACCATCTTCACTCTACTAGATCACACAGGCACTGTGGTTTTTTAGGGATTATATTCCCACACTAATGAAAAATCATGAAGCTATCAATCGAAGGAAATTTGTGCTTGATACCACCACAATATGTCTCAAAAAATATCCTCTATCCAGAATAATAACCACTAATATATTTAGGTGATAAACCGCCCTTACATGAACCGCTAGCTTACCTTAGATTACTCTCTATGATAAGGTATTTTTTTATTTCATCAATAGAGGTTAACCAGAACACATTTACATATGATCAGATGGTGTATACTAGCGCATACTTTAATCTTGTAGAGGTAAAAATATTTTCATCCACTAATGTTGTAGTGAAACGTTGTAGCTTAGTGAGATGTGAATAATACTCCATGAAAGACATTCTCCCCTACTTCAGGTTCACGAATTCTACAGCATTCTCTTCCCTTATAGTATAGGGAAACAAATAGTCATAGTATATCATTTGGACATCTACCAAGAACATATCTCTATGTCAGTCAACCTGGGTGATCACATCCTACGACTATTTGGTTGAATCACATAACATATAGGCTTCTAGTTTGAACCTGTACTCTATAGTTATATCAAGATGCTCAAATATGGATCAAATTTACAAAATCCATGAATCTACAACATGAGTTCCTCCATACCCAAAAATGGTGGTAGGATGCTCCTGCTGAAATTCAAAATTCAACTCTTCTTTACTTGGGGTAGTTCGAACAACACCATGAATAGTCTATAACATATGCAAGAATACCTTTCAGAACTAGGTGTCAGTTCCCATACTTGGTATAAGAAGAGGTTCAATTGGTCACACTAGAGTATGAATCATTATTGGCCTAAGACCTGCCACGTCAAAGGCATGGTTGTCCCTGCCTTCATGGAATGCGACCGCTGGATGTTGTGGTTGTGTGACACTAAATTTCCGAACACATGGCTTAGAAGATATTTAAGAAATTGAGATAATTTCATATAGAAACTAGTATCAGAATAAATCATTCATATATAAACAATAATTCCACTCTTCATACTGAACACGATAGGTATAGATGGTAGTGGAGACTACAACAGGCCATCAGAACATTAGATATAACCCACCACCAACTACTGTGGCCAGGTTAGGGTCTAATTCTCTCTATCAGATATATATATATATATAATGGATTTATTCAATTTTAATGATTTATTATGTTTTTAAAATAGTTATTAAAAAATATTTAAATAATTTTAAGTGGTTGAATGAGATGGTAAACCACTTTTAATTCTTAAGGGCCCATACTCTTGATGAACCAAAACATGATATCCATTGAACCCATACCATAACACGTTTTCTCCCATGAAACGAATTCCCCATGGCTCAACATTCCATAATTAGAATCTTAAGGTGTCTACACTAACCTATTTAGGAAAAACACAGTTTTGTTAAGTCATGACTGTTATGCATAAATTATGTTTTCCAATCCCTTCAAGATGTTTCAGCATAATTCAATACATATTTGAGGCACTATAAATATGCAATAGGAAAGTAATAGAAAATATTAGACATGACATGTAAAAATGAAGGGAATATTAATCCTAATGTGCCTAATAAAGATTCATGTTCTAATCCAAATCCCTCATTTCATCAATCAATGGTAATGAAATATCCTTTAAATAATACGAATATCCTTATGATCATAAAAATAGTGTATCACCCAATAATAAAGTCATGTAAAATATAAATGACATAATCAATAATAACAATTTTCTATTCTTGATAATTTGGGTTTCCCCTATACATGGCATAGCTATGTCCAGGAATAAATTCAATTCCAACTGTAATTAACTCCTAATATCCTATCTAATTCAAAAATAGTAAGACTAAAGAAAAATAATATTCTAATTTGACTTCGTAATGTCCTAACCTAGGATCCACATAACCTATGTCTTGATCATATGGGTCATGATGCCTTATGTGTGCCTCCCTATATGCCTAAAATTCTTGGCTTGTAGTGAGGATGTAATTGTGGTACCGTGGGGAGACTATACCCTCTTATTAGAGTGCCATAACAGATACGGAAAAAAACATACAATATATGAATCATATGAATAAAAATGAAACTGAATAATAAACAAAACCGATATAATAGTTTTGTTCTGAATTATAAATATACAGAACATGCGAATACATATCTCAGAATCCCCAAGGTAGTGTTCAGTACATGGAAGCATATAATGGTGATAATAAATGGGGAACAAGGGGAAGACATATACAACCAAGCTATACAAACAAAAATAAGTTCCAAAACTACTCCACTAGAATATTGATCTAAATATCACTCCTATAATTGTAATATCCATCTAATAGAAATCATAAAAATGTCTAGTAGTACGACACTTTCCCTTGTATGTACCTAAATGAAAATAGTCTTCTAGGGTACCAAATGTATCCCAAGTAGCGCGTGAGATAAAAATATATATAGGAAACAAAAAATGGCATATAAATGAAATAAAATTATTTATCATAACTAAATGGTGTTATCATATACATAAAATGATGAAATAAATAAATAAAAAAATATACATGTCTCCCAGATTCTAGAAGATAACCCGCCAGATCTACCGACATTGGCTCATAGATGGGATAGAGTCTGATCAGTCACTATATATATACATGTATAGTAATATATATATATATATAGAATAGTTATATATTTGATACACCTATATGAAACCAGTGAATTTGGATTTAAGTGGTAATATACCTAGAATAATGGTGTAGGAGAGACCAAGGAGTAACTCAGACTTTAATGGCCAGTCTAATGCGTCTATTAGATCCTTCCAAAAAGTACATTTCCTACATCCCTGTAAGCCTGTGATACTTCATGCACAAAAATCGTGATTAGGAATGATCCATTATTTCATCACTCGAATAGGGAAGTGGCTTGTCAAACACAACGTCTAACCAGTGTTTTTAGCATGATTCGTCATGCTCAACACTCGATGTAAGGGAGCATGATACCATCATTCTTAGAATATCATTTACCATCATATCATAGCCTCTATAAATGATTATTTATATTTCATTATATAATTAAAAAGGAAAAAAATATTCTATATTTCATAATCCAATATCTATTATATACAAGGCAATACATTTCAAAATGATCATTTCTTAGAACATGTAATAGGTCACAACATTTACTTTATTCAATTAATTGGATAGAAGGGAAACCACCATGAAAATGCCTTTCCATATTATCCATTTCATAGAAACCATTTTAATTCATTTATAAAAGAGGGGAAACATCATTAATAGTCTATCCTTTATAAAACTAACCAATATAAGTCATTCAATATTGAATATAAATTAACAATACTGGAATTGTCATTTAGGTATGTGACTTGGTGGAATATAAGAATTACATACTTAGGAAAACCATATATAGGTTGGAAAAAACACCTAGGAGGTTTATTGGTGTCTCATAATATTTACAAACCAAGGGAAAATCAAACATCGATCAAAGATGAACACTCGGAATGTCATTTGGTCCTTTTCAAAATCAATCATAAATTGAAATTAGACTTGGCACACCAAAGGGGTGTCCATAAATATGATACACCACCTCTAAAACACATAAAAAGATTCAATCGGTATAAATTAATTTTCCTGGATCAATTAGACCTGATAAACTAAATATAAATGGGATCCATGGAAAAATATTGGGTGAAACACAATGACACAACTATGATGTAACCAAAATAAAATGGAAAATTACTTAACAAACTATCTCCAAGAAATAGATGATGCCTCACCCAATATAAGCCACATATTCAGAGAAGGTTAGGAGATATATGATGAATGTAACAATTACCAAAAAATCAAGCAAACAAGATTGCACCAAGACAATGTGATGAATCCAATGGAAAACATAGAGATGAGATGAGACCCTATATGAGCTTACTGAGATGGAATAAATTTTTCTAAAAGATTTAGTATCTAACACAGAACGGAATAGTTGTATCAAATCATATATTGGAGGAGTGTTTAAAGTAAAATGGAGAGGAGAACATATTTCATCTGTTAGAGGAAGAAGAGGAGAAACATAAATGATATATCTTTAAGTGAGGGAAAAATGTTCATTTCACCAAAAAATAGAACGATGAATAGTTTGTCAAAAAAATGAACAAAAAATCCTCAAGACATATTTTTAATATATACCATACATGGTTAAGCTGTATAGTTTCCCAAACCATGTGAAAATCATGGGAAAAACCATTTTCCAATAAATTGCAGTTATCGCATGGTCGTTTGCCATAGGTCACATGGTTTCAGAAAAACCATGTGTCCTATAGGTGCTTGAGGTTTGTAGATTCATGGTTTTAGAGAATACATTGTTAGATAGGCTGTATGATTTTCCCAAACCATGAAGTCTAGTATTTTTCCCATTTTCAAGAAATATATGTTCTAAACATGAACCAAATGCTCCTAAAACCATCTTTTATCTATAGTGCACATTTATTATGATTAAACAATGGGTTAAAATTGAAAAAATGATCAGTGCGTAAGTGAAATAATGGTTCATTACATAATAACACCTATATATATTTTTCTCATTATCCACTAATATGTAAAAGAGTAATATTTCATTTTAATCCAATAAGGAAAAATATATACCGTATAACACTAAAACTATAGCATACACTTTTTTATCTTTATTTTACTTTATTAAGGTCCCTTTCTCCACTTTTATCTTTTTAACCCACTTATAAATCATATTTTATCATTGTTTTTATAGTATTATATATAGAATATTCTACTAACCAATTTTCTAAATGATATATAATTTTTTATAAGAAAATTTTAGTTTTAATCCATATGTGTTTCATGTTCCAATATATGGTATTCTATAAATTAATCACTTACAGTAACAAATAGAATTTTTTATTTATATATAAAACTATATCAAAAAAATTAGTACAATCAAAAAAATTATTAATACCATTTTTTTATAATAAAAAAAAGAAAAAACATGTTATTAATTTTAAAAAATAATTGGATCATGGTCTACAAAAAATATCCCACCTACAGACATATGTCTAAAAACAAATTAAAATATATGCAATAAAATTTTAATTTTGTAAAAGATATATAGGGAAACATAATATAGAACTAGTAAGGTTATTAATAAAGAAAATAAGAGGTATTTATGAAATTTTTTTTGTAAATATGAAAATAAAAATAATAACATTACCATTAGAAAAGTAATTTGATAATTAGAACAATAATTTGATTGTTAGAAAATTAAATTGAATATTAGAATAGTCAAATGACCAATAAGTAATATTCCCATTGAAAAATTGTGAATATTATTATTATGATTATATAAATTAAATATTAATTTTAGTTAACAAAAATAAGTTAAATGTTCATATTTATAATACGATATGTTTTAACTTATTTAGTAAAAACATTAATTTTAATATTAATGTTAAAATATTAAAATTACCAATGTATAAATAATATTTTTAAAGGATAATTTTCATTATTTTAGGCACAAATAAAATTGATCCAAGTGTTATTTTTATTTTAAAAAAAAAACATAAATTTTATGTGAGTAGAAAAAATATATCTTTTCAAAAATATTCTCTTTTATGAAATAATATTCATGTAACAACAAATTAATAAATTATATGATGTTTTTATTAAAAAAAGTATTTTTTTTATAATATAAATAATATATAAATTTTTATAGCTAAAATGTAAATTCTAGAGTTTTAAGAAGTAACTTATTCATTAAAATCTAAGTTTGATTATTTTCATTCATTATTTTATAGAATATATTAAAAGAATAATTTTTGGCTGTAGATCAATTAAAAATTAATAAATATAAATACCCTTAATTAAATATTATTTATAGTAAAAATTAATACCTCTATTTCGAGTATTTGTCTTGAAATAATATTATATTCAATATTACAACTCGTAGTACGCCTTCCCATCAATTAGAAATATCACCTCACCGACATGAAGAATCAATTTAAAAATTCATCATAATTCCTATAATAAACAGACTTCTCCCCCTTAATCCCCCTATAAGTTATGTATACATTCTAGTCTCATCCCACTCTAATCCATCTAGGACATACTCCCTCAGTGATGGTGTAACTGTTAAATATGATACAACTCTCCCAATCAATTTATTATGATTTCTCATTCTACTCTCTCATTCACATTTTATTTACAACCATTATAAAACTAATTACATTATATTTTTAAAATATTATAGCATTATATAAATATGGTATAATTATTCCCTTCTATTTTTTTGAAACATCTATTTGATTATAAGTTATATTTCTGAATATGGAATAGTTAATTTTTTATTTTTCACATTATACCAAAATAATTTAATTAATATACATATTTGTTTTGTGTTATTATCAAACTCAATAATATTATTTCTCAAATTCAATATTTTTATTTAAAAATTAATACTATATTATGAGTACCACGAGAATCATCAAATTGTTTTTTTGAAAACATAAAAAACATTGAAAATCCACCCATATTTAAAACAAATTACAGTTCTGTATAAAATAGTTTTAAAAAATATCAACCAGATATATAATCTTTCTAGAAAATCCCCACTAACCCTATTTAAATTCACACAAATATAAAAATTAACATTTATTGGGATTTTAATCATCAAATTGTAATGTACCATGTGTTTTGGATAGGATAAATTTTTTCAATGGAAAATGAATTTTTTGTTTGGTTGAGGGACATAATTTTAATTTATGAATCAGAACATATTTCTAATATTTTAATCACTCAAAATTATTTTTTAGACTTTTTAATGTCTTATTATATGTCTCAGGGGTTTCTTTGTGTTTTGGGAGTGATCTACCCTAGAAAATCACTTCAAGAATAAATTACAGAGAAGCATTATTTGGATGAAACTGTGTGGAATTATAAAAGAAACAAAACATCATATTCAATGAGGCTGAGGATGTTTCATGTTTTGGATTAATAGTCACACCATTACACATATCCATGTAGATTTTTTTCTTCCTAATAGAGGAGAAATATATATATATATATCATAATCAATAATTTCATTAATAACACATGGGGAATTAATAATGGCTCTATTATCAAGATAATGTCATAGACAACTAATTTAAGTCATGATAATTACATCATTTTTGGAACTTAAAAATGGAATATGGGGTTCGTATGTTAAAATACCCAAATAAAATAAATAATTATCACAACTAGGTGAGTAACCTATTAATGAAATAGGTTTATGTTTTCAAAAAAGAATATAGAAGATACTTTTTTATTTAAAGAGAGACATTTGACAAGTAAATTCTGAATCAAGATGGTCAAAAAACACAGTTTTAGAAAATGATAAAATGAGAGGGGACAAGGTAATATCATTTAAAAAACATAATTTGGAAGTATTTATACTAGCGCATACTTTAATCTTGTAGAGGTAAAAATATTTTCATCCACTAATGTTGTAGTGAAACGTTGTAGCTTAGTGAGATGTGAATAATACTCCATGAAAGACATTCTCCCCTACTTCAGGTTCACGAATTCTACAGCATTCTCTTCCCTTATAGTATAGGGAAACAAATAGTCATAGTATATCATTTGGACATCTACCAAGAACATATCTCTATGTCAGTCAACCTGGGTGATCACATCCTACGACTATTTGGTTGAATCACATAACAGATAGGCTTCTAGTTTGAACCTGTACTCTATAGTTATATCAAGATGCTCAAATATGGATCAAATTTACAAAATCCATGAATCTACAACATGAGTTCCTCCATACCCAAAAATGGTGGTAGGATGCTCCTGTTGAAATTCAAAATTCAACTCTTCTTTAATTGGGGTAGTTCGAACAACACCATGAATAGTCTATAACATATGCAAGAATACCTTTCAGAACTAGGTGTCAGTTCCCATACTTGGTATAAGAAGAGGTTCAATTGGTCACACTAGAGTATGAATCATTATTGGCCTAAGTCCTGCCACGTCAAGGGCATGGTTGTCCCTGCCTTCATGGCATGCGACCGCTGGATGTTGTGGTTGTGTGACACTAAATTTCCGAACACATGGCTTAGAAGATATTTAAGAAATTGAGATAATTTCATATAGAAACTAGTATCAGAATAAATCATTCATATATAAACAATAATTCCACTCTTCATACTGAACACGATAGGTATAGATGGTAGTGGAGACTACAACAGGCCATCAGAACATTAGATATAACCCACCACCAACTACTGTGGCCAGGTTAGGGTCTAATTATCTCTATCAGATATATATATATATATAATGGATTTATTCAATTTTAATGATTTATTATGTTTTTAAAATAGTTATTAAAAAATATTTAAATAATTTTAAGTGGTTGAATGAGATGGTAAACCACTTTTAATTCTTAAGGGCCCATACTCTTGATGAACCAAAACATGATATCCATTGAACCCATACCATAACACGTTTTCTCCCATGAAACGAATGCCCCATGGCTCAACATTCCATAATTAGAATCTTAAGGTGTCTACACTAACCTATTTAGGAAAAACACGGTTTTGTTAAGTCATGACTGTTATGCATAAATTATGTTTTCCAATCCCTTCAAGATGTTTCAGCATAATTCAATACATATTTGAGGCACTATAAATATGCAATAGGAAAGTAATAGAAAATATTAGACATGACATGTAAAAATGAAGGGAATATTAATCCTAATGTGCCTAATAAAGATTCATGTTCTAATCCAAATCCCTCATTTCATCAATCAATGGTAATGAAATATCCTTTAAATAATACCAATATCCTTATGATCATAAAAATAGTGTATCACCCAATAATGAAGTCATGTAAAATATAAATGACATAATCAATAATAACAATTTTCTATTCTTGATAATTTGGGTTTCCCCTATACATGGCATAGCTATGTCCAGGAATAAATTCAATTCCAACTGTAATTAACTCCTAATATCCTATCTAATTCAAAAATAGTAAGACAAAAGAAAAATAATATTCTAATTTGACTTCGTAATGTCCTAACCTAGGATCCACATAACCTATGTCTTGATCATATGGGTCATGATGCCTTATGTGTGCCTCCCTATATGCCTAAAATTCTTGGCTTGTAGTGAGGATGTAATTGTGGTACCGTGGGGAGACTATACCCTCTTATTAGAGTGCCATAACAGATACGAAAAAAACATACAATATATGAATCATATGAATAAAAATGAAACTGAATAATAAACAAAACCGATATAATAGTTTTGTTCTGAATTATAAATATACACAACATGCGAATACATATCTCAGAATCCCCAAGGTAGTGTTCAGTACATGGAAGCATATAATGGTGATAATAAATGGGGAACAAGGGGAAGACATATACAACCAAGCTATACAAACAAAAATAAGTTCCAAAACTACTCCACTAGAATATTGATCTAAATATCACTCCTATAATTGTAATATCCATCTAATAGAAATCATAAAAATGTCTAGTAGTACGACACTTTCCCTTGTATGTACCTAAATGAAAATAGTCTTCTAGGGTACCAAATGTATCCCAAGTAGCGCGTGAGATAAAAATATATATAGGAAACAAAAAATGACATATAAATGAAATAAAATTATTTATCATAACTAAATGGTGTTATCATATACATAAAATGAAGAAATAAATAAAAAAATAAATATACATGTCTCCCAGATTCTAGAAGATAACCCGCCAGATCTACCGACATTGGCTCATAGATGGGATGGAGTCTGATC
This sequence comes from Viscum album, assembly GCA_963277665.1. Classification (NCBI taxonomy): domain Eukaryota; kingdom Viridiplantae; phylum Streptophyta; class Magnoliopsida; order Santalales; family Viscaceae; genus Viscum; species Viscum album. Next base: position 1,824,822,522 of record OY728137.1, on the reverse strand, counting down.
AGTCACTATATATATACATGTATAGTAATATATATATATATATATATAGAATAGTTATATATTTGATACACCTATATGAAACCAGTGAATTTGGATTTAAGTGGTAATATACCTAGAATAATGGTGTAGGAGAGACCAAGGAGTAACTCAGACTTTAATGGCCAGTCTAATGCGTCTATTAGATCCTTCCAAAAAGTACATTTCCTACATCGCTGTAAGACTGTGATACTTCATGCACAAAAATCGTGATTAGGAATGATCCATTATTTCATCACTCGAATAGGGAAGTGGCTTGTCAAACACAACGTCTAACCAGTGTTTTTAGCATGATTCGTCATGCTCAACACTCGATGTAAGGGAGGATGATACCATCATTCTTAGAATATAATTTACCATCATATCATAGCCTCTATAAATGATTATTTATATTTCATTATATAATTAAAAAGGAAAAAAAATCTTCTATATTTCATAATCCAATATCTATTATATACAAGGCAATACATTTCAAAATGATCATTTCTTAGAACATGTAATAGGTCACAACATTTACTTTATTCAATTCATTGGATAGAAGGGAAACCACCATGAAAATGCCTTTCCATATTATCCATTTCATAGAAACCATTTTAATTCATTTATAAAAGAGGGGAAACATCATTAATAGTCTATCCTTTATAAAACTAACCAATATAAGTCATTCAATATTGAATATAAATTAACAATACTGGAATTGTCATTTAGGTATGTGACTTGGTGGAATATAAGAATTACATACTTAGGAAAACCGTATATAGGTTGGAAAAAACACCTAGGATGTTTATTGGTGTCTCATAATATTTACAAACCAAGGTAAAATCAAACATCGATCAAAGATGAACACTCGGAATGTCATTTGGTCCTTTTCAAAATCAATCATAAATTGAAATTAGACTTGGCACACCAAAGGGGTGTCCATAAATATGATACACCACCTCTAAAACACATAAAAAGATTCAATCGGTATAAATTAATTTTCCTGGATCAATTAGACCTGATAAACTAAATATAAATGGGATCCATGGAAAAATATTGGGTGAAACACAATGACAAAACTATGATGTAACCAAAATAAAATGGAAAATTACTTAACAAACTATCTCCAAGAAATAGATGATGCCTCACCCAATATAAGCCACATATTCAGAGAAGGTTAGGAGATATATGATGAATGTAACAATTACCAAAAAATCAAGCAAACAAGATTGCACCAAGACAATGTGATGAATCCAATGGAAAACATAGAGATGAGATGAGACCCTATATGAGCTTACTGAGATGGAATAAATTTTTCTAAAAGATTTAGTATCTAACACAGAACGGAATAGTTGTATCAAATCATATATTGGAGGAGTGTTTAAAGTAAAATGGAGAGGAGAACATATTTCATCTGTTAGAGGAAGAAGAGGAGAAACATAAATGATATATCTTTAAGTGAGGGAAAAATGTTCGTTTCACCAAAAAATATAACGATGAATAGTTTTTCAAAAAAATGAACAAAAAATCCTCAAGACATATTTTTAATATATACCATACATGGTTAAGCTGTATAGTTTCCCAAACCATGTGAAAATCATGGGAAAAACCATTTTCCAATAAATTGCAGTTATCGCATGGTCGTTTGCCATAGGTCACATGGTTTCAGAAAAACCATGTGTCCTATAGGTGCTTGAGGTTTGTAGATTCATGGTTTTAGAGAATACATTGTTAGATAGGCTATATTATTTTCCCAAACCATGAAGTCTAGTATTTTTCCCATTTTCAAGAAATATATGTTCTAAACATGAACCAAATGCTCCTAAAACCATCTTTTATCTATAGTGCACATTTATTATGATTAAACAATGGGTTAAAATTGAAAAAATGATCAGTGCGTAAGTGAAATAATGGTTCATTACATAATAACACCTATATATATTTTTCTCATTATCCACTAATATGTAAAATAGTAATATTTCATTTTAATCCAATAAGGAAAAATATATACCGTATAACACTAAAACTATAGCATACACTTTTTTATCTTTATTTTACTTTATTAAGGTCCCTTTCTCCACTTTTATCTTTTTAACCCACTTATAAATCATATTTTATCATTGTTTTTATAGTATTATATATAGAATATTCTACTAACCAATTTTCTAAATGATATATAATTTTTTATAAGAAAATTTTAGTTTTAATCCATATGTGTTTCATGTTCCAATATATGGTATTCTATAAATTAATCACTTACACTAACAAATAGAATTTTTTATTTATATATAAAACTATATCAAAAAAATTAGTACAATCAAAAAAATTATTAATACCATTTTTTTATAATAAAAAAATGAAAAAACATGTTATTAATTTTAACAAATAATTGGATCATGGTCTACAAAAAATATCCCACCTACAGACATATGTCTAAAAACAAATTAAAATAAATGCAATAAAATTTTAATTTTGTAAAAGATATATAGGGAAACATAATATAGAACTAGTAAGGTTATTAATAAAGAAAATAAGAGGTATTTATGAAAATTGTTTTGTAAATATGAAAATAAAAATAATAACATTACCATTAGAAAAGTAATTTGATAATTAGAACAATAATTTGATTGTTAGAAAATTAAATTGAATATTAGAATAGTCAAATGACCAATAAGTAATATTCCCATTGAAAAATTGTGAATATTATTATTATGATTATATAAATTAAATATTAGTTTTAGTTAACAAAAATAAGTTAAATGTTCATATTTATAATACGATATGTTTTAACTTATTTAGTAAAAACATTAATTTTAATATTAATGTTAAAATATTAAAATTACCAATGTATAAATAATATTTTTAAAGGATAATTTTCATTATTTTAGGCACAAATAAAATTGATCCAAGTGTTATTTTTATTTTTTAAAAAAAACATAAATTTTATGTGAGTAGAAAAAATATATCTTTTAAAAAATAGTCTCTTTTATGAAATAATATTCATGTAACAACAAATTAATAAATTATATGATGTTTTTATTAAAAAAAGTATTTTTTTTATAATATAAATAATATAAAAATTTTCATAGCTAAAATGTAAATTCTAGAGTTTTAAGAAGTAACTTATTCATTAAAATCTAAGTTTGATTATTTTCATTCATTATTTTATAGAATATATTAAAAGAATAATTTTCGGCTGTAGATCAATTAAAAATTAATAAATATAAATACTCTTAATTAAATATTATTTATAGTAAAAATTAATACCTCTATTTCGAGTATTTGTCTTGAAATAATATTATATTCAATATTACAACTCGTAGTACGCCTTCCCATCAATTAGAAATATCACCTCACCGACATGAAGAATCAATTTAAAAATTCATCATAATTCCTATAATAAACAGACTTCTCCCCCTTAATCCCCCTATAAGTTATGTATACATTCTAGTCTCATCCCACTCTAATCCATCTAGGACATACTCCCTCAGTGATGGTGTAACTGTTAAATATGATACAACTCTCCCAATCAATTTATTATGATTTCTCATTCTACTCTCTCATTCACATTTTATTTACAACCATTATAAAACTAATTACATTATATTTTTAAATTATTATAGTATTATATAAATATGGTATAATTATTCTCTTCTATTTTTTTGAAACATCTATTTGATTATAAGTTATATTTCCGAATATGGAATAGTTAATTTTTTATTTTTCACATTATACCAAAATAATTTAATTAATATACATATTTGTTTTGTGTTATTATCAAACTCAATAATATTATTTCTCAAATTCAATATTTTTATTTAATAATTAATACTATATTATGAGTACCACGAGAATCATCAAATTGTTTTTTTGAAAACATAAAAAACATTGAAAATCCACCCATATTTAAAACAAATTACAGTTCTGTATAAAATAGTTTTAAAAAATATCAACCAGATATATAATCTTTCTAGAAAATCCCCACTAACCCTATTTAAATTCACAAAAATATAAAAATTAACATTTATTGGGATTTTAATCATCAAATTGTAATGTCCCATGTGTTTTGGATAGGATCAATTTTTTCAATGGAAAATGAATTTTTTGTTTGGTTGAGGGACATAATTTTAATTTATGAATCAGAACATATTTCTAATATTTTAATCACTCAAAATTATTTTTTAGACTTTTTAATGTCCTATTATATGTCTCAGGGGTTTCTTTGTGTTTTGGGAGTGATCTACCCTAGAAAATCACTTCAAGAATAAATTACAGAGAAGCATTATTTGGATGAAACTGTGTGGAATTCTAAAAGAAACAAAACAACATATTCAATGAGGCTGAGGATGTTTCATGTTTTGGATTAATAGTCACACCATTACACATATCCATGTAGATTTTTTTCTTCCTAATAGAGGAGAAATATATATATATATATATATCATAATCAATAATTTCATTAATAACACATGGGGAATTAATAATGGCTCTATTATCAAGATAATGTCATAGACAACTAATTTAAGTCATGATAATTACATCATTTTTGGAACTTAAAAATGGAATATGGGGTTCGTATGTTAAAATACCCAAATAAAATAAATAATTATCACAACTAGGTGAGTAACCTATTAATGAAATAAGTTTATGTTTTAAAAAAAGAAGATAGAAGATACTTTTTTATTTAAAGAGAGACATTTGACAAGTAAATTCCGAATCAAGATGGTCAAAAAACACAGTTTTAGAAAATGATAAAATGAGAGGGGACAAGGTAATATCATTTAAAAAACATAATTTGGAAGTATTTATATGATAAAATGAGAGGGGACAAGGTTATTTTCATCCAATGTAACTAAACATCATTTTTATTACTTATTTTGGCAAGGAAAATAATTTTTCCACAAATTAATGATTATAATATAAAAGTTTCAATTTTAGACTTTAGAATGTCTCATATAGGTTTGGTAATTTATTAAAATATATAAAAATAGTTGATAGTAATAAAATAACATATTTTATCTCATGGAATTTAATTAATTAATTATGAAATAATTATAACATAATTATGATATCATTAAACATACTGAAACCCAAAAATATTTTTTTATATTCTTATAAAACTATTATATTTTGGAAAATTATCATAAATTATCCTTAACCTATTTTCAATCCGATGATTAAAAAAATGATGTTTAATTTATCATAATAATTATATCATTGTGATAAATTTAAATTTTATATATAAATATATCCTTATTTATTAATAGATATAGCGTGTAGTAAGGCATAGTCAAATTTATCACACTTAAACATTTCATAGGAAATAAAAAAATTATTTTATCATTAATATTTAAATGAGAGAATTTTTTCATACTGTTTAAATAAAATAAATATTTTTCATAATAACTTAGTAAATTATAAAAATTAATATTTTTCTTAAAATTAAAAGTTGTGTCTAATAAATCAATTTATCAAATTCATCCCAATTAAATATATATTTTATAAAGATAAAATAATATTAAAATGGAATTGATGGAATGAAAATTTAATTTATACAAAGGAATTACTAATTATGTAACTAATTCATAGACTTGTAACCCCTTATAACATGCATATATGACTTAAGGTTATGGTCTGTGATGGTAATAGTTTCATGGGGTGGCTCATCTAATATTGACCAAGTTGTAATTTTCAAAAAATTAAACATCTCATGTTTTCCATTTGGTTCATGATTCATCTATTGAAGATAGAATTGGTATTGGTCAAGGGTAAACCTTGGATATCCTACCACCCTCCCAAGTTCTATCAAATGGGATTCATACGGATTTACTCTACTGGTTGAGGCCATAACTTCTCCTTTCACTTTAAATTATCCATTTTCATTACTACTTATAAACTCTAATTAAAAAATTAGAATTATCACCATAATGGACTTGTTCTCAATGGTCAAATTTCAATAAAATTGTATTGATTAATGTTTTTATTTAACCAGTGGTCTTTTAAAGGTCAAATTTCAGTAGTCACATTTTCATTTATACTCTACAAATACCACATTTTTATTTTATTCAATATTCACTACAATTCAGTCCAAGGACATATATTTTTATTTTATAAGTTTTTTATTGTTTTACTATTATTTTTTTAATTTATGTAGTGTTGTTCATTGGTTCAAGGATTCTAACATCTTGGAGTGATATATTTTTCCCATTTTTCCTTTTCTATTTTATATATTTTTTTCATTTATAATGATTGGAATATTAATTGGTATTATATCTGACTAATTTTTTGATAATTATTTAGGTGTTATGGTTTTGTTTTTTATAATATAATATTACACAAATTTACTTAGGAAACAAATATCATTTAAAAAATAGTTCATTACAATTGTCCTCCCTATAGAAATTTCATCTTGGAATTTTAACTACCATTCTAGGTTGCAAAAAGGTGAGGTTGTTTATACAATATTGCTTCCTATGGTTATCATGAAACCTCTTAAAGCTTATGTATTACCCATAAAAAATTGAAAAGGTGGGTATTAATGTTTTATAGAACCTTTTCTCAATGGTCCACTATCTCCACTAGATTCTCCTTGTCATAGAGGTAATATTCGAGTTATACCAACTACAGATTCCGTAAATGTGATGTATCATGTATATACATCTTCAATAGAGATACATGGAACATGTCATGAACATGGGATAGAGTTGGTGGATGTGATATCCAATAGGACACTACTCAAATGAGATACAAGATTTCATCAGGTAATTCGACCTACGGATAAGCTTACATTTCTTCCCAAACAACATGACTCTCTTCCTTAGTGATATTTTAAGGAGAACATTGTCATAATAATCAAACTCTATTTCCATTAAATGATTCTTAGCATTGCTCTTTTATCAAATCTAAGAAACGTTTATATGTTTTTTTGGAAAGATCCTTTTCTATCATCACTTGAAAAAGATTAGTCTCAATTAGCTCTCTCTCTTACCAATATCATCCCAACAAGTTATATATCTATATGATTTCCCATATAGAGCTAGATTTTGTTCTATTTTAATACTCAAGTGGAAGTTATTACTATATGAGAACTCAACTAGTGGGACTTCTCGTTGATAAAGAATGATTTATTGATATATTCTTTATTTATCTCCAAATTTAATGGGATACATCCCCTGTACAAAATTTCCATACTCCTTTTTGATTAATATTGAAGTTTGGATAACTCCCATTCTTAAAATCCTCTACGAAATTTTGTAATAAATGATCTTACCTTGGATATTTCTTTATCTTCACTAGTATTGACTTTTTTGAAATCATTTAGGACATGATTAATGATGTATCTTTCCCCATGATTACCATGTACAACCTTAAAAGGTCATTGATTAATGGGTCTCCTTGAATCATCATCACATCTAGAACAACATAGTCTTTCCTAAATAATTCATCAATAATGTTGTTTTCTCTTATAGGGTGTTAATGAATTAAATAGTCATGGTATTTAATAAGTTACAACCATCTCCTTTGTCCTGGGATCAATTCATTCTATGTGAATATATACTTAAAACATTAGTGGTCTATGTATATATCACATTTTTTCCTATAAAGATAGTGTCTTGATATTTTTTTTTCAAATATATATGTATATAGATCCACATCATGCATGGTGTAATTATACTCATGAGGCTTCGATTGTTGAGATACATATAAAATCACCTTATCATTTTTCATGAGGACACACTCAATCCGTTTTAGAGATGCACTGATATAAATCAATAATCAATCCCTAATAGAGGGTAGAGTTAACAAATGTATGGTAACCATCATATTATTCAATAATTGAATACATTATTCACATGTGTATGTATAGATGAACATAGACCCTTTTTGAGTTAAAATTTTTAGTTGATTAGAAAGTCGTGATTTTTTCCCGAAACCATCTAAAATTTCTTGTTAAACAAAGAAAACTATGAATCATAATATTTTACAATAATTATAGTCTGCTATAGCCTTTCTCTTGGAATAGTTAAATGAGATTCTCTTATTGGTTACAATGTTCCCCAAGAAAGCAAGATATTATAACTAAAATTCACAATTTCTCAATTTTAAAAATACACTTTCCTTCCTCATAGTTTTCAACAAAACCCTTGTTGATACTCATGCTCCTCATAACATTTGGAATATATCATAATATAATCAATAAAAAATACCAAAAAATTATCACGGTAGTCCATAATGACTATATTCATAAAATCCATAAATATAATAGGGTCATTAGTAATGATGAAGGGCATAACAAGAACCACAAAACTACTATATCTTGATTAGAATGTGTTTTTTAAAATATCTTCTTTATTCTCCCTCAACTGATGATAATCAGATCAAAGATCAATCCTAGAGAGGAATTGATCCCCATGAAGATGGTAAAATTTAACATGAATCATTTGGAAAGGGTACTTGATCTTCATTGTGATCCCATATTATTCTCTATAATCAACACATATCCTCATTGATCCATCCTTCTTCTTCACAAGTATAAAAAGTTCTCCCCATAGAGACACAATTGGCCAAAAAAACCATTATCTAAATTATCTTGAGTTTTTTAATTATTTTTTGTTAATATTTTTTGTTCAATAAGTTGTCTTTAATATTATATTGGATCGAGGTATGTTTTCAATGCAGAACTATACCTCAATTTATAGGGTAGGTAAAGGTAACTCATCATGAAATACTTCAATGTATTTAGGAATTATGGACACATTTTCTATTATTGTACTTTCATTTCCTTCTGTCACTTCATTGACATCTCCATAAACAATGATATGGGAGGTGATTTTAGACAAAGATCAGGTCAATATATCACTCCACCAAAAATAACTATTTTTTTTCTATTCAATACTACTGGTATTTCCTTGATTTTGTAGTTGATATTGGAATTACACATTGAGATCCAGTTTATCCCTAGTATAGTATCAAATTCCCCCATGGTAACAAAAAATAGATTTATGATGATATTATGATCTCTGATGTCAATACAATAGTTTCTATACAATATTGATTATTGTATAATCCCTATAAGAGTATTGAATAAAAACACTACTTCTAGATTCTTGAGAATTTATTTATATTTTTAGAAAACATGGAGGAAATATATGAATTTTTAGAAATAAAATCAAACAATGTACTTACTAGCTTTGAGTTAACAATGAGAGTACCTGTCAGCCCAACATTTGGATTCTCTTCTTTGACTGTCATGATAGAAATTTCCTAACCATTATTCCTTGGACTATTCTATGGTTGGTGATGACTTTCTTCCATTTTCTTCGAATATTGATTGTAATTAGAAATGTTTCCAAGTTTACCACACATGATGCAACAAACTTTATGCTGGGCCTGCTCCGTCTTCACTTTTCCATTAGTGTTGAGAAGTTGAGGCTTCACCTTACTAAGAATTTTCCATGATATCTTTCAATATTTTCCAAAAGCATAACATTTTACACTTCTAAGAAATAAGTTCACTAAATGATTATTCCCACATTTTTTTCATTTGGTAATTTTCATAAGCTTTCATCCCCTTCCATGATCAAATATCCACCCCAAGTTTGGATCCAAATCTCTTTTATTTTCATTTTACTTATGTGACAACTAAATTTCAACAATGACTAAATAGACATTTATAACACTTGTTATTATATCCTTATATATTTTATATTTTATATTTTCAATATTCCTTAATATGTGAGGTCTCAATCCACTATAGAATCTATAAACTTTTCCTTTATGATCCATAACAAAGCTAGAGGTGTATCAATAAATTCTTTTGATGTTCATGTTATATCATCCCATTGAGTAGTTTTCCATTTTATTCGACTCTAGGAATTCCTTAACCACTTTTTAACATCAAACATGGAAAATTTTTATTGGAAATTATTCCCCTAAAATCTTACTCATCAAGAAAAAAATCTCCCTCTTTTCATACTGTTTTTAATCAATGTCCACCCCTGATAATATCCTCCTTCTAAGTGGAATACACCCAGGGTGTTACTCTGAATAGAAGAGTACATAAAATATGTTTTCAATATATATTAACAATTTTTAATCAACAAGTGGGTCCATATATCCACTAAAAGAAGGTGATTGGTTATGCAAGAAGGATCAATGGAATGGTTTTCCCTTTAAGGTGAATCTGGATAATAACCATGATTCATGTAATTATTCAAAACATGATTTAATTGATTCATCCTCCTCAAAAAGTTTTCCATTCTAGATTCCATTGGATAAGCATCATCACATCATCTGTTTTTCTCATCATTTATATAGTTCCTCCCATTTCATTCCATTTTTCTAAAAGAATAAAACAATAGAGAAATTTTTTTTATTTTAAGAATAATTTTATTATAAATGAGTTTTATGTCTTAAATAATCAATAATAAATATGTTATTCATTAAAAATGACTACATTTTCTATATATCCTACATAATAGTTCATAATAAGCTTGTTATTAAAGAAACATATCGACTAGGAGAGTCAATCATGGAGTACAGCAACGCCCATTGTAATGTACTAGTTTCTAATTGAGTCTCCTTCAATGCAGTTTCATCAGATTTTAACCCTATATATATCTATGATAGATCCAAATCTAGTTGTTCTTATAAATTCAATTATTCATTTACTCAAAAACTACATATATAATACATCCCAAAAATTAAAGGTTGTTTTCTTATATTTAAAAATTTCTATAGGGTTTATACTATGGATTTTATTTCTAATTCACACAAGTAACTAAATTATCATTTGATACCGACAATTGAATCCTTTATTTTTATTACATAAACATTTCATTACATGGAATAAATGAAAGGATATTATAATGTTTAGTATCTTTGAAATCAAAAACAGAATTCACTAAAACCTAAAACATTCTTCTAACCCACATGAAAGGATTATGCATGGCTTCATCCTATGTAAATATATAACATATCATATCCTATGAAAATATATCAAAGTAAAGGGTTTAACATGATGCCCAGTGAGTGATTGATCAAAGGAAATAGTTTACATGTGATGATAAGGAATATCAATAAGAACATCATGAATATAATTATGGAATGAGAAAGGGAATATGAGAAATATCATAATAAAAAAGAACCTGAATCATAAAATTTAAATGTGGGTACAAAATTTAAATGATACTTTGTAGTGTCCTAAAAATTATTCCAATGGAATAAAATACACCCACAATTGTTTTGCTGAATGAAGCAATGATCCTACAAAACTAGCTATGTGAATGGACTCAAATGAATTGGTAAATTTCAGAATAAACATGAAGGAATTCAATTTTTCAAGGAATTTTATGTGGCCCACATACCATCACCAGGAATGGTACTCGAAGCAGTAGCGTCATGAAATAATAGGTATGTGGAATGATCTATAAACCACCGGCCTGCAGGGTGATGGTTAGTGAGTATGGAAAACCACGAACCGTGTCATTGACGGATTCATACTCATGAAAACAATCCGTGTATCGTGACATGAACCTATAAATTCGAGGACGAGGTGAATGGGTAGGGCATCATGAACCATTTTTGTGAACCGAATCCTCTGCAAATTCCATGGTTCAGGATATTACTTCATTGGGCCTACGCAAGTAGTGTCATGTGCTCAGTAGATACAATTTCTTCGTTTCTCTATAAATGGAGTAGAATAGAAATATGAAAAATAGATAGAGAGGTATGCATATATTGAGAAGTAAATATGATGAAAGATTGAGGTAGATTTAGATGTTTCACATCAGCTTCTGTTTTGTTTCATCGGCAATAGCTCGAACTGCAAACCACTCCCTCTATTGGTACAACCACCTGTGAATGACAAAATGAGGGAATTGAAAAATAATAATAGAACTAAGAACCTAACTGGTGAACCACAAACCTAGGGATTTTGTGGATAAAATTCTCATGAATGATGATTCCCCGGACCCCCTTTAAAATGGTGCATGTGTAGCGCACTACAACACGAATTGAAACCATTGACACCTTCTACCTCAGAATGCGGAAGGAACCCCAAGAGACGTGATGTGTCACTTACCACTATGGTTCACAGATTCTAATACCCATGTCTATGTACAAAATTGGTACATGGATGGCCCCTCTGTTGTCATACCACATAGGTATGCAGAGCCTCCCCCATCCCGCGTAAAAATCCAATATGTGGAATGAGGTGTTTTGGGTATTGTTCTTTCTGGTTCCAACCTCACGCCTCCACTACCATATAGTTCTCCATGGTCCCTCTACTAACCAGTCATCTGGAATTAGGGATAAGCCTCCTCCAATGCCACCAGACCCATATTATTAGAACATCAGGTGCATCAACATGACCCATTCAGTCTATATACACACAGTAAGAAGATTCATCAATGGTCTCCCGGCAACAGTGTGGGCTTCGGGAATGCCTGTGAGGATACATTCCCATGGTAACAAAGAACCCAACATTGGGACGCAAACATGAACCTCCTTGTTCTAGGGATTAAGGGCGATCATTTGGGTTTTCATTCAAATAGTAATAGTGTTCAATCTTAGGGGTTATGTTCGCTCCCCCCTTTTGATGAGGATGAAACTCCTCCATTTCCCAAAATATGATCTTGGGTCCTCCCACTGAGGTATGACCCCAATCTTCATCGGCAAGTCCACATGAACTTTAATGCCATATCACGTGAAAATGTTCATTGCTCTGTGCCCTCACCCATGGTCGCCCTGGCCTCTTCCACCATGGGCTCTTTCTCCCCCTCCAATAAGGGAGGAGGAATGTGCGTTGTTGAATATTTCACATACTCTTGATTCTCACACCGAGCATAACTCATCTGAGCATGGAGGTTTGTGATGATTATGACATACATGTGAATCTGAACTATGAGAACTCTGATTCCTGGTCAAACCAGGATACTTAGGACACCTTTTAGAAGGCCCGAGCTCAAAAGGGTTCCCATCAAAGAGGGTCTACCCAATCACGCCCCCTCAATGTGAAGATTTTATGCATAAGACCCAAAAAATCCACACTATGTGGGTTTTGATTCCTCCCCCGAGGATAACAATGAAGCCCTTCTTATGCGCCCTATACCAACATAATGTCACCATCCATCCCCCCCTTGATTATGATAAACTCTAGAGCCCCATATAATATCACTCAATTCAGCAATGCCTCGATAGCATCAAATATATGCAGGATTATGACATTATAGAAAACCAAGGGTAGCCAATGGACTCAAATTTCAGGAATGAACCATGGATTCATGAACATATTAACATGACTTAAATCTATAAGAGATTCCTGGAATAGGAAACAATACTCCCGTAGAAGGGTGCGGTGAGCCTAACCTCCCATTATCTTTCCCAGTGGAGTCCATAAGTGTTGTTGGCACAATCTTCATTCCAAGAGAAACTTCCTTTGGAATTTTGGTCCATAAATAATGGATACCAAGGTCATTGGGAGATCTTAGATACATGAATAAACCTATTAGAGATCATCCGAGGAAGTTATATCTGAGAAGAACTGATTGCGCAAGTGCCTGACCCCCACAAAATCGTCTGTTGGGACCAACCATTCCCATGGGTTTAATTTAACCTTATTTAAAGGATAATGACACTGAATGGGTCGAATAAAGGAATTTTAAATTCAATGAGAAACTGTCTCTATAAAAAAAGAAGTGGGATAGGTGATGAACTGCTCCATTCCATTTCCACAACCCCTGTAAACGCACTACCTAAGAGGAGGAACATAAATGGTGAACCCGACGTTAATCCTTAACCAAGGTGGGGGTTCAACCCAAATGATAAAAGAAAAAATGATACTATACATTGAAAAATTGTTCTTTCCCCGGTACATGAAAAACATACCAACACAGAGGTGGAACAAAAAATTGGGAACCCAACGTGAATCTTTAACCAAGGAGGTGGTCTCACCCCACTCAGGCCCTTCACCCTGAAGGAAAGGAAAAGGGGAAGGGAGTCAAGATGAATCGAAAAATATACATTGGATTCAAAGAAATATACTTTGATGAGTTTTTTGTTCTTTATGTCATATATGTATACCGCAGGTTCCATCAGAGTATCCTTCAATCAAAATTACATCCCCATGATCAATGCAGACGCACACATCAGCAGTCCCATAAGTGGAAAGGGCCCTAACGAAGAGAAAGACCCCCTTTCCTACCCAACATATTCAATGCTAGGTATCAAACATGGTGATATGGTAATACCACCAAAATAGTACTCTCACAATGCTGGAGGCTGTGAGACAAGCGCTCCAGTTTGCAAAGGTCCACCAGCCACCTCTTCTGTTACTACCAGAACATGACCACAAGTCATCCCATGTGGTTGTCTCAAATCATTTTAGGAGCTTGTACATGGGAGATGACAATGAGTACCTCCCTTATCTCAGGGATGTAGATTAATTCAATACTGTTGACTTTAACTAAATAGCATAGGGGTCCTGCCCACGCTCTCCTGCTAGAGAATGTCTCTAACAACACCAGGTGACTAGGCCACCTCCCACCAAGGAGGACCATATATTGAGGGCACATAAAACATTCCCGGAGACCTGAGCCCCTCGTTATTCCTACCAAGGGAGGAAAATATATAATCAGGAACACACCATCACCCTAGTTCTTGAGGAGTAGCTCCATTTTACTAATGCAGTGGAATTCAATGGGTAGACGTATGACTCTTTCACCTCTTCTAAAACCCACCATAGGAATAGGGTGTCACAATACGAGCACATGAACATCCTTGATAGTGATCACCGACCCCATCTTGTAGACATAGTAGAAAACTACATGCAGATGCAAATATCTGCGACGCACAAAAAACATGTCAACCAAAGGGGACAACACTCCGCTATACATAGGCACAAACACCTGCTAATGCATTTCAAGCCTAAAATCATAATATGGTAGAAACAAGATATATGTAGGAAAAAACCTATTGATGCATACCAATCCATCCATCTAAAAGGGATAAAACTAAATAAAAGAAGATTCAAATTCATATGGATTCATACAAAGCCTTATAGACAAAAATAGTGGAAAGTGATCATATGAAAATCCCCCGATTGTGAGTATGAATAACATCAGTAAAATACGCTGGCAACAAGATAAGGAAACTAGAGACATACTCATTCCTCTGTCTTGGTACAAGAGAACTGCCTGTACCTACTGGAAAATCATGGAGGACCAGAGCAGGAACCAACTTCTCCACTGACCTCATAATGATCCTTCATACCTGTTCCACCCAATGATGTATCCTACAACATCCTGGAAATGAAAAAAGATTGGACTTCAATTCCAAAAAATATCATCCAAACATCCCAAGATATAATTGCATCAGTGGAAAAGGAGATAAATCATTCCCATGACCCAATTTCCTCGAATGGAATGACTCACTCGGAAAATGAGATAGTCACACAAGTGCAGTTATGCATCCCTTATCTAGTACAGGAGATTCGACAATAATATCCTATGACATACAGACAACTGGATCAAGAAAAATACCCGTTCCAACTAGGGGACGTCGGTCCAATGTGGTGGCCACTCCAGGGTAGTAATATATCCCTACCAAAACTCAATATTCCTATCAGCGTATCCGGACAAAATAACGGGACCCAAGAAGATAGGGACACATACATTAAGGCCATTACCAATAGTAGATATACCCAGTTACCCGCAAGAGAGTTCCCAAAAGTGAAAAGTGTCAATGTCAATAAGAAAATGAATAGCACATACATGATCCTACTCTACAAGATTTTGGGGTTCTTAATTCCCTCAAACATATATCAATAAAGGCTCAATACCTTTTCATTCCATTACCAAATTATGTATGTCGAAGTATCAGTTGTGAAGGTCCTCCCTGCAATGTCGCTACTAGCAGCTCTGAAGGTCCTCCATAGAGCACCCATTGGGGATTACTCTGTAGGTCATGAATGATCGATCACGAGTGCCTATCTATTGATGCACATTGGGGTATACCTCCCCTAGACTTGAAGATAAAACAACAATAATGTTCTCTCTATTCTAGAGTCCACCCTGATGTTCCTCCCTCGGTTATACACTACAGATATGCTTCTCCTTGTAGTCGGACGTTAGGTCATGATGGTAGTCCACACCATGATGACGTTCATTGCAAAGGCCCTCCCCTAAATGGAAGTTTCTATGGAAGTCATACCCATAGTTATGATAAGAAACAAGAAGTTCATACCCTCATTAAAGTACATCTTGAAGGCCCTCCCCTTGATGTGTAAATCAGAAATTCTCCCGACAGCCATGTATGAAGTTATGGTGGCAGTTCTCTCCATGATGGAAGTCATTATGAATTTCCACCCCATAATGATGGTTTCTATGAAGGTCTTCCACATAGTGACATAAAGCAGTAAGAAGGCCCCCCTCACTAAATCCCACCCAAAAATTTCCTCCCTTGGTTATACGTTTCCATGAAAATTCCTATGGTCGGGCATCAAGTTGTAATTGTAGCCATCGCCATTACAGCATCACTTACAAAGGTCCTCACTTCAATCAAAATTCATACTGGCCAGAATGTCCTCCCCTGACCGAAACAAATATGAGAAATCCCACCTATGCTGAGGTGCATGTGAAGGTTCTCGACACATAGATCAATCCATATTTTATGAGTGATATTCTTTCTCAACCAGAGCATGGCCTAGGGCCATGCTCGTCTTCTAAGCCATCCCCGTAGTGTCTACAAATCAATATGGCTCCAAATAGCCTGGATGCTTGGAAAAAAATTATTATGAAGTAGTCCTGCAGGTCAGATCCTATAAAGGAGCCTCTAGAAGAGATATATCATGATAAGTTTCTTGTGAGAAGACAACTAGCTATGGGATAATATACTAGTGATGTATTGTCCCATGGACACTTCTCACTTCGACATACCAGGAGGGTTTTCAGAGGAATTCATGTATGAAATGTGACTCAATATATGGATAAATCTTCGAATTTTGAAAGATAAATTTCTACAAAACGAAGGTTACACAGACCATGTCATCAAAATACGAGATCTTTTCTATCAAACCGACCTGGAAGCCCTCCCACCTACAAGGTGGCCATAATCAGAAAGGTTAAATAAAAAACTTGAACTGGATTGTCGCCACGAATTCTATAAGTTGTGTCGCCTCATTAGAAATTCCTTGTCTAGGGTACACATTCATGTATGGGGAGAACATAGTGCTCTACACAACACCCCATGCATTGTCTATCAAGAACCATTGGAAATGGAATCCTGCAATCTCAGCTCCCAGATGAAGAAATAAATAGAAATTATTACTCAAGAATGAAGGGATACTCCACAACAACCATCATGGAGTAAGACTTGAAAGAGTCAAGGTCGAAGAGTTCAAGCCATCAAATGTTTATTAGTTAGGAAACCACAAAAATCTAGCTGGCTTTCTTCACAATGGAATCCAAACAGAAAGAAACACTTATGTATTCAATATACCATAGACTCTATACAGGCACAATTCCATACTCAGATCACACCTGCATAGGAGTAAGTGAAATTGAAAAGGTGGAAATAGCAGCAACAACCACCTCAATATAAGAACAACTCTAGTATATAGGGCTGGGGTAATTTTTAAATAAAAATTTACCCATAAGACAAACAAATAAAGGATGTAATGCATCTAATAAAGAATGAGAACAACCCCAGCCCCCAAGTATGGGGGATTTTTACCTCAAATCACTGCACAACATATGATTGTATTTCACCATCTTGGAAGAACGATGGAATGAGGAGTTACCCATTCCACCCCTCCTCATGGTTCACACCCAACAAGACAAAGGCTCATTATAAATTCTGACCAGGGCTCCCTTCGGGATGATCTTCCATAAGAAACTAGAAGAATACTATAGAATTGAAGAAGAAAGTCCAACAAAGGACACAGAAAGCCTTCCTACAATTTAACACTAGGTATACAACCCCCAAGGTAGTATTCCACAGTGAACATGGTAAACATCAACCCCACATATATCATAAGAAATGACATGGAGAGAGATGACATGGGGGGTGATGGTTCCCTCCCAGAATCATCCCACAACGAGCCTGATGGAGTGCATACCCAAAACCAGAGAGCAGTCGTAAATCTGGTCTCCCCCTTAGTAAATCTGACATTACCTCCCATGCTAAATCCCAACAAGTAGAATAATAAATCCAAGGTCATCTATGACCCACCTTATCCTATACCTGAGAGTGCATACCTCACCCTCTAGAAAAGGTTCTCCATGAAATAAGAATAAATGAAAGTGCTCAGGCGAATTAAGGTTGAGCTATATTGAGGGAGCTACCTCGCCAGATGTGTTCCCCCTGTGAAACTTCAACAAGTGCCCCCGAAAGAGGCTCACACACCATAGACACTTATCCTAGTGAATGAATCCAGGCTCAGAAGACCATTCAAACTATTCCTGGAAGGACTTCAAGACTTCCCCCCATTGGGAAGACAGTCAGAATATATTCAGGTAAACCTGAAAATGATACCCCCAGCAGGGTATCAACCCCAAATTCTAAAAGCACCAGAACACACAGTATTATAAACTAATGCACAAGATGAATCCCAAATATGATAGTATATGCATCAAGAGATCTTAAACACCATCAAGTAGCTAACAACTGGACTGGAAGCCATTGAGGGGAGGCGTGCTCTGATCCAACCAGAGTGGAAACCCTATCCCGAGTGGGTGAGTAATGTTCTACCACCACCAAACTTCGAAAACCCCATATTCACAGTATTCAATGGATCAAGGGACCTGGAAAAACATTTTATGCACTATGAATCTTTCTTTGACCCCATGAAAGGCTCCTTGAAGTAGCAAGAACACATAAAAATCAGGTTCTTCGTACGAATCCTCCAGGGATCAGCCTTCATATGGTATACAAGCCAGGAAGCAAACTAAATTATAGGCTAGGATGACCTACTATGATAGTTTCTATTCCATTTCAGTTCAACGCTGCATACAAAAAAGGATAGTGAACTCATGAACTGAAAATAGATAGAGAACGAATGCGTCTCATACTTCATTTCAAGATATAAGGGCCAAACATATTCCCTAAACCAGCCACTCCCTTGGGATGAGATGCTCGACATGTGAATTTATAACCATCAAGATGAATTGTGAACACCGCTCATTCCGGTGAATTACACCAGTGGGTTTAGAAAGTTCTCTTCCATTTCCCAATGGATAAATGACTCCTTGCAATAGAACAACCCCATGTCTCGAGTGGCCCCATCTGTCCCTTGGAAAATAACGGGAAAAGCTGAAGTAGCTTCTATCACGTTTAAGACACCCTGGCACCAGCTCCAGGTGTGAGGCCCCCACCAAACCATGCAAGACCCATTGGACTCCAATAGCCACCACCAACTCGGCATGATGAGCGATGAGGCACTAAAAAAATCAGTTCAATGAACTAAGAAATAAATTTTACTCGTTTCGAGAAGACCAGGTCTGCAGATACTTCATAGCCTCCATGAATTCCAATATTCTTTAGGTACCAGAGCCAAAGAGAGCCAATGAAGTGGGACTCAAAAAACATTCAAATTCTTGTCCTTATCACGAGATACTGGGAAAAAATATAAAAGAGTACATCATTTTCATGGACCTCCTAAAAATATGGTGGATTCTGGGAAATCCAAGTTGGGCCCACTGCCAGCACAAGTGGTGTGTGTTTCCACCATAGGCTCAAGAGAGGAAGAGGAATGTAAATTATTCTCCAACAACAAGGAGAAATAATTTGAAAATTGGATGACCTAGAAGACCGTCAATTGAGTTCATGGAATCCACTAAGAAAAATTGAAACAATCAAATGTGCCCCCAAAATCTCCCGATACAACCTAGCCATCCTCCTCAGCTATAAAATCATCTAAAGGGAAAATGGACAGAAAGAAAGATAAATGAGATGAGCCGATACCAAATCCAATGTTAGTGCTGAAACATTTAGACTTCTTGGAAGAAGAATTGGTATAATAGGAAATGCCCTGCCAAATGGTACAACATGCACCACACTACCAAATGGCACCAATAGAACAAGACAATCAAACAGAAATAGTGTCTGATCAAGAACTGATCATTGACTCCATTAATGAAATTCATTTTATGGAACCCTTATCTGATTAAGAATATGACCATGAATCCAAATTTCCCATGCCCAGCCAGAGAGTCAAAGGAAGAGGCCGCAAAGGCCAAAAGTTTCTTGGAAGGCATGATCATGGAAGGAGTTAAATTCATGGCCACATCACATGTAAAAATGTTAACATCATGGAATCTCATGGATGGACACTCTGATAGTAAAAAAACAAGAATTATCCTTCACCCCCATCGAAATAAATCCAAGCCGAGATATCTTGGAATATCCATTAGGGGAATAAAGAATACTAAACCAGCCAAGGAATACAGGTAGACCAGTTTGGTCAAACATGGAAAGGACTACAGCACTATCGGCCCCTATCATAGAGGTTGAACCATCTCTGTCAAAACTTCAAACCCCTAAAGTGTCTGTAAATGAGAAACCTCAAGCTAGGAAGTGCCAAACTTTAAATATAATGTATGATATTTTAAATCAGTTGAATTCAGTACCATCAGAGTAGTCAGTCATGGATTTGTTAATCCTTTCTGCAAATCATAGAGAGGCACTCATTAAAGTCGTAAAAAGTCGCTAGGAGTTTGAGGCTAAAGTATTATCATCTAAAGTCTATCAGATGGAGACTACTCCTAAATATTGTCATGACACCATCTCCTTTACAGATAGGGATGAAGATTCCATCATGAAAGGGCACATCAAACCATTATATATGTCTGACAAGATAAATTGAATTGCTGTTTGAAGGATCTTCATCGACAATAGACCTGGAGTCAACCTCCTCCTTCTCCAAACGCTTCATCACCTGGGATATGATGAAGACAATTTGACACCATGCACTAAAATTCAGTTGGGATTAGACAAAGGTAAGAATAAAATATTAGGAAGAATATGGCTTAAAACTTTTCTAAGATATCTCATATCAGATTTTGAGTTCCTGGGGGTGCAGAAAAGTATGACCTTAAACATTCTGTTAAGGAGGCCTTAGTTACATTAACATGTTGAAATTCCATCCCCATACCCTCAGTGCATCAAATATTGCACTCATTGAAAAAACATGAAATTTTACACCAATAAATCATTGTTTGAGTCCTTTGAGTCGCATTATATCAACACCAAGTTCTACGAATTGGAAGAAAAACATATTTTGGTCGGTGAAATTGATTGGATTAGTGCCCTGAATGGATTGGAGATGGCTCCACTCGACCCCATCCATCAACATGAGAAAGAGTAATTACTACCCATAAACTAGGTTGAATTCTTAATTACATGTTCGAATATTTACTGAGTTGTCTACATGGTCTCTATAACAAACAATGAGACCATGGACATGAAAGAGCGGGATGACTCCCATGTTTTCTGGAAAATACCTATCAATGATCCTTTCGGCCAGCACATCGGACATCAAAATTCCCTTACATTAATCGCTAAGGAAAAAAGAGGATTTATCCCCCAACATTGGATTGTTCATCTCGAGAATCCTTTAACCATTTGAAGTGAAAGACAATTAATATGGAGACAACAAATATGAAGAGGAAGAATAACTCAAAGATATCCCTCTCTTGTTTGATGAAGGTGTCTCCACCACCATTGAAAAACATAAGGAGATAAATTTGGGCACCAAAAATGACCCACATGCCACTTTTATAAGTGTGGCTATGCCTGTTGAGAAGCAAGAGGTAAACACCTCCTAAATGAAGAAATGTGATGTGATTTACTAGAAGTACTCAAAAATTCAAGGCCTTGATCCTATGGTTTCCACCCATCATCAGGGCTTACCAAAAGATCACATGGGTAATAAGTAGGCAGCCAGAAGGATCCACCCAACACATACTTCCAAAATAGAGGTTGTAGTTGATAAGATGATGAAATCCAACTTTATAAGAATGTCCAATATCCATCCTTACTAGAAAACATAGTCCCTATCAAAATATTAATCGGTATATTAGATTATCCATTGACTTCCGGGACCTTAATTAGTATTTACCATAAGACAAATTCTCAATCCCTGTCAAAAAATTGTTGATCAATGAAACCACTGAGTATGAAGCCCTCTCATTCATGGATGACTATTCTCGATATAATTAGATCTGGATGGCATGATGAGTTGAAGAGGATACCACTTTTAGAGCCCCTCATGGAGTGTTCTATTATAAAGTGACACCCTTTTGTCTAAATATTGTTAGTGCCACATATCAGCATGCCATTCATCGCATATTCAAGCTCCTCTTGGGAAAATTCTTCAAGTTTTATGTCGACGACCTGGAGGCTAAATCACAATAGCTTTTGAACCACCTAGATAACCATGAAACTATCTCCATTAAATTGTGACACCATAGTTTAATGATGAATCCCATTAATTGTTCCTTTGGCATTACCTCGAGAAAATTCCTTGGCTTCGTCATAAGCCATCGTGCCATTGAATTAAATCCCAAGAAGAAAAAATCCATTCTTGTCATGTCCCCACCTCACAACCTCAACATGTTGAGATGTCTCTAGGGTCACCTCACCTATATTCAATGCTTCATATCCAACCTATTATGTAAATTTTTACCTTTAACAAGGCTCATGAATAAAGTAGTCACATATGAGGATAATAATTATTTCCAAGAAATGTTTGACAATCTTAAATGATATATTTTATGCACTTTAGTGATAATTCCACTAGTTGAGTGGAGGCCACTAATTTTATACATAACCACCTAGGAATGGTCATTAGGCTCCTTCCTCATGCATAAGATTGATGCCGACAGCATGAAAAACCACCACTACCTCAATTGAACAATGATCAATGCTAAAACATGGCATTCGAAGATTGAAAAGATCTTCCTAGCCATAAAATTTTCGGTTCGGAAGCATAGGCATTACCTTCAGCACCATGAGGTATAGCTGGTCTCCCATTGCAACCCAATAAAATATATCTTCAATCGTCCCATGATAATTGGGAACCTATTACTTTAGGAGGTCATCCTAAAACATTTTTACATAAGGTATGTTCCGCAAAAGTCCATCAATGTCCATGAGTTAGGAGACTTCCTGTTGGGCAACCCTCGGAAGAAATAGCACTATTGGATGTTGAACTTCTTGATGAAGAAATTTTTTCTACTTAGGAGGACCCCTTGACCTGGGAAATGCTCATCTATGGCTCTTCCCGAATCAGGGCAAAGGAAAAGGATGGTGGATCCTGGTCTCAACAAAGTAGGTATGGGATTTATACTCATATCTACCTAAAAGGCCATATTTCCTTACTCTTTCCAGCATTCCAAAGGCTGCAAAAAAATGAATTGGAGTATCATGTGCTCATTGTAGTCCTGGAATTGGAACTCTAGGTGAAAACCAAACACCTAAAAATAAAGTGTAATTCAGAGTTAATCATCAAACTGTTCAATGGCGACTATGCTATTATGAAATATGTATTGGTTCCCTTTATGAACCATGTTAGAGAAATGATGCATGAATTCCCATCAGAACCAATGTTTACTTATGTTTACCAGTCATATAATGCTGAATCCGATGCTTTGAAAAATGCATCCACACCCTTGGCAGATCCCAATTGGGATAAAATAGTCATTAGCATTGCTTACTGACAGATGGTCTTTCCATTTACCCTGAGTGATATGGAGAAAATAGATGAAATTAGTCATGTTCCTGAGACTAATGGTCACTCCATCAGGTGGATGAAACCCATTTCAAATTACCTTCAGAATGGGAACTCCAACCAAATAGGGCTAAGAAGGAGCAGGTCTGAATACATGTAGTGAATTTTGTACTACAAAATGGGGTAAACCCAAAAAAGTTTCTATACAAACAAGGCCTTGATAGACCTTCTCATGTACATTGATGGATAAGAGACGGATGCCTTCATGAAAGGGATACACACTAGAGCTTGTGGAGTGCACTAGTCAGCAACTAAGCTCTCTCACCAAATCTGAAGGCTTTGGTATTACTGGGCCACTATGATATATGATTGTACCACATTCACCAAGAAGTCTCATTACTATCAAGTTCATGACAATTTCATTCACCGCCCCCCAGATTTACTTTATACATCTATGTACTTCTAGAAATTCGCCGCTTGGGGGATGTATGTTGTGGGACCATATCCTCCCGCTCTAGCCAAAAAATTCATTTTCATACTCATAGAAACTAACTTATTTTATAAATGGTCCAAATCTATGCCCCTTAAATAATTCATGGAGAAAAACATCATAGGCTTTGTGAAGGCCAACATCATCACCAGATTTTGTGTCCCTCGTATAATCCTTCCGCAAAAAGGCACTAACTTATGCTCTGTTGAGTTGGACACATTATACTATGAGTATGAAATTAAAGGGAACCATTAATCCTGTAACCACATGGTGGCCAACAGTCAGATAGACAATTTCAACAATACTCTATCAAACATACTTTGAAAGATGGTTGATAAGGACAAGAAATCATTTCCAAATAAGATCCTTCATGCTTTATGGGCTTATAGGACCACGACCCACACAACCACCTTACAAACCCCATACTCACTGGTGTATGGGGCAGACGTAGTTCTTCCTATAGAAATCCAAGTTCCATTAGTTCATGTGAACATTTGTGATCATATATCCATGGAAGAGAAATCCCAGAGACAGTATGATGAGTTGGAGTAGGCAGACAAAAAAAGGTTTCACACTGTACACTATTTGGAAGTCTACCAAAACATAATTGCACGATCCTTCCACAAAAATGTTTTCCTTTGTTCTTTCCTCGAATGATAAATGAGTTTAGTCCTTAAAAACCTGATGATACATAGAAAGAATCCCCCAAATATTGAAACAAAGTGGGAAGGACCATATATCACACATAGGTTCTATTCTAATAGAGCATACTCCCTTTTATCAATAGATGGACAACTCATCATGGCTACAACAAATGCAATGTTTTTGAATAAGTGCTTCACGTAACAGCCAAGAAATGCCCAGGTTCCAAACACTAAGACCTTAAACTATGAGTGAAATTGTACCATATTATAGTCTGAGCTCTATGACCCTAATATATGAGTTATAATACCTCAAAGAATGGTCCAAAATCTAAGACCATAACCCATGATTAGCAAACAAAATGTCATGGTCCATGCTCCATGACCCTAAACTAGGAGTAAAAGTTACCCCACATTGTATAGGTCCAATTTCTATGACCCTAAAATATGAATCATAATACCATGAAATTTCGTGGTCCAAAATCTACAACCATAATCTATGACTCAATTTATTTTCCACATGATGATAAACTATAAGGAACTCATCCCTGAGACATGAAATTAAAAGGTGACTCATTTCCTCACCATTAGACATTAAACTACATTTCACAAAACATCCTAGTGGAATGACAATAAAATGAATGATCTCTCACGGAACTATGTACGACGTGATTCCTTCTCCTACAAGATACGTAGTGATGCCTCGATCATCGATCCTGGCCCAACCCACTTAAAAAAAATAACTCTATCACACCCCTATCTATGCATGTTCATAAGGAAAACCCTTAGCACCCCTTGTTTCTCACATCGAGTACAACTCATGTGATCTTCGGTCTAATAATAGGGATTATCATACAAAAGCTAACCATGGAGTAACAAGACAGACCTAGTAACTTTGATGGATAGAATGAAAATTCACCTACCACTGGACCAAGCTATATTGGTGCAGGGAACATACAGAACTACGTATGAATTGATTCCTACCATCATAGGATATGTAGCAAAGCCTTGATCCTCAATCTGGGCCTAGTCTCCCAAAAAATTAAATTACCCCACCACATTCCCCACCTCCCCATGCTTGTGAAGGAGACCCTATGAGCACTCCTTGTTTCTCACATCGATTATAACTCTCTTGGGATTAGGATCAGTGGTAAGGGATTCTCTTATGAGAAAACTTTTAGGCAGATATGGTAGACCCATCACTAGTAGAAAATTAAATAAAAATTTCCCAGTATGTGAACTAAGATAGATTAGTACATGGAACATTTAGAACTATGTATATCTTGATTCATGCTCTTGTAGGATAGGTAGTGAGACCTGGACATGGAATCTAGGTCCAGCAACATATATATGAAAACAAAATTCTCACACATACCCCTCAAATTTTCTTACACATAGACCAAGCTAGATAGACACAAGGAACATTCATAACTACATATGGCTTGATTCATGCACTTGTAGGATATGTACTGACACCAAGATTTTGCATCTCGTTCCAGCCAATCACTATCCATAACAAAATAAAGTTCCATAAAAGGTCCCTACATATTAAGAAAACATATGTGGGGAACATTCAAAACTGCATTTGTCTTGATTATTTCCCACAAAGGATACATAGTGATGCCCAGATTTGGCATCCCTTCCCAGCCACTAGAAAAAATGCCCCTCTCCCCCATAAACAGGCTAGACTTGTATGGGGAGCCCATGAAAGGTCCTAATCGCATGACAATAAATTGTGAAATTCTTCAATATTTGGGAGTGGTTCATTCCACTACATTATGAGATCCCACAAATTCCCCCCCCCCCACTCATGAGAAGTCAAAATATCCTACTTCTCTTATGTATATGAATCTGATATATGTGGAAGTTCAAATAGTTTGTGGGTAATCAAAATCGGGATATTCCCTCCATTCCCAGGAACATCATTCCCATTTTTCAAACTCCATACCATAGGAAAACATGGATTTCCATAATCCTTCAAGGCCATTTGATATTGAAGGCTAGTGTCTTGCAGACACCTTTATTTGAATATAAACACCATTCCCTCGTAGATCTGCATATGTTTCCCACAAAAATGTCTATCAATCAAAGGAAAATTCATCCCCAGGTGAGTCCTCTCCTATATCAGTGCACCTAATGGATTCCAAGCCCTGTTACATCCCTCTTGATTCGTGTTTCCCTTGAGACTATGATTTACACATTCTAACACGACTCATGTTTAAGGAATGATGGAACAAATAGATTTTGATTAACATAAAACCCATTTAAGATCATTATGAAAGTATAATCATCCTTACTACATGACACTAAATTTTATATCATCAAGTCCTCACTGCACGACATTAAATGTCAAGGCCAAAATTTTATTTGTTGTATGATGTTAAACTACATAGTAATTGTCCCAGGCCAAAAGTTCCCTCTATTGTTGATATTATATTATTAGAAGATAATGAAGAATCCTCATAATTCCTTATTTCTATCACTAATCATAGCTCATGTGATCATAGGTATTTCAGAAAGGGATCCACCATGGGATTATGTCAAAATAATCCATGAATTTGGTCCTAGAAGCATGACCCTAAAAGGCATGTCATGATTCCCTCCCCCTGAGGGGAGCCCCATGTCTTGGCCATGTGACGTTGAATGACTGGGTATCCCAAAGAGGGAACAAATTCCTCACCCTACGTACGAGTTAGATCTATATAAGGGACACCTGATTCCATTAGTAAAACAATTCCCACAATGTCCCCAATATGTTGGGGTACACTCCAACCATATTTCCAACTCCATCATTTGAGTGATCTTGAATCTATATAACTCTCCAAGGCCATCTGAGATTGAAGGCCTGTGTCCTACAAACACCTTTTCATGACTATGCACATCATTACCTAGTGGATCTGCATATGTTTCACATAAAAATTGTCATCAATCGGGAAAATTTGTCCCCATTAGAGTCATTTCCTATCTCAGTATGCCCAATGTATTCCAAGCCCCATCCCATCTCTCCTGGTTCAAGGGCCCTCAAGGTCATGGTTTACACTTTCCTCCGTACACATATTCTAGATATATTGGAACATACAAGCCCGATTCATCTCTAGTCTCTTTTTAGGTCTCTCAAAATATCCCATTCATATGCATGATGTTGATCTACATTCAAAAGAAGAGTGCCCCCAATCATTTTTGGGTCACCTCGAAGATGTTTTGTTGAAATTTCCCTTTTGATATTCAGATTCACCCCTTATCAATGTTCAAATATTGTATTCATAAATTTATCAATCTTCATAATCTTCCATGGACATCAGATATTGAAGGAAACTATCCTGTGGACACCTTTGATTTACTATGCACATCATGACTCCATGGCTATGCATATGTTTCCCACAAAAATTGCCTCCAATAAAAGTCAAATTTGTCTCCAGGAGAGTCCTTTCCATATTCCTTATGCTCAAATGACAATCATTTTATATCACACCCCATATTTGAAAAACTTATAGATAACAGCATGTGTACCTTGTTCCTTTAAAGCACCCCTAACATCAAAAGGACTCCTAACTGAACTGGTCATTCACAAGCTCTCCATTGCACAATTAAAAAAACTCATGCGAGAATAGTTTTTCACTTAAAGAAAACATGAATGTCCATAATATTTTCAGACACTACTACTCAGGCCAGGCACCCTTTGTGGCTCCAAAATTAAAAATAAATATGAAATATTGAAAATCCAATCCGGCTGTCAGAAATAGAGGGTTGATGTCCTACAAACATCTTTGATTGACTATGCACATCATGCCCTGGTGGCTCTGCATATGTTGACCACAGAAATGGAGGCCATTCAAAGGAAAATTCATCCTAAGAGAGTCATTTCCCTCCTCTATATGCCTAATGTGGCTTCTGATTCTCCTACAATTCCATAATCAACAAATCAAGGGTCACGAAAAATCTTTAATCTGTGTCTGAAGGATAATAGAATAGTCCCAGCTAATGGTCGCGAATTGGGGATTTTTCCCTGTATGGTTTGGTCAAAGCTATTTGACCTAAAACATCAGTAATAAGTTTAATTGACCAGACTATAAACTGCTAATGAAAAAGTCGTCATACATCCCAGAGGGAAAATCCATAGAAGGAACCTCTATGAAAAATTCAAGTATCAGTTCATAAAAAAATCGTCCACAAAAAAAGAGGCGTCAAGCTTGTTAGGTCAAAAACCCACAAATGGAGACCTATGAAAAATCCAAGTTATACAAACAAATCCCATACCATGTAATATTAGGAAAAAATTAGTTTAATATAAAAAAATATAAAAAAATTTCTTGGGGTTTTCTATGAAACCCCAGCAATAGTCGAACTATTCTCGTTGAGTCTTGTAGCTCAGGAAAAAATTCAAGCTCAATTCAATTATTTTGGTTTACTGGTTTCAATTCAGGGTTTGAAATTAATGCCTGATTGAAATGATGTTGAAACAATAGGAAATATCAATGAAGGATAATTTTGATGAAAATTAGTTACATCATATTACATAATGATATATGGTGGGAATCCATAGACTAAATCCTCTCTTTTGAAATTAGGACATGACCATTAAAAGAGAGATTCAACGGAGTCAAAAATTTGGATTAATGACTAGTCAGACACCTCAACAGCTTGATGAAGCTTTAATAAATTTGTAGTTTTGGCCTCTGAACTTGCTCACAGTGCCTCCGCCTCCCTCATATCTTGGAGACTAATCGTTTCACCCTCTTGCATTTTTTGTTGTCCCACTCCAATAGATGTCACAGCCCGAGCTTGTTCCTATTTGAGACACTCCAGTTTCTAGATCTTTTTCTCTACTTTCTATTCATGCGATTCCATAAAATATTCTTTCTTCATGAGTTTGTTTTAAATCTTTTCAACCATTTTATCATTAGTGGAAGTTTTTTCAATGAAGACTTTGATGGTGGAAGCCAAATAAGCCAGCTACTCTTCCACAGAGAGTCAAGATTCAAGTGCACAAGTTTCTTCCTGAGAAACAACAACCAACCTTAAACTATCATAAATATTGAT
The DNA here is from genome assembly GCA_963277665.1 of Viscum album. Taxonomy (NCBI): domain Eukaryota; kingdom Viridiplantae; phylum Streptophyta; class Magnoliopsida; order Santalales; family Viscaceae; genus Viscum; species Viscum album. The sequence continues at coordinate 1,824,792,611 of OY728137.1, read as the reverse complement.
ATAGTTTAATCCACAAAAGATTAGGACCATAAATTGGCAGTGTAGATTTGTCATCATCACTGGCATCTCATCCGACAATGTTTTGGAGATTAATCTCTAAATATACCTACATGCCTTTTGTTGAGTAGGTCAAAGGTCAACTAGGACTACTTGATCTGTCTCATAATCACTCCCTGATGATGAAATGTAGATGGGAATGAACATCACCAGGGAGGGACATGATTCAACAACCACATCATGGCTCGATCCCGTAGCATCTTTGTCTCTAATATTTTTTGGATATGACAAAGATGGGGTGTTTTCCACCATTTCTAAAGTTTGTGGTCATGAATTTGAAGATAAGGAGGATATGACCTCAATACCTCCCACCCCCATAGTAGTACCACTTTCTAAAACAGGTGACGCTACATATTCAATCATCAACGGAACTACGTGGATACGTGAGAAGAATAAAGACCCAAGGCCATGCCCGGTCAAGATAGTATCCCTCAAAATGTTTTTCATTTAATATAAAACCTATTTGGGTGGTCATCCCAGATAAGGATACTATTATCATAATCCTTGGGGAAGAAAACATAACGCCTCTTAGGACAGGAAAAAAAGGCATGATAGCCTGCTCCAAATTTTCAAAGGTCGGAATGTAAGCCTCCCTGGTCGTTACCTCCCCAAATCGACGATGAGTAGACAAAACATCAGTCTCTAAAGTGACCCCCTCAATGGTGGAAAATTATACTTGATAGAGATTATTTGGATCCTCGATATTTAAATCCCCTCTAATATCTAACAAGGCCAGGGTCTCACCACTAGACTTAGCCACTACAATAAAATCCACAATGTCTCTCTCCATGAGAGTCGGTTTGAAAAAGTCAAGTAAGACTTCAACTGTTGAATGTTATTCTATTATCGGGACAAATATGGTTTGAATTGGATCAGGTACTCCTGAGGGGTCAAAAACACCCACAAACTTTTCAAATGGTCCTGCTTCCCTGTTCTGATCAGCCACGACAGACGATGACCCTTCCTCTAACCTAAAAGAGAGAGGACCTATAGATGCTTGACCAGTCATCATATGGTCACCAATAGGGCCTATGTAAAATTACATATATGTACCAATGATTTGACAATATAATAGTACTTGGATCAATCACAAGATAAATAGCTAATTACTTGTGATCCCCTATTGTATATTCTTGGACAGCTGGGAGGATTTCTTGCATTTCTTTGACTACTGAGGGGAAGGCCCCTGAATAAGATCACCCAGAAGAGCTGGAGGAGGAAACACCTAGTAATGAAATATGATGACTACTTCCATATGTTCTTGGTCTCTGGGGGATCTATATACAATACCCCCTATAATTGAGGAGATGTAGTCCTTAGCCATGGTACCTCCGAGAGAATAGGATGGGGGAAAATCCATTTCCCGAGACCTGGAAGGCCCTTGAAAAATAAAAAGGAAAGGGTGAAAAATTCAACAAACCCAAAATAAAAGAATTTAAGGTTGTTGGATGTAGATAAAACCTCTCCATATGATCGTGGGAATACCACCATTAATGCCATGTGGTCTAACCAGTAATACATGTCTACAAGAGTATGAAGAAACTAATCCATTTCAGTCAAGTAATCAGCTGATTCGTCTGACTCTTCGTCAGCTGAAATATAGGTAGGGGTAATGGCTCCCCCAAAACCCATAATAGCGATGTTTTTCCTCTTGATAAGACTCCATATATATTCATCTAAAGAGCTCTCCCTTAGTTCATCCCAGACTCTCCATGCATCTGCAAATGCAACTGTAATTGTGATAGCCAGTGGTGGAGGGTTGATGCAATGGAATGGGGAAGGATTTGAAAATCGTAATCATTTTTTGGGTATCCTTATAAATTAAGGACCTCGAGAAGTGTAAAATTTATGATATTAAGGAAGCAAGTGAAAAACTATTTTGGTGGTATCCGCAGCAGGTGAGCCCACGATGTCGTCATCCTCATCATTAGTCTCTAGTCGCAGCATGGAAAGAACCCATTGTGATTAGTTGTGAAGACCACATTGGGAATGAATGAGGGTCTCGTGGTCCTTGATATAGAAACCCACCCCATCTAGATCCTCATAAAAAGAAATATATGTTGGTGTTGACATGTGGATAACACCGGTAAGAGAAAATTACCCAGTTTGGAGGAGTTTCCTTAAATTGTGATAGGATTGGATACAAGAAGATGAATGGCCTTTCAAAAGGTCCAATTTCCTCTAGGACACTAGAAAAGAAGCCTCGATAGGGTTGGATGGTTAACTACATGTAGAAGATTCAATAGCTTGTTCGACTGTCCGTGAGGTCACAACCCCATCTTTCACAACTTTCTTCAGGGTGGAGTCTATTTTACTTCGGAGGACTTTTCCCAATCATGAGTGTTCAACAACTCCATTCTGATTATACTTTCCCATCACCTTAGATTCCATAGAAGTCAGCACAATGGGGACCATGTCAGCTAATTGGCTGTCAGGATATGACTTAACCCAGGCCTTAGCATAGTCCATGGCGAGGATGGTTATGAAATCCATAGGATCTGGAAGACTGCCCTGGATCTGTGTGTCCTCCAAGATAAACATGATCCATTATTGGTAGGATATCATAAGGTGCTTCTCCTGATGAGAATTGTTGAGAGAAGTGGGACACAAATTCTGAATGTAGTTGAATTTTCGACTAAATATGAAGGGTGAATAACCCACACAAATAATATCAACTCTGATATAGGCAACCGAGACTCTTTCTTGTAGAGAAAAGAAGTATCCCTGGTTGATGAAATATTCAACTTCATTATTTGTAACGGTACTAGTGGGGGAATCAAAAGGGTGGTAATAAAAACGTTCGTGAATGTTAAGACAAGCCATTAAGTCTTACTCATTCTGTTTAGTCTTCTCTACTTTCTTATCTTGTAAAGCCCAAGCCACCATCATATCCCAAATTTTGATTTGATGATACATTCGGAGGGTGGAATGTGGAATTTTTAGGGAATTGATGAAGGAATAACCCCGTATGTAAGATCCCAACCATCTCCAAAGAATTTGAAAAGGGACGACCATCTGGTAAGGTGACCCCCCTTCACTGATTCATCCCAGCAAGTAGTATATCTTGTCCATCATTGGGATATAAAAATTGATGTATTAGATGATTTACAACTGGGGGATGTAATGAATGTTGAAGCTCTTACCCCACCATATTCCCACACTAGAAGAAGCCACCTGCTTAGAAACACGGCAAATAAAGAATCCAGATGAAATACTTGATTGACATCTGGGATGATTACCCATACCCATTTATGAAAATTCCCCTCTTTCTGGGTGGGCCAATAAGTACCTGCTCACTGCTAGGTAGATTTGGTGGGACAATCCCAAGGTCTTTGCGGATCGAGCTCTAAACCCGTATTCTTAACAAAAGCGCCAAACCAGTCGTCGAAAGGAACATCCTGCTTCAGGTATGGACCACTATCCTTCAAAATCTCATTCACTTGGATGATGAATTTTCTATCCATGTGGTTAATTCCACATCATACAAAATAGTGGAGGGAAGAAGAAACTCATTGTACATATCCCCAGTGAGAGGGACTCCTAAAATCAACCGGATGTCCCATAGACTGATGTTGACCTCCCCGTGGGTCAAATAAAAAGTGTTGGTATCTGGACTCCGCCACATTAACAGATGTGAAATAAGGTCCATTGGATGATGGGTGTATGTCTAAGAAACCGAAACAACCCCATACAATCCCACAATCTTTAGATCGTCTCTGAATTCTTCACAACTCTGGAGCACCCAAAAAGGCCACCCCTATCCAAGCCGAACGAGCCTCTAGGGAGAAAGTATCACTGAGACGACCAGACATGTTGCTCATTTTTTCTAGCCTTCCTTGCAAGGCTCTAATATTAGTGGGACATCTGGTTGGGTTTCCACTTTATCCCCTCTAATGTTTGAGGTCTATAGTGCCGAAAAGGCCCAGAGGAAGTATCTATCTAAAGGTACTACCCCTTGGAAGAAATTAATGCTTTCAAAATGGAGGTATTGATTATATAGGAGGCAGGATGGTCAATAGAGTTTGGCGTCTGGATCTCTGTGTCTGACAATAGACCGAAATCGTAAAAATGAAGCCTATATTTGGTTGGGTACTCTCGTTGGCCCACCGAATATAGAGTCGACATAGATTTGTGAAATAGAATGACGACAATTTTTTAGAAAATTTATGGTTCCATGCTATTAGACATTTTTTTGGCATTAGAAAAGAATCAGTAATAATAGTCTTGGTAGAGGAAAAAACATTGGTAGCAACCTGTGAATGAACCATTATATCCTACAAAGATGATCTAGAAGGCGACGAAAAGTCATTCCAATGAAAGTGATTTGGATGAAGGCAATGGAGAAATGGCTACAAGATTGAAAATATATTCACATGAATCTCTGTTTATGGAGTCCAAAAATGGTAAGTGGTAGCCACATCCCATGAACTGAATGATACGAAGAAGTAACATCACCTATATATACGGTACATAGTTTCATTGAACCGCGTATAGCCAAGATACATGGACAATATGAAAGCATTGACCTGTAGATCATTGGTCAGTGAACCAAAAGGTTAATGGAAATACGATACCGAAAACTTACTATACGATTAAGTTCATGATTCAGAAATTTTGGATTAATATTTTATGTTTTGATTATTAATTTTTAAAAGTTTGATTCACTGATCCATGTTCTTTATGTGGACAAGACAACCATGTAGCATCCTCCTACATGAAATCTAGATTTAAGTCTTAAAATTTTACAATCCTATTAACAAAATCCAAAATTTGGTATGCATATGGTAAATTGGTGAAGAGATCAGTTTGTGGTACATACAAAGCAGTTCGGGTGTGTGATTTTCTCAAGGAGCAGAATACGCAAAAATTGGTCATTGATAAAATATCCTTTCTACTTCAAAAACATTTTACTTTCTTAATATATCATACAATTTTAAACAAAAATAATTTGATCAAAAATAAACTTGAAAACTTTTAAAGGAAGCTTCTTGGAAATATTTTTTTAAAAATCCATTCATGCCGTATAAGTTAAAAAACATTCTTCTCGTACTTTTGTCGGAAAAGTAAAAAAAGTACCTCGTACAAAAAACAACAAAAGATTTCATTCATATCTTTTACTAAAAACTAACCGAAGGGTAAAATTATATTTGAAAAATTGTAGGTGGATGGAAATAATATTACATATTGAGGAAACATGGATGTGGATGATAAAATACACCCTAGTAAATACCATAGTATAAACAATCTCGGATAAAAATGAGATTGTGATATTTCCCTTACCTTAGGTCCATTTTGCTTTGTAAGTGTCCGAAACTCCTGTATAATGATTTAAATAATGTTAATGACTTATTCCATAATCATAATTATTTTTATGATATCATATATGGTCATTTTCTTAGCTTCTTAGTAGTAATATTTCAATGCTACTTGTTATTCGGGTGTTTATAACTTTCTGTTCTTATACATGTTTTGTCGAATAAATTCTTATTCTTATCTTTAAGTTATAGATACCTCATTTCCAGAATGGTTTTAGTGTAATATATATCATATTAATTCATTCAATTCATTTATATAATCATTATGAAATGAAGATCATGTAGAACGAGTTGCATCACATCGTGGAGACGGTATTCCATACGTACGCACGAGTGATGATATCGTTCCTATGATCGTGGAATTGTATTGGAGTGTATGTATACTATTTCAGAATCAGTATATCTTTATAATAGTCATATATAGTCATTATTTACACCATTATACCCATCCAAGTAAGTTGGTGGTGGAAAATAGATTACACCACGACGTAGAGACGGTATTCCGTACGTACGCACGCGTGGTGATTTCTTTTTCCATAGGATGGATAGATGGTGAAATAGGGTTGTTTAATACATATAATAACATATCAGTATATGAATGATACTGATGTTATTACTTCATAATGAAACAACTAATGTAGAAGAAGTGGAAGAAGAAATAAATATGAAAGAATCAGTAACGGACATTACCTCTTCTTTGAAGTGCTTCTTTGAGAACTTCTTTTAGGGCACTAAAATTGGTCATTGAAGAAGACCAGGACCTCTAGTATGTCTCTAGGGAAGTGGAGAGGAGTAATTGGCAGGGGTTGGCCGATCTCTAAGGCTCAAAGTGGTGTGAGGAAGAGGGGGAGGAGGTTCCCTTTTATAAGGGAGGAGAGGGGCACCTTTGGGAAAACTAAAAATATTATTTTATTTTAAAGTCAAGTTAGATTTTAAATAGCCCCAAATTGATATATTTCTAATATAAGGTGGGGATTGGTCGAAATAATGTCATCCAATAGAATTTATACATGTTTAGGTTCCTATTTTAAACTTATCATTTATATTTAACATTAAGTTAAATAAGTTTTCATTTACCGTGTCTTCTTGTGTTCTTATACTATAAGGTTAATAAACATACTATAAGCAGCCAAACAAACCCCAAGTTGTTTATTATTAATATATATATCCTTATCTAAGTCATTTGGCCGAACCTTAGATTTTTAGGAATACAATAACAATTACTAATATAATATTTGTTTTAAAAACTATTTTATGTCAATTTTGACACTATTTAGTAATTTATTTTTGTGAAAATCATAACAGAATTATTAGTTCGAACCAAGTTAATTAAATCAATACTAACATGTCATATGAACCTAGAAAATTATTGGAATTCATAAAAAGTCTCAAATTACATTTATTTTGCTGTTTATAACATTAATTATGTCAATATTTCATTAATAAGATAATTACTGCATCATCTTTGTGTCATATATAAATTACATTATTTAATGTGTAAAAATTAAAAATAAAAAACCATTATGTAGGAAATATTTTTATCTTTCTAATGAATATTTATAGTCGAATTTATCTTATTTGTAACCCCATATTAAAAATGATTTACTTATTAAACATTGATTTTAACTATTTTACCCCTTCTTTAAATAAATTAATAATAAATGTCCTGATCTAATCCAAGTGGGCCTAAATGGTCATATTTTATTCCTAAGATTGTTTTTGGTCGAATTACAGTTGTCCAATATAATTAGGACATGTTTTAGGGTAATAATAATATCATTTTTAATCTTAATTACCCTATTTACTTTTAACCATGGTAAAAAAAGTAAAAAGTTACTATTCACAGAAAAATTATTTTCATGTCATTGAACCACATTTTACTTACATACATCAGCCGTGTTTCCTGGATTTTTGAAATTCCACTCACAGAAGTGGTAAAATTACGTTTTATGAAAAATTCAGTTTTTTTACTACAACTTAGTGGTTTCACTATTCATTAAAATTGAAAGTTTTCAGAAAAATACCAAAATTTCACCCTAGGCTAATTTCGATATTCCGAATCCAAAAATGCAGTCCATTTTGAAAAATAAAATTTATAAAATTTCAAAAAGTGGTTATTACTATTCATAACGGCTAGTTTTAATAATATTTTAATAGCATATCATTGTTTAGTGAAACTCGGTATTGCGTACGATGCAAGCTATCGAGGAAGGTCGCAATTTTGTTTAAAGTATGCCAAGAAAGTGTTGTGTAGAAAAATATTCATTTGATGATTTATATAACATAAAATTCTCGGGTGTTACATTCTACCCCCCTTAAAATGAATTTCACCCTCGAAATTCGTCACTTTGTAACAAACAGATGAGGATACCTCTCCCTCATCATATCCTCAAGCTCCCATGTAGCTTCTTCTAATTGGTGGTTCCTCCATAAAACTTTCACCAATCGAGTGGTCTTGTTTCGTAGGACTTTTTCTCTACGATCCATAATCTCTATCGGTTGTTCTTTATAAGAAAGATCTTGTTCCAATGGTACAACTTCTGAGCTAAGTACATGTCAAGGATCAGGTATGTACTTTCTCAGGAGAGATATATGGAACACTTCGTGAACTTGAGAGAGATTCGGTGGAAGCGCCAATTGGTAAGCTACCTTCCCAACACAATCCAGTATTTCGAAAGGACCGATATATCTAGGGCTCAACTTCCCCTTATTTCCAAATCTCATGACCCTCTTCCAGAGAGATATTCATAAGAACACTTTATCACCCACTTCAAAATCTAGTTCTTTTCTTCAGTTTTCAGCATAACTTTTCAATCAACTCTAAGCTTCTCTTATGTGTTGTTGAATAGATCTGACCTTTTCTGCCATTTCATCAACGAGATCGGGTTCTAATAGCTTTCATTCCCCAACTTCATCTCAGCAAGTTGGAGTCCTACATTTCATTCCATAGAGAGCTTCATAAGGAGCCATCTGAATACTATAGTGAAAGCTATTATTATAAGAAAATTCCACCAAAGCTAGGTGTTGATCCCAACCACCTTTGAAATCCATAGAGCAAGCTCTCAACATATCTTCTAGAGTTTGAATTGTTCTCTCAGACTGACCGTCTGTCTGAGGATGATAAGCAGTGCTGAAACTCAACTCTTTATCCAGAGTATGCTGAATACTTTGCTAGAACTTCGAGGTAAATCTCGGATCCCGATCAGATATAATAGAAAGTGGTACTCCATGCAATCTTACCACTTCCTTTACATATATCCTAGCAAGCTTATCCAGAGAGAAATCCTCTCTAATAGCAATGAAGTGTACAGACTTTGTAAGATGATCAACTATGGCCCAGATAGCATTATTGGCTTTGGAAGTTTTAGGAAGTCTTGTGACAAAGTCTATAGTGATGTTTTCCCATTTCCATTAGGGTATGGGTAATGGTTGTAACATCCCCTTAGACTTCGGTCTCTCAACTTTAACTTGTTGACAAACCAAGCATCGAGAGACATATTCAGCAATATCTCTTTTCATGTCATCCCACCAGAAGTACTCTTTCTGGTCCCTATACATCTTCGTGCTTCCAGGATGAATAGAGAATAAAGAACTATGAGCCTCATCCAGCAGCTCCTTCTTTAATTCCGGGATTGGAGGAACACAAACCCGATTCTTGAACATTATTATCCCATCACAATCATGGTTGAATTCAGGAACATTTCTCACCTTCTTTTGTAACTCGACATCTTCTTTCTATGCCTCTTTAATCTTCACATGTATAGATGGTTGAAGATTCATTTAAGAAAGATAAGATTTTTCCCCTTCCATTATAATTCCAAGATCCATCCTTTGTAAATCCATAAATATTGGATCTTTTGTGATCCTCATCATGGATAAACTGGCATGGTCTTGTCGAATTAATGTATCTCCCACCTTGTTTGCTTTCCCAGGCTGGTAATGGATTGAGCAGTCGTAATCCTTAATCAGCTCCAACCATCTTCTTTGATGCATATTCATCTCCTTTTGTGTGAAAATATACTTCAAACTTTTATGATCAGTATAAATATCACATCTTTCACCATAAAGATAATTCCTCCAAATCTTTAATGCAACGATTACCGCAGCTAACTCCAAATCATTTGTTGGGTAATTTTGCTCATGGATTTTAAACTGTCGTGAGACATAAGCTATCACCATATCATTTTTCATAAGAACACACGCCAATCCCTTCTTGGATGCATCACTATAGATCAAAAACCATTCTCCACTACAAGGCAGTGTGAGCACAGGTGCACTGGATAACCTTATTTTCAACTCCTTGAAATTCTCTTCACATTCCTCCGTCCAGACAAACCTAACTCCTTTCCGAGTCAACATGGTGAGTGGATTAGATATTCGTGAAAAAACTTTCACAAAACTACGATAATATCCATCCAAACCAAGAAAACTTCAGATCTTGGTTATTGTTGTTGGTCTCGACCATCTTTTTATAACCTCTGTTTTTGCTGGATCCACAGATATCCCCTCTTTTGAGATTATGTGACCAAAAAATGCAACTTTTTGAAGCCAAAATTCACACTTGGTAAATTTGGCATAAAGATTCTCCTTTCTCAGGATCTTTAATATAATTCTCAAGTGATCTTCATGTTCTTCCTTTCTCTTTGAATAGAAAAGAATATCATCTATAAAGACTACCACAAACTGATCAAGATAGTCTCTAAAGACTCTATTCATTAGATCCATGAAGATAGTAGGGGCATTAGTAAGACCAAATGGCATCACTATAAATTAATAGTGTCCATACCTTGTACGGAAAGACGTCTTTGGTATATCCTCCCTTTTGAACCTTAATTGATGATACCCTGAACGAAGATCAATCTTGGAAAAGTATTGAGCTCCGCGTAGTTGGTCAAATAGGTCATCAATGCGTGGGAGAGGATATTTTTTCTTGATAGTGATATTGTTAAGTTCTCGATAATCAATGCAGAGTCTCATTGATCCATCTTTAATCTTAAAAAATAGAATAGGTTATCCCCAAGGTGATGAACTAGGGCGTATGAATCCCTTATCAATATTCTCTTGGAGTTGCTTCTTCAATTCCTGCAACTCAATTGGGGCCATTCTATAAGGTGTCTTTGAAATAGGCAAAGCACCCGGTATGAGTTCTATTGAAAACTCAACTTCACGATTTGGTGGAAGACCCGGTAATTCCTCCGGAAAGACATCATTAAACTCCCGTACAATGGGAATATTCTTAATCATGAGTTTCTCACCAACCATTTGAGATAAATAACCTTCATTTAGTGGAATGAAGACCCATATGGTAGAAGGAATTTCCACTGGAAGGTTATGTTCATCTTTGCATTGATAGACGATCATAGATTGATCTGGAATATGAAATGTGACTTCCCTTCTTTGGAAATTGATATGAGATCCATATAAAGAAAGCCAATCCATGGCAAGAATCACATCAAATTCCACTATAGGAAGGATCACAAGATTTGCAGGAAGCACATTCCCACAAACTTCGATCGGAGAAGAATTATAAACTTTTGATGCGACTGTTGTGCCATTAGGTGTTGTCACAGCTAACTCAACATCTAATTGTTGAGGTAATATGGTGATACCCTTAGAAAATTCATCAGAATTAAAAGAGTGGGTGGATCCAGAATCAAATAAAACATTTGCTAATTTAGAGTGGATGGTAAGTGTACCTTTCACCACATCGTTATCATACTCCTCATCGCTGATAGAAATTTCATGTGACCTTCCTTTGTCTTTATCCTTATGAGTTTGTTGACGTCGACCATCATCATCAACCCTTGGATTAGGGAATTTATTGTCATAATTCCCCATCTCCTTGCACTTGAAACATTGAAGTTTAGTGGGTTCTTTCTGTGTATCCCTTCCTTTGTTTACATCATTAGACATCTTCTTCCCATCATCGCGGCATTAAAATGCCCGAGGACCTTCCTTTCCAAATTTGAAACATTTAATTGTATGTAACGCCCCGACCCCAGTTACCCAGAGTCGGTGCATTATTACATAACATTGGCATGATCACAAGAAAGATCAAATCTCGAAAGACCGATTGGTTTAGTAGCCTTGGAAACACTAGATATATTCATAAGTTTTACATTACATTTCAAAGTGAAAAACTACTACAACAACAAAGTCTTCATATCCACACTATTAACCCCTCATAATATCCCTGCAAGTCATTCATAATTTACTTCTTCACTACCTGGGAAAAATAAAACATAGAAAAGGGGTGAGCTCAAATGCCCAGTAAGGATAACAATACAGCGGAACATTCAAAATAAGCATAAACATTTAAGGCAATGAATTTCTAAAACAAAAGCCTTTCAAACATGTACTTTCAACATGGTATGGCATAAATAAAATGAAATAATTCCATTTACTTGTTCACATGGATATTCTACTAATCGAATAATCACATGCAATATCAATCACCACTTTCATAATTATGGAATGCATAATGCCAGACTATCATAACCACATTGCCAAGGCCTCGTGCCAAGACTATAAATAAGATTTTGTCAAGGCCTTGTGCCAAGACACTAGTTTGCCTCATGAGACCTACCGATGCATCGAGGAGCTATAGCGGGCTCCACCCGTCACTTATTAAGTCCAATGCATTCCCATATGAAAAGGTTTAAACATAACATAATCATTCGTATTAAAACTAGCATACGAAATGTCAATAATTTCACCATAAACTATGAATGGTATAAAAATATCACATCCACAATCAAACATATCCCAAAACCTTCAATACAATATAGATGTTTTGTATCATAATAAATCAACTTCAAATAATCTTAAAATCCATCAAAGGATGTTGACATAGATGAAATCAAAATTCTTTTTAAAGAAGTATCTCCTTTTATTTTGAAATCATTTAAGATCCATATAAAATAAAACATTTTCTTTGAAAATATTCTTATAAGCTTGTATGGAAAGCTTCGACGATTTTATAACGGCGGAAAATAACCGCACCCGCCGTATAAGTTAAAAAAAACATTCTTACCTCAATTCTGTCGAAAATGTTAAAAAGGACATTGTTTTGAAAACGACAGAAAGATTCCTTTATAAACCTCTTATAAAAAAAACAAACAAGGGTATAAATGACTTTAACCCATATTCTTGTAAATAGTAAAAATGTTTTGAAATACATTTTTAAGAAAACATGGATGTGGATGATAAAGAGATCCCAGTAGATTATTACGTATAAACAACCTCGGATAATTAAGAGATTGTGAAATAACCCATACCTTGTACTTTTCCTTGGTTGGGGTAGGTTAACCTCCTGTATAATGGTGAAATAATTGTTATTAAATTATACAAGAATCATATATATTAATATGATATCATATATGATCTTTTAACATTGATTTGTTAATAATATCTTAGAAGTATCGTCGTTTCGGGTGTTAACTTACTCATTTTCTTTTATATGTTTTGTTACATAAGTCATGTTTGTTTTATCTTATTCATATCCAGAATGATATCAAGTCCTGAAACATCATTTTTAAATCATTAAATTATAATTATACTTGAATGGATACGATGGAGAATGAATCTCATTGCGTTCGTGGAGACGGTAGTCCGTACGTACGCACGAACGCTACTTCCATTTAATTTTTATTTTAAAAGAATCGAATCCAAATGATACATAGGTATATTACTATTCCAGTATAATATAATATTTTATATATGTTACTTAAGTTCATTAACACCATCCTTTATACGTTCCATGTGTGGTATGAACGAGTCATATCATTTTAAGGGGGCGGTAGTCCGCACTTCCTCAAATGAAATTATCGTATGTATATACAACATGAAACGAATAATGGTATGAAATAAAATGGAATTAAAGAAGATTATATATAAAATATATATCATTAATATCATATTTAATTACAGTGCCATCATAATGGCCACCATGAGAGGCGGTAAGATGTATTTGAACAATCATCGTTTCGTGAGGCGTTAGTTTGCCATCCACAGAAACATTATGTTCATCATCCATTAGATGGAGTTGTGTGTATGTGTAGTTTGAATACTTCTTATAACAACATCCTAGTATATTGAGGATACTGGTGTTGTTACAAAAGAAAGGAAATAAAAAGAGTTTGGGGGTTGAAGAAGCAAAATAAATGAAAATAATTTAAGAGAAATCGTTACCTTTAATTTAGGTAACTCACTTTGGTTGGAACCAAAGGAATTATTGAAATGATTTTTGCCTAAGGGGAAGCTTCAAGGATGAGGAGAGGGATGTGGGGAGCTTATTTGGGCAGAGTTTGGACGAGGCAAGTGGCTTGAGAGGTGTGAGGAATGAGTAGAAGTGGTCTCCTTTTATAAGGGAGAGGAGGGGCTCTTTAGGAAAGAGTGAAAGTATTACTTTATAATATAATTATATTCGGTTTATAATGGTCCAAAAATCATTGAGGTCGAAGATACGATGACTCATATTCTAAATAACATCAACCAATAAGAATTGTACAGGTTTTAGATAATATTTTAATCATTATAATATTATTTATTTCAATGATTTATTAATGAGGTAAACATTGCATCATTATTGTGTCATTAATAATTTAACTTATTTGATGTCTAAAAATTATAAATAAAATATAATCATGTAGGAAATATTTTTATCTTTCTAATGAATATTTATAATCGAAAATCCAACATGTATAACCCTATGTAAAAATTGTTCTTCTAAAAGATGTAAGCTTATGCCATTTTTATTTTTATTTTAACTTTATTAATATAATGTGTCCCTACCACATACAAGTGGCTCCAAGGGGTTCCCAAATTGACCCAAGGATGCTCATGGTCAGGTATGTGTCCACCAATAAGGTTAGGAAACGTTTTAGGGTAATTTTATATTATTATAATATTATTTTTTAACCCTTATTTACCGGATTTACCCTTAACCATGGTAAATAAAATATTTACCACAGTAATTATTCAAAATGTCTAAAAATAAAGGTTACCTATTTACACAATTTGAACATCCTGATTCCAAATATGGAATCCATTTTTCTAAATTCAAAACACAGAAGTGGCAGAAATTAATTTAAAATTAATTCCCGCTGTCAAAACAAAAAGCGTGTTTTTAAGAGATAATAACTATCAAAAGATTGACACTTGTTTATGTTCGGTTTAATTGTAAAATTATGTCCAATGACCAAAATTATATTAAATGGTAAAAATATATTCTAAATATTCTTTAAAACCACTCAAATTCATAATTTATCACTAGTAATTAATTTGATTAAAAAAGTTGTTTTTAATTAAAATTTAGTAATTTTCACTATTCATCAAAATATGAAAGTTATCCGAAATGTACCAAAATTTCACCTTAGGCTAAATTCGATATTCCGAATCGAAAAATGAAGTCCATTTTAAAATATAAAATATATATAACTTCAAAAAGTAGGTATTACTATTCATAACAGCTAGTTTGATTGGTTACGGTGTGTTAGAACTCGAAGTTGCGTACAACACACGCTACTGTTTTATTCAAAGGAAAGCGTACCATGGAAGCTTGGGATGTTTCATTTTAAATTTTTGATGTCCCCATTTAGTCAAAAAGTTTAAAATATTGTATTTAAAAAGGTTTCACTATTAGAAGTTGATAAAAGTGAAATACTGAAAATGAATCTGTTCTTGCAATATGACTAAGAAACTCATAATAGGGATTCTAAAATTATAAGGATTATATAAAGTTCAAAATGTAGTTAATACTATTCATGACCTCTTTTAATGGTGTGATTGAACTCGGTGTTGCGTGTAGTGCAAGTTATTGAATTATTTTTAAGAAATAACACACTCTGAAATCCTGGGGTGTTACATTCTCCCCTCCTTCAATAAATTGCGTCCTCGCAATTTGAAATTGTTCTTCGAAAATAAAAGGTTGAAAGTAGAATATATATTTGTGGGAAATCCCACATCGGAAATTGGGTTACTAAAATTTAGTCTTAATATGAGGAAAAGAGAAATGAAAGGGTCACCACCAAATTATGATCTTGATTAGGAGAACATTGGTGGCAATTAGAGACATATAATCGGAGGAAAAACGTAAATATTTATAGGTAGTGATTGAGGTCATCAATCACAAACAAGTGTATAATTGAGGTCCTTAAACTCATCAATCTATGATGATTTGAAGTACCATCGGTTCAACAAAATATAGGGTATTGGGATAACACATTTTTGACATTTCAAAATATCTTAGTTGAAATCCCACATCGAAAAATGAATTAATGAGGCCTCTATTTAAAATAAAGAGTGGAAAGTATGAAGATTCCCGAAAATAACACATACTAGGGTTCCATGTAGGAAAATATGGATATGGAAGAGAAATCTAACCATCAATTATCTGATGGAGAGTGGTAGAGAACATGGCTATGAAAAGGCCAAAAATCCCAAAGCCATAAATTTGTGATGATTTAAGGTACCATCTAGGACAACATTTTTGTTCTATGTTTCATTTATTAATGTTGTGGAATTTATTTATGATATTGGCTAAGATCATAAGGAGATATACTTACTTTATAATTAGAGTTTTATCCATTAATAAATTTCTACCAAAAACTCATCTTTCACTCTAAAAGATAATAGAATGTAATTTTTTTTTCTATTTATACTATTCGTACAGGGTTCCAAAATAAATGAATTTATAATTCATCTACCAGATATTTTAAAAAAAACTACATTATTTAATCTAGGACATCTCGTGGGCCAGTGGTAGGTGATACACCCTTGTCGCCCTTCGGTTGCGGGTTCAAGTCTCGCAGCCTTGCCGGACGCGACGGGTTGCCGCCCGACCTCCGGGTTGTCCTTTTATGGCAATCCAAAATAATCCAAACTAGAACTATCCAAAATACTTCTGTCCAAACTCACAGTCCACCATTTATAAGGAAGGTAAACATAATATAGATCCTTTTTACCCTGTAATAGAATATGAATACCTTCATCATGTATTACCATATTCCTTATTGATTACATTCATGCTCCCTTATTCCATATAGAATGCTGGATATACTTCATTAATCCAAAAATGTTTTAAACCCCAACAATGATGGAATATACAAATCATTAATCAGTTCCAAGGTAGTCAAGAATATCCAATATAATTTATCAAAAACAATCACATATTTTTCCAAAATAACTACCTCAGTATCAGAACTATATTATGATTTATCATTCTCTCAACCATATATTTTCCAAAAATTTATCCTGCTATTGAGTCACTTTTCTTTGTTCCACACAATCTCAAGTCCGTAATGAAATAGTACTGTAGTACAATCCTTATGTACTCCATAATTATTATAACAAATACATTGTTGATACAACACTCAATTGACATAATCAACATAAGAACTGTAATCATTCCTCTTCATCTGTGGTAGTATCATAACTTGATTATTATCCAATAGCATCATTTGCGGCATAGTCTGATGACTGGGACATAGGTTCGCGTAGTGTCCAAACTCCTTGCAAATGAAGCATTGTACATTTGAAACCATTTTCTTACCCTTGCATTCACGTATTTTGTGCCCTTTTCCTCCACACTTATAACAAACTCCCATTCCTTTCAGGCAAGTTCCAGGGTGTTTCTTTCCACAGTTACCACATATGGGAAAATTCTTCTTTTCCCTCTTCCCTTTATCCATCTTTCTCTCTTCCATCCTTTTCTTCTCTTGCTTCCCTTCAAAGCCATAGGACTCAGTAAACTCTTTACTTATCTTATCAACACATGATATTATTTCTTCATATGATGATAATACATGGGTGAATATTTCTCTTATAAATTCTAGCTTAAGACCATGAAAGATATGATCCTTCCTTCTCTTTGAATCATGAGTATTTCTGGAGTTCTCATTCCTTCTACTAGGCGCCATTTCTAAACAATGGCATAAACTAGATCAGTTTATGAATCAAAATACATAATCCCATACTTATAAAACACTTAACATAAATTGAACTATTTATGGATATAATCCATAATCATAAAAATGTTTTCTTTGAGGAAGTATATACTCATAAACCCTTCATAATGATTTGTAAAGAAAAAGAGAGCTATCCCAAGCATATCCCCCGGGAGTGTCGTAACCAAGAGTGCAGCAAGGCCCGTTGTCGTGCACCAGTTCCCGTTCGAGTCTAGCTCAAAGCGGTGTTTTCGGGTTTTACCCCTAGGTACATCTGTGCCAGAGCCGCCTCTACCTGCTCGTATCCAGACAGGGATGTATTGCTCGGAAAACTCACAAAATCTCTACAATACCAAAATTCTAGGAAGTTCTTCTATACTAATCCTCAATGTTCATCTTAGGTATACATGCTCTAATCAGAGTTTATCTAAATCTAGCTTCCAAGGTTTGTACTAAACTTCCTCTGATACCAACTGTAACTCCCCGACCCCAGTTACCCAGAGTCGGTGCATTATTACATAACATTGGCATGATCACAAGAAAGATCAAATCTCGAAAGACCGATTGGTTTAGTAGCCTTGGAAACACTAGATATATTCATAAGTTTTACATTACATTTCAAAGTGAAAAACTACTACAACAACAAAGTCTTCATATCCACACTATTAACCCCTCATAATATCCCTGCAAGTCATTCATAATTTACTTCTTCACTACCTGGGAAAGATAAAACATAGAAAAGGGGTGAGCTCAAATGCCCAGTAAGGATAACAATATAGCGGAACATTCAAAATAAGCATAAACATTTAAGGCAATGAATTTCTAAAACAAAAGCCTTTCAAACATGAACTTTCAACATGGTATGGCATAAATAAAATGAAATAATGCCATTTACTTGTTCACATGGATATTCTACTAATCGAATAATCACATGCAATATCAATCACCACTTTCATAATTATGGAATGCATAATGCCAGACTATCATAACCACATAGCCAAGGCCTCGTGCCAAGACTATAAATAAGATTTTGTCAAGGCCTTGTGCCAAGACACTAGTTTGCCTCATGAGACCTACCGATGCATCGAGGAGCTATAGCGGGCTCCACCCGTCACTTATTAAGTCCAATGCATTCCCATATGAAAAGGTTTAAACATAACATAAACATTCGTATTAAAACTAGCATACGAAATGTCAATAATTTCACCATAAACTATGAATGGTATAAAAATAGCACATCCACAATCAAACATATCCCAAAACCTTCAATACAATATAGAAGTTTTGTATCATAATAAATCAACTTCAAATAATCTTAAAATCAATCAAAGGATGTTGACATAGATGAAATCAAAATTCTTTTTAAAGAAGTATCTCCTTTTATTTTGAAATCATTTAAGATCCATATAAAATAAAACATTTTCTTTGAAAATATTCTTATAAGCTTGTATGGAAAGCTTCGACGATTTTATAACGGCGGAAAATAACCGCACCCGCCGTATAAGTTAAAAAAAACATTCTTACCTCAATTCTGTCGAAAAGGTTAAAAAGGACATTGTTTTGAAAACGACGGAAATATTCCTTTATAAACCTCTTATAAAAAAAATCAAACAAGGGTATAAATGACTTTAACCCATATTCTTGTAAATAGTAAAAATGTTTTGAAATACATTTTTAAGAAAACATGGATGTGGATGATAAAGAGATCCCAGTAGATTATTACGTATAAACAACCTCGGATAATGAAGAGATTGTGAAATAACCCTTACCTTGTACTTTTCCTTGGTTGGGGTAGGTTAACCTCCTATATAATGGTGAAATAATTGTTATTAAATTATACAAGAATCATATATATTAATATGATATCATATATGATCCTTTAACATTGATTTGTTAATAATATCTTAGAATTATCGTCGTTTCGGGTGTTAACTTACTCATTTTATTTTATATGTTTTGTTACATAAGTCATGTTTGTTGTATCTTATTTATATCCAGAATGATATCAAGTCCTGAAACATCATTTTTAAATCATTAAATTATAATTATACTTGAATGGATACGATGAAGAATGAATCTCATCGCGTTCGTGGAGACGGTAGTCCGTACGTACGCACGAACGCTACTTCCATTTAATTTTTATTTTAAAAGAATAGAATCCAAATGATACATAGGTATATTACTATTCCAGTATAATATAATATTTTATATATGTTACTTAAGTTCATTAACACCATCCTTTATACGTTCCATGTGTGGTATGAACGAGTCATATCATTTTAAGGGGGCGGTAGTCCGCACTTCCTCAAATGAAATTATCGTATGTATATACAACATGAAACGAATAATGGTATGAAATAAAATGGAATTACAGAAGCTTATATATAAAATATATATCATTAATATCATATTTAATTACAGTGCCATCATAATGGCCACCATGAGAGGCGGTAAGATGTATTTGAACAATCATCGTTTCGTGAGGCGTTAGTTTGCCATCCACAGAAACATTATGTTCATCATCCATTAGATGGAGTTGTGTGTATGTGTAGTTTGAATCCTTCTTATAACAACATCCTAGTATATTGAGGATACTGGTGTTGTTACAAAATAAAGGAAATAAAAAGAGTTTGGGGGTTGAAGAAGCAAAAAAAATGAAAATAATTTAAGAGAAATCATTACCTTTAATTTAGGTAACTCACTTTGGTTGGAACCAAAGGACTTCTTGAAATGCTTTCTGCCTAAGGGGAAGCTTCAAGGATGAGGAGAGGGATGTGGGGAGCTTATTTGGGCAGAGTTTGGACGAGCCAAGTGGCTTGAGAGGTGTGAGGAATGAGTAGAAGTGGTCTCCTTTTATAAGGGATAGGAGGGGCTCTTTAGGAAAGAGTGAAAGTATTACTTTATAATATAATTATATTCGGTTTATAATGGTCCAAAAATCATTTAAGTCAAAGATAAGATGACTCATATTCTAAATAACATCAACCAATAAGAATTGGACAGGTTTTAGATAATATTTTAATAATTATAATATTATTTATTTCAATGATTTATTAATGAGGTAAACATTGCATCATTATTGTGTCATTAATAATTTAACTTATTTGATGTCTAAAAATTATAAATAAAATATCATCATGTAGGAAATCTTTTTAGATTTCTAATGAATATTTATAATCGAAAATACAACATGTATAACCCTATGTAAAAATTGTTCTTCTAAAAGATGTAAGCTTATGCCATTTTTATTTTTATTTTAACTTTATTAATATAATGTGTCCCTACCACATACAAGTGGCTCCAAGGGGTCCCCAAATTGACCCAAGGATGTTCATGGTCGGGTATGTGTCCACCAATAAGGTTAGGACACGTTTTAGGGTAATTTTATATTATTATAATATTATTTTTTAACCCTTATTTACCGGATTTACCCTTAACCATGGTAAATAAAATATTTACCACAGTAATTATTCAAAATGTCTAAAAATAAAAGCTACCTATTTACACAATTTGAACATCCTGATTCCAAATATGGAATCCATTTTTCTAAATTCAAAACACAGAAGTGGCAGAAATTAATTTAAAATTAATTCCCGCTGTCAAAACAAAAAGCGTGTTTTTAAGAGATAATAACTATCAAAAGATTGACACTTGTTTATGTTCGGTTTAATTGTAAAATTATGTCCAATGAACAAAATTATATTAAATGGTAAAAATATATTCTAAATATGCTTTAAAACCACTCAAATTCATAATTTATCACTAGTAATTAATTTGATTAAAAAAGTTGTTTTTAATTAAAATTTAGTAATTTTCACTATTCATCAAAATATGAAAGTTATCCGAAATGTACCAAAATTTCACCTTAGGCTAAATTCGATATTCCGAATCCAAAAATTAAGTCCATTTTAAAATATAAAATATATATAACTTCAAAAAGTAGGAATTACTATTCATAACAGCTAGTTTGATTGGTTACGGTGTGTTAGAACTCGAAGTTGCGTACAACACACGCTACTGTTTTATTCAAAGGAAAGCGTACCGTGGAAGCTTGGGATGTATCATTTTAAATTTTTGATGTCCCCATTTAGTCAAAAAGTTTAAAATATTTTATTTAAAAAGGTTTCACTATTAGAAGTTGATAAAAGTTAAATACTGAAAATGAATCTGTTCTTGCAATATGACTAAGAAACTCATAATAGGGATTCTAAAATTATAAGGATCATATAAAGTTCAAAATGTAGTTAATACTATTCATGACCTCTTTTAATGGTGTGATTGAACTCGGTGTTGCGTGTAGTGAAAGTTATTGAATTATTTTTAAGAAATAACACACTCTGAAATCCTGGGGTGTTACATTGTACCTTTAAGAAAACTCCCTCCATGTTTCTTTCCACACTTTGAGCATAAGGGAAAGCTCATCTTCTTTTCAGTGTGCTCTTTAGATTTTCCTTTGAATTCCATTTTCCTCTTCTTATCAAACCCATATGACTGATGGGTTAATCCAATATCCATTTCAACTTTGAGAGCACATCGAACGATTTCCTCATAGCTATTGAAGTCCCTTATGGCTAAGGCCCTTCGAAGACTTGGTTTTAAGCCACTAAAGAATCGATCGATCATACTCTCTGGTTGGATAATAATACTAGAAGCGTACCTTGCAAGTCTTGTAAAATTTGCTTCATAGGTACCAACAGATTCATCATCCTTTTTCTTCAGTTCAAGAAACTCTTTCTCCATCTTGGTTCGGAGAATACGGGGGAAGTACTTATTGAAAAATAATTTCTTGAACTCGTACCATTCCATGGACTCAATTTCATCCCTTTGCCTCATATTATTAATAAGATTACACCATTAATCAGCATCTCCTTCCAAACGATACACTGCTAGGATGACTTTATCATGTTCAGAACATTGAAGAACTGAAAATATCTTTTCAGTAGTACTAATCCATTGTTCAGAAACTAATGGATCAGTAGACCCGCTGAATGAAGGGTGACGCTGCCTCATGAAGGATTCAACAGAATGTTGCTCCTTCCTTTGCTCGTTTCGAAGTGATGCATGATTCATAGCTTGAGAAAGTTGTGCGAGCATGGCTACAAGACTTTGAATTCCAGCTCCCATAACGTTTGGTTGCTCAGGGGGACAATCATTGCATTGCCCGTCGCATTCCGCATTAACACGGTTCCTTTGAGTTCTATACATTGACTAAAACCAAGAAGAATAGTGTGAGCAACACTAATTATAATAGGAAAACCGCATAATAAAGAATAAAATTTTACACTTAAGGTCTTATTCTAGGTTATTAATGGCCATTTCTAAAATTCTAAGATTCTGTTATATGCTTAGAATTACCCTTAGTGTTCTTACTAAGGCTTTCACATCCTAGTTTCCAAAGGTTGAATATACCTTTCCTCTGATACCAACTATAACGACCCATACATTACATACATTGTTAATACTTCAAAATTGAAGCATACTTATTAAAACATATAACAAAACCATGAAAGGACCTCATATGTATAGTGTCTTTAGAAACTGGGAAACATAAACAACTGGTTCATAAAGCGTCTACACTGTCTCCCATTTATTTCATCATATCTATAGTCCATTTTGGAATAGCTTACTTAATAAACTTCTTCCTAACCCGGGGAAAGAAAACATACAAAAGGGTGAGCTCAAATGCTCAGTAAGGGTAAACAAAAGAAATATCAATCACATCATATTCATAAGAACATAACTTTTGGAAATCGTAACCTGCAAAAGAGAGCATAATTTCATAACATGGGATTAATTATTTTAGTGAAACAGAATCCCAATAATCATAAAATAAAACATGAAACTTTGTGGAATACACACATAATCATAGAGAATCATTTCTTATTAGTCAAGACTCATTTCCAAGACTATCTTAGTGGACAAAGTCCATTTCTGAACCGAGTTCACTCCTTGTTTCAGTCCTGTTTCATTGAACCGGTATAACCTACCGTTCCAGCCATGTCTATCTCATGAGATATAAAATCATTACCCAATGAATTGGAGGGAGATATAGGTACCACCCATCTCATAATGATACCATTCTTATGTGTGCCACAAAATCATAAATCATACATCATTGCATAACCCATGTAATAAAAATGGGAATCTTTAAACATCGTGACATAATAAAACAATTAATATAAGATAGAAGAATTAATAAAAATATTTCCATCACAACATAATCAAATCCATGTAATAATAGGGATAGAAACATAACCCTTTATTATCTAAGACGGAAAATAATTTTGATAAAACACTTGAACATCATTCTTGAGGAAAATATCCTTTCTACTTCAAAAACATTTTCCTTTCATAACATGTCATACAATTTTAAACTAAAAGAAGATGATCAAAAATAAACTTGAAAACTTGTAAAGGAAGCTTCTTGGAAATATTGTTTTAAAAATCCATTCATAACGTATAAGTTAAAAAAAACATTCTTCTCGTACTTTTTTCGGAAAAGTCAAAAAAGTACCTCGTATGAAAAAAGACAAAAGATTCCTTTCATATGTTTTACTAAAAACCCACCGAAGGGTAAAATTGGATTTGAACAATTGTAGGTGGATGGAAATAATATTACATATTGAGGAAACATGGATGTGGATGATAAAATACACCCCAGTAAATACCAAAGTATAAACAATCTCGGATAAAAATGAGATTGTGATATTTCCCTTACCTTAGGTCCGTTTTGCTTCGTAAGTGTCCTTACCTCCTGTATAATGATTTAAATAATGTTATTTACTTATTACAGAATCATACTAATTTTTATGATATCATATATGGTCATTTTCTTAGCTTCTTAGTAGTAATATTTCATTGCTACTTGTTATTCGGGTGTTTATAACTTTTTGTTCTTATGCGTGTTTTGTCGAATAAATTATTATTCTTATATTTAGGTTATAGATACCTCATTTACAGAATGTTGTTAGTGTAATATATATCATATTCATTCATTAAATTCATTTATATAATCATTATGAAATGAAGATCATGTAGAACGAGTCTCATCACATCGTGGAGACGGTATTCCATACGTACGCAAGAGTGATGATATCGTTCCTATGATCGTGGAATTGTATTGGAGTGTATTTATACTATTTTAGAATCAGTATAACTTTATAATAGTCATATATAGTCATTATTTACACCATTATACCCATCCAATTAAGGTGGTGGTGGAAAATAGATTACACCACAGCGTGGAGACGGTATTCCATACGTACGCATGCGCGGTGATTTCTTTTTCCATAGGATGGATAGATGGTGAAATAGGGTTGTTTCATACTTATAAAAACATATCAGTATATTAGTGATACTGATGTTATTACTTCATAATGAAACAACTAAAGAAGAAGAAGTGGAAGAAGAAATAAAGATGAAAGAATCGGTAATGGACATTACCTCTTCTTTGAAGTGCTTCTTTGAGACCTTCTTTTAGGGAACTAAAATTGGTCATTGAAGAAGACCATGACCTCTAGGATGTATCTAGGGAAGTGGAGGGGAGGAATTAGCAGGGGTTGGCCGAGCATGAAGGCTGAAAGTGGTGTGAGGAAGAGGGGGAGGAGGTGCCCTTTTATAAGGGAGGAGAGGGGCACCTTTGGGAAAACTAAAAATATTATTTTATTATAAAGTCAAGTTCGGTTTTAAATAGCTCCAAATTGATATATTTCTAAGCTAAGGTGGGTATGGGTCGAAAGACTCTCATCCAATAGAATTTAGACAAGTTTAGGTTCCTATTTTAACCTTATCATTTAGATTTTTCATTAAGTTAAATAAGTTTACTTTTACCCTATCTTCTTGTGTTCTTAAACTATAAGGTTAATAAACTTACTATAAGCAGCCAAAAGAACCCCAAGCTGTTTATTATTAATATATATAACCTTATCTATGTCATTTGGCCGAACCTTAGATTTTTAGGAATAAAATAATAATTACTAATATAATATTTGTTTTAAAAACTATTTTATGTCAATTTTGACACTATTTAGTAATTGATTTTTGTGAAATTCATAAAAGAATTATTAGTTCAAAACAAGTTAATTAAATCAATACTAACATGTCATATTAACCTATAAAATTAGTTTAATTCATAAAATGTCTCAAATTACTTTTATTTTGGTGTTTATAACATTAATTATGTCAATATTTCATTAATAAGATAATTACCGCATCATCATTGTGTCATAAATAAATTAAATTATTTAATATCTAAATATTACAAATAAAATACCATTATGTAGTAAATCATTTTATCTTTTAATGAATATTTATAGTCGAATTTATCTTGTGTATAACCCCATATTGACAATGATTTAATTATTAAACTTTGAGTTTAACTATTTTAACCCTTCTTTAAATAAATTAATAATAAATGTCCTAATCTAATCCAAGTGGGCCTAAATGGTAATATATTATTCCTAAGATTGTTTTTGGACGAATTAAACATGTCCAATAGAATTAGGACATGTGTTAGGGTAATAATAGTATCATTTTTACCCTTAATTACCCTATTTACTTTTAACCGTGGTAAAAAAAAGTAAAAAGTTACTATTCACCAAAAAATTATTTTCATCTCATTGAACCACATTTTACTTAATGACATCATCCGTGTCTCTCGGATTTTTGAAATTCCACTCACAGAAGCGGTAAAATTAAGGTTTATGAAAAATTCAGTTTTTTAACTACCACTTAGTGGTTTCACTATTCATCAAAAATTGAAAGTTTTCAGAAAAATACCAAAATTTAACCTGAGGCTAATTTCGATATTCCAAATCCAAAAATGAAGTCCATTTTGAGAAATAAAATTTATAAAATTTAAAAAAGTGGTTATTAATATTCATAACGACTAGTTTTAATAATATTTTAATAGTATATCATTGTTTAGTGAAACTCGGTATTGCGTACGACGCAAGCTATCGAGGAAGGTCGCGATTTCATGTAAAGCAAGACAAGCAAGTGTTGTGTAGAAAAATATTCCTTTGATGATTTATATAACATAAAAGTCTCGGGTGTTACAGATGTACCATGAACTAAGGGCTTCTAGCAGATGAACTCCATCTGATCAATGATTCCCTGGACCCCTTTTCATATGGTGCCCCACGTAGTGCACCGCTACACGGACCAAACAAGATAATGTGTACAACCTCAGTACGTTGATGGAACCCAAAGCGGCACTATGGGACACATAACACAATAGTACATAGTTTATTATACTCATTCCCATGTACTGCAATGGTATGTGGATGACCCCTCTGCCCTGTACACAACTATGTTATGCAGAGACTCCCCAGTCATCCCCCATCGGTTTTTGTATTGTGTTATTAATTTATCACAATGATCCTTGGGAAACTTTTGGCGTGTACGAGTCAACCCCTCCTCAATCTGAGGCACGGCGTGGCCAGTATCACTCATAGTGTCTTTCTTTTGTTTAAATGGACACCCTTTTAAGTAAAAAAAAACTGGCATATGGAAAACCAACCAAACATATTAGGATTGTGTTGATACATGAGAACAAGGTTCCATGGGTCATTTGTGACATGTACGAGTCAACCCCGCCTCAATCCGGGGCATGGTGTGGCTGGTACCACTCACACTCGCACTTTTAATTGAAATGGGCAGGATTTTAAGTAAAAACAACAACTTGCATATAGACAACTAACCAAACGCTTTCTGATTGTATTGATACTTCAAGAAAAATATACATGGGTCATTTGTGATGTGTAGAGTCATCCCCACCTCAATATGAGGAACGGTGTGGCCGGTATCCCTCAAAATGTCTATCTTTTGTTTAAAATGGACACTGTTTTAAGTAAAAACAATAACTTGCATTTGGAAAACTGAACAAACATATTATGATTTTGTTGATACATTAGGAAAACTATCCATGGATCATTTCTGACGTGTACGAGTCAAACCTGTCTCAATCTGAGGGAGGTTCTGGATATTACCACTCAAAGTGTCTCAATTTTATTTGAAATGGAAAACATTTTAAG
Source organism: Viscum album (assembly GCA_963277665.1). NCBI lineage: Eukaryota > Viridiplantae > Streptophyta > Magnoliopsida > Santalales > Viscaceae > Viscum > Viscum album. Next base: position 1,824,765,260 of record OY728137.1, on the reverse strand, counting down.
TGAAAACAACAACTTGCATATGGTAAATAGCCAAATGCCTTTGGATTGTATTGATACATTATGAAAACTATCCATGGGTAATTTTTGATGTGTAAAAGTCAACCCCGAATCAATCTGAGGCACGGTGTGTCCAATACCACCCAAACTGTCTCACATTTATTTGAAATGGACAATATTTTAAGTGAAAACAAAAACATGCATACGGAAAACCATCCAAACGCATTAGGATTTGGTTGATACATTAGAAAAATGATCCATGGGTCATTTGTAACGTGTATGAGTCAACGCTTCCTCAATCGGAGTTACGGTGTGGCCGATACCACTCAAACTGTCTCAATTTTATTTGAAATGGACATGATTTTAAGTGAAAACAACAAGTGGCATATGGAAAACCAACCAAACACTTTCTTATATACTTGATAATTTTGGAAAATTACCCATGGATCATTTGTGATGTGTACGAGCCAACCCTTCCTCGATCTAAGCCATGGTGTATCCAGTATCACTCGAAGTATCTTTCTTTTGTTTGAAATGGACAACATTTCATGTTAAAACAACCACTGGCATACGAAAAAATGACCTAACGCATTAGTATTGTGTTGATACTTTATAAAAACAGTCCATGGGACATTTTTGACATGTATGAGTCAACCCCACCTCAATACGTGGCATGGTGTGGCTGGTATCACTCATAGTGTCTTTCTTTTGTTTAAATGGACACCCTTTTAAGTAAAAAAACTAGCATATAGAAAACTGACCAAACATATTTGTATTGTTTTTATACATGAGTAAAAGGATCCATGGGTAATTTTTGACTTGTACAAGTCAACCCTTCCTCAATAAGAGGCACGGTGTGGCCGTTACCACTCAAACTGTCTCACTTTTATTTGAAATTGACTGGATTTTAAGGGAAAACAACAACTTGTATACGAAAAACTAATGAAACTCATTGTAATTGTATTGAAACTTTAGGAAAAAGATCCATGGTTCATTAATTACATTTCCAAGTAAACCCTGCCTCAATATGAGTCACGATGTGGCCGTTATCACTCAATGTGTATCTCTTTTGTTTAAAATAGACACTGTTTAAAGTAAAAACAACAACTTGCATTTGTAAAACCAATCAAACAAATTCTTATTGTGTTGATACATTAGAAAAATGATCGATGAGTGATTTTTGACATGTAAAATTCAACGCCATATCAATCCGATGGACTGTGTGGAAGTTACCACTCAAAGTGTCTCACTTTTATTTGAAATGGACAACATTTTAAGTGAAAACAACAACTTGCATATGGAAAACCAACCAAACGGATTTGGATTCTGTTAATACTTTAGGAAAACTATCCATGGGTCATTATGATGTGTAAGAGTCAACACTACCTCAATATGAGGCATGATGTGGCTGGTACCACTCAAACTGTCTCACTTTAATTTGAAATGGACAAGATTTTAAGTGAAAACAACAACTTCCATATGGAAAACTGACCAAATGCTTTCTAATTGTATTGATACATCAGTGAAACAATCCATGGGTCATTTTTTTCATGTAAGAGTCAACCTTGCCTCAATATTAGGCACGGTGTTTCTGGTATCACTCAAAGTGTCTCACTTTTATTTGAATTCGATAAGATTTTAAGTGAAAACAACAATTCGCATACAGAAAACCAACAAAATACATTCAGATTTTATTGATACTTTAGGAAAATGATACATGGGTCATTGTTGACATGTAAGAGTCAACCTCGCCTCAATCCGAGGAATATTGTGGTCGGTACCACCCAAACTGTCTCACTTTAATTTGAAATGGACAATATTTTAAGTGAAAACATCAACTTGCATACATAAAACTGACCAAACGTATTAGGATTGTGTTGATACTTTAGCACAAGGATCCATGGTCCATCCTCACACAATACACTTCTCATGTGAGGAACTCCTACCCCTATTTTAAAACACATGACATTTAATATGCCAATCCCATCCTCAAACAGTGGGTTCTAGTACCAAACCAAAGTCCCTTTTTGGAACCCAATACCAAATACATAATTAAATATTCATACCCACTAACCAAAATGGGGATTCATCTCACATCACACCCAGGAGACCAAATTACAATTACCCACATACCCCCTTATTCCAATTCAAAAGTCTATGAAAAACATGTAGGCTATTCTCGTAACCCATATCATATGTCGATATGGGCCAATGTTTCCCACTAACACATCTGGAAACATTTATTCATGGATACATTTTCATTAGAGGAATATAAACATCCCATGCGCTTCCTATAACTCATCAAATGTCTTAGCACATGACAACTACCATTGTCTATCTTATGTTTATCATGATCCTTATCCACTCTACCCAAGTTTTTCTGTTGGTTTTATGATAGTCAACCCAAGACCATGAGTAAACATCCCATGTGCTTCTTATAACATTTAGGTTTTTTATCTTGTGTTTATTGGTGTTCTAGTTTGAGTGATGAGTGAATTCTAAATTTCAAATACTGTTATGGGTGTTGTTTTTTTCAATTCTAAATTTCTGAATTCTGGATGTATTGGATTCTGGATGTATTGGTAATGAAATCTAAATTTTGAATACTATTATGTGTATTGGATTTTGGAAGTATTGGATTTTAATTTTGTATTGGTGTTATGGGTGTTATTGCATTTAAATTCTGGATGTATTGGATTGTAGATGTGTTGGATTTTGGATTTTTATCTTGTGTTGTGGTTTGGCTGAGGAATGAATTTTAAATTTCAAAATTTCTAAATTATGGATTAATTTTAAACATCTCTTGTAGCCTTTTGGATTCTGGTTGTTTGTGGTCTTGCTGTTCATGAGTTGCAGGTTACAGGTTGGAGGTGGCTGCTACTGCTATGGAGCTGTAACATATGTATACCAATGGTTTTCAAAACCATTGGTACCACCCTTTGATGTATTTTATACGAACATTTTTGTTATAACTATTGGTACAAACTTTTACCAACAGTTTTTAATGGTGTTGGTATATTCATTAGATGTATATTGTACACTATATACCAACAGTTTATAACTGTTGGTATAAGGGTATCATATACCAACAGTTTGTGAAACCGTTGGTATATCTCTTACTTTAACACATATAAGAACGGTTTACACAAAACAGTTGTTATAAAATTTTACCCATGACTTACTTTTCCATGGTTTGGGAAACCGTTTGTATATAATAAACCAAGAGTTTTCAAGCCTTTACCAATGGTTCTGAACTGTTCGTAAAGGGTATAATTCCAGTTGTGGGTGTTTCTGGGTATTATTACTTCTGGTTCCAACCTCACCCCTCCACTACCGTTCAGTCCTCCATGGTCCCTCCGGTAACCAGTCCACCAACATTAGGTGTAAGTCTCCTCCAAATCCACAAGACTCGTATGATCATATCATCAGGTTCCTCAGTGCACCCCATTGAGTCTACATACCTATTGTATGCGGAGGCACAAAGGCTCTCTCCCCAACAATGCGTGCTTCGGGAATGTCTGTGAGGATACATTCCCATGGTAACCTGTAACCCAACCACGGGACATTAATTTGAACCTCCCTATTATATGGATTGAGGGTGATCACTTTATTTTTCATTCAATGAGGAATAATGATCAATAAAAGGGGTTATGTTTGCTCCCCCCTTTGAAAAGGAAGAAACTTCTCCCCTTCCCAGAACATGTTTTGGGGTCATCCCACTAAGACAAGTCCCCAATATTCATGGGTAGGTCTGAATGAACTTTAATGCCATCTCACATGGAATGGTTCAAACCTCCTCAACCTCATCCATGGTTTCCCCGGCCTCTTGCTCCATGGGCTCTCCCTCCCACACCAAAAGTGTAGGATGCATCTTCATTGTGAAATCTTTAATATCATCTTGTTTCTCACACCGAGAATGACTCATGTGGTTTTAGTGTTTTGTTATTATTATTTCATCCACATGTATCTGAACTAGAAGAACTCTGATTCCTGACCAAACAAGGATACGTAGGATGCCTTTCAGATTGACTGAGCTCAAAAGTGTACCCATCCATGAGGTTCCATCAAATCATGCCCCCTCAATGGTAGCTTATATGCGTAATCCCCACACAATATGAACTAAGTAGGTTCTGATTTTTCTCCTGATGATACATAGGAATCCCTTCTTATGGGCCCAATCCCAACATCAAGTAACATTCTATCTCCCTTGATGACGATAATATCCATAACACCTTATAATATGGATCAAGTTAGAATTTCTTCTGCAGCCTTAATTATATGCATTCTTATGATGATCTTTCAAACCAAGCATAGCTTGTGAATACACTCTTCTGGAATCAACCATTGATTCATAAACATATGACCATGACATAAATATATAAGGAAGTCCTATATTAAGAAAAAATCCTTTCAAAAAAGGGTGCGGTGAGCCTAACCTCCGATCGTCTCGACCAATGGAGTCTTTAAGCATTTTTGGACAAATCTTCACACAATGAGTGCCTTCCTTTGGAAAGAAGGTACACGAATCATGGATACCAGGTCTATTGGGAATTCTTAGATCCACAATTAAACCTATTAAAGACAATCTAAGGATGTTATATGCAAGAATGACTGATTGATTAAGTTATTGACCCCCACACAATCATTTGTTGTGACCAATAGTTCCTAGAAGGTCTATTGAACCTTCATTAAAGGATAATGACATTTAACAGGTCAAAACCAAAAGAATGGTGAATTCGACGAGAACCCATCTCTATAAAAAAATGGGTATGGGTGATGAACCTCACTACCCCATCTACACACCACCTATAAAAGCTCCACGACGGTGGCAGAACATACATTAATAATAATATCACTATGCTTCGTTGCCAATATTTTATAAATGAAAATTACCAAGGTTATTCACCAAGGTATAATATAACATGTGGACTCTAGAGATTAAATTATTTAACCATTAAATAGGATACCAATCAGAGAACACCATTAATTTTTATTAATTAATTTTATTTATATAAATCATAATCAATCAATTCATTAATAACCCATGGAGAATAAAAAATATGATTCTTATCAAGATCATTACGTACAAAAGTTCATAAAGAAATGATCACTATGACAATTTTATCCAAAAAAAAGGGAATGTGGATTTCTTATGTGAATATTTGAGAATAAAATAAATCATTTTTATATAGTTTAATACCTATATAAAAGAAATCGGATTTGGTATTCACAAAAAAAGGAATTACTTAAGTAGAGAAAAAATTTGAGGAGAAAATTCAACAGCATAAAAGGTATAAAATATGGTTATAGAAAATAATAAAACGAGGGGTGAAAATGGTATCCCATTTATAAAAAATATATTTATAGTATGTATTGATCAAAAGGGTAATACAATTTAGTAATGAAGACATTTTAAATACAAATAAGAAATGTGGTTAATGAATTTAATAGAAAAGAAGGATAATTCCCTTACCTTAAAGAGTTACTCCTAAATAATGAGGATTGGGACTTTAGGAGATTGAGGGATCCTTATGGGGACTCCTTAGGAGGTAAAACTACTTATCATCATGGAGTTTTGATTGTGAGTGAATGGGATAGGTGAAATGGGTGACTATTTATAGTAAGAGTTTGGATTTTTTTTATAATTTCCAAATATAGTCCTTGGAAATATAGGTTGTGTAAAATAAAACACTGTTGGCCTAACCATAGTTTTTTCAATGGTTTTGGAGATATGGGAAAATTATTATATTATTTTAGTACACTAGATCTAATAATAATTTTTTATTTATTCTTTTGGCATGGAAAAGCAAATTTTCCACAAAGTAATGTTTTTAAAGTCAATGTTTCCTTTTGAGACTTTCGTAAGTCACTTATCAGTTTGGAAATTGATTAAAATATATTAAAATACCTGATATTAATAAAATAACATATTTTAGGTCATGTATTGTGATTAATTAGTTATTAAATCATTATGACTTAATTATGAGGTCATTAAACATAACGAAAACCCCAAACTGTCTTTTTTACTATTGAAAGAAAAATAATGTATTTTAGAAAAGTATCATAAATTAGCCCTAACCTAATTTCGATGTGATGATTAAAAAAGTATATTTACTGTATCATAATAATTATTTATAAATGAAAATTTTAAATTTTAAATACAAAAAATCAATATTTAATAAAAAAAATTGCAGGTTGTAAGGCCAAGTAAAAATTCTAACGCTAAAATTTGAAATAAAAATATAAATTTATTTAGTCAATTATATTTATTTACAATTGTTATTAAAATATTATTTAACTAATATAAATATATTTCATAATAACATAGTTTATTAAAAAAATTATACATTTTGTTTAATGTAGTCTATAAAATGAAATTATCAAATATGTTTCCATTTAACATATAATTTTTTAAGAAAAACAGTTCTTAAATTGGAATTTATGGAATAATATATTTACTTATCAAAATTCATTAAACATTAATTAAAAAATTACTCAACATATAACCCCTTATATAACCCATGTAAGACATAAAGGTAAGGTATGCAATGGTGAGTGAATCTTGGGGTGGTGTGGCTAACATAGACCAAGTGATAACTTCTACTAACCTGAACATCTCACATATTCCATTTCAATCTTGTTTCACATTGTTAAGCGCATCTTGGTCTTGTTAAAGGGAGAACCCCAATGGCGTTACCCCCTCCCATGTTCTGAAAAATTGGATTCATACATCATTACTATATTGGATGAGGTCCTCGCTTCTCATTTTGGTATTAGTTATTCTTTTTCATTAGTACTTATAAACACTAATAATAATGTTAGAATTATTAGCAAAGGGTATAGTCCTCAATAGTAAAATTTTATAATGGCTATATTGACTAACAATCATACTTGACCAACAATATTATAATGGTCAAATACCAATAGTCGCATATCCATTTATACTCTATAAATACCACTTAATTATTTCATTAAATATTCAATAAAATTATAATAAAGGTTATATATATTAATTTTGTATGATTTTAGCTACTTTACTAATATTTTTTCTATTTCTATAATATTTTTTGTGGGGGATATGATTGAAATAGACTTAACTGGTCAATATTTTTTTATTTTTATTTTTCTTTTTTTTCCACTTGTAATGTATGTAATTATAATTGGTTTCTTAAATGAAAAATGTATTGATCATTTTTAAAGAGATATGGTTTTGTTGTGTGTAATATAATATTACAGACACTTTCTTATAGAATAAGTATCATTTAAAGAAATTGGTTTGTTACATTCATCCTGTTGGAAGTGTATCAGTGAGTCTATAAATCATCCTTCCCCCTTTATTCATTTATCTTCTTATCTCACTTCTTATCTTCATGTTATCTAATTCACCCTATTTTCTTGGTGTTTTATTATTTCCTCAATTTATCTCAAACTTGCTCATTTCAAGTCTTTCTATTGTAATGGTGGACCATACTAAGTATTTGGTAGGTGGTTTATAGTTTTTTTTTCATAAAATCTTGTTGATTAAAAAAACAACATTGTTCCTTACACCAAATTCTACATTCATAGAAATTTTATTTATGAAATTATTTATTTAGAGGACAATGTTATAATTTATATTTTCTTTATTATTTTATTTAAATCATTTTTGGTCTTTCACCTCACTCAAAACCACACCCCCTATGGGGTGTTTTGTTTATACACCTTAACCCTAATACTTCATTACCTAATTAAACCACCCTATTTGGGTGTTGTTTTAAAGAATTATAATTATAATTTCATTCCAATTAGAAAATCACCTCTCATGTAGTGTTGAGTTTGTATCATATAAAGGATGAAAACTTGAAATGACTAAATTGAATGACAATCTCAACCAATCTAATAATAAAAATCTATGAGGTGTGTTATCTTATCTAATATAATGGGTTGATTGAATGGGAAAAATAAATTAATAAAGGTGAATGGACATATTAAAGTAGTTCTAACTTGTGATGTGGATGAAATATATTCATAGAACCCATATTTTATACCAAGTTCATGATAATGAATTCATATGGGAATAGAATTCTCTATATTTATAATTAAATGTTAAATGGTGTTATTATGGAAACTGCCTTCTATTTATTTAAAACTAAATGGTAAATTTTGTTCTTTTTGAAATAGATTTATATTTATTTATGATTGATTTGTATTAATTTATTTTATGATCACATTTACTAATAATAAATAAAAAATATATTATATTAAAAGGATACACTGTACCTTGAGGGATTATAATTACCTCTTTATGGAACATTGCCTAAGGGGTCCCAAGGAATGTGGGATTCCCTAGTCCGTTGTATTTTCTTAAGGAGACATTGAGTACGGTCATTGGCCAGGATGTGTCAAATTCCCTTGGTCATGGATGTTGGAAAGGAATTCACATCACATGGGTTGATGATCATGACACTCCACACCCCCTCAATTAGAAGGATGAGTATAACCTTTCTCATTATTTTCATAATACTCGGCATGGAATACTATATTGATTATGATCTTCCGGGATAGAACTTCTTGTTGTAATACACCTGATCCTTAGGTTTGATGACCCTTATATATATTATTATGAGACATTTATTATTATTATGAGTATTATTATGCTTGAATGGCTGACATAAACCTTTGTTCCTAGATAATAATGTGTGTCTATATATATATATACATACATACATATAAATGTAAATATAAATATATATATTACTATAAATTTCACTATGTTTATAGTGATTATATAAATTCATCTATAAATATATATATCACACTCGATGGTGTCCTAGATTAGGCGAAATATGGTAGTGTCATCTAGGTGTCCATTCAGGACATAAGATGACCAATTTATAGATTTTTATGTGTTCATTATTTATTCAATTAATATTATTATTCCACTACTCTATCTTATTTATAATATATCTATTTTTGGTTAATTTACTTATTATCTCTTAAACTATTATGCTACTAGGATTAAGAGGTTATTTTCTCCCCAGTATACCATCATTAGAACCACGCTACTAGTCACCAGCCTCTAGAATATGGGGAGGAGCGCATGATGCCAGGTGACCAACCGGATAGGGGTGCCATTTTAGTGGCTTCTGGGAAAGGGCATTACGAAGTTGTATCACATGTGTTTTGTTTTCTTTCATCTTATTGTTTTTAGATGGTACATAGGAGACTATGAATGTGTCAGCACTTACTAAATAGTAGTGTCTCAAAGCGATGAACCCACATACAAGGAAATGTCCAACTGGACATGTCTGGGATTGTTGTTCTTGTTGTTCATTTTTACAGTTTGTTATGATTTCACCATGAGAGAATGGTTCACATTCTTCTTTTACCGATTTCTTATATTTATTTTATTTTACTATTACACCAGCATAAAATATAATTAGTATAACATACATCATTATAGGAACATAGATATTTACATTCCATGAATATTTTGTACCATGTAGGTTTCATTTATAGACAACATAATGTAGTGATATATACCTTGAGTTTTATTCCATACTTTTGAGATTTATTTAGAATTTTTTTCAATAGAGATGTTTATTATTATTTCATGATATTTTTATTTTTAGCATATATATATGTATACCATTATTAAGTAATTACTATTATGTTTTCCAATATTTACCTCTTTCAATAACATGTCTTATTATAATTGAAATAAATTGTTTGTTATCTAAAATATCTTCATCAACCTAAGATGTGTTTTCATTTATACCTTTATGGTGTCATTCTATTTAACCATCTAATTTTGAAATGTTATAGCCATAGAAAATTAGTCGTATGAGATTACCCATTAAAGGTTTTTTATAATTTTAATATTTAAAATGATTTAGGATTATTTCAGATGAACCTAGGATAGATTAACATTATCCTCATAGGTCACCTTTAATTCATTATGCCTTAGTACATAACCCCATGGGGTTTTGTTTATATTATATTGGGTTGGTTATTTAATGTGTTTTCGGATGATTATATGATGTTACATACAAATTTATGGTTGTATCTTACTTGACAAGTCCCCTATTAAATTAATAAAATACATATAATCTACTTTTGTGCATTATTATTTATGAGGAATATACTAATAAAAATTCCAAGTGTAACCAAATTGAAATTTTATTTAACTTAACCCAATATTGGGAACTTTATGGATAAATAAAATGTTTTAAAATAATTTATGTGCATTGTTTCTAAATTATGGAAGTATTTTAGTTAAATAAATAATTATTGAAAATATGTTGGATAAAACATTACTATGTTCAATATGGCATTAGCAAAATAGAATTTCTAAGTACAGTTTTCCCGATAACCAGTACATGATGATTAAATTGAGACTTGAAATTTTTTAATGATAAAGTATCGATGAATTTATCATATCAAATAAAACCTTAATGTTTTGTTATTATATTTGACCCTCGAGTAAGGGTAGTTTATATCATTCCTAATTTTTCAATTGGACGAGTACCAGAGTGTTTCCTAGGGTATACTTATTAGTTAATTGATAGGTGGTTGAGCCTACTGACCTAATTCATCTTGTAATCTTGGTAGGATCAATTCATTATACTTTAGTAAGAGGATTTCATGTTTTATATAGTTCCCTTATGAGTTAAAAACATTTCTAAATGATGTGATGAGTTAATACTTATATTACTATTCAAGTTTTGTTGTCCCGCGTAGGACTCTATGTTTCTAAAATTACACCTTTTCCATTAAGGGTGTTTTTTTTGGAAATTTTGAACCTTATTTTGTGTGTGAGCATAATATAATGCTCTAGTTATATGGGACAAATGTTCATATTGCATGGTTGGCCACTTATTAGGACTTGTGACCTTTTCACATCATCTATGATTTATGACTCGAGATTTCATTATCCTAATTTAAAGTTGTATAGGATAATCTGACTTTAGACATAATCCTCTTGTATGGAAGATCTGATACTGAGATGCATAAGGATGATAAACCTATGTATAGTATCATGGAGGATCAATTTTTCTTGTGAAATTTTAGGGTTGTATGCATTATTACACATAATTCCAATTGAGTTTCTAAAATGGTACAACAAACCATTTTTGTTTTGTGGGAATCATTAAAGTCTTGAGATATTACACAATTATTATAGATCATCTATGAGGCAGAGTGACTAGAGTATGAATGGAAATCTATCACAACCCAATGATCTGGAAGAATTCAAAAAAGAATCCTATGTTTTGACACGGTAGTCATTTTATTTTCTATTTTATGCCAGATGTTGTGGACTGCATGGACCCAACATGGGAAGAGTGCCGTGTGAATGTCAAAATGAAAATCTGATATAGAATGATATTAGGAGGCTAGTTTACTTTTCTTTCGCGATAATGGTTGCAAATAACTTGTTGGACACTTCTAATACCCATAGTTCATGGTTGATGAAGTCTGTTCCTTGGGAAATGTTTCTATTCATAGTAATAAAATTATAAGGAATATCATATGGTAGGGAGAATCAAATAAATTGTCATAAAATTTGTTCTTCCTAGTATAAGGAACACAATAGTGATGGGACCATTGTAAAATGATAAGCACTACTTTTTAATGCCTTGGACATGGTGAGTTTTGGAAATGTGTGAGTTCATGCATGAAAGATCGATGTTGAAATGGTTGGTTGTTTATATAACCCTTGAAAACAACATTAGTTGGGTGTGGGGATTTGGTGGTTATTCTTGAGTGATAGTAAGATTAATCGGGTGGTAATGAAATAATATTCAGTTAATGACAACACGTTAGTGAGACCAATTGAGATATTTTAGAGAAAATCAACCATAGGTGGTTTGATAAATTCTATCATGTTTTTTGTTACAGTTGTGTCAAATTTTTACCAAGTACTTCATCTTGGATATGATAGGAATTCCTTGCGTCTTCTTGGTAATTTTTTATATCCTCCTAGTGTACTATTAGATTAGTGATGATCATTTCCCCTATCATATTGTCATCCAAGATATACTAATAGATCATCAATTATATGCCAAGATAAATCAAAATGTCTTTTTTAAATAAATAATATTTACTGGAGTTACACATATTTATCATAGTATGTATAGAGGCATGGTTAGTCTTGTCTTATACTTGGGTTCCCAATTAAGAGTGCCTTTGATAGACTCATGGGGACTAGAAGATTCCTTGACCTGACAACCATTGGGCTCAATATCTGTTCTTCTTACATGGATTTTTCAAATTGGTACTGACATCTCACTTGTAAAAATTGAGTATTGACTATGTAGGATGAATTACTTAGACACCCATTAAGGATTCTTATGTAATCCATATTTTCAGTCATGCTCAGATAAGTTTTTTACGGGTGACAATACAATGTTCTGAATTGAGTATTCACCCATGTTTGTGCAGAGGCACGATATCATAATGTGAAAGTTTGGGCTTGAGAGATCTATAAATGTTAGAAAAAGGCTTTAGTGGACATGTTTGAAGTAAATAGAGGGTACCTTATGAGAAGGAATTGTGTTTAAAGATAATATAAATTGGTTGTATAAGCCAATAATTTTTAGAATAGTGAGATGAGATGGGCTAGGCATACTTTATTTTGTTTCATTAAAAAATTTCATTCAGGAACCACTTTATGGAACACAATCATTATGTGGATAAATCAGTGCAATTTGGACAAGGGTTTTAAAGAAAATCAAGTTAGACCATTCTAATTGTGGTCGATTGGGATTTTAACATTCATTTGTGTTAAGGATCATTTCAAGGGTGTATTTACAATAATAGGGTCATGATGAAATATACAATTAAATGGTAGAGATGTCATGGATCAGAATTGGCCTTTAAAATGATAGAACCTATGGTGAGGAGTGACAAAGGCCTGATGATCTAGATATGACAATGTGTCTATGTATCTGGGTATAAGGGATTAGGTAAGCAACATATCAATTTCTTAGTTTATAATATTATCATTGGCTTTAGTTTTAACGACTTATGTATCATATTATTAAAGGATTATTGGAAGATTGATGAGTTATTTTAAATGAAACACGTCTATTTAAATAAATTTTCCCAACCCATTTAGTTATATTATTGTTTTAAGATTGTCACCAAGAATTTTGGGGGATGAAAAGAATTAATGTACTAATATTGGAATCTCCCGTGTTTTTGGACAGTAATAAATTTTCTAAAATGAATTTAAATTTTTAGTTTAGTGGTTGAAACAAATTGTAAATTAAGATAAAAAAGTAATTTTGAAATTTGGAACAATAAAATATATTGTTTTATGAAATAATTTAAAGACTGAGAGATATATCCGGTGTTTCATTGAGTTTCAGGAATGATGTTCCCTAGAAATTTAAATCCAGAAGAATCAGTTAGAGGCTTATGGTTTTTCTAAAACCATGTGGACCTATAGGAGAAATTTTAAAGCATTTTTGGTGAGGTCGAGGTTATGTCATGATTTTGTAAAATCGTTCACACCAGGAACCATAGTCATGTGTTCGTTTTAGGACAATTAAAAATTGATAAATTCATGGTTTTTTCAAGGTTTCTAATGTAGTGTGCATGAACTGTGCGGGCCCCATGCTTGGGATGTATCCCCTGCATGGTTAGTGCGTGGTTTGGCCAACTGTGACGCAAAACCATGTCCCTCTTTTAATGGGGCTAAATCCCCATTTACCTACCATATTTTAATCATTTTATTACCTTTATTATTCCCCCATATGTGGAAAATACTCATCCATAGAACATCTCCTCCTCCACCTAGGCATGGAGGTATCTCCCTCATACGGGGACCAATTAAACTGTTTTTCAACACATTGGATGCGTATCAATGGTTTTATGTCTCCTTCTTCATATTGTATTATTTTATCATCTCAAGGCATATATAATCTTTATGCAACCAAATTCACCCAATTTTTAGGGTGTTTGTATATTTCTTCAATTTATATCAAACCATCATGTTTCATGGATTGATATTGCATTAGTGGAATATATTAGGCATGAGGTATATGGATTATGTATTTTCACCTAAATTATTTCCATTTTATTAAAAAATCATTATTATTCACATCATATCCTTCATGTATTTCCGTTTTAATTTTGAAATTAATTATGGAATGACAAATGCCTTAATTTTTATTTCATTTATGATTTAATTACAACCATTAAAAGTTGTTCACCTTAACCTGACCCCCATTAGTGTGTGTTTTTATATTACTTCACCTTTATTCATGTTTATTTAATTGAACCATTCACCATGGGTATTGTTTCAAATTATTACCATTCTAATCTTCTTTATATTATTCAATCACCTCTCATGGGGTGTTTAGTTTCCCTCATATTTGGGATGCTGACTTCAACCTAATAAATTGAAGGATAAGATCTCTCCTATACAAAAATAAAACCACATGTGAGGTGTGTTGTATTATCTAATCGAATGAACCAATTTAATTGGTAAATTCAATTTATATAGGGGAATAACCCTCTTAAATTATTCATAACATGTGATGTGGATTTATTAAAAACATATCCATCATACATGATTCCAGTTTTATGATAAGGCATGCTTATGGACATGGAATTCTATTTATTTTCAATTAAATGGTAAATGGTGTTCTTATGGATGTGATCTTATATTTATTTATAATTTAATTGTAAATGTTTTTCTTATATACATGTACTTATAGTTATTTTGATTGAGTTTTATTGATTGATTATATGAAAAAAATAGCCTAATAATAATTGTTAAATGAATTATATTAAAAATGGATCCACTATGCCTTTAGGAACATCAATTGCCTCTTTACGGAACATTGGGATAAAGTATCATTTGTATAGTAGGATAACATAATTTTATATAATTGTTAAAGGGACCTTGGGTGTGGTTATTTTTGTTGATGTGTCACAGACCCACGTTCATGCATGTTATCACGGAATTTACATCACATGGGTTTTTGGAAATGACGTTCCACACCCCCTTGTTTATGAGGATGGATATGACCCTCCTCATTATTATTAATGATACATGGGATGTATCCCAATATTGATTAAAATCATTGGGAATGGACCGTATCTTTGTGATACAAATTAACTTCAAGAATTAAGACCCTTATATATATATATATATGATACCCTTATCATTATTATGATTTGTATGATTCATGGATTTCTGAGTTAAGCCTCAAGTCTCAGAAAATACGACAAATATATATATATATATATATATATATATATATATAAAACTATAAAATTCACTACATTTATAGTGTATATATATATATATCATACTCAGAGGTATCCCAACATAGGATATTGTAGGTAGTGCCAGACAGGTGTCCCTTAAAACCCTATGCTGACCAATTTATAGCTTTCAGTTCTGTTCATTATTTTTTATACACACACACTTTAATATTTTATATTCAAAAGCTAGATAGATTATAAACAATTTGTGGTGTCATACTAAGTATATATCCACCCTATTGTCATTTCCATTGCATTGGGGTACCCAAACAGACCACATGGTTGCAGGGTCATGTTCTTGGTTTATGCTTGTGTTGTTATAATTTTACCTGGGAGATAAGAGCATAGAACTAAGATGGAGCTTAGGATTATCATGGTGATGGTATTTATTAATTATTATTTTTTCATTTATTCATGTATTGTACTATATTGTATCACATGGTTATTTTACATCTTTAGATATGTAGTTCATCTATAAATTCATGTGTCACTGTATACATGGCATTAGCCATCTCATATTATTTATTCAGATATTATTATTCTTATTTTTTCTCTTCCTAGTTTATACTTATTCTAATATTGTTTGATTTAATTATTATCTCTTATACCAATTTTTTAATCTAATTAAGAGAGTTTAGTCTCCCCATCATACCATGGTAAAACCCTTGTTACTTTTCTATAGCCTCTAGCATATGAGGAGACATGCATGAGGCCATGTGACTGACCAAATCAAGGTACCATTTCAGTGGATCTCAATTTTGGACATTAAAAAGTGGAAAATATAGTATTTCTATATTGATCCATGATGTCATGAACATTATGAAACCAAATAATACCATAAATGTTGGTAGTGATGTGTTCTGCTACCACAAAGCATGTATCAATTGGGAAGAGGTCACTATAAAATTCTCAGAAAAATAAAATAAAACTGAAATCCCAAACATTGTATACATTTATCCTTTATATGCTTATTTTATTTATCCTTATCCAAAATAAAACACTCCCTGATAGTCAGTTTAGTGTTTATATAAGTTGTACCACATTCATTTCCTAGATTATTTCTATATTCTTGATTGGAAGATATCTTTTTCTTCAAAATTGCAGAAATTTTCCACACCCTATTCTTATTTTTCTACAATATTAAAAGATAATTATAGAACGATTACATCATACTTATCCCAACCTTCACCCCCATACACATCTACAATATGGATCTTTTCACTTGAGAACATTTATACTGCCCTCATAAAATGAATATATTTAGGTTTCCCATTATAATATGATTTCTTTGGTTCTTTGAATTCATTATTAAACATAGTAATAAACTCAATATTAGTAGTTATTTATATATTACTTTTAGTTAAACATTATAACCTTTGTTAATATAGGTTAGGGGAATCATATAATAATTTTTCCCCTTACCTATGGGATTAATGTGCATCTTAGATTAATTGGTCATTCCCATCAATCTAATAGCCATTAATTAATGGAAAATTGATTAGACCCTTAAAAAAATATATTTCTTCCCCATTTTTATTGAATACTGCTTCATATAAATACCATTTTAACATTTATTATATATTGAATGATAATATTATTTTTTGAGGGAGTCTTCCAAATTGTCTGATGGAACATGGTCAAGATCAGTAGCTCAATAAAAATACTATTTGAGATCAGTTTAACCCTTTTATCCAAAAAATACCCTATGATTCAGACTAGTTTTTCATATTAATGGACGATTTCCACTTATATCTTGGTACCCCATATTGAAATTACTTACATTGGTTTTTTCCACAAACATGTGTTTCTTAATCTTTCAAAATGATTATATGGTTCTGGTCTATTTGTGAAAAAAATTTTAAAGAGACACTAGGGGAGATGAAACATTTGACTCTATAGGGTTCAATAGTATTTTTACATTGTATTCCTCCTCTATCAAAACCACATTCTAACTATAATTGTTAACACCTTAAACTATCCTGAAAATATCCTAGGTAAATAAATAATGTGTCACTCGTCCCAAAATTGCATGTGGGGTGTCCTAATTACCCATAGAAAAAAATGAAACCTACTCTTGATAAGTGGGTAAATGTAGCTTTATCAGTTCCCCCACCCCACAAACATACCTAGGTAGAACACCCATACTATTTAAGGATTCCCTATGACGGTCATATATTTTATCCTATAATTTTCATGGAAAATCATTGGAGTTCCCAACTAATTGTGATTTTATAGAATAATTCATGCCTAAACCCCCTACATTTAACATTATTGGGAGGGACTTATTGTATCTATGCTATGAAGGATTACATGAAGATATCCATTATATCATAGTTTTGTCTACTTATGATTACCTGATTTTCCCATTCTATACCCATGTGGTACGTATAGGAAGAAAACAACCACTATAAGGAAATATTTTAAAATAATTCCATTGTCGGTAGAAAACCAAACAAAAATCATTAAAACATTCATATTGATCCTCCTATCTAGATTTTTAATATTAATATATTTCGATCAAAAAAAATTAAGTGGTTTTATTATAACATTTTCTCCTACACATAAGCGAGGTGTGACTGGGTGACTTAAGGATTAGATTCTTCAATATGAGAAAAAATAGTGACAAAAAAGATTCATTATCATCTTGAGTATTTCTTGTTTTTGGAATGGAAGAGGAAAACCAACAATGATAACCCAAATAAATGAGGAGGGAGGGTCATTATTCATATAGAAATAAAAATTCCATTTTTGTATAATGAATTGATAGGATATGAAAAATAAAAGCGTTCCAGACCACACATGAATCATCTCATCCCCATCAGAGAAACAAATAATAATTTACCATCATTTAAGAAAACACACAACATCATTATTTTTATGTCCCTAAGATTCATTACCATGCCTTTATAACATATCGATGGTAGGTTGTTGCTGACCAAATAGTATAGTAAAAAAATCATAGAGAAAAGACATTTTCCAGAACATTATTGAGTTAGGTTGAGAGAAGGATAATCATTTTATAATATGATAGACATGGTTCAATGATGTTTTTTTGGAAAAATGGGATATGATTTGGGGTTATTCAAGAAGATGAATCCACAAATATGGTTCATAAGATATAGTGGAGGGTCTATTGGGAATCCCCCTATTTTCTTTTTGGATTAATATTACCTTATTAGTTTATTATTTTTCACTAACAAACTCATTTATTATCATAAATTATATAAAATTTATTTATTTATTATATTATATTATATAGCTTTTGTATGTAGTGAAACTAATGTATAAATAATGATTATTAGTAATGAAATATTTAAATATTAATAGAAAACTTGAAATAAAAATGGCATCACAGTATTTTACCTTTATCATACTTTTAATAAAAAATAGAAAATAAAAAATAAACAACAAATTAAAATAATTTTATATAATTTTTGGGAAAAATTTATACAAATTAGTTGGTAATACCTGAGGTGTTAGTGGGATACAGAAATATATGAACTAAGGTATGAAGATTATTTTCTCAACCACATATCATTTTTTATATCTCATATTCTTGATCAAAAAAAATTATTGTTAGTGTATACTTCCATATCAAAGACTAATTATATATTTTACATTTACTTCTGAATATTTTTATATGTATTCAATTCTATAACATCAATTAATATATTCTTTTTATGTTATATAATCTATAGGGGGTTCTTATTTAGGCCATCTTGTAATTTATTATTATCTCTTGAATAAAATTTTATTTATAACTCTTTGTATATATTATGTTCCCTAATTATGATATAGTTTTATTTATTTTTATTTTCTATGTATGTACATTAGTATTCATTGATACATATGCTCAATCAATAAATTAAAATGTTTTAAAAGAGTTTGTTATCCCAATCATCATTTTTCATATCTAGATTAATATTTTCTATCATTTATTTAGTGTATTTTATAAAGATTATGAAATTTGTTACTTAAATTCTTTTATTTATTCCTCATGTACTACATGCCTCTTTATTATTATTATAAAATTTGGATTTATTATTATACAACCTTAAAATGCATTTTTTAAGGATTTATATCTCATGAGATCAAAATTTGTGGAAATTAATCTCTTAACACTTTTATTTGTGCGATGTTTATAAATGATGACGTATTTTTAGTCTATAATGTTATGCAAAGACATGATTTAGTCATCTTTATCTATTATGTTGTAATTTTTTGGATGTAATCGTTGGCTTATATTTATTAAATTTCATTATTATTTATATATATCATTCCTATTATTTCAAATTTTTTATCACATGTTGCTATTTTATGGCCTATATTTCTCTTATGATCCTATATTTCACTCAATGGTCTAAATATTATGATCATTTTTATTAAATTTTCTAAACTTATTCCATATTTATATCTGATTTTTTTGAACCTATAGAATAATTGATGATATCTTGGTCTCTCAAATTGATTATATTTCATATTATTGTATTATATTTCCATTATAAGGTTTTTTATATCACCGTTTTTGATGTTTTCCACTTTATTAAAAAAATTTCTTTCGAATTATAGTAGGTCTACTAAAAAGGATGTAATTATTGTTTTATAGTGCTATAGAGGCCCATGATAAAATATGTACATAGTTTTAAAAGGAACTAAATGTAGGATTCTAGGAATAATTTAATGTAATAAATATTAATTATATACATAATCTATGTATGTGTTATATCATGTATATATTTATAGGTCTTATTACATCTCATTTTGTAATAGTGGAAGATTTTGTTATTTTTAGGAATTGGGATATATAAAAAATTTAGTGTAAAACCATATGGATATAAAATATTATTCTATATAACTAGTTCTTGTATCATTAGTGTGTACATATTTTATTAAAACCAAAACTCTATCAATATTGAATCACATCTAGAAAAATTATTTATTAAAATATTATTGGAATTTTTATTATGGTATGTAAATAAATGTAATAAACATTAATATGTGTTTATTAAAAATGTAAATTTTGAAGAAACTATTTATTTAGGGGGTAAAAGTACAATAAAATAGAATTTTATATATAAATTATTCATTCCTAAAATATTTTTGTGTCATATTTAGGATATAATGTATTGTATAATTAAATCAATTTCACCCTATAAGAAAAATAAACACTATTTTATCCATATAGATAATTATATATGAAGAATAATTACATTCTAAAAAAAATATCAAAAGAAGATATTAAAAATAATAAAATCTAGAAAAAAATAAGTCTAGAATTTGGAAATCCATTAGGTAATGGGATCCTAAAAATATTGCACTCGAAAACACCATAGTAATGAGAAAAAAAATATTAGGTATAAATTTGGAATTTTATAAATGAAATATTGATAAGTATAAGATAAAAGTAAGTGAACTGTGAATAAAGTAAATAATAGGTATTTATAGGAAACAAAATATGACAATTCGAATAGTTAAATAGCTATTATACTAGAAAACCGACTTATAGAAAATTAACACGTCTCTTAGAATAGAAAATCAACCATTGGGAAAGTAAAATTACTAATAAGTAGAATTTTAAATCATTATAATTAGTAAATATAAATATTATAATTCTATAAAATAAATTTTAAAATTATATAACTCAAATAATGTATATGTTAAAATTTTCAATAATTCATTTCACAACAAATTTAATAAAAAATTATTTTTTATAAATATTTAAAATTTAAATTTTGTTAAGTTATAAAATTATATTAATAAAATGATTTTAATTTTTAAAATCGAAACATAACAAATATTAAATATTTAATTTTATTATTTATTTAAAGTATTATATTTGGGTAAATTGGGAATATATAAAATTTCCATAAATGTTATGTTTTATTAAATAATAATAATTCAATAACCACAGACTATTTGGGGATTCCCTAAGTAGTATTGTTAACACATGATTATACATATGAATTGGGCTTAAATCATTCTAAACTCACTTTGGTCGAATTTTAAGACCATTTATTGATGACGATGTGGGTGGGGATGAAGGGAGGGGTATAAGCATATGTACAATGTAAAACAACAAAAAACATTTGTAAGGTGCCTTTAGTTCTGGATGAAGGGTCTTTTAGGCCATCAAATGATGGAACTTCATTTTATTAAAATTTTAAGGGGATAGCTTTGCAGTCAGTCAACCCTTAGAGGGGGTGTGATCTGTCATTGTTTACCTAGGGGTTTATGTGTTGTTTCATTTCATATAACCATTAAAACTTTAAATAATTTAATTTAATTCAAATGTGAGGAATTATAGAATGCTCTTCATGACAGAAATTAAGTTTACTATTATAAATAATATATTAAAATTTAATAAAATCAATTTCAAAACCTAAAAATTTAATCTCAAAACCTAAAGTGAATATATATTCATTAGAAATATATTTTTTATTATTTTATTTCTTTATTTGGTATATTTTATTGAAACACATTATTTTAATCATAGAATAATTAAAAATTCAACAAAATATATATTTTAAATTAAATAATATCAATATCCATGAATAATATTTCTATTTCAAATATTTTTTTGATATAATATTTTTTTCAATATTTTAACTCACAATATTCATCCCTATTAAGTATAAATATCTATACAACCCATATAGTATTGGAAAAAACATCATAAAATTGACCTATTTCCCAAACATTACCCTTACCTCACTCCGAAAACCACATAAGAGTCTTTGAGATGTTTTTTTCTCACCGCACACCATGCCTTTTATACCAATGTCCCATATAATATGTGTAATTTTCAAATAATCTTAAGTCCCACTTCTCTTCATTTGGTATTTTTCATTCTACTATGATATTCTAATTTCACATTCAATATTACTCAGATAACTTTCATAATAATTATATAAGAGATTAAATATATTATAAAAAGTAAAAATTATTATAAACTATTTATACTATATTTATACTCTCCCCCTCTTTCGACACATTTAGTTAATAGTCATTTTTCACCTATAGGGATATTATTTTTTATTTAATCACCACTTTATTTATGAATGGTTAGTGTAAAATATATTTATATTTTTTTTGAGTGTTATTATGACACTGTATAATTATTATAGAATATTTATAAAATCTATATTCTATCTCTCTCCCTCTCTCTCTCTCTCTCAGTTTGTACAATTCTAAATAATGGTTGATTTTAGTATTTATGAGGTTGTTTTCAATTCCTTATAATTTCTTATATATATATATATATGGATATTGTATATTATAATATGTATGTTTTTATTATTGTATATATATATTTGTATGTGTGTGTGTGTGTGTGTTTTTATATACACATATTCATTTTTATGTATTATTATGCTTTTAGACGTAATGAAAACAATAAATAAAATACTGATCAATACAATACATGAAAATGGTATTTATCAGTGATTCAAGTGTCATTGGATAAGACCAAATTAAATATTTTTATTCTTACTAAACTAGTGACATGGATGTATGTTCAAACCCCCAATGAAGCTGTGTGAAGAACCCTTAAATAAGAAAAAACGTTTAGAAAACAAAGAAAGAGATGGTTAAGTGATGTGAAAATTATGTGTGAGGAACATTGATAAAAGATAATCCAAGAGAGAGAGTGAGAGAGTTTTTAGTATCGAGAATTGGGTAAAAAATATATGATATGATCTTGTAAATTTAGGTCATCTGTTATTTAATTGATTTAATATTAATGAAATATTAAATTGGATTTCATTTATTAATGAAATTCACTAATCCTTCTATCAATGGTGAAATTTATTGACTCGATGAATTCAATAATTATCATCCATTAAATTCATCAACTGAGAGAAAGCATGAATAAATTGTTGACATGATCAAATTTTCCCATTATGTTGAGGAAAATAAATAGAATTAAAATAATGGAAAATATTTAAATAAAATGATGAACAATATGATGAATATTATCTCCCCCTTGAGTATTTATCCAACAAAAATTTTGGTTTTAGTGAAACACATTACTTACATAATGGAGGAACATGAAATTAATAGAATGAAAATATGAATAATATCTCATTATTATGTTTACATAATTCACTGATGTTTTTAGTGACATATTTTCTATTCTCAAATGTCTGATTGTAATTTATTATGTTTTATTTGTTTTCATCACCAAAATATTATCCCTATTTTCACATTGTTTTCTCATTTTAAAATGATAGCCTACCTAAATGGCCCGAAGGCCTTCATTTTTTATTGATTTTTTTATAACCCCCCATTCAAGGGATGAGGGGGAACCCTTATAAGGCTCGTAGGCTCAGAGATTACATGGCCTATAGGATTAAGATACATTACATGACCCAAAGGCCTTGTGCAAATCAACCAGACTATAACCATAATGAACTTCCCCTCCCCAAAATCTGTATCATGATAGTAGCTCTCCACCTTTTACATGGCTGTCTGGCTAAACTTCCCGTGCAAGCATTGGCTGGTCCCGATGGCATGGTCATTCCCTATCATTCTTCTGAATCCATTGCCTCTGCACTGCTGAGGGCACATACATTGAATCCTCTTATTAGGCTGCTCCTTTTTTGTAGAGTCTGTTTGGGGAAACCGTATGTGGCCAGAAGGCCTTAAGGTTTCCTGAATGCCTTATGGAGGCCCAATAGCCCTATTGACCCAAAGGCTTGGGTGGATCGAAGGCCTTAAGGAATCCTAGACCAAACTGGTGGCTCAAGGAGAATAGTTCCAGCTAGTATAGTACTGAACATTACTTATTATAACAACTGCTACAGTGCCTGCTACTATATCCACAGAGTGTACAGTTCTACTACAGTACCTGTACAGTGTACAATTATTTACAGTACCCGCACAGTGTACAGTTCTACTATTGTTCTTGCTATAGTACTGCTACAGTACCCCCCAAAATAGGCCTCTACCTAGTTTGAAACCTGGATCTCATGGATGCCTTAAGGATACCTCACCAACTGGGCTGAGTCTCCAAGGCATAAAATGATATATTTATGAGAACATAGATTTGGTAAAATCACCTATGATTCATCATTGATTTTTTTCATACCAATTACTTCAGTCACAACCCATATAATTATAAAAAAATACCGGAAAAAATTAATTCCATGTGTTATCAATTATCAGGAATACCTCTATTATAATTCGAGTTAAGAATAATTTTAGCTAAAACCACCCATAAGAGGCATCCAACTCCCTAGAAATTTCCATTGCAACATTAGATAAAAGACCTAGAGTGAATTATTTTTCAACATCACAACAACACCAATCCAAGAACAAGAACCCCTTACAAAAATTAAAACCTTCAAATCAAAAGACCATGACCTAATAAGTTTTAATCTCATCACAATGTCAATATAGATTGCAACATAATTAAAAATGGTTATTCTTAAATTAAAAAAAACCATAGTCCTGATTTTGACTGCTCATGAACATGAATGATTATCCATAGATAAAGATGAACAAGATTCATATCCTTTAACAGAATTATGTCTAGAACCTCAAATTTAGAATCTTCAATATTGATAGTGTTCTCTCTATAGATTTTTTCATAGAATATGTTTTTCAATTTGAGACAGTGGTTCTTCCTCTTCAACATGATCAATTTGTACTTGGTTATTCTTTGCTGATCGACTCCTGTATTAAACCTCTATCGCAATAACATCAGCCTTCTCAGTGCACTCTCAACATTAGTACCCAGTCTCGAAATAATCTCATTCTCATTCAAATTTCATCTATGTGAACCGTGTCCAATTGGATTTGTGGGATAGAAGATTGATGAAATTGGTTATGTTAGTGACTTTAGATTGGCTATGTGAATCCTCCTAGAAATTTTAATATGTGGTTGGAGTTTCAATTAATCTATAGTATTGATGTTCATATTTGGTTTTGTGACTATTTCATTTTGAGATTCTACTACATGGCTATATTTAAAATTCTTCTACATTGTTTTCTCTCATGTAAGGAAATTGTAACATAGGAAATTATTCAGATATATAAAAATTAAATAAAAACACTCCATTAAAAACCAAATAAAATTGTTCATATTTTTTAAAAAAATTTCTGAATAAAAACCTGAATTAAAATATTAGTTAAATATCAACAAAATAAAACTAAAAATAAATCCAAAATTTAATATCAAAAATTAAAACATGGTACTTTAATCATTAAACTTATAGAATCACCAAAACCACATAAATAACATATTGTAAATAAAATTACACTAAAAAAAAGAAATTTCGTTCCCAAAAAATATATGAAAATTCACAGAGATTGAAAATTATTCATTTAATCTCAAAAAATTTAGTACGTTCATCCAAAAACTCAATGAAATTAAAATTCAACTCCAAAACCTCATAACATAATATACAATCATAAAAAGAATATTTCGACATTAAAACAAATTATTTTAATAAAAAAATATTTTTAAATCATGTAATATATTTAAGTCACATAATGTCACCCCACACATAAAAAATTACGTGTCCTAAAGAAATATTTAAAAATTAGAGGAAGAATTCAATTATAATGTGTAAAAAGTAAATTTCCATTAAAAATTAGTTTTAAAAAATTATTCCTCCATATAGAATCTCTCAATTATGAAATTTAATTGATATCTTGAATAATTATATCTGTAACAAGTTAGTTTTTATTTTCCAAAAATGATTTAAATATTCAATTTTGAAAAATATTAAATAATAATCACATTTCATTTAACTAAGATTTAAATTTTTCTATTTACCTCTTGGGGAATTAACACCCAAAATTCAAAGGAATAATAATTTGACACTCAATTTGGATGAGTAGTTATAAATATTAAATGAAAAATAAATGACTCATTAAATAGTTTATGAATAATGTAATTTAATAATGAATTAATAGAAATCCATCCTAGATTGGGAATTTTGTTACAAAAATCATTCAACTGAATAATTTAAAATTTAAAAAATGTGTTAAAATGTTAAAAATTAATGACATTTATAAATCCTAGTTTAGAAATTTGAAAGACATTAGAATAAATTTCAATTAAAAAAGAAAATTATGAATCGGATTTTATCCCATGGGAAAACAAAAAAATGTTAACCTCTTCAAGGAGGAATTCATATGTTAACATTAGAGAAAAAAATTAATTTTATGAATAAGAATTTTGAATCATCGAGATCAATAAATTTTGAAAAGGAAATTAGTTTTCTTTTGATTTATAAAATTTTAAGTATAGTTTAGCATAGTTAAGACCCCTACCCCACATATAAAATCCAACAATGTTAGCATTAATGAATATTAATGTATGATAAAACGATTGGAAAATTTTTTTTTAAAATTTATTTTCAATTTAGTATTTCAATGAAATGTTGAAGGGTCATAATGTGTTTCAAATAGTATGATGTCACACCATTGTTACTGTTCTTAAAAAATTTAGAATGTGCATTCCTTTTTTTATATAAGAAGAAACAATGATTATAAATTCAAATAATAAATTTGTTCATGTCAATAAGTGATTTCAACGTAAAAATTTTATTTGAGACCAGAGGTATTTTAAAGGGTCTAATGTAAGGATTCAATTTGTTTTCAAAAGGATTTTTAATAAGAAAGATTTAAATAATAAAATCCTATAAATTTTTTTAATAGCATCAAATTTTTTTATCAATAAACAATTTATCCCAAACATAATAATGATATGTTATATTTTTTAATATCATTTAACGTCTATATTAAGTAGAAAAATTATATTAAAAATGTATGAATTAACAAAAGTACTCTCCTTGTTTTAGAAGGCTCTTCCCTTAATGTGTATCTCAAATTGTTCCCTCCTTTCATGAGTGAAAAAACCTATGTTTATTTAACTTTCAAAAACATCAAGTAAAATATATTTTCATTATATCACAACAATTAAGCTCAAATTAATATGAATCTAAAGATAATTTTTAGGGAAGCTTAATCTATAAAACTCTACATACTAAATTAAAACCCATTAAGATTCTACTCTTCATTGGTCACCTACAAAATTCATTATTATAATATGAGGAGTCCATGAAGTAAACCAAGATAGTAAATGGTGAGTAACATAAGGATCAAATATAAAATTTTATATATTAAAAATAAAATCACAAAAGAATAACCATCGGTTGAGTACTATAAATCACTAATGTTATATACTTCAATTACAATTTAATGAGAATCAAATCCTCTAACACAAAGATATTATCCATGATTTACGGATGACTATAAAAATAATCTTTTACCCGCTATCCATCATCCAAAATTGTTTTTTCTTTTCTCTAACTATCTAAACAAATATATTAACCAATAATCTATGTATAATAAAGGGTTCAAATGACTCAGTTTTATTTTTTCCAAGGAATATTTTATGTCAATAATTAAATAGAAACACATTTTACCCACCTTAAAGTGTCCGTTATAAATTATTGAGTCATGAAAGGCCTCTTAACTTTTCGTATAATTATAATATTGATCTATACTTATTTTATCCAAATCCCTTAACTAAAGTCATATCTATTTTCTATTAGATTTAATGTCAATGTTTAATGTCTTAACTATCTGATAGGATTAATTTTTTATATTAAAAGGATTGATGAATGATTTTCCAAAAATAATCCATTATGGGGACCTAACTATTGGTGTTTTGATGTTTTTATTATATGTTTTAAGTGATTCATCCATATTTCAAAACCAATCATTTGTTTAACTCTAAATAGTTTTCTCTAAAATCAAATTTAATTCTCCGTTTTGATATTTTAGCTTGTCCAATTAACCGTGGATGATATTTTTCAAATTTTTGTTCCTATAACCTAACATTTCCTTTAATGAAATTAATTTTATTTTTTAAAATTTCTTACCATTATCAGTGATTAATGTTCTAAAAACACAATCTTGATAAAATGATCATTTTAATGAAATTGTGAAGACTATTTTCATAATTAATTTTAGTTCCTCTACCTCTACTAATTTTTAAACATAATAAATTTCCTATATAATGTATTCATTTACACATGATAATGAGAATGTTATAATAAAATAATTCCCCAAGGAATCAAATATTGAAATATCTAAAATTACCATTTGGGGAAGATCGTGTTTCCTTTAAAAATATCACATTTCTAGAACTTATCAAAACCTATAAAATTACTTCTAACATCAATTAAAAGTATAGGATAATATAACCTAACCTGAAGAACCTACTAGGAAGTCATTTCTCCCCCGTGGATTCCTCCTAAATGTAAATAATGAAATATTCTTCAAATGGGAAGCATATCTTCATTCGTAACGTGCCTTGTGAATATATTGTTATCACAACACCTGAAAATAGTCCATCCTAATAGTTAAAAGTAAATTCAAAAATACATTTTTTCCAATGGTTTTGTGAGATACTGCTTGGAATGATTCTTGTAGCTAAAATGATCAAAAATATACTTATGAAGGATATTTTACAATGAATACAGTAATAATTTTTTCATCAAGAAATGATTAATTGATATGTCCAGTATCATCCTATTAAGTATGTTAAATCCTTGAAAGGTGTTCTGAAACAACACTTTTATCTCCTTGTTTATCCCGTATTTCCCAATCAAATTCTTCCAAAAAAGGTTTCATCTCATGAATATTTTTTTGGAATCATTTATCTAAAATTGTTACTTTAGATAATCATAGTCATAAAATATAATAACTATGGTCCCAGTCATTTTTTGTATAAATTTTCAATGGGAAACCATAAAATCCATCCATTTATGCTCTATTGTGGTGTGATTATTTTGAGCATCATTATGAAACTGACTAAAAGAATACACCACATGGATCCACTTTTATTTTCCCAAAAACCATTCCTATGGAAGCATCACTGGTGTCACACATAACCAAAAAATAGCATTTTCAATCTTGAGTAGTGAGGACAGGTGAAGAAATATATTTTTTTAATTTAGTAGATTAAATTATTCCAAGAAATTTTCATCAAATGTGAAGGATGTTCCATTAACCAAAATTAAGTAAATGGGTCTTGTTATTTTTTATATGTCCTTAATAAATCTTTCATAGAAATTATAGTGACCAAAATAAAGCCTAATTTATTTCACGTTTTACAGAGGGGGTTGATTTTTAAAATCCTCAAATTTATCATTATCAACACCCATTATCCTCTTTGATACCTTATGGATAATAAAAAATCCCTCAATGACCATAAATTTAAATTTTTTATCTATTAAGAACATGGTTAGTCTCTTGATAATTTTTCAAAAAAATTCCAAATTGTGAAAACTGATTTCCAATGTACTTATAATGTTTACAAAATCACCCATAAGAACTTTAATAATTCTCTTAAGAATATCATATAATATCTTTTCCATATTCCTTTGAAAGGTAGTTGAAGTGATGTACAAGACAAAGGGAATAAATTGGTATGAAAATATCTAAGGGATCATGTGAATGTAGTTTTTCTAGTTTTATAGATCAATCAGAATCTTGTTATAACCTTAATAAGCATCCTATAAAAAATTATTCATTTCCAGCTATCCTCTTGAGAAATTGATCCAATAATGGAAAGGGAAAGTAATATTTTCTTGTAGATGAATTAATTTTCTTCTATTAAATGAAAACCCTCTAATTGGTAATTGTTTTAGTCTGTATTTTCTAATGTATTTATTTGGTAACCACCATGACTCCATGTTTAATGGGAACTAATTATCTCAGACAAACCTAAGGACTATCTAAAATTAGTAAAATAATTCATGTATCTAAAAATGATTACATAATCCCTAATGAATTCCTTTATGTTGATATTGAGCCTCCTTTCATCCTAGATCCTCATTTTGTGACCCAGATCCATTGGGATCCTATTAATGTAATATGATGATTTTATTCTTTTGATATCAGAAATAAACCCTTCTATAGTAGTTTTAAAAAATTTATACACATCTAATAGTTTCATATCTTGAGTAGGTTCCATCTTAGAATAAATTATAATAGGATGTTATATATTTTTACCCAAGAATGAATATTTAAGGTGAGTTAGAAGAGTTTTGAGGTCTAAAACTGGTGTTTTATAACTATATGGTATATTTTTTTGTCTAGGAGGCCCTAGGTATTCAATTTTTCCTTTATATAATTTGATATAAAAATCATCCTATTCGTCACTATATTCTTAATAAAACATCACTTAAATTTTATATTCATTAAATGGGTTTAATGTTTTTTCTTTCTAAAATTTATCTAGGTGCTCTAGAACTATCCATTATAATCCTATATTGGTTCTTCATGTTTACTAGAAATTATTCCCATGAAATTTTCAGCATGCGTGGTGTTACCATTTTTTTCATTAATCATAGTCAAATTATCTTCTTGTTTATCATCATATGGTTCTTCATTTATATATATATATATTATCACCGGTGTAGTTTTAAAATTGTGGTGAAACATTAAATTTTTAAAAAACATTGAACAATTCACTTTTATCCCTTGATTTAAAATTATTTTTCATATATAAATGACTATTATAACTCCTCTAATAAAAGGAAGGCCCTAATAAAAATTATAGGGACTTTCTTGCCACACTCCATATCATATATAATAAAATATACACATAAAAACATTTCCAAACACTATAATAAAATACTAAACTCTTTTTATTGGGTAGGTAATGGATATATTGACCATCTGCAAGGAAACCATGGTGGGAAACAAATCTCACAATCTCAGTTATATGACTAGTGATTAAGTTATAAGGTTAATACTAGCTATAAGGTCAAAAATATAGTTTAATTATCAACTATTCATAAATTAATATAAAATCACAAAACTACCTAGATATTTGATATTATGAGGTATATTATTATGAAATACAACATTACACTCCTCAATAAGACTATAAGTGGAAGAAATATTATGAGTCTTTGAATTTGAAATATTTTTTATGAATTTACTAATACCAAGGAAGCTAGAATAAATCTTATAGGAGTGGGAAAATAATGTGAAGCTTTTTAAAAATCACAAGAAATTTGAGATTCTCATATTATTTATTATTATTTATAATCTTCTTAGAGAAAAGGAATATGTAGAGAAAAAATTTGTAAATCTTTTGGAATCCATTTAGTCTCCTCATGAATATTTTCCCCTTTATTTTTCATAATTTTCAAGTATTAATCATATTTTTTAATAGGTTCTACAAGGTGATATTTCTATTTTTAAATGGGGAAATTAAATATTAATAGTTTCACAGATTACATTATTGTGGATATCATTATTTTCCTATAATTTCAATTAAAATAAGTTTAGAATTTCTATGGTATTCTTGGTTAGTCAAAAAACAAGTCCTATTAGTGATATATATGAGATTATTTCAAGGATTGACTTCTGTATTGAATAATAATTTATATTTTTCTATTTGACTATTTCCACAAATAGTTTGTCCCATTTGACATTCCAAATTTTATAACCTCTCATTAGAATGAATTTAATAAAAATCATATTGTTATTTTTTCTCAATTTGAGTCATGAACTTTTCAACTTGATAATCCATCCTATTCCAAATATGGTTCAACCTAGAAAAAATATGTCCCTAATTGTTTCTTTTAGTATTAGATTTCTTTACCCCATGTTGATTCTTAAAAGGTTTCCTTTATTTTTTGTTGAAACCCAAGGGGAACAAAAGGTCTAAAACCCCCCTACACCTTCCAATATTTATTATGACTATCTCAATAATAGTGATTATAATTTTTATAAAATTGATCTTCAAATGGATATATCCTAGGATAATAACCAACAAATTTTTTTCTTTTAGCTTGTTGGGAAAGAATATCAAAATTTATACAACAATATATCGATTGTCTAAACCAACCTAAATTGTGTAATTTCTCCCTAACATAGTTTTTTATTAAAATACCTATCATTATTTAATTTAGATTATTGAATAGGGTTATTTTCTTTTCAAACCATGTTTCTTCTCTGTGAGCATTAATGTTATGAATTCTTTTCAAGTGTACTAAGAATTTTCTTCAACTCTCCAGTTATCTTATAATTATAAACTCCTCTAGAATGTTGATCAACCAAAGTATGATGATAAGGAAATGTATTTTTAGATAATGTATCCAAGAGGAATTGTGGAGTACAATTATGATCATGAAACAACCAATGAATACCTTTAAACATATCCCAATCCATATAGAACATCACACCCTTTTCATAAAGGAATCTATTAATATTATCCCTAATATCAGTTGTTATTCCCCATGGATAAAAATTCACCACAATGAAAATAAATAGTGGACTCATTGTGTTAAAATTTTTCTCATACATATATTAAAACCACATCATAAAATTTCCCAAAAGCTGAAATGTGAAAACTCTGAGCTTTAATTCTTCTTTACTCAAACCTCTCAATATTTGTTATTTCACCACATAATAAAAATCCATAATTAATTCAAGTGATTCTTTAATTGGTAGTTCATTTTATGATGGTATATTAGAAAAATGTGATTTCTTATTTTTATAATACTCTTACCAAGTGGTTTAATTAGTATAATAATGATTACTAGCACCTATAGAAAATTGAAATTCATTATGGAACGATATCTTAGAAAGCTCATTTATATGTTGAAGTTTATTATTATTTACTTTAAATTTTTTATTGGATTTTACTAAATGATCTCCTATTTCATCTTAAACTTTTTTTTATTTAATAGAGCTTATTTTTCTATTAATTTTAATGATGAAAGGCCCAAAATATTCAGTTTTGGATATGATGTTCAAAAAACTAATATATTTTATCATATTTTAGTTGGAACACAACAAATTTATTTGTTTCCATGTTTTTTTATTTTGAAATATTATGATATTTATATTGATTTCTTTTTTTTCTAACATAGCCCCACAAAACCCTCCCATGAAACAGTGCATACATTTGATACAAATTTCAGCATACTTAACGAAATGAATTAATTTTATTTTTAATATACTTTTGAAATGGAATCATGGTCAAACCGATTAGGAAGTTGTGTGAAAAACAAAGAAATATAAAAAAAAAGAAAAAAATGAATAAATGATGAAGTGATGAGGAAATGAATTTTGAAGAATAGTGAGAAAATAAAATCTAACAGAGAGAGAAATATTTATCTTAATGAGTGAAAATAGGGAAATTCATATTTTAGAAGAGATGAAAAATTTTGATTGTTGGCTGTGTAATTTATTTTTTGATAATATAATTTCAAATTGTACTTCATTTGTTAGTGAAATTCACCAAAACCAATTTTAATGTTAAATATGATCAAATTGATAAATTACATGATTTTTAAACCGTTAAATTAACCAGTCCATAGAAATAGTATATAAATTTTTGACAACATCTGATTATCAAATGTTCTTGAAGAAAATAAATCTAATTAAAATAAATGAAAAATAGCTGAATTAAAAATGGAAAATCGAAACAACATTATTTACCCCTCAATGATTTTTCAAAAAAATATTTCTATTTTATATGAAAAAATGAATTCGATAATATCATATCAATATTATTTACCCCTCAAAGATTTATCTTCTGTGTCAATTTTTTTGGATAGTCTTATTATTCTTATTAAACCCCTTATTGAATATAGTAATAAGTAAATTCTCACTTGATTTATCAAATAAAAACTAATATTTTTTATATTTAAAATCTATACTTGATTTTGGATCCACATAATTTTTTAATGCCAGTAATTCTCTATAAATTTTAATAGAAATAAATCCAATAAAAAATTCATATTAATGATAAATTTTATCATGAATACCTCATTAGAGATATATATGTGAATAATTTATATTACATTGTTACATCCCGACCCAGGATCCAATTACCCAATGTCCCAACCTGGGTTGTCACATGGCCTCAAGCATACCATCCCATATGGACAAGGTTGTCAACTAATATTGAGGGTAAAAAGTGTTATAGTGGAGATAGTATACCATCATATCAATTTAGAAAAATATTATAATAAATAAAAAAATAGAAGTGAAAGCATGTATAAATAGATAGAATGATGTAAATGATATAATAAATAACTACATCAGCATAAATAATCAATAATATATAATAAATAAAAAAATTTATTTGTCAATTCATATGCATGATGATTTCATGGAATGTTGTTATATAAATAATTAGAAATAAAGGCTGGGGAAAAAATTTATATCCCAAAAATATAAAATATCCAAAAGGATACTCCACTAAAACTATAGTCATATTCATGGTCCTCTACTATCATGGTCCATAAAATAAGCTATAAAATAAAGCATCCTACAGAGGTCACTTTATCTTATCCATTCTTGAAGACAAGTAATCTACTCGATTAAGAAAGGCATCTCAATTAGGGTGTGACAAAAAATCCTAGTAGTCCACCACCAATGGTCTCTAGAAATATAAAAAGTAGTATACATAGGTAACTTGTGTGAATGTATATGGAAATAACAAGAAATTATGAATAATAAATATCATCTATAATAGGTACCCAGAGGAGACCCTCACTACCTACTTCAAATTAGGCTAGTGTATGAGTCTAAAAAAACCATATATATATATATATATAGTAATAAAATATTTATATTGTGTAGTTATATAATATAACCAGTTATATGCGATAAGTAATTCTAGATGTAATTAGTCATATTCCTAGATACATGGTGTTGGATAGACCCTAGGCATAACTCAAGCATCCATAACTAGTCTAATGAGATATAGGATTAAGAAAAGGTTCATTAGATGAATCTCATAATTAATGTGATACATCGTGCTCATCACTCAAGAAAGGTGGGGTGTGTCATCTTTCCCAACACATGATAGAGAGGAACGTGGAACATCGTTCCCTCACCTATATAATAGTATAATGCTGAGAGATTTCATGATCAACACCTAATGTAAGGGAGACTAAACCATCATGTTCAACAAGTCCCTTATCCATATTTCAATGGCTAATATCTGTGGCATAATCATATAATAATAATAATAACTGGATAGGTCACCTCTAAAGTATATATAATCATCAATCCACAATACAGTCAGCAGTTTCCCACATCATCCAATTATAATTTTATAATTACATAACATCAGGCATGGGATCTCCACCTATTCTATTAAATATAAAAATCCATTTAATTTATCATGGCATGGAAATTCATAATTGAGGTTAAATTGAAGACTTATACCTTGTTCAAACTATTTAATCAATTATAAAAGGGTAAATTTAAGATGACACACCCAAAGGGGAGGATATGGCTGAGGTATACATCTACAAATCACTTATCAAGGGTCTATGGGATTAAAAAATAATATGTATATTTAATTAGAAATGAAGAACACATTTTAAGATGATATGCAGATATGGTTGGCACACAGTTCAATGAAAAATCTATGAAAACAACTTGAATCTGATGATAAACAACTAGACCACCTACCTTAGGGTCTTATATGATTCCTCATCCAATATCGACATTATATTTGAAGTATATCGGAAGAGAAACAATGAATGTTACAACACCATGAAAACAAGGCATATGAGCATGTATCTAAATAGAATAAGATATATGTACAGAAATGAGATTTGAAGAAATAAAATTATACTTCTTACCAAGGAGTATCCATTGATTCCAATGACACTTTATTTAGATCTCATATTAATGAGTTATCAAAATAAAAACATTAGATGGAGGGAGAACTCATGTGAGAGGGAAATGAGTTCATCCTCTATAAATGAAAAATAAGGAAGGGGGGTTATGGTTTTAATTTAATTAAGAAAAAAATGTAATTTCACACCAAAAAGTGGTGTACATATTTTTTCATCATGGTTTGGAGAAATGTTTTTCAAACCATATTGCCTCCACCATCTAAGTGAAACCCCACATGGTTTAGGAGAATAGTTTTCCCAACCATGCATAATTTTGGTGCATAGAACTATATCAATCCCTCTTTAAATAAAAAATATGTGTCTTTGGTCACACACAATTTCAAATGAACCATGTAACCATAGAACCCTCTAAAATTCCTTCCACTATTATGGAAAATATTTAATCTGGGATGTTCATTTTCTTCTAACCGCGTAGGCCATCCTTTTTCTCCCAATATCAGGGCTTTAGGCTCATAACAAACTTCAAACACCCTCATGAACTCTTTGACTCCTTTAGGACACATTATAATTTCCACACTAAGAAATTTAAACAAAAATCAAACCAGTTGTACCTTTGAGAAAAGATGTGTCATTACAACCTACCCTCCATAAAGAAACACATCCCCATGTAGGCCTTATGAGGCTAAATGAGATATCACCTGAGTAATGTTCTAACCACTAGGATTATATATCCACATATATCTCCCATGCCATGACCTATACTCAGTCCTACTTCTACAACACCCATACAAAGGGAACTGACCTTCTTCGGAGTGTCTTCACACTCGATCAACTATATGCATTGGATACTTCCAAAAAGAAGCATCCATATCATACTGAAACTCATCGGGCGTTGAAACAAGTGAATGATAGGGATATTACATGACAAGCTAAGATATGTGAAATACGTCATGTATAGATCTCTATCTCTGAGGATTATTTTAGGTTATTCTACTAGTCTAATTATTTTCAAAACCTCAAAGTATCCAACAAACTAAAGTAATATCTTACCCAATATTGGAATAAAATGATGGCACAATCTTGGTGAAACTCTAACAAAAATTTACCTCCACCCTCAAACCCAATAGGCCATCGATGTCAATTGGTATATGACTACCATCTAGACTAATTTATCAAAAAGGTATTTCTAATCAATTAGACCTGATCTTTGGTATATTGGATGAGATGTGTTCTATGTAATGATGTATCTTATACCTTTAGAGATCACATAGGTGATCTAAAATGCTTACCATATAATGAATCTTAATGACACATGAGAATGTTATCTAGAGATATGTTATTACAATAGAACTCAACCAGAAGTATGGGTTTCTCTTAAGAACCCATGATGTCTATGACACATGCATGAATCATATCCTCTAACACATTAATTATGAACTCTATCTTTCTATCATTCTTAGGGTGATAGTACAATATCAGAAGAACCTATGTACCCAAGGTATTATTCAACCCATTCCAAAACTATGACATTAAAGTTAGCATATCTATCCAGAATGATTTTTTTACCAGAAAATTCCAGCTAGAAGAAAAGCTTCTGGACATTTATTAAGAAAAAAAATATAGAGGAGGCGAGGAGGAGAAAACAAAGGAA
The DNA here is from genome assembly GCA_963277665.1 of Viscum album. Classification (NCBI taxonomy): domain Eukaryota; kingdom Viridiplantae; phylum Streptophyta; class Magnoliopsida; order Santalales; family Viscaceae; genus Viscum; species Viscum album. Next base: position 1,824,727,721 of record OY728137.1, on the reverse strand, counting down.
CTTTCCCTCACTTGTCATGAAAAAATTTACAGATCATAAGAGGACATATCATTACCATAATCATAGTCATCATTAGAATATCCAAAATGATAGATAGTTGATCTCTAAGAATATATATGACCTCCTTTACAAATTTCATCCTGAGCTCATCTATCAAGAGGGTATCCCATATTAGTAAAAAGTGTGTAACCATTATAAAATGAAAAATGACTACCCATACATTATTTTTTCTATGAGGTGATTAGGGTAAACTCATTACAAGGACCAAAGAAATGTTGTACCATTTCTAATTAATAATAGAGAACCACAGAAAGATTCCTCCCAAACATGGATATTTCAGCCTCAACATCTGATAAGTAGAATACTGAGTGATTAAACTAGCTATTTACTCTTTCACAGTAGTCCACCAATAATGATGACATAATTATCATAACATATTAGTGACATCATTATGCACTTCCCAAATAGAGGCATGAAATTCCTACACCATATCTGCTCTACCTTTTTGAGAACCCAAACACGTCCATGAAATTGTAATGTATCAACTTCATCCAAGGCCTTACCATAATATGAATCATCATCTGAAAAAATTTCCCTCAGGAAAATGCCCATAGTATTTGAACATTAACTCATTCATAATCATTACAAGAGGGTAGATCCAACTTGTAATGATGATAGGATAGTCAACCCATGATCCTCATGAACCATATCATGCATATCTATAAACTTTTTTTGATCTACCACTCACCACTGGCCAGTTAAACCACCTACATATGTGTTTTCTATCTTATATAATTGACTACAACATTTTCTTTCCCATGTGTGTATTCAAGATTAACATAAAAGGATTGCAGGTACACAACCCATATAAGCTTCCTGATATTTATGTCACATTGTATAAATATATACCTGAGGATTTTGTGGTTATTGGACACCAATAATCTCTCTCCAAGTAGATAATGCCACATTCATCATAGATCATGAACTACAGTTTCTATATCAAGGTTGTTCTCCTATTAAATTTTCCTGTGAGTCCTTATCTGTTGGGACTCAAACATGTTGACTCATTTTACCTAAAACAAAACTTATCCATGCTCTATGCATGATAAATATCAATAAATAGAGTATCCTCTACCTGGATTTGGAAAAATCAGGATCAACATGGAATTATACATTTTTTTAAATTCCTATAAGTTTCATTCACGATCATCTAAATGAATAAGTTTCACACATTTCTTTGTCATGACTATAAGTGATGCTATAAAGAATGAGATATACTAGATGAAGTACCCGTAATATCCGGATATCCCTAAAAACACTGTCTGTAAAATATACTAATGGGATTTCTCTAGAAAAAACCATCTCTCATTTTATATGGTTCTAGAGATACTACTAACTCTAATATGATGTGACCTAGGAAGTGTACACTGTTAATCTATAAGTGTCATTTGCTAATATTAGCACAAAGATGATTGACTCTCAGTGTATTAAGAATGGAATAATTGTGGATGAAATGGTTTAATAATTAATGAGAATATACTAAGAATTCATGAATAAATATAACCATGTATGGATATATATATTGGTTGAAAATATGATTCTTCAATTTCATAATGACTGCTGGTGGATTCGTGAAACTGAATGGCATAACTAGGTACTCATAAAGGCCATACCTATAACAAAATGATATGTGATGTATGTCAAATGATTGGACACATACCTAATGATAACCTAACATCACATCAATATTAGAAAACTCTCACTCCATGGATCTGATCAAATATGTCATCTATTCTAGGAATTAGATACCTATTATTTACCGTAACCTGGTTCAAACAATGTTTATCCACCCAAAGCCTATAGGTACCATAATCCCCCAAGGAGAAAATGACTACTGAGCTTCAAGGAGATATAATAGGGTGTATAAATCCTTTATCCTTCATATCTTTTAAAAATATCTTGTTCTCCAGAATCTTCATTGCTTCCATCCTATAAGGGGGAATAGATAGTAGGGTTTGGTGTGTTTAGGTTTCTTACACTGGTGAAGTATTAGTAAACTATCGGTAAAGGGAGCATGATTGCTACTACCTCTATGAGAACCCTCAAAATGAGACTTTCACATAGTAGATTAAATGTTTAATGATTTATTTACTAAACATTCCTTGTTCCTACCATTGTCTCCCATCATATTTCTCTTAGTAATTATGGCTTGGTTGATAGTTTCAGAAATAGATGTTAGATTGAAAACATAGACATACAATTAGATGCATTATAGAATGTCATCATTTAATCTCTTCAGTGTCATAAGATCATAACCTACTAGAGTTAGTAATAAATAATGTAGAAATGTAAAGAATGAAAAATAGTACATGATAGATATATCTCCTTCCCATAGATTTATGAACTCTCTAGCTTGGTAAGCCCTCAGAATCTGTTAGAAGAAGTAGTCATAAATTATCTTCTAAAAATCCACCCAGATCATATCGTGATATTTTTCTGAATGGGTAATAAAACCTCACCATCTCTCATAAAATAATATAACATATAGAAAACATGTATAATCCTCCAATATGATGGCCTCTCATGATTATCTATGATATAAACCATTGACTCCAGTCATGAATATTTTGCATGAAATAATTCATCCCTAAAAAATGTGGGAGGATGGTGCTACTGGAACTCCATAGACAACTCTACCATTGTCAAAGAAGGTTAAGAAAACCCATTTATAGATTGAATTACAATGAATAATCCCTATCGAAACATTTCATTTGTGGCTATATCGAGAATAATATGTGATTCTATAGGTGTCACTGTAGGAGTAATACCTACAATCTCAAGGCCCTCTACCTCAGGTGTAAGGTCATCACTACCTTCAGGAAGTACGACTCAAGGATGTCATGGTGGAATGATTTGACAATGCCAAATTTATACCTCATAACAAAATCCAATAGTTGATAGAACAATATATATATATATATATATTTCTTGGAAAGGTACACAACCTTTCTATGCTTATATCACACCTCTTTGTCTACTCCAAAATCTAGGTCTAGGCGAGTAGGAAATACTATAACATTCCATAAGAACATTAGAGGCACCCCTGAAGACCCACTACTATGGTTAGTTTCAGGTTAATGTATTGTATTATATAGTAGGGGTTTGTATATATGGTTTTTAATTTGCATGGATTAGAAGAAAACACCTTTTACATTACAATTGGATACAGATCTAGTGATAATGAGTTCATTTAATGATTGAAAATCATCTGTGTTCATAATCTTATATATATACAAATATAACATATATATCATAGTCCTAATTCAGTAGTAACAAACCCCATAACTTGGTATAATCAGATAATTAAGGTTTAATAACCAATATATGTGGGAAAATATCATCTAGATTGGTGTAGGAACTTCAATTGATCTAATTACATTTTTCTTACAAGAAATTTCAGAAAATTTCAATATATAATAATTAACAACTATCTATATGAAATATGAAAATACATGATGAAATAGACGTGGAATGGAAATAATAATTGAATATTATTCCTAATTTTCCTATAAAGATGTGTGAAGTGTCACACCCTCATTTAATTAGGCCTATGTAAAATAATTCTCATTGAAAAAAACTTGAAATAACAACACCATAAATCATTTGTGTCACACAATTGTGAAGTCATATCAATGGTAATAACTATAATAAATAAATTCAATATACCAACCCTAGTAATTTGTTTTTTCTATATATGTGAGTTACCTACCCTTATGAATTGTCTCATTGATATATTAAATTACCTCCTAGTATTCTGTCTAATACCCAAATAGTTAGAGAAATGGAAAATTATGTTATGAGGCCACATTGTAATGTCCTATCCCAGGATCCACTTAACCCATACCCTAATCTGGTTTTTCATAAGGCCTCAATCACACCACCCCATACACTAGGGGCTTCCTACTAGTACTGATAGTGTAAGGTGGTACATTGGGCAGACTATACCCTCATAATAGAGTGGCACATAAGATATAATAAATAAACAGACAGTAGTAAAGTCATTCATTTATAGATGGAACAATAGAAATTATATAATAAATAATTGTGGAAGTGTAAATAAGTATAAAACTATAATAAATTCCAAAATCCCATTGGTTGAGTTTTATAATTATTGATTTCATGGCATGTTGTTATAAAATTAAGGTGAAAGAGGGGATATACATATAAAACATGCTACCCCAAAAATAAAATAATCTAAAACACATCTCTACTATCATCATGAGAATATGCTTGGTCCTTTTGTCCCATTCTACATGCTATAATATAAACCATTCAAACATTTTTTGGATGGCTCTTTCCCATATCAGTTCCTATAGACAATTAATCTACTCAGGCTACCAAATGTTCCCTAATTATAGTGTGAGATAAAATCCATGCGGGCCACCATCAATAGTGTTTATCAACAATCCAAGAACTATAAATATATAAGAATTGGAAAGTATATTAAAATAACAAGAAATTCTGAATAAGAAAAAACAATCAGATCAGGTTTCCATAGGATATCAGTAAAGGTTTATTGCTTTGGCATAAGCCAATGTTAGAGTTTGATTAATAACCACACACACATATATATATTATTTATATATATTTATATAGTTATATATTATATCCAACTATATAAACTATGTACGTGAGAAAATAATTAGTCATGTACCTGAATTCTAGGTGCTGGCTAGACCTGGGGCATAAATCAAGTCTCCACAACCCTTTTACCAAGATATAAGATCAGGAAAAGGTAGATTCATTTATTATCATAATTAATGTGTGAATTCATGCATTTCACTCAAGATAATTGGGGAGAGTCATCATTCCCATCAACTGATATAGTGGAATGTGGAACATCATGCCCATCAACTAGATAATAGTATCACGATTAGAGACATCATGTTTAACACATGATGTAAGCTATTGATAAACATCATTCTCAAAAAGAACCTTATTTATCATTACACGACAAATATAAATTGAGTTATAATATAATAATAATAATAACATGTTTCATCACCTTTGATATATATAATTTTCGAGCCCCAATATATCCATGGGAATCCCATATCATCAAACTAATATTTTATAATCACATACCATGAAGTGTATCCTTACAACCTATTCCATTTATATAAAAATTTATTAAATTAATCAAGAATATAAATTCATAATCAAGGTTAGGATGAAAAATTACACGATGTTTGGTCCATTTAATTAATTATTCAAATTGGATGTTCAAGAAGGAAAACCAAAACGGGTGGGTATGGTTGATGTTTTCATCCTCCAATCACATAACAAGGTCCCAAAAGAGTATACCATATTAAGTATCTTTAACTATAAATGAAAAAACCATTTTAAGGGGATGTGCAATAATTTATGGAATGTGGAAGAAAAAAAAATATATATGAGAACAACTCGACATTGAAGTAAAACCAACATACTACCTACCCTAGGGTTGTAGACGACTCCTCATCCAATATCGATATGAGTTTTTAAGTATAAGAGATGAAAAATAAAGAATGGTTCAACACCCTTAAAATAGGGCATGTGATCTTGCAGCTAAATTTGGAAAGGTACATAAGGATCAACTAAGATAAGAAGAAATTGGATTCTATTTCATACTGATGCAGATCTAGTACATCCAACAACACTTGATTTGAAGTCTGGATTAATTATTTATCAAAATATATAGGTTGGATGGAGAGAGAGATCCCATGAGAGGTAGAGGAGTTCATTCAATGGAAATGAAAAGGGTGAAAGGAGGTTTAAGGTTTTTATTTCATTAGAAAAATGTAATTTCACCCACAATAAATGGTGGTGCGCAGTTTTCCCACATGTTTTGGACAAACCATGTGCAAACTATGATGCTACTACTATCTAAGGAGGGACCCCTCATGGGCTAAGTGCATGATTTCCCCATCCATGAACAAGCCATGTGCATGAAACTATCCCAAAAACTATTCAATCTATATTGGAATGGGCATAGGATTGCATGGTTTCATAAAAACAATTACAACCCCCAATACCCTCTAAAGCACCTTGCACGATTAGGGAAACCGTGTGACCTTGTCTCTTTCTCCCACTTTCATGGATTTGAGCTCCAAAAAAAATAACCATCCACCCTCAAGAAATCTGTGTCTCCATTATAAAACCTTATATGAGTAACCCACCTGAAGTTAAAGAAAAAAAAATTCATTCCTTTGAGAAATTTATTGTGTTTACATTTATTATCATCATAAACTCATTAATTATTCTTTTTTTCAAATCAACATCTAATTGTATAAAATAAATGATCTTAGTATCACAAGCTTGAAAAAACTAATACATATCCACTTTATTAAAATAATTGTTTTTACCGCTAAAAATGTGTGTCATCTTCATTGATTCCATGGGTGAAGTAAACACTATAATAGATTCAAAGGATTAAACTCCAAAACTAAACCTATTGGATCTGATAACACTTATTGGGACTAAGATAAATTAATGGACCCTAAGAGTGGGGCGGGGTGAATAAAATAGACTAAATATATTAAATTATTCCATTCACCACATTTTTAGATCTAATTACCTTATTGGATGGATTAGTTTTCAATATCTCTTCCCTTATCATAGTTCATGACAAATATTTTACATAATTTCGTAATTTGAAAATAAAATCATATAAGGATTAAACATGGATCATCCACACTGTGATATATCTAAGGACCACACCTCCAAAAAATTCAGTGTTCTCAAATACTCAATACTCTTAGTCAATGGATAGGATATTGTACAAAGTCACTCTTTACCAAGAACACTACCATAAAAAATTAGGGTTTTCTCACACCACTCCCAATGGTGAATTTTTCTTATTCTTCTCCCTTAATTAACAACATCATTGAAGTATTTTTTTACTTATAAAATTATGGGTACATCTAATAGTATTTATTCATGTAGGTCATCTCTATAATAGTATAAGGTATTGATTCACTATGAATCATCAAGCCCTGAATAGATTCTATATTACTCTCTAATTCAAATTGATTCTAATTATTAATTGTTATATAAGACCAACTACTTATAGATTTATTTTATTATTTTTATTAAAAATAATCACACCAGTTAAAAACCATAGATAATAAAAACTATCAATTTTTTTAACCTTAATTCACTCCATATTCAACAACAAAATTGTGACACCCGTTGTGTTATTAAAGTGTTTATTAACTAATTAATTAAATTAATATCTAGCGATTATGGGTTCCTAATAGTTTTGGGATGAAGTTTCATAATTATTATGGGAAGTGGTCTAGTGTAGGGTTTGTATATAGTTAGGGGTAATAGTGTGCCAACTATGCATGGGTGGTCTATCAACGAGATAGTGTTGATTCTTATGGATTGAGCATAATTAGGTAAAACATGCGACTTTCTTAGGTATAACCATGTGGATTCCTCAATATTTTATATTAGGGGAAACTTGGTTGGGTTATGTTTTGTTAAATCATGTTCCTTAATCATTTTTAATATCATGTTTTTTTAAACATTATTTATTTTTACCTTGTCTTTCTCCCACTTTTGTATCTTCTCTCCCCATATATCTCATATGTATCACAATTTCAAGCCCCTACTGATCCTTTGTGGTGTTCCCCAAACCCTCTATTGATCTCCACTATCTACACTGATTTCATTCGATTTAATTGAGATTCATTTTTGATTACTTATGGTATGATCTCTGCTTCTATCCTCCCTCCATTTCATGCATTTTTCACTTCTTCCAATCGCACTAATTAATCGGTAAAACCCTTATTAAATTGTTTATTTTTATTTTTTATATATCATTTTTAGGGACAATGATTGGTCTTTTGAGCCACTCTCATATGTGTTTAGACCTTATCTTTTGACGATGATGTTATTTCAACCATTTCTTCTATATGGCTATTGTTTGAGGTATGTGTCTCTATAGAACCCCCGGTAATAACATTTTCTAAATTAATTGGTTTAATTTAAATTAATTTTTTAAAATTATAATTATTCTTATAATTTTTGGTAGTCTTATGTGGTTAAGAATAAACATAATGGGTATTTGTGGCATGTCAAGTTCTTTTGAAGATGCATGGGTTCCCCTTAAAAATTATTTAAAGTCGTCTGTATTAATTTTTTTATGATTCTAAATCTCTAGAATAGTTTTCTCAGTATAGTTTTTTTCCAAATTATTTAATTACTTCTCATTGAGTTAGGTCTCATAAAAAGTGATATTTAAATTTTTATTTGGGTTTACAAAATAAGATTTTAACAATTTTAAAAAGATAATTTAATTTGGGTCCATTTTAAGCAGTTGTAATTTTAGTAAAAATGTTGTGATTTAATTTAAATGGAGTATTTTATGCATTATTATTTTTGGATAATATTCCCATAAATATTTTCTATAATTAAAACCCTTGTTAAATGGGTTTTAATTCAAATGTGATTTTTAAATTGGTATTGAATTTTTCATTTTAATTTTCTTTCGTTGTTTAAGAATGGTGTCTTATGTTATGAAATAGAATGGATTTTTCCTTGAGTTGTGATTGTGTTTTCCTATGAATATGACTTCACTTTTGTTTTTTATTTGGATTCAAAATGGGTTTTACATGGTATTTACCAATTTATATTCTATATGTAATCAATCTATTTCTCGGTTGGAACATTTATTATTTTAATTAATTGGTTGAGTTATTACAAAATTGTTAAGCCCCATTTAAGGAATATAGCATATATGTGTATCCACAAGATAGATTTTTTATATGTAATTCATATATTGATTTCGAATTATTGGTCTTTTTTATGGTATCATTGGAGGTGGGATGACGTGATTGTGGTGTTATCCTTTCAGATTTTTTATTTTGATCATATGACACTTATAATGAATATGTCTCACCGCCTATTTATTATTCCATGAGGTACCTTGAGGTACAAAGTCGGGTTTTAAAGAACACCTATATTATATATTATATTATGCACTAATTATTCACCCATAGTTTTATATAATACCTATCTAGTGGGGTGTCACTAAAGAGTCTTAGAAATAGTGATTTGGTTGATTGATGTGTATCCACTAACCTGATGATAATCGGTCCAAGTTTCACATATTGTACATATCTTATTGGTCCTTGTTTAATCTCCTCTTGATATTTGTGGTATTTTATTAATGAATTATCAGATATTGATCATGTTAGTTGTATACTAATTATGTTATGTAGTTTTAACACGTTGGATCTTTAATGTTTATGATTTGACATTGTATGACTTGCCTTGTACTGATACTCTCATTTCTTGTGAATTATAGAGAATCATCGTTTCTGTGTTTAGATTAAATTAATTTTTTTTAAATGGTTTTAAAGTGACATTTTAATTGGATAATATTTTGGGTATTTCGTTATGGGGTTTAAATAAATACTGATTTCTTTATAATTGTTTATGGAAATTCTATTTTCACCATTTGGTTTAGAAAAAGTGGAAAATAAATTTTTATTGATTTTTGAATTTTAAAAAATTTATTTAAATTTATTTAACTATATTTCATTTATGAAAAATTATATTCATTTGAAAGTGTTCTTGTGACTCAGATTTATAAAGAATATGAAAACCTATTTTTTACTTTATGTGAAAATAACTATTTTATAATCAATTATATTAAGTATTTTTTCTAGATTCAAAGTGTAGTGGTGAACAATAGATTTATTTATTTTATCACATGTATATTTTTATTTTTAAATTTAGGTATAACCTAACCTTTATTTTATCCCATCAGGAATTTTTGTTCCTGATTTTTGGTCAGTGAATGATATAGTCCTATGGAGGTAGTCATGTTTTTGGTTTAGTTTTTATTTCAGTTTCTATTGTTGTATTGGCCAAATAGGATTTTATTTATTTCTAATGATGGAGGGAGACTATAGTTACTTGTAGGAAATGCAGATACATTATAATTGGTAATATTTTCCTTGTAGTAGAGGGTTTTTGGATGGTAAGGGAGTTTTTTTCTCGTTACTATTTCATTATTTTTCCATGTTTTGATATTAAGTTGATTTTTGTTTATTTTCTCTAGTGGGGAAGTCTAAATTACATATAAGTCATCCAATTTTATTTTTTTAATCTATTACTGTACTCTTAGTTTTATAGAATCAATTCTAAATTGTGTTCTTGTGATTCCAAATAACTAATTTTCAGTCTATAGGGATTGGGAATGCCATTTGGGATGGTGCTGAGCTGGTTTGGGTGTCTATTGGATGGATGGACTAGTCCGTTTAAATACAAATATATCCAGTCTTGGGTTCTTCTTCTTCACAGAAAAAAAATCCATTGGAATGAACATTGATATTTATAGATTTGGTAGCTTGGAAATTTAGTTGTCAAGACTCAAAAGGTATGTTAAGGGATAATATCATGAGATCTTTCTCTCCCTAAGTCTCATGTTTCAATGGGAAATTGGTGTTTTCCATTTAATAATGGATTTCCATTTATAGCATTGTTGGATTATGATTTGATGCATATGGTAGTGGTTTTGATAATAAATTTTATTAATCAATATTCCTTGAGGGTCATATTTTATTTATGGGATTCGGTAAAAGATGGATGACAAGATTCATGGCTGGTTTGTTGGGCCTAAAAAACAATGAGACAACCAAAAACATGATTATAAAAAATCTTTAATAGCCAATTCATGATTGAAATAGGGTCATCATGAAAGTTTAAAATTCTAGAATTTTTCAATATCAGTATTTTTTTAGAATATCTAAGACTTGTATTTCATAGTGTGTATTTTTGAAATGGGATGGGGTCATGGTTGGTATTTTGAAATACTGACATTATTGGATTTCTTGGGTTGATGATTTTGTTATTTTTAGTTTTTTTATTTTATTAATGTTATGTGAAATTAATTATTATATATGAAAAATTAATTTCATGGGTAAAATAACATCTGTTTTAAAATGATTTGTTATGGATTTTTTGTAAAATAAGATTTGAATGAAATTTTTTTTAAATTGTTTGTTTTATTTTGAAATTTAGAAAATGTTTTCAGGTTTTTTATTCCTTCATGTCACGTTCGTAGTGTTTTAAATATGGGTTACCTTTTTTAAGGTAATCCACTTTTTTAAAAAAAAATTGGGGTTTTTACCCTTGATATGTTTTTTTAAAAAGGTGTAAAGTATTTCAATACTAATTCAAAAAGGAAAGTGTTTGAATTATTTTAGTAAATGAAGGGGTGTTATGATTTTAAAATAATCGGTGGTTTTTTTGAAATCATTTTTGAAAATTATTTAAAATTTTTCAATTCATGTAATGGTTTTAGGTTTTAATTTTGAAAATGGTTTTCGTTCATCTTTAAAAGAATATTGGCCAAATTTATAGTGGTTCCTTGATTTTTAAAATGAGATTGTGGAAAATCTTTTAAGGTTTTATTAATCAGGTATTTTTTTACCACGAGTTATTTAGGATATAATGGAGTGATTTTGGTGACATAATTGCATGAGGGCCTATATCAAATATTTGTTGATGTGTCCCCCTACCTCCCACAATATTCTATAGTGAATGTATAGTGTGAATCTTTGGGGATTTACCGCCTTCTATTTAACACTTCCTAGGATCGTAATGGAGTGGAATGTTTTAGATCCATCATGAAGATTTTTTATTTGGGTATTCCATTGGAAGTTCATATTTGTGTCTCTTTAGATATTTTTTGTTCTGGTGGTTTATATTAGTGATATTTACTTTGATGATTAGAACAATTTTCCATTTTAATATCTTATAAGAGCTCTTGCTTGAAGAACTTTTAACTGTTGTACTTTAATATTTATATTTTTTCAAAATATATAATGGTTTTTTATGTTCAGTGTCACGTGTATAAAAATATATGAGTAAGATTGAATCATTTAATTTTAATAATATATTATAATTTTGTGGTGTTATATTATCCACCTTACAAAAAAAGTTGTCCTATGAAATTTGGCTCATAAGATCATAGTAATTTCAAAAGGGGACTCATAATTTACCATACCATGATAGATGATTGGGGTTTTATTTTTGATTTTTAATTTATATTATTTTTTTTATTAAAACAATATAAATTGACTGAAATCATTCATAATATCACATTGAATTATTTAAAATATATAGGTAGAGATCCCTAAGGAATAACTTTCCACAAACACTGAAATGTTATATATGATAATCATACAACTATGGATTTTAATTTTTAAATAAATACCCTATAGATAGTGAAAAATCTCATCAAATAGGACACTATAGTATATTGAGTTTAAGATCACCATCATATTAATTAGTATTTATTTCATAGGTTTTTCCATCCTTACCAGATTTTTGGTGAATGTCTCTCTTATAAGCACTTGGATTTGTACATTGAGTCCCATAATTCCTAAAAATAGTTCTATTAAAGAAATTTTTTATTTTCTCTTTTTCCTTTCCACTTATCATTTTAATTAAATTCAAATACCAACATAAATCATTTAACAACCTATTTAAGGATATTCCCATTCTTTTATATACATTTGCACATTTATGAAATTTAATCCACATTCTATCATCATCTTCTCACTTTACATTTCATGTGTCTCTATATTTCTATTCCTTAGTGTGTTTCACACTTTTATTATGTTCACATTGTTAATTCTCATCCAACCATTTTATGGGTGAATAACCATAGGTGAAATCATTCGACAACTATATTCACATTCCAGTATCAAGGAAATGATTTATTTTTAGAAAAAATCACACAATCTCTACTTTACCAATAAATATGGATTTTATCTAATATAATGAATTATTGTATACAGTTTCCCCAAGTATTTTTACAAATAAAATCTTTTCCAAATCCAAAAAAATATAGGAATTATTTCCTTAGCATAAAATCATATACTATTATAATTGATAATATATACCTTTTATATTATGACAAAAACTGTCTTATTTTCCTTTAAATTATCCATAGAGTACATTTTAATCTAAAAAGATATCTAAACCATTCCTTTGATAGTAATTATGATGCCCCAGACCCGTGATCCTAGATTCGGTGGTTATAACCTCATTCATTACATAAATTATTTGATACTAACTAAAAATCTTAGATATTACCATCCAAAATTAAAAACCATTATTTCATATCTTAAATTTAAAGATATCTTTAGTTTTATATATTTAGAACATTATGAAAAAATAATATACTAATAAATCCCATGTTATATATATCAAATAGTTAATTTTCAATTCAAATATAAAACTACTTCTTTTAAAAAATGAGTCTAAAAAATCTCCAACAAATTATTTCACAACTGGTATACTTTTATGCATTTCAAGTGTACTATATTTTTCTATAAACTTGGGAAATTGATGCATTATAAGGGGTGATAATAAACAGTCATTAAGGGAAAAATATTACTGAATAAATCATGTAATTAACATGGTATAAACCTTAGGGAAGGAAAATGTAATCAACAAAAATCCATAATCAAGATGAAACTAAAATCACGCTATATCCATGAAAATAAATAGAAACATGGATATAAAAAATTAATTATCTCATATTATTTTAATTTATACTTTATGAAGTAAAAAATACACTCTTAAGACCTTGTTCCAATATACATTACCTACATTGAGGTTGCATTCAATATATTCATATATCAATGCATTACGCCAATACACTATCCATTTATGGGAAGAGGCATACCCCAAAACCCAATATGTTTAATCTTATGATACATTTTGATGAATCATATGGCTATATAATGTATGTCCATTCCCATTACTTGTTTAATTCCATTGCATTAACCATAAGAAAAAATGAATAAAAAATACATAACAATCAACTCCATAAATCATCCATTTTTAATTAAAAAACATATATAATTCTAATAAATTTACTCTTGTCAATTAAAGAGATAGCTTGATCATAACATAAGTGGAGGTGGAATGTGGATGGTTAAACTATAAATAGCTGATTAGGAAATAATCATATGTAATGGTATGACAACATAAAGAATATTAAATCATTTCCCCAAGAAAAAAATATAACAAAATCTTGGTGAACATCATGTAATCCAGGTTATGTACAAGTTTATGTTCACACCTTATAGAACAGTGATTATATGTCATAGTGATTACTAGGAAAATATGACACAATCTATCACGAGAAATAAAGTGTATAGTTTCAAAAGAACATTTCCCATGAAGTGGGAAATATTCTTCAATCGTTTTATGTGGTAGGAATGCATATCCCCAAAAAATGATGATATAATACCACAAAATACAACCAATTGGTAGAATTTACATAACTTATAATGAAAAAATTCAATGAATTATGAAAAATATATGAATGCAAATTGAGTTTCCAAAAAACCTCACTACTAGGGAAACATCTAAATCAATAGCCATTGGAATTAAAAAACATGATTTCACTAGTAAATCGCATGAAATATGATTATTTTTATAAAAATAATTTTATGGGTAGTGAATACACTATAAAAATGAAAAATGGTTCAAATTTTATTTATATCTCAAAGAACTAGACATGTGACCCAAAAAACCCTAGCCTTTTGTGGGGCACTTCAATCAAAATTCTTTAAAATATAGGTATTTCAATTTAACGTTAAATTGAAAGATTAAAATATAATTAATTATAAGATATCTCAAATAGGCATTATATACACCACATAAATAAAATTTGGTCCATGATACCAAATATTTATCATTGAGAGGAATTTGAGAAGAAAAAATCATAGGGATTTAGTAACACTTTTGGGACAAAAAACTATGAAAATTAAATCATATAACGTATAAATATATACCATTAAATAAAAGGGTTTAATAAAAAAATATCTTAAATTTTCAGTTTAGAAACATCAAAAAATGAATATAATTGTATAAATATAAAACTAGTCTCAATAAAGTAAATTTTAGAAGGAAACTATTAGAACATTAGTAAAATTAGAACACAAATACATTGAGAATGATAACCTGAATTGGGAAATATAATGTCATTTAATATAAGATGAAATCAATATAAATAATATAATGGGGTGGAATGTATCCCGTACATTTAAAATAATTTTACCCATTTATATGTAAATTAAAGGGTTATTTTTTGAGTTACACTTACATTTTCAATAATGTATTGATAAAACTAATGTGTAAATGGTCCAAAATGGAAAAAAGAATACAATTATTTTGGGTCAAAAATGACCTCAAATACTCCTTTTCGAGAAAATTTCGATGGATTTTTTTTAAACTTTTTTCCTCCTGCTCAAACATACTTTTACCATCATAATTAATTTATACAATTAATAATTATATTATATGAAAGAGATTAATATTTACCTTTTTAAAAAAATTTATAATTTCAATTTCAAATTTGAAATTTATTTTATAAAAAAAATTGTTAATGGTTTGAAATGTTAATTTTCAACTAAACACTCTTAACAGTGAAAAAAAAATTATATAGAAACAAAATTTTTGACCATCAAATATGAATATATATATATATATTAGATAAAGATATACTAGATATTAAAATTAATGAAAAATTATTTTTTTATAAAAAAATAAGGGATGTGGGACTTCAAATTTATGAAAAAATACAGTTACCCTCAAAAAATAATTGATTACAAGAAACGACCAAACACAGTTTTTATATTAATGTAACATAAAAAATATTTCTAAAAATATATGAAATAGGATATATATGTTCAGAGTATTTTTTAAAATGAATTTTTTTTTTCCTTTTTTTCCTAATAAATTATATAAATATATTGAAATCTTTTTTCCTATGATTATATAGTGATAAAATCCATGAAATTATACTTTTCGTAAGTCCCAGATTTTTCAGTTAAAAATTAATATTTAAAAAAAATGATAAAAATCATACTAATTAAATTTTGGAAAGAGAAATTAAAAATTGAGTTCATTATTGTTAATCTAAAATATTAAAATATAAAAAATTTGTTATTAAATAAAATCATAAAATATGTTTGAAAACTATTTTAAATGGAAATTTAAATTTTCCAATATTAAATGTCATTATTCTTATTTCAAATAATCTACCTACTAAATTGGTCTCAAAAAACTATTAATATCAAAAATATTTTATTATTAATCATATGATTATTATAATAGAAATGTTTATTACCTAAAAAACATTTTTTTTTTGAAAAAATAATTTTTAAAATAATAAATAATTTTATTCAGAATTATATGTGAAAAATTGAATTTAATTCATTTTAAAATTATAATTTATTTTATATATAGTTAAAAATTAATAAATAGGTTAATCCTATTCATTATAACTAATTATTTGACTATGTTTTTTATTGTTATATTTTATATTTATATGTTATATAAGTATTTCACAATTTCGTTTTTTGTAGAGTGTCACATGTAGAGAAGTATGTCAAAAATATTGAATTATTTAATGGTAATCATATTTTAGAAATCCATGGTTCTACATTTGTCCCTCAACTTGATGAAAAAAATATTCATGAGATGTTCCATTGCTCAAAATTTCAATCTAATTCCTAATTCATGAAAGAAACCTTGCTCTAGCGTAAAAGATCAAATTTTATTTCAATTCTATAACATTTAATGACTCGGGTCATTATATTTTCACCTTAATACTTTCATATCAAATATCCATTATTTTTTTGTTATTCGTTATGAGTCTTTTAGATTATCTCATTCCCAAACTTTATGTTTTTCTTCATACCTATTTTTCTCTTCAATGATATTCATTAGATGATTTGAAATGATATAACATTAATATTTTCAAACCATTATGATATGAACTAAGGAGTAACATAAATACTTTTTTGTAATATAAATGTATTTATTTATGTTATTTTCCATTGTACTCTCTTCTAATAGAAAAAATAACATTCAACAGTTATTGATAGATTTATTTCACCACACCATTGTATTATGTGATGTTTATAAAGTAAACTTATTCCTATATAAGTAGATATTATAATACATAATAGAAAATTCTTCTACCTTTTCATAGAGTCACCATGTGATTTTTTTATTAAAATACATATTAAACTACTCAAAACTCCAACGGGGAATCATTTTCAACCAGTAATATGACTAACTCTAGCGTAATTCATTATTTAAAGATAAATTTAATTATTTGATCATTCATATGGTGAGTCAATAAGGCTTATTTATAAATTTTCCATTCATATATTATTTAAAAATAAAAATCAATTTATCATAAAAAAATTATCCTCCCCTACGGACTATTTTTTAAAAAAAAATTTCCCTTCATTATGGAAATTTTTATCCTTACCTTTGTTTTCATTGCCTCATTTTTATAATCTCTCAAAACCCAACTCATTTTTTACTATGTATAAATTTATAATCCCTATTAAAAACCTTAAAATCATATAGTTCCTTGGATATAGAGTATTCTATTTTTAGATTCCAAAATCAATGAAATTAAGACTCCAAATTCATTCAAATTGAGACACTGATTTCTAGGAAATTCAGACTCTAAATTCATTACAAATCAGACTCCAAATTAACAGAAATTAGGACTCCGAATTCATAGAAAATTAGACTCTAAATTACTTAGAAATAATAATCTCAATTCCTCAGAATTCATACTATGACTTCCTTAGAATTCAGACTCTGAATTCCTCAGAATCTAGACTATAAATTCCTCACAATTTAAGCGTTTAATTCTTATAATCAAGATTCTGATTTCTGTGTAAAATAGAATCAGAATATTTATGTTTATAGAATCTGATTGTTTATACATTTAGACTCTGGATATTCAGATTTGTTTAAGCTATTCTATTTTTCTTACACATGTTCTGTAAGAATAAAATAATGACGTGCAATATGTTTCATAGTAACCATTGGTTGAGTGACATGTGAATAGGTCCCTCTGCGATTCAAAGAAAAAATTGACTATAGGAGGAGGTATCTAACCATTGAATTTTTTACTATAAATGGGATATCATTTGAACAAGCTCATTGACATTCTATGATCCCAGAGATTACATGTTTTGATGTTGTGAAGTGATTTCTAGAGAGAGAATGACTCTCATGATTTGTGTGTTTAATTGACATTTTGTTCATAAATGTGCATCTTGTTTATCTTGCTTCGTGTAACTCTTATTTTTGCTAAGTACAATCAAGGGATTCTAGGGATTTGAAGATAATGGTTATGACTACTTTACAGATCTAGGGATTTCGAGGATAGAAATACATATTTCAATATTCTTATCAAGGAATTAACCTCGTGTGGGTAAGACATAAATTCTTGAATGTATAAATCAAGGGTCCTTTTTCCAAGATTGATGGATACTCTACTCTTTGGGTGAAAGGATTTCCTACTTGTTAATTGTTTTCGTTTCATGTTTTATTTCACATGTATTTTTCTAAAGGAAGAAAGTATAATTTTTTTATACTTTCTTGTACATTACTTACTATGATAGATATGATTCAATATGCTTTACGATAGAATTTTCCTTTAAAATTTTTTTTCTTAAGTTTTATTTCTGGATTCATATTTCAAGAACATAAGAAAGTTTGTTTCATATAACTAAAATAGGATTTGTTAATTTACATTGTTTAACTTTTTTAAAAAATTGTTCTCCTTGAGGTTAAAAATAAATTTTTTTAAACATAAAATTTACCCTCCTCTTGTAATTGAGCATCTAAATACAATATTTTGATCCTACAATTGGTATTATAGAAAAGTCTCTAAAATATATATTCTCACATATATGTTTTTTTGTTCAAATTTTCCTTGTTCTAAATTATCTTTGTTAACATTTATTGTTCATGTTTTGCTAAAATAACTTTATCTTTTTTTATATTCAATATCTATTAACAATTTTTGTGGAAAAGATATTTTATTATTGAATTGTAGGTATATATATTGCTTCCATTGATAATATAAATCCTACCAGACCACCTATATTTTTATTTTAATGATTATAAGTACTGGATTGAAAGAATTCATACATTTTTTATTAAAACTAGAGTGGATAACTTTTTCATGATTACTATAGATTACAAAATTTTAGAAAAGGTAGTCATAACCATCACCAACCAATAAAAATTGGAATATAAACTAAATTACATGGTAGAAGATACTTTTATGTGTTCTATGATAAGGAATATATATAGTCAAATATCTTCTTATAAAGCTTCCAACTATATTTGGATGAAACATGAATTTTCACATTTTGGGAATTCTAATGTGATAGAGACCAGAAGAGCATTGTTAAGATCTGAATATCATGGATTTTTCCCAATGGAGAACCAGTTTTCAAAGTGGATCAAATATTTATGACCGTCTTAAACAATCATAAATCTAAGGGAGAAAATTTTTTAGATGATGAAATTATTATGAAAAATATTATAGATATCATTCCTAAAGAGTGGGAATCCAGAAAAATATATATTGATAAGAAAATGAGTGTTTCCAATATTACTCTTGATCAACTTTTTGGAACACTACTTCAACATGAGAAAATAATGAAACAGGATGATGATATAAATAATAAGAAGAATGTAAATGGAAGTGTTTCCATTACTGCTACTAAAGTTAAGACTCCTGAAATTGTTACAAGATCAATGTCTCAGAAAGTCACTATTATATCTAAGTCTAGTGAAAGTGAACATACTGAAAACGAGTTAGAAAATATTTATTAAAGGATGAAAAAGATACTGGGAATGAAATAAATTCATTATAGATATAATAAAAAATAAATAAAAGGCAATAAAGACTCAGACGCCACTTGCAATGAATGAAAAAGTGTTGGAAACATCAGTCAAGATTTTCCCATGCTTAAACTGAAAGAATGAATAAAAAAGAATTCTGAGTGGAATAGAAAAAATTATTACAAATCTAAATACAAGAATATATTTAAGGATAATGATACATTGAGTGACAATGGTGTTGAATAATATTATTAATCCTCAAAATATGAATCTTCTAGTCTAAATAATATTGGTCTACTAGGTAAACTACACATTGAAGATCATTATCTAATGTCCAAGGTACATAATTATGAATCTATCACTAATGTATCTTTGAATGAAAATTATACTAATGATAAATTTTATAATTCTACAGATAAATAATGTTTTTATGATTAATAATTATCTAGGTTTTCCAAACATCATGAAAATGAAAATTTTATACCCAAGAAAAAACATGAGATGGAAAATTATAGAATTTCTGTTTTAAATAAATAAGTATCAAATCATTCTATGGATCATGATCAGAAAATTGTTTATTTAGAATGTATTTTAAAAAACCTAAAAGAAGTTAATTTTAATAAGGATAAACATTATAAATACATTGAAAATTTTATTTATAAGAATGTTTTTTGAGGTTAATTCAAGTTCTAAAACTAATAACATTGAAGATAAGTACTTGGTTATTAAACTAAGGTTTGAAACATTTTCCTTAATGAAATTCCTATCAAACATTACCTATAGTAAGAAATTTTTTGATAATATGTTTTCTCAATTTTGTTTTTTGAGTAATAGTTATAGATTTTCTTATACTCATTCGAAACCAGTTTTTAGTAATAATTATTTTTCTCCCCAAAGATCTCTATTTTGTACTAAATGTTTGTGTGGTGTACATTGGATGAAAAAAATTTCTTTAAATAGAACCCAATATTTTCATAAATCATATTTTTCTAAAAAGAAATTATATTCCTAAAATATTACTTTATAAAATTTATATATCTAATAAATATTGTATTACGAAAGTGAAAATCTTTTATTTTTAGAAAAATAAACATATTACCAAAAAAATACATGGTGCATGGATAGTGGATGTTCTCCTCATATGACTGGTAACAAAAACATAATTTAAATGAATATCAAGATGAATGGAAGAAAAATAAATTTCATAGATAATGATTAGGGAGAAATTTGGGGTATAGGTAACACTATTCATCATGGAAAATCATTAATTTGAAATGTATTATTTTTAAGGGTCATAAGAATAACCTTATTAGCGTAATTCAATTATGTGATTAATGTTACCCTATGAATTTTAGGAATGATAAATGCTTAGTAGACAATTACATGGAAGATTCTATTCTTTCAGACTATATACATGAGAATATATATTCATGAAACATATAAGACCTTAGGATCCAAGATCTACCTTCCAATAGTGGAATAGGAGATCAATCTTGGTTATGGCATAGAAGGTTAGTACACTATAACATTAGGAACCTATACAAACTCTCAAAGGAAAAACTTGTTAATGATCAACCCAATTTTATATTTGATTCTTCAAATGTGTATGATCCTTATCAATATCTAATGAAACATAAATCATGTTTTAAATCAATTGGTGAAGTCTCAACAACTGAGGCAATATAGTAAGAACATATGGATCTTTCTAGTATAACCCAAACATTAAGTATTGGATGAAAATATTATGTATTTTTCTTAGTTGATGATTTCACTAGATTTACATGGGTATATTTTCTATAAAATAAATCTTTTTCTTTTTCTTATTTAAAAACATTTAGATCCAATGTTAAAAATAATAAAAAACCTTCCATCGAAAGAAACTCAAAGTGATCATGGATGAGAATTTTAAAATTCAAATTTTGAATATTTTGTAGTAAGAAAAGAATTAATCATAACTTTTCATTCCCAAGAACTCCTCAACATAATGGTGTCATTGAAAAAAGAAATCGAATTCGTTAATAGGTAAATTGAATCATGCTGAGTGAATATTCAATTGCTAAAATTTTTTGGGATGAAGCTATTATTATTTCTTATTACATTATAAATTTATTTTTAATCAGACCATTTCTTAACAAAACATATTATGAATTGAGGAGTGGTCGAAACATTGTTTTTATGACTTCAAAGTATATGGTTTCAAAGTATTCATTCTGAGTACTAAAGATAACTTACATAAATTTTCACCCAAATATTCTAACGGAATTTTCCTAGGCTATTCCACTACTTCTAAGGCTCATAGAGTTTTTAATAAAAATACTTGTACTAGTGAAGAAACCATTTTTATTAAATTCAATGAAAATTATCTTTTTGTTTCTAAATTCCCCCAACCTACATCCTCTGATGTATTTTCAAAAACTGATTATCAACCTTTGATAGAAGATTCTTATAATAAAGGAAATTATAAGGAAAATATTTCTGAATCATTTACCACAGAATATTTTCTACCATATATAGATGAACATGTTTTACAAAACCAAAATAAATTGTTTCTTAAGAATCATCCTAATGATAATATCATTGGTGATGTAAACCAACCTATAAAGACTATAATTTCCTTAATAAATAAAGTATAACATCTAGCATTTATTTCCCAATTAGAACCAAAAAGCACTGATGAAGCTTTAGGTGACGATGTTTGGATTAAATCCATAAAAGATGAGGTAAATGATTTCAAAAGGAACAATGTCTGGATGTTGGTTGAAAAACATAAGGAAACATCTATAATTGGAGTAAAATGGGTCCTCATAAACATGTGTCATGAAAAAGGAATCATAGTATGAAATAAATATAGATTAGTTTCTAAATTCAATAATCCAGAAGAAGGAATAGTCCATGAAGAAACCTATTCTCCAATAGCTAGACTTAAATTTTATATTCCTTTGCAGCATTCTTTAATTTCAATTTTTTCAAATGTATGTGAAGTGTGATTTCCATAAGGGATATGTTCATTAGGATTTTTATGTTGAAAAACCTCAGGGTTTTAAAGACTTAAAACATCTTGAACATGTATTAAAACATACCAAAGATTTATATGGACATAAACAAGTTCCTAGAGCATGGTATGATAAACTTACAATATTTTTGTTACAAAAACATTTTGTTAATAGAACAATTGAGTCAACTCTTTCTATAATGAAATATAAGAAAAACTTTTGTATTTTTCAAATATATGATGAAGACAATATATTCGGCCCAACTCACCAATCATTAACTAATTTTTTAGTGAATCCAATGAAATATGAGTGTGAAATGAGTATTATGGGTGAGTGAACATTTTTTCTAGGTTTTGAAATTTCTGAAAAACTGTAAGGGACTTATATATCACAACAAATTTATATTTAATATATTCTTAAATAGTATAGATATTACAACACAAAAAGTATATGAACTCCAATCAGTACCTCAAATTATCTAGATCATAATGAAGCTGGGAAACTAGTATATCAAACATCATTTAGATGTATGATTATAATTTTACTATTCTTGAAAGCTTTTCATCTAGACATAATTCTTTCATAATGATTATGTTCAGGATATCAATCTAATCCAAAGGAATATCATTTAAAATCATTGAAAATAATTTTTCACAATTTAAAGGGATCCACAGATTTAGGATTTTTCTACAGATATAGAAATGATTTTATTTTAAAAATATTTTTGGATGATAATTTTGGTGGATATTAAATGGATTGAAAAAGTACATCCAGAACATGTCATTTCTTATAACATTCATTAGTTTCTCGGTCATATAAAAAAGAAACACTCAATATCACTTTCCACTGCTGAAGCTGAATATGTAGCAGTTTGAAGTTACTGTGCCCAAGTGTTGTGGATGCAACACATACTCACAGTCTATGGTAGGAGTTTTACCAAAACACATATTTTGTGTGATAACACAAGTGAAATTTCCTTGATAAAAAACTCTTCACATCACTCTTGTGATAAAAACACACATATATATATATTAGGCATCACATTCATAGGTATTGTACACTTAAAGGAGAGATTATTCTTTAATTTATGGAATTCCAGATTAATTTGCTGATATTTTTACAAAATATTTACCCTATGGTAGATTTAATACATTACCAATTGGTTATGAATGATAACCATAAGGTAATATTCTATATTATCTTTTTGAAAAAACCTATCTCGTTATATAAATAAACTCATTTTCATTTGGGGAGTACAATTTTTTTGTATCCAAAATTTTATTAATCAAATTTTTCTTAACCAAAAGTTTCCGGATCAATTTTTTTCGTAAAGAAAATTTTTTGGAAACCAAAATTCTAGAATAAATTTTTTTCCAGAATCAAAAGTTATTCAAGAAATTTTTTTCATTAACAGTAATGTTTTTTAGAAATCCATAAGGAATGTTTCTTTATATAAACTTTTGTAATTAATTTTTTTTTAATTTTTGGTATTTAAAAAAATTTATCAGATTCACTTTTCCTAAATCCAAATTTTTTCATTAAAACCTCAATATATTGGAACCAACCAAATCCTTATATGGATTTCATATCAATTTTCAGATAATTTTTTGATCTTTTTAACCATTGGATCAAATCGAGAATTCAAATCATCACTTCAACCCCTATATAAAGGCCCCCAATTTCTCATCCGACATTGGTTTTCAAAGTCCTCGGTGCCAAATCTCTACCTCTCTTAAAAAAATTTCTTCAACTATTCCATGTTTTTTTGGACAATGGATTTCATTGGAATCCTCCCCACAGAAACAAATATCATTAACCAAGGAAGTAAAGGAATTGAAAATATACATGGAAAGGTTAGTTGATCCATGATTCTTCACTTAGAATAATTCTATGATTATGAAAAACATTAAACTAAATAGATAGGAGAGTGTTTACATTGAAAAGCCAAAAAGTGTAGATCTGATTTACACAGAGTTGCTTATAGAATTATACGATAGATTAATCTTTTATAAAGAAGGTGGAAGAGAATAGTTTTTCTTCAATGGTTATGGGAAAACTTATTCCCTATCTTTTAATATGGCTAAAAATATTCTTGTAATTTTGTATGAAGGTGGATCAATTTTTTGCACCCACAAGCTGCCGGAACAGTTAGGATGTTTTGAGATAGGGGAAAAAAATAAATTGACTTGGACTCAAAGGAGTAAAATCACCAAAGATTAACCATCTCTCAACAAACAAAGGATTGATTGAATTTTTGGTACATGGTTTCCTCATTCCATGGAAATGAGATAAGGACTCCTTAATGAAAACTGACACATTTATTTTTGATTTTCAGGTTAACATGAGGAAGATAATCCTGGTGAAGTACAAACTATTGAAAATCACAAATATCATGAATGGAAATCTCAAATCCCAAATCATAATGTATCTATAAATTTTGTCTTCGATCATAGTTCATGATTAGAATCATTCAAAATTCTTTGAATATCTAATCCAACAAATTTCCTGATATTTCTAATAAGGGATGTTACCTTGAGGAGAATGAAATAAGGTTTCAATACCATGTATATAAAATTTTATGATCTTTTAGAAAGTTATATTTAAGATATAACTATTAAAGTGGATTTATGAGATACTTTTAATAAATATTATAATAATATAAAGAAAAAATAACTGAAAACCAAATAAAAACATACAGTTCCAAAAACATGCTAAACACCACCAAAACTGAAAAAAAAAATTCCCTAGTGAAGTGGTAGTGATGTGGAGGGAACAAAAGAAAAATAAAAAAGAAGGATATTCTAGTATTGGAATAAATCTTATTGTGGTAGTGGCTCTAATGATTAAAACTAATGAGGATCTAGAGATGAAAGAAAAACAGAAGAAACAAAAGAATAAAATTTCTGATGATGAGATTGTTCAAGCATGTCTCAAGGCTACTAAAAAGGCCTCTGAATAGATTCAGGTACTGGAATACATTTATTATGAACTAGTACAAGTAATGTCTCTAGGATAGAAATTCATAATTTTGGAATGTGAAGTGGAAGAAGAAATAGTTTACAAAGAGTATGTAGAATAAGAATAATACGAAGAAGAAGATGGGAGTAATGATGTTATAAAGCAAGATAAAGAATATAATGAGAAAGAATGTCCTTCTAAAAAGATTTCAATCCGAATTTACAAGGTTGAATCAACTAAAATTGTTTCTCAAGGAAAAGAGTATGAGGGTCATGAAGTGGTTAACAAACATTATCATGGTGAAAGTAGAAATCATGACTTCATCCAACATGATGATCTTAAGGAAGATGCTGAGAAATAATAGGTTGATGAAGATTAAATCATCCAACTCGTAGATAGACAGTTTGAATCTATGAAGGCAATGGAGACTATTTCTATGGTATATAACAGAAAACAGGTGATTGATGATACACCTAAGAAGGCTGTGGTGGTTAAGAGGGATGCTGCTAGATCGTGCAAGGGGAAGTCTATAGAGCTAAAAAATAATTCTCACATATATGGGAACCAAATTATGAATCATCTACCATGTGTTATGATTTCTTGGTATATTCTCAAAATAAGATAGTAGACACCATACCCTTGTTTCCAATTATTGACTCGTGGTACATGCTGCTTCAACACTTCTTAAATAAGAAGTCATATTTCATAAGCATTCTCATGGAAAAGTTCATCAAGAAAGTTGGAGATATCCAAACCCTCAATATCAGTTATGATTCTCAAAGGAGATAATTTAAGGAAATTAAAAATTGTTCTAAGAGAACTACTGGGGACATTAGAATATTATATAAATTCCATGACTTAGTGAAAGTTTCCTTCTATAAGTCAGATTATAAAATCCAAAATTTTACAACATGTTTTATAGAGAAGATAAACCTAGAATAAGTATAATAAAAGCATGAAGATAAAGATCTGAATGGGAAGTTGAATTCCATTTCTTTAAATTTTAATTGAGAATGGGAAATCGGGTAAGAGTTAGATGAAAATTTCAATCACCAAGAATATCTAGTAAAGTCTAAGGTAGAAACTCTTAAGCCTCAGAATGAAAAGGTCAGGGATCTACATAAGAAAAATTAAGATTATGAATTATTTCTCAAGAGATTTGATGATGATCATAAGGAGCTCAAGAAGATGAAAGCTACCTTAATTAGGAATATCATTCCGAAAGAAAAAAAGGAATAATTAGAATTGACATTCCAATATTTTGTTGAAATTTGATTAACCATGTATCAATTTTTCTAATCATACAGAAAATATTGATGTTCTTTAATTTTTTTTAAAAATAATCTTTCAGGTAACAATTGTTTTCCATTCCCACAATTCTTTTTTTAATCAAAAAGGGGAGAAAATAATTATATAACAGAATACTAAGTATAGAGAAGATAATTTACTAAGAATGTGGGGGTTTAAATAAGGGGAGTTCACATAAAGAATATATTCTAAAATAAGGAAATGTTACAATCTCTAATGATGTGAAGAATTTGATCCTTAGGGATTTAAATACCTAATGGGGAGTTAGTCATATTCATCATGATTCTTATGTAAAGGGAGTTATGTTTTTATTTTTAACGTTCCTAAAGAAAATTGTTATTCATTATATTCATTTTCAAATTGTTGTTTGGGATTTCCAAAAAGGGGAAGATTGTTGAGTCAATAAGGGTTCCTTATGACTATTCCATTCACATATGTTTTGAAAATAAATAACACTTTATCTTAAGGAAAATTATCATTCCCTAATATTATTTTCTTGAGGAATATTTTCCCTCTCAGGGGATTTTTTATCCCTTCAATTATTTTCATTACCTCCATTTTATAATCTCTCAAAACCAAACTCATTTTTTTAATAACTCAAAAATTAGATTCCTTATTAAAAAACATAGAATCTTATAGTTACTTGGATATAGAGTCTTTTGTTTTTAGACTCCAAATTCCCAGAAATTCAGACTCCTAATTCTCTTAATTTCAAACATTGAATTCTCTGAAATTAATAATATGAATTTTCTAAAATTCAGACTCCTAATTCTGAATAATTTAGTCTCTGAATTATCTGAAATTCAAACACTAAATTATCTGACATTCAGACTCTAAATTCCATATAATTAAGACATATAATTCCTCATAATTTATACTTTGTATTCCTCAAAATTCAGACTCCTAATTCCATAGAATTCATACTTTGAATTCCTCAAAATTTAGACTTTGAATCTGCAGAATTCAAATTATGAATTTTGTGCAAAAAAGATTCTGAATTTTGGGTAAAACAGAATCTAATTATTCATGTTTATATAATATTATATTTTATATGTTTAGACTCCAAATTAATTTTTTTCATAGATTATGGATAATCATATTTGGTTAAGGTAGTCCATTTTAGATAAACATGTTTTGTAAGAATAAAAAAATGTTGTACAATCTATTTCTATAAAAATGTTGGTTGAGTGACATGTGTACTAGTCCCTCATAGATTCAAGGAAAAATATAACCATTGGAAGAGGGAGCCAATCGTAAATGTTTTTCCAATAAATATAATCCCATTTTAACAACCTCATTATCATTTTGTGATCCTAGAGATTACATGTTGTGATGATGTGAAGTGATTTCTATTGAGATAAATACTCTCATTCATTGTGTGTTTCTTGAAAAACTTTTTTACTTATGAACATCATGTTCAGATTACTTCATGTGACTCTGATTAATGCAGAGCACAATCAAGGGAGTCTGGGGATAGGATGATAGAGGTTCCGACTATCTTAAATATCAAGGAGTTGTAGGCATAGAAAGACATATTCTGAAATTACTATCAAGGGATTTATCTAGTGTGAGTAAGATATTATTTATTGAAATTATAAATCAAGGGACCTTTATCCAAGGATGTTGGATACCCTACTATTTGGGTGAAGATATTTCATACTTATTAATTATTTTTTCAAGTTATTATTTCTAATTTATTTTGATGAAGAAAGAAAGTATAAATTTCTTATACTTTCTTGTAATTTACATACTCGGATATATAATATTCTATATGCTTTAAGGTATAATATTTTTTTAAGAAATATTTTCATAAGTTTCATTTCTAGATTGATATTTTTGCAACCTAAGAAATTCAGTTTTGTAGAACTAAAAGAGGCTTTTAGAATTTACCTTGTTTAACTTTGTTAAACATAGTTTACCTTAAGGATAAAGGCAAATTTTTTTAAAAATAATATTCACCCATATTGTAAATGAAAATCTACATGAATTATTTAGATCTTATATCATAGTCAACTCATTTATAATTATAGAACTTCCATAATGTATATATACTACTCATATTATCATGGAGTCTTTATATGCATGTTATCTCACGAAATCATCAAAATTTATTTATCTCATTAGTGGTTTATTAATCATCTTTGTAAATTATTTTTCATTAACTGAAATATATTCGTTGATATTGATAGTAATTCTAGTATAGAATACAGTAATCAATTTATTGGGTAATAAATATCTCTAAAAAATACATTTGAATATAATTTTTCCTTTTCGATTAAATGTAAATTTTTGGTAATCACAAACTGTGATATACATTAGGAAACATGTCAAAAGCTTTTGGAATGAAATTAGAAGTATAAAGTACTGAATTTACATATTCACTTTAAATTTCCTTAAAAAATATTTGAATTCACTAATAACCAGTTTGGATTTATATTAATTTTTTAAATTTTATTACAGAATAACATTATAATAAATAAATAGAAAGTTATTTTGGTTTTTATCTCATTCACTCTATTTAAATAGATTTGAGATTCTAGCATCCCCTAATGAACAAGGATGTTTTCTACACTGCCTCATGAAAAAATATTACATAGAAATATGAAATTCAAATTATATAAGAACCTAAAATAAAATGAAAATTGGAACATGAATTGTAAATATTATGAAATCCATATTACATACCAACCTTCATGTACAGTCGAACAAGTTTGAAAATCATTATTCAACACCTAATTCCATATGAAATACCAGATTTCTTACAAAGAAAATGAAAACCATATTTATATTTAATAATTATGTTAATAATAAAAATACATTACATAATAATATATACTTCCCCATGATATTTATTACTCTAGGTATTTTTATTAAATTGTTCACATTAATGATTTATAAAAAATCACATCAATCTAACATAATATGTAGATCTTACAAAAAATAAATATACTAGCTCTATCAACCCACACTTATACGAACACATTACAATGTCATAAAAACAAAAAAAATTATCAAATTATGTCACCCCACAATTTTCATCACATATAAAGAGACAAAATAAAAAAAATAATTGAATAAAATTAGGATCTTACAAAAATATTGAGATATGAAGTTGTGGCTTAGAACAAGTATTTCCATCATTCCTAGTTCATCCTTGATCATATCTATGGATTTAATAAAATAATCCATAACTAAATCCATGATTGACTAAGAAAATTTAATCAAATACCAAAAACATGAGTTATAACTAGTTGATAATATGCCATTTATGTGGTAGGAGATCATTGTAAAATGTTCTACAACAAAATTCAATGAATGGAATTTAAACATATTCAATTTAGTGATTAATATGTTATCCATTAGAAAAATGAAAATAACCATTTCAAATGTATAATTAAATCCAGAAATCATTCATCAATGTTATTAATCACTTCCAGACATTATCTTATTAGATAATTAAAATTCTCCCCTCGAGGAAAACATTTAATTTCACACAACTAGATTATTAGAAATTAAAGAAACTAATTTATAGTGTTTCAAGTTGGAAAAAATTAAATTTTAATCCACGTAGAATTAAAATTTATATAATAAAACTATTATCATTTATTTACTCTTCATAATGATCATAATATCTTTCATAACAAATAATCTCCACCCACAAATTAAGTCAAAAAGTATGAAAATTTAACAATGGAAAGATCATTTAAAAAATAAATCTAAAAAAAGTTTTGATTCAAATAAAATTATTTAGTACTTAATCTCCGTCCCAAATAAAAAATTATCATCTTTAAAAATTAGTTCCATGGGGATCTTAGGAAATATAACGTAGGATCATTATTAATTGGGATGAAAAATAACTAATAATCATTCAAAAGTTTTACCACCACCACCTTGATAAGGATTTATACAATCAAATTCAACCCCCATTAGAGTGTTCTATACCATAGTTCAATTAAATTTTATATGGTAATGAAAAATTACAAAATTAGACTAGAAATATGTAACTCAACCAATTCAAGGAACAAAATCCCATGAGGTCTACAATGATTACTACCTAATCAGGAATTTTTTTTTTCAATGCCCATAAATAATAAAAATATTTAATGAACTCAAAAAGATTGTAAATTTTTACAATAAATATATACCATGGAAGTGGAGTAAATTAAAAATAATTAATAAAACAAACCATTGAGTGATATAAAAAATAGTTAAGAAAAAATCTTTGTACATGATTAAAAAACGATTAGCATATGTGGATTATAGTACACCAACATGTTCAAAATTTTAAATCTAACCCTCCAGTATTTTCCAATTACAATGTAAAACCATGGAAGGGGGACTCCAATAATATTTTAATATAATGATCATTAAAATCATATGGATCATTTTGAACTATATTTATTGAATAAGTTATAATTATATTTTTTTGAAACTATGATCAATATATTCATTCAAAGCATGATATTTACATATCACATTGTATACAATACAACATTTGAAAATTTATGGAAGAAAGAAAATTACAAGAGTATAAACATGACAGAAAAAAATGGACTTATTAAACCAGAAAAAAATTGATAAAAATTTGGATTAAGACCCAAATCCATACATACAAATACTATTCATAGAAAATATAAATCACTGAATATGGAATGATATGAATTTGTAATAATAAATACCATTATTTTTTTCATGATATTCGAATGAGTGAAAACAAATTATTATTCAGTAAGTAAAATAATGTGCATCAATGGTAATTAATAATTATAAATTATGAGTATCCCCAGAAATAATATAATATTCATAAAATGTGACAAAGTCTTTCATTGATAATAAAATAATGACATTTCATTGATAAAACATATTTAAATAATATTTATAAAAAATAACTTGAAATTACTAGAATGTATTACAAGTCTCTCTTCTATAAAACCAAGAAACCATTTAATATATGATGTATTGAAATTTATTGTGTACTTCTTAAAATATACATTACTCTATCAATATTTTCATGTATATGTTTTATACTAACTAAACCATTTTCCCCTTGGATTCCTCATAATTAGTATCTAAGTGTCCAGAAATACAGTTTTACTATGAAATATAAAACTAAACCATGTATTGATGTACTAGGATTGGAAAAAAATAATGGTCACTCTTCTTGAGGAAATAAAAAATCACTTGAAGAATGGATATGAAAAATAATAGAATACAAATAATTAAAAGAATGAAATCATCCCCATCATAGAGTACTAAAATGTAGGGAAAACATATAAAGGGAAAAAAATACAATATCATCATCCATATATAATTTGTATAAAGAAATATAAAGAGGATAAAAGATAAACCTCATGACGTGATTGTTCTATTCTAAACCTAGGAATGTGGAAATAAAATTTCCCTGAAGAATTTTAAAATTCTAACAAAAAGTAATAGGGGAGGCCTTGGGGTGAAAATACGGTTGAGAAAACAATTATAGTGAATGAATAAATAAATTAAATTTATCCCATATGAAAAAAATGATGGAAAATGAAGACTAATGATGGATTTGGTCCATGATAGGATCCAAACACCTTAAAGACAACACATTAATGTTCCACTCTCGTCATTTTAATTAGGAGGAGGGGAGGGTAAAGAGTTATAAGGTGTGTAATTTCATCCATAAGGCACCAAATTTGGTGTTCCAAATGGGTTTTAAAAAATTATAAGGTAGTGGTGAGGAGAGTGTGGGAGAATTTAAGTTGATAGGGTGGTCCTAGATCCCCACACAATAGTAAACTGGTTAATATTCCTCTTCAAGTGGATTTAGGATACAGACACCCTAATTTTTTATCATAAATTTTTATTTTTCCAAAATAAATTGAACTCTATGCATAAAAAATATACTCTAAATGATTTATTATCTTATATATATATATATATTATAATCTAAAAAATATTTTTTTTCAAAACATAAGGTAAAAGATTAATCTTGATAAACTCAAATCTAAAATTAATTATAATATATATAACCTACTTTTTAAAAAATAATAGTTATTTTTCATATAATAGTATAATCAATTATAGAAAATTAAAATTTTTAAATTATTAACTTTTTTTATAATATAGCATTATAAAATTTTTATAAATCATTATTTTAATATATTAATGTAGTAATACTTTATTAAAAACATAATATTAATTTTTTTAAAAATATTTTTTATAGTAATATAATTTTTGATAATGATTATTTTTAATAATATAATTATTTAATGATAAAAAATTATTCTTCTACTAAGATAAACCAAATATTTTAATTAAAAAATATTAATTATCCTTATAAGACCATGGTGTTTGTGAAGGTGTTACCTTGATTTTGTTTTTGGTTTAAATATAACTTTTTTGATTAATGGGATGTTTCCCAAGTGAATTAGGGGCCTTGGGGGTGTTCTTGTGGTTTGGGACTCAAAAGAAAGAAAAATTTGGCCAACCTGTGCAAGGTGGGATGCTTAATTATTCTATTTTGGATATTGTCAAACCACCAAGTTTGGGAATGGTTCTGAAACCATGTGGTTATCCCTAGGAAACCATGTGACCCATTCTTTCTTAAACAATTTCTTGTTCACAATTTGCACATGGATTGTAATTTGGTGTGGGTAAAAACTGTGCCACATAAAATTTTTAAATTTTATGTTTTCTACTTTGAGATACTTATATTACCACTTGATTTCTCCTTTATTTTACCCATATCAACCCTATAGAAAGACCAAATGTACCTATTATTCCAATGGAGTTTATTTTTTGATTCAGGGTCATTTGGAGAATCGTTGGTTATGGATCAAAGCCCCGTGAATGTTTAATGATCCCCTTCTTTCTCTTTTTTAGATTAGAGTTTTTAGTTTCTACCATCTTCTTATGAAGCCCAAAAACCATCATTTTTCAGTTTGATATAAGTTGGGGATTCAAATAATGATTTAATCAAGATCTAATCCCATTTTTATGAGTGTATTCAATGTCATATTGGAGGTAGTTTGTCTAAATATTTTATCCCATATTTTTTTCTATGGATTTTAGAACTTATGATAATACATTGCTTCCCTATTTTTATGAATTTATCACATTGAGTAATATTTGATATAATTATTGAATGAAAAATGATATTGACCCCTCAATATATTTTTAGGGTCCATCAGGGATTATTATAATGATTTATGGACACCCATGGGGTGTACTGAAATTCCTCAGACTAGAAATTGTTAGAGTTAAGTGTAGAGTTGATGAGTGATAATGTAGAGCCCATGAAGAACATATTAATATGGAAAGAGGAGTTGAAATTTATTAATTAGAATTTTTTTCATATGGTTATTAATGGCATAATGGGGTGTTCAGTTTCATACCAATGGTTTGTATGAACTATGAAAAGGTAAAAGTGTAATGGGAGATGGTGATGGGTTTATGAATGATAAATGGGTTAAATGAGTTAATTACGATTGTTTTTAATAGAATAAGAGTTTTGTTGAATTTATTAAATGGATTATTATATAATAAATTATGAAAATATTAAATTGGGAATGTGTTGTGAATTTAAGAACACGTAAACAAGTTTAAATATGGGAATTGATAAAAATGTTGAATGGACTAATACATGTGAATTATGGGGTGTACCAAATTAGTTGAAAGTATCAAAGTGTTTTTTATTAGTTACAAAAGAATTTTAATTGTTAAATGATAAATTGTATATATGGGATATTTCATTGTAATAAGAAAATATAGGATAATGTTTGGGAATTTTTGAATAAACTTAATCAATTAAGGTGCGATAATGAAAATTATGCTAAAGGGATATGAAATTTTAAATGGAAAATGCGTTAATGGGTTATAGAATGATTTTAATAACCATGTGGGTTGTTATCATTTTTTTACTATGGGAATTGGTTATTATTGGTTGTGATATGCTTTGGGTGTGTTGAATGGATAAATAAGCATGTTCTCATGGCTTTGGGTGTGGGATAACTGACTAAGGCTCCTCCCACGGGTCGAGTTAGACTGATACTCTACACTCCCTCCACAAATGAATGGTTTGGGGAAGGGGAGAGATTTACATTCCTCTAATGGTTTCATTCATCCCTGACTAAGTCTTTAGGGTGAGTGTATTTTGTTTTTTGTGATGTGTTATCCGTAGAGAGATTGGGACATGACTTTTCTCATTATGAAGAATGACGAATGCCTCGAGTCTTCGGGAGAATGATGTAAATTCCAAACCTTGGAAAACATATTACTGATGAATTAACTAATGAAGATGATGCACATGATACAAATGGTACTATTGTTAGAAATTGGTAAAGTAATAATTGATAACTAATGGAACATCAGTTATCCTTTGTTTATTTTTCATTTATTTAGTATTTTAATAGAACTATATATTTAGATTGGATTTTTTGACGAAAATATTAGTGGTAGCCTAATAAGTGGTAATAACACCCTCCTCCGGCCATCGTTGGGTATGTGAGTTTATTTCATTGATTCGGGTCAAGAAAAAGTGTAACGATGCCATGCATGGGAGTTGAGTCATGTTTGTGTGTGCGTGGAATAGGTTCTAGATGTGTAGTTAGGACCATTTTGGGAACTAAACTATTTTAGGATATTGATGTTTGGTTCACATGAAATTGTTTATCATTACAAGTTATATTTATTACTGGTTGTAGTTTGTACCCAGTTTGGGAGATGATTGATTTTACAAGTTGGTTTGGTTATCACATAGTGTTTATAATATTTATTTTGTTTATTTGATGTGGATTAATTTGGTAAAGAGGGTATATTATCCCTATATAACTTATCAAACCCTTTTTTTATTCTTCAACCTATTCCATACAAGGATCTATTCTTATGGTCTTGTTACAACTCGGATCAAGGAATAATTTAGTGGCCTCTAAGTCAAGGACATTAGGAATTTCTATTAGAGCAGTTTGTTTATGTGGTCTGGTTTCTTATGGTGGTAGGAAGATGTTTTGGATTTGTTGGTCCTTGGTAATGAGCTCATATGTCATAGTAACTGACCCATGTACAAGGGAAAACACAAGTCACCCATTGAGGAAATTGTTTCTTTAATGTATAATGTTACAGTTTAATGATATTTCACCATTATATGATGCACAAGTTGTGTGATATGACCATTTTTTTGATATTTCGATGATATTTGGAATGTAATGAAGTTGGGAATTCATGAATCATTTTAGGAACCTAAGGATATTGGTGGCATGAATCCTGATAAGCACATACGAGATGTGTGTGTGAGGCATAGAGAGTAGAATTCATTTTATTTACATGAAAATTTTTTAAGAAAATGGTGTCTAATAACCGTAATTCATGTACGTAAATGAAAACAATATAAATGAATAGTTATGGAGTTGTTTATATAAAGAAATGTTATGAGTAGGTTAATATTTTAGGTTGTGGTAAATTTTTACGATTGAATTGTGTCTAACAGAGTCATTTTAGAGTAGTGATAGTAATATAGTTAAGGACCCTCACCTAATGAATGGTATAAATGAGATGAAATGATTATTGTAGAAAATATTGAAATAGGGTATTTAAAATGTGGATGTTAGGGTTCAAAAATAGTGAATGTAATTATAAAAGGATGTGTATTGGTGTATATTTTGGCTGATTCAGGTAGTGGTTATACTTGTGTTATCGATTTGACCAATATATGGATGGTTTGGGGATGTGAATATTTCCTATTTTGAGAGCATGGATTTGGGTTGTGAGGACATTATAGTTATAATATGGAATATGATATTTGATTAGGGAAAATTTATTAGGGTTGTGGCCTTTGGGTTATGAAACATTGTTCAGTAATGCATGTTTTGAAACTCTCATGGTTCGTGACTGTATAGAGTGCAAGCTGGACATTAATGATGGTTCTTGGGTTCTACTGACCTTATGAGTGGGGACCGTGTGGTTGTGTTTTGGACCCAATAGAGGGTTCTTGGATCAAAGTGCCATCATATATGTATGGTTACCTCTAGTGCGGAATTAAGAGTAATTGGTCACATGTTGTGCTAGGCCCATAGTTTATCATGAATGGGGTGAGAGTTCCATTAAAAAAACGATTTATTTGTTACTCAATGGTTTGGAAGGAGGAACTTTATCATTTTATTGTCGTGACTCCAATTTAGGGGGGGTGGTAAAATTCAAACATCAAGTTGGCCAATGAGAGTTGTCAGATGGGGTTCCTGGTGCTTTAGAGGTGTTTCATATAGGTGGATGCTTTGTAACTTTTCATTGGGGTACAGAGAGTAATTCCTAGAAAAATATTGGCTTATAAGGATAAGTGGGAATAATGGTGGTAGGTGATGTGACTTAAGTTCTTGTTACATTTTTATACTTTCATTGAAATCAAGGGTACCCTTGTGGGAGTCTTTCCCAGTGACACAACTGACTTATACTATGTATCATGGGAGATTCTCAATAGGTGGAATCAATGTATAATATTTATGATTGGGTTTTTTAAATGGTATGGTTATTCATTAATTCTTTCATAGTGGCACCAAAATGCTAATGGTAAGTTGTAGGCTAGTTTCGAAGGGTTGAATCATATGGATGTATGCCCCATATGTTTGGATGATGGTTAATGGAGGTCTTGATTTCATTTTTGATAAAAATAGATAGGTGTGACTGAATCGTGATCAGATTCTATTTTTTGTAGGTGACACTCGAGGAATTGTTGGTTAGGTAACAGATCATTATTGTGTGAATGTTTTAGTTATTTGATGATATGATAAGAAAACCTATGGGATGATGAGGATGATAGATAAAGATACGGGGTGAGGATGGTAAGAAGATGTTGGGTTATTCTCAAGTGATGGTTGGATCATGGGAACTAATTTCATTGTAGGAGTGGTCATTGGAATGTGTGAAACCTTGAGGACTCTAAAGAGGTCTTGATGTGGGATCTCACTAGTAAGGAGTGATTTTTTTTCGAGATATGTGTCCATCATTGTCGATGAAACTAAAATTGGATGGGTGGTTATGCAAGATACCATTGGTTTAATTTGGTGTGTTATACCATTTTCATTAATTTTTTCTCTATTATGATTGTGGTAGAAGTAGTGAAACATGAAACATTGGTTCACGACTGCCTGGAATATGGTCTGAAAGTGGTGGTGAGTCATGTTTGGCAATCATTCCTGAATAATAGTGGTTAGCTGCTGATGATATGTGTGTGGTTGGGATACCTAAGATCCTTGTTAGGTCATGATATCCCATAGTGGGAGGTGACATCAGTTATTGGTATATTGGTTTTGGTGTTCTTCAAAAACGTCGTAGAATACCTCATCTAGTGATGATCATTCCCAACATCATGACATCATCCCATGTATGCTAAGAAGCTCTAGATTTACACCAAGAGACATGAAGGTGTCTGGATGGATGTGGTTCATAATGTAGTTTATTCTCATGAGAGTGGTATATTTGGAGTAGTATAATGAGATGTATAATATTGATGGTTTTGGGTTAGGTACTCAAGATGGAATGGGTGTTGAAAAACATCATGGTTTTCATTCATAGAAGATGAGAATGGGCACCGGGTGATGTTCATTTTAATGTTCTAGGGAAAGCTAGATATCCATTTCTAGTTCTGGGGTTCATCTCATGATCGAGTGTAATCTATTTGGTTAGAATACCTCATGATAATAAATGGTAACGACACTCATAATGTGGGGGTGATAAGTTTTTTCTAAATGTGGAGAGGATAATGATGATGTAGTGACACTGTTATTCCAAATAATAACATGTGATGTAAATGAATGGTATCTTAGAGAGGCCAAGTGGGCCTTGACTACAGTGGTTGATTGATCCAGGAATTGAATATTGGATTAGTGTAGTTCAAAATGAAATTTGGGATTTTTATGTCTAGACATCAAATGGTGTGGTAAGAAGAATCTATAGTTTCTAGTAAGAGATTATGGATTCTATAAAATTAATTAAAATAGTAATTAGACTCATGAAAGTGGATTTAGGTGGTATCAGAATGTATTTATGTTTTAAGGCACCTTGTACAAGTGATGTAGTGTTATGCCAACAGTGAAGCTAAGAGTTCCAGAATGAGTCATATAGGGATAGCTCGACTAGTATTGGATCAGGGGATGAATGTGGAGAGTGGTAAATCACCTTGGGAGGATGTTTTGGGATGATAAGTAAGTATAAAATTTTGTTTTGGGTCTAATTTTGAACCTATAGGTCTTTAGTTTGTGTTTTAATAGTAAGAGTGCATGTTTTTTCA
The DNA here is from genome assembly GCA_963277665.1 of Viscum album. Taxonomy (NCBI): domain Eukaryota; kingdom Viridiplantae; phylum Streptophyta; class Magnoliopsida; order Santalales; family Viscaceae; genus Viscum; species Viscum album. The sequence continues at coordinate 1,824,688,457 of OY728137.1, read as the reverse complement.
ATGTGTAATGGGGAGGTGGAGCTTGATGATAGTTTGGATGGCAGTAATATCGGGATAGTGGAGCTCTACCAGATGTCTGGGAATGAACTTATTGGGTGTATTTTATGATAATGATATGAATCAAGTTAGCAGAACCTTGGGAAGGTTAAAAGGGGTAGTGTTCTATCAATCGAAGATGGGTGTTCTGGGACAAGCCAGTCAAGGGTGGTCCAACTTGAGATGGTAAATATGAATGTGTACGGTGAGATGGATACACATATGGTTTGATGTTATGGTGGAATGTTACATTCAAAAATGAAGTTTTACATGAGTGGGGTCAAGATAACAGTATCCCTTTAATGGATAAAGTAGGAATGTCATCCCAAGAAGATTCAATTGCAGGGATAGAGACCAGTACAGGGATAAGTCCTTATGGATTTATGAGTGTGGTGAGTTGGGAACATGTCAGGTATAATGTAGAAGTCATGTTATGATTATGGTAGTCTTTCATCTATTTTTTCATGAAAAAAATGGAATATGGTGGAGAGAAACATATTTGGAAGTGGATGGTTGATGATGTGATCATAGTTTGGGGTTTGACAGACTCGAGCGATCAATGTTTGGGTGAGTTTTCCCTGATAGAAAGTGTTTTCATGGGGTTAATTAGCTAGCTGACAAAATATTTTTGGTTTCATCTAGTATGTATGGTGGTGGAATTAGATTACTCGGATAAAAATCATAGGTTGACATATGTTAGGAAACATGGTATGAAGGGCCATGTATTTTCCATTGAGTGATGTAGCTTTTTGGTTTCCATTGGAGTTTTAGAAACATAGTAAAATTGCACGAAGTTATTCAGGTCATGCGTTGCGAAGAGGATCAGACCGATGGGTGACAATTGGTTCATCCATAATGGTATGATTCTAGGTATGAGGTTTTACTATGCTATGAATTATGAATTGTTTCATATGTTTTCCTTTTGAATTTATAGTTTTTTAAAATATGGTTGAAGTGGATGTTTCCTTCAAGAATTATTTGGTTTGTGTTGTGGGTTGTGATAAAGAAGTCCTGCAGGGAAAGAGCGTTCCTTTGGTTTGAATTATACAATAGAATTGTAATATTAAATGTCAAACATGGGGAATAGGAATGGATAGGTGGGCCTACATAGATGATCTCATTGTTATAATAGCTTAGTGGTGCTTGGGTATGTGGCTCGAGGACAAGCCGTTATACTGTGGGAAGGTTGTAAGACCCTGATCATCAAGAAGGAATGAACTTTTTTAATTATTTTTTTTCCTTAATGTGATTTTTCTTGGGTGACCGAGGGGAATCAGGGGTGTTATAGGGGTTTGAGACTTAAATAAAAGGAAAACGGGGCCATCTTGTACATGCTACGCGGTTAGCACATGACTATCACAAGGTTAAGTAAACAGTGCGAAGTGGGAGGAAGAATTGTATGATTAGTTATAGTGGAATACGGAACGGTTGGTGTACTGTTTGTAAACCATGAGGGTCTACCAAGGTAATAGTGCTACCCAATCTTCCATAGATAGTGTCCTCTCTATGGTTTTCACATAATTTGGAAAACCGTGTAGGTAAACCGTGTTCCACGTAAAAGTTGAGAAATTTGAAAATTATTCATTATGGTATAGTTAGATTCCCAGATGATTTTTCCATCATTTTCACCCTCTAAACCATAATGATGAACCAAATCGACCCAAGATTCTCAAGGGTGGTTTTAATTATATTCATGGTTATTTGGAGTGTCGTTGGTTGGGGATTGAAGCACCGAGTATGTGTAACACTCCTATTGTCTATTTTTTTGAATTAAGGTTTTTTTGTTTTCTCTCATGTTCTTAAAAATCCCTAAAACCCTATTTTTATGGTGGGATATTGGTTAGGTATTGGAAAGATAGTTTACTTCAGATCTATATTCACACTTAAGAATTTATTTATTGTCATATTTGAGGTTGGTTGGCTAAAAGTCTTATCACATAGTTTTTTATAGATTGGGGAATCTATGATATGACATTACATCCCACTTATAGTGAATTGGACACATTGAGTAGTATTCAAAATGATAGTTGAATAAAAAATGATTTAGAACCCTCCCAATCAACTTGGGATGCATTGTGGATTACTATAATGATTTAAGTCCACCCATGGGGTGTGTCCTCATTCCCAAAACTAGATATTGTTAGGGTTAATTGTAGAGTTATGTTTGATAGCATAGATCCTATAAGAAACATGTAAAGATGGATGGTTGATTTAAAATGGTGTAATGGTATTTTTTTCTAGTGTTAGAAATGTAATAAGGATTCCTTGGGTTTCATAGCACTGGGTTATGTGAAATATAAATTAGTAAATGGGTAATGGGTGATGGTATAAGGTTTATGAATGATAAATGAGTAAAATGAGTTAATTGGGACAATGTTTCAAGGAATAGTAGTTATGTTTAAATGAATAAAGTTATTAATGTATAAAAAAAGATGAACATTTTAAATAAAAAATGTAATGTTAATTCAATAACATATAAATGGTTTTACATAACGCAATTGATAAATATGTTGAACGGGGTAATACATAGGAATTATTGGTTGTACCAACTAGGTCAAACATAATAAGGTGATTCTTATTTGTTATATAGGAATTGAACTTGTGAATTGATAAAAGGGATATGTGGCCTATTTTATGGTAATGGATGAATATTGGATAATGTGTCTGAAAATTTGAATACAGTTAATGGATTAAGGCATGAGAATGGAAATTAGGCTAAAAGATTAGGAAATTGTAAATGGAAAATGTGTTAATGGGTTATTGAATGATGTTAATTTCCATGTTTGTTGTTATTTCAGGTTATTTTTATTGGCATTGTTTATTTTTTGTTTTGATATGGTTTTTATATGGTGAATTGATGAATAATCACGTACACATGACTTTGGGTGTGGGATAAATGACAACGAATCCTCCCACGGGTCGAGTGAGACTAATGCTATAAACTCCACACAAAATGAATGGGTTGAGGAAGTAAATGGATTTATAATCACCTAATGATAAAATACCACTCAGAATGAGGCATTAGGGTGGAGATATTTTTTTTTTGTGATCTATTATCCCTATTTATATAGGGACTTGACTTATTCTATTATGCATAATGATTAATGCCATGAATATTTTTGAGAATGTTGTAAATGAAAAACCATGGAGCATATTTTTATGATGAATTGTTTAATTAAGATGATGAAAATGATACTATGGTTAGAAATGGTTAATGTAACGATTTTTAACTAAAATTATCGAAGTCGTCCTTTATTTATTTTTCATTTACATTGTATTTCCATGAAATATATTTTTATACTATATATTTTTTTGGAACCATTTTTGGTGGCCTATAGAGATATACTAATACCCTTCTCAGGATATCATTGGGTACCTGAGAAGATTTCATGGTCACAAGTTAGGAAAAAGGTAAACAGCCCCATGCTTTGATGTTGAGTCAGGTTGGGGTGTGCAAGGAAGAGGTTCAAGACTTGGAGTCAGTACCATTTTTGGAATTCTGATATTTTTCATATTTTAATTTTGGTTCACATGACACTATTTAAAATAATATGTCATATTTGTAGTTGGTTATGTTTTTTACCCAATTTGGGAGTTTTTTATTTGTGCATGTCCATTTGGTTATCACATATTTTTTTCGCAATTTCTTTTGCTTATCTACTATGGATTACTATAGTAATGATGGTATAGTCTCCCTTTGATACTTATGAAACCCACACTCCTATTTGGAATTCTTTGGCTTATGGGGAGGAGTTCTTGAGGTCTTATAGTGACTCGGCTCGGGCACACATTAGTGGCCTCCAAGTCGGGGATGTTACAATCTTGAATAGATAGAGTATCATACATATTAGAAAATATATCCAATATCATATTGATTTAATTTTTTAAAAAAGAATGTTTTAATATTTATAGAATGAACAAAACTGAAAAATGTAAACACTTATGTTATAGATAGAAAAATCAAAATTAAAATCAGATAATGGGATATTTTTAATAAGACCCAAAACAGGAAATTGAATTGGCTTGTAATAATATATATATATAGATATATATATATATATATATATATATATATATATATTTACTTAATTGAGTATTAATAAAAAGATCATAATATTTTTTATAACAATATTTATTGATTAAAAATATTTTTTTGTTATAGTATTCTGTTAATAACATATTTATGTGTTAGTAAAAAGTTATTTGTATTATTACGATAAAGTAATATAATTAAAAATTTGAAAAATATTTATTTTTATTTAATGTTAAATATAAAAAAGTTATATTTATTGGTAGAGTGGAATGTTGGTACTTAAAATGAATATTAGTAAAACATATAATTTATTAGAATTAATCATTTATATATATGAATATATCATATGTTAGAATATTTTTATTGGTATAAATACATTGTTTAGTAAGTTTTTGGGATTTTTGTATTCCAATTAAAACTACATTATTTTTTGAAGGAAGTGGAAATATGTTTATAAAGTGGTAAATGTTGTTTCAAAGGAATTAGATTAACAAATAACATGGATGAAATATATATTTAGATATTGAATGATTCATATTTCATTAGGAGTTTTGAAAATAATGTTATGTTAATTTGCTGGAATAAATATGAAAAGAAAATTCAGATAAAAATCAATATGACCCCTTGGATAGAAACACTAAAGAAACAAGACACCATGTAATAATGGTTGAGCTAAATAGTGGTTGATCTAAATAGTGGTCATATCACGAGACTAAATGGATAAGTAGATAGGTCACATGTAATCCTTAGATATAAGGAATTATATACTCCATAGACAGGTGCAGTTGAAGTATATTTTTCGTAGTGGGGAAATGAGACATAGGAATAAATGATCTAATTGTAGAGTGCCAAGTATAATATATACGCGGCCACCCAAAAGAAGATTTTATATGGTGTAACAACTATGTGATAATAGTTCAATACAAATTTATTAGGAAATTTAATATGGGTGAAGTGAGTTAATCCAATACATTGAGTAAGAGATCATTATTATTGAGGTTTCAAAATGTTGAAATGTTTTTCACCTTGTCATTCAGAAAGTTGTTTCATTTTGGGGATTATTTGAAAGATAGGGAGACCCATTATTAATTTTTTGAGTTTCCACTGCTATGTGTGGTTATTTATGGGAACTATTCATATAAATGTACAATAGAAATAAGGGTATGACCATATTTTTGTGAATTTCATGTTCCACGTACTAAGTACCTATTAGAAATAGTAAAACCATCAATGGGTGTTCTGTATATCATGTTGGACTGAAGTGGGAATAATATTATTATGATTCAAGAAAGTGAATATTCCATATAGGTGGAAATATATAATTTTTTTTGATTTATGAGACCTAAGTAAAAAATGGTTATTTAATCAGGCAGTGAGAAATGTTAGAGGGATTTTCTTCTGAAAGAGCTTATACTAGAAAATTAATGTCTATAAATAGTTTCCAACCATTGGTATAATCTAAGGAACCATTAGTATGAACTATACCAATGATTCCTAGAACTATTCTGATGTTTCTAATTGGGATATGCCTATACCAATGGTTTTAAAGAAAATATTTGTTTAGGTGGTTCAAAATTTCCTTTACCAAAGATTTTGTAAACCATTGGTATATGATCTCATTTCCATAACCTAAAAAAATCTTGATCCAACCAATCATGAACCATTAAACCAATATATTGTGTAAAATTAATAAGTCTATTCATTAAACTAATCATAATAAACATTAAATATAAAAAATTTATTGTATAATTCATATTTAATCTATTGATAATTTATAAAACAAATAAAAAGATATATACAATTGGTTTACATCATAAAACACCATCCACATGGTTTCATCATAAATACTAATTGATAAATTTATGGGATAAAAATCTCCCCATGACCCCCATTATTCTCGTGGTCATCACTATCACCAAACTCATCACTAACATCCATACAAGCATCATCATATTCAGCTTCATCTCATGTGTTAATCATTTTTAGACATTTTCTATTAACTTCCTAAAATTTTTCATTTCCTGCTTTAAAAAATAAATATAAAAATAAATATAAATTTATTAACAATTTATAATTCAAAAAATACATAAGAGGTGACATTAAAATATTAAGGCACAATAAATATCAAGGAAGACAATATATGAGTGGAAAAATAAAAAATCCATTCATCTATAAGTTATTCTAATTAATCATGATCAATAGATATTTTATTTATTGATATTTTTCTTATAATTCAATTATTAAATTTAATTGGTTAATATATAGAAAGGTTGTATACTGTTAATAAATGTTTCCCATAATTTTTTTGTTAAGAAACACTAAATATATTCCCAATAAAATTTATAGATTTAATTTTTAGGGTTTGGTTGTTATATTTTCCAAGGAATTACTATGATAATTTTATTAATTTCATTAAAATATATACTGTTTTTTTAGTTCTTTTAAATATATTCGTAATATAAATTACCATCTAACATTATTTCATTTTTCATTATAAATAACATTATGTTACTTTACATTCATCATTTAAGAACCAATTTCCTCTAATTGAAAGTGGGGAAATCTTATATAAAATTTATCTATCATAAATTCATGTATTATAGTAAAAATTATATAAAAATGCATTGGGTTTCATGTGTATACATTCCAATAAGTGGTCATAAGAGGACACAATATTCCCCAAGATTATTGAATTGGGATATGAATCTCTCATTAACACCATGGTTTTAAAAGTACCACTTCAATAAGTATTTAACTACCCATATATGATGGATCCATAAAAACATTCCACAAGAAAACTATGTTTTAATATGGAATTACCATGGTTACATAGTTTCTCACATAAAATTCTTGTTTAAGGGTTTATAATAATGATACTTCTTCCTATATTCTTGATAATAATTCTTTTATTTTATATCATAATCACAGTTTAATCTCTAAAATATATATTCTATTAAATGGTAATTTACTATTAAATTTACTTTATAGTATTTTCTCAACATTAAGATTGACGTTGAATGATTTGGATTACATTATATATGATATGCATAAATAACATGGTGGGAGCCTATAAGGCTATTTATAATCAAACCACACATATACCCTTTTGGGTATATAGAACCTATTTTCTGGATTTTTTTAGATGGTTTCAAAAAAAATCTATTATTCGTAGTTATTATAGTGTTAAACCATTGTGGATAAATAGTGGTGGTGGCACATGAGGGTTTTTAGGTGTCACATTGAGTTAAAAATTCATTGATTTTTATTTTTATAATGTTTTAGTAGGATAAAAAATTTCATAGATTTAAAATTGAATGATGATTTCAAATAATATTTTCAATGTATTATTGTTATAAATATTGGGAAACAATTTTGGAATTATATTGGTGTATGTCCTTATAAATTCAATAAAAATAAATTTATATGTTCTGATTGGAAACTAATAGAAGCTATTTGAAATGAATTGGTTATTTTTAAATCATTGAAATGAATTATATTTATATTTAATTATGATTTTTGTTTCAAATCAAATCATTGTTTTGATTATGACTGATGGTTTAAACTTATCATATCTACTATTTTAAGTGTATTTAATTGTATATATTTTTATTTACCTTATATAATAAATAATATTTGTTTAATTTTATTTATTTATCCAAGAATTTTATGATTCTATAAAATTTAATAGGTCCTATTTCAAGTTAAAATTCATGTGGAAAATCACATAACCTTCATTAAATAGTTTTTTTTGTATCCTTTATTGGTGAATGGTTTATATTTATCTTTATAGATTACTAGAAATTATGTATAGTAATATTTTATTCATATGATTAAACAGTCATTTTATTAATTTCTGTTAGTATAATTTTCATTGATTTCATTTCTAATTTGTATATTCTATTTTATTTTTATGTGTTCAAAGTTATTTGTAATAAATAAATATATGTATGTTTTTTTGTATAAAAAGGGTATAATAAGACGTACTTTCCTTGGAATATATTTTTATTTCCATTATTGAAATAATATGAATAAAATATATTAATAATTTGAATGAATTGTTGATTTGATACTAAATTATCATTAGTATGTGAAAGGGGACATTGAAACAATATGTTTTATTGAATATTTTAAGGTGGTTTAAAGAGAGTTTCTATGAATTGGATATGGGTAATTATACTCATTATTTAGGTTTTATTTTCCTTTTAAATTTCATAATTTCTTTGGATTTTAATTGGTTTTATGATAAAATAGTCATGTTATTATTTCTATACATGAAAATCTATAATAATGAAAAGTTTATATCAAATAATTAATTGTTAATTTGTTACCATAATAAATTATTGGATTCGGGTTCATGATTTGCTAATTCCATATTGAACATGAATGTTTAATTATATATTTTAATGGTTTTATATTCATATGAACTAGAAAATTTTAATAAATTAAACATTATATTTCATTAAATTTATTTCTATAGGCATGTCAATAAATATTTTAATATAGCAGTTGAGGTTTTCTATCAGTAATGTTTGTTTATGAAAATGATTCATTTATAATGTAATATTTTTTATTTTTTACTGTCTTTTTTGGCCATAACAAATTACATTAATCATTTATATATATAGTTCTAGTATTTTGTTCCAATATTCATGGATAAAATCATAAAGTTGTGAATATAGAGAAATACAGTTAAAATTGATTTTTGATTGGTGTTGGGTGGTTATATTATGGATGAAAAGTTCTAAACTAATTTTATTAAATTGAATTTTATGATATCAAGGTGTTGATTTTTTAACATAGAAGTTTGTTATAAGATATAATGTGAAATATTTTTGAAGTCGAATTTGTCTCCAGGAATAATGGATTATTTAGGTGTGAAGTGTTTTCCAGAAAGATTTAATTTTATTTTCTAGAATCTATTACCTTACAAAAAATATTCTAATTTTATTTTTGGAAATAGTTTTCAGTTATATTAGAAGATTAGAAATGGGGTTTGATGATTTAGAATGGGTTATATTAAATATTATTTAATTTTGTCTTATTTAAATCACATTTATATTGAATTTCATTTGTGGATACAAAAATTTAAGTTTAAGGTAATGTTCGGTTGGGGTATATATATATCGAAATTAGTTCTTTCTAACATATATTATGATTTTTGGATGGTCCATAATGGTTTGGGTCTCACATGGATTAAAATATATCATTTAGATTTGATTAATGTGTAATATTCCAAAATATGAAAATTAGATTTACATTTTAATTATTTGATTCATCACTTGTAAAAATGACATGTTCGGTTAATGAATAAATGTGAAACATTTAATATTTTCTAATGGAATGAGTAATGGAATGAAGAAGACATATTTAAATTTGTTTCTGAAGGACATAATATATATACAATAGATTTATTTTTTTCCAATTTTTTCGTTAATGGTTTGGGTTGAAATATTTAAAAATAAACAAATAGTAGTTAATTTCAACAGAAATATGAGATTTTCATGGGTAAAAACACTATATTAAAAAAAATAGAATAGTAAAAAATTTCAAAAATAAAAATATATTCAAAATAATTTCAAATCATTACAAATTTATTTATAAAATGGTTATGTTGTGGATAAATTATTTTTAAAATAACATCCTTTTTGAACATGAAATAAAACAAATTTAATACAATAAAAACAAGAAAAAATTTGAAAAAATTTACCCTTCCAAAATGAAAAAAATATAAAAAAATATTTTCACGACTATGCAGATATGTCTTTGTCATGGAAAAAAAATTAACTAAGAATATTTTCCCACATAATATGAAAACTCTTATATTTGATATACATATTTTGATCTGAGGAAATATTCATAACACCATCATGATATAATTAAATACCACATGTATTCCAAACATATACATTATGAAAATTTTAATATTAACTTTAATATGAAATTCCTAAACCATACTAGTAGATATCCAAACATATCATAAAATATGGAATATTAAATAATCAACGAATAATCATAGATATATAACAAAATTATAAGACCTAGAATATGAAACAACTAATACATGATATTATATTAGTTAGATGCAATTAGTGATTATTAATTAAACTTTTAGTAATTATAAAAATTATTACTTAAAACATTTAAAGTAATATTTTAAATAAATTATTTATCAAACAATTTGTAATATTCCTTAATTAAAATAAATATGTAAAATACATTATTTTAAAAATCAAATGAAATTTATAAAAAAAAATATACAATTATTAATTGTAATGTACCGTTATATATATCACATAAATGTATTATTTTGGATTTAGGTAGAGATGATTTGTAACTTTTTTTAAAAAAAAAATACATCATGTATGATTATTTTTTTGGAAATATTATAATAAAATTATCTAACAAAATCAAAATTCAATGAATCTGGAAGATCATCAAACAATGTGATCTTTATTGTTGTTTTATACTTAGATAAAAATGAACTTTTTTAATGGAAGAGTTTGTTATTATCCTAGAAATCACTAATTTTACATTGAAGAATCATGAAATCGGGAAAGGGATGAATAAGGGGAAATTTCTAAGAAGAATCATGTTGTCTTAATTGACATGAAAAGATGAATTAGGGATAATTGTGGGGGGTTCATGCGCTTCATTTTCGGAAAAATAGTACCTATGGTTTTAAAAAAATTGGTATGACCAATACTATAAAAGAAGTGTTTTAAAAACCAATGCTATAATATATTAGTTTTGACTCTATACTAATGGTTTGTATAAATTATTTTCATAAATCATATATTCCCATGGTTTTTTAAAATCATTTTTATAGAAGGGTTGGTAGAGGTTTAAATTATAGTAGTGATATGTATTTCAGGGTATTAAGAGGGAAACTTGAGGGTCATCATGTTTTGATAATGTTAATGTTTTAAAATAACCACATAACATTTGAATTTTGGAGATTATGTCATTGATTTTAGACCATCTCAATTATATGGATCCTTAAAATGGGAGTTTTATATTTCACCATGACATGGAAGACCAAAACCTATTTAAAAATAAATGAAACATGTTTTATTCAGTGGTTTAGATTATGGAGTAATATTAGAGTAGTTATAGTAATTAAATAGGTATGTTTGAAAAAATTAAATTCATGTGGGATAGTAAGTGAAGGTAATAGATCCTAGTTTAAAAAAATGGAGTTCCATACTATTTGTGGAAAGGAAAAGATAATATATGTTCTTATAAAACATCATCTAGTAGTTCTAAAATAAAATGGAAGAAAAATAAAATATTTGAATTCATGAGAGAAAGAAGAAGGATATTTGAGATAATAATAGGAAAATATGTTTTATATGGAAAATGATAAGATATGTAGGAGTACAAAACCATTATATCTTCTTTAGATTAAGGAGAGCAGGATCAAGAAGAAATGTAACGATTAAACTACTACATATGAAATTAGTCTCTATAATAAAGGTTTCCCATTATAAACTAATTTAGTAATATGATTCTAAAAAATGGAGGTTGAACATAATTCTATAATCTCATATTCCACCATGAAATATAGAGATAATGATGAGTCTATAAAATATACAGTACTGACATACAGTTTTATATTTAAAAAATGTTCACACAATATACAAATTGAGATTCATTCAATGTATGAAATAGTGTATTAGTGGGAAATTATGAAGGAAGTGAACAATTAATTCATTGAGGATATTCTTCAATAATAAAATCTAATGATATTAAAAGTATATTTTAACTATAAAATTTCGAAAATTGGTTAAATTTTTATAATCTAAAGTGATATTCTGGAAGAAAGTTTCACGTAATATTAGAAATAACATTGTTATCAACAAAGAGACGAAATGAAATATTCTCCATCTGAAGAAAAAAATTGAATAAATGAAAAAATTCAAATAGGAAATTGGCTCATGAATAATGTTCATGTATTTAAATTTAAATTTAAAATAGATTAAAAATCAATGACCATGAGGAGAGGATAAACCACTTATGATAAATGATTATTCATAAGTTTGTATCAACATGTGGAATATGAAACATTTCAAATATTATATTTATTGATAGAATAAATGGTATATGAAATCAATAATTTAGAATAAAATTTAATTTTTATAAAAAAACACGAATAAAATATTCTCAGTAAAGGGAAGAAAAGAGTGATATTTCATCAGAAGATTAAGAAACACCATTAGTATGTGTCTAGAATCCCAATATCTCAATTGTGGAAGGTAAAATACCATGATAAATTCATAAACTGGAAATAATGACAAGTATAATGATTTTTATAGGAGGTATTTTATCTGAAATTACCATTAGAACATGTAAAGAAATCGACCATTATAAATACTAAATAATTTCTAAATAAATATTCCATTAATATGACATGGAAGGAGAGTATTTACCCCTACAAAATATGATGTGATGGAAAATAGATTCATTTATCTAGATGAAAATGATGAATCTGGACATAAGGTGAATGAAGGACTAATCATAATACAATCACTATTGGGACCAAGTTATATGGGTAAGGTTTTTGGAAGTTATAAGAGTATTTTTATTGAGTGTTGTCTATAGTAGTTATAAGGATAAATCAATTCAACTTTTAAATGTTTTGTTAAATATAAAGATGATTTTATGAATTTTATTTTACAAATTCATAATTTGAGGGAAATTTTTGATGAAATACTTATTAAGGAAAGGGGGAGTAAAGGTGTTTCTAAACACATTTAGTTTTTATTATAATGAATAATATTACTGGAAGATAAGGATGATATAATAAATTCCTTTGAAAATCTGATGAAGCTAATGGAGATCAATCAATGGATAAATATCATGATAGATTGTGTTTATAATGAAATTAATTGATTGGTTTATTCATAAAGTATAGATCAATTTTTGATTGTAGTTTATCTCAACTGACTAATAATTAGTATGGATGGTGTTTCCATAGAATATTTTTATAGTGGCGTTGTTTCTCAGTGCTTGACAAATTTTTTGGCCTCAAATTTAAGACATTGATTTAAGGCTAAGGAAGGGTTTGTCTTCAAATTATTTTGCGATGTACATTTCATATACTATAAAGGAAGTATGCGAAATGGTGATGGAAAATCAATAAAGGAAGGAATCTACATAGACACACTATATGGACTGTGAAGAACATTATGCATACCATATAGGGAAAATAGTTTTTAAAAGGATCATAGTTTGTGGAAGAATTGATGTTTGGGGGAGGTTTTTCATTTTTAGAATGGAGGTAGTTATTTTTAGATCCTTAAATGTTTTTTATCTATAAAATTCATCAGTCGTCACAATTCTGAAAGGAACTATGTAGACAACAAATCACAGTTTATAGTGAAGGTTTTCACTCATAAATGTTTTTGGTAAATCATATTAGAATATTTTATAGCTATTTAACCAATATAAAATACCATAATCACAGCATAAAGATAGAGGGAACTTTATAAGAATATAACATAACTATAGGAAGAATATGGAGAAGTTAGAAGTAGTTTGCGTAGGATAATTTAGAGAAGAGTAATTTTTCATAGAGCATAGTTTCCATGAAGGATGAATAAGATAGTGGAGTTAATTTCTTTGATAGAGAAGTTCATGGGTATAGTATGTGGAATAATTTTTCATGGCATTGTAGCCCGTAAAGGGAAATGGATTTTTTAAGAGATGTTGTTTGTGAGGTATACTCCATTAGAAAAGTGAAGGTGGACCGTAGAAGCACTCACGCCACCCGATTCAATTCAATTCATGGAGGATATAGGTAGTTCGATGAGGAAGAAAGACAATTTATAGAGGACCCAAGAAATATCACAAAGTGACTAAAATATTTTTCAAAATTTATTTTGGAAAAATAACAATACTTAGAAAATTTGGATTTCCTTATTGACTAATCAGACTTAGTCAGATTGGGTATCAGAATGAGTGTAATTATGAAGTCAAAGAAATATTTACCAGCTTCTATGTAAGGAATTGAAGAATTGTTTTGAAATATTATATTTTTGAAAGTTGATTAAGAATCACTGTAACATTATGTTTCATCCTTTTTTTCTAAAAGATGCACACACACTATTGGATGGTTTTAAAAGTTCTACATGAGTGTAAGGAAATATCATACTCAATGTATTCCACACAAAAGGATTGGTTTTTATTGGATTGTATGTTCTTTTATTTTTTTACAAACCATAACATGTATGTACCTAATCATTTTGAGTAGTGATCCTTGTAAATTCTTGTATTCTTGTGGTTTTGTGTTTAAAATTCTTTACAATATGGAAAAAAATATTTAATATGAGGTAAATGTTGTTTCATAAGTATAGAAACATAAAAGAAAAGGATATCACTGATTCACCACCTCCCCTATAAATGATAATTGAATACATACTAGGAAACTTAATTCATGACATCCCTTATGATGAATAAAAAAAATCTATAGGCATAAGAGGGAAGCTACTCCAAATGCCAAAAAAAACAAGAAATAATCAATGAAAGTCGCTGCAAGGATAGAAAAGTATGAATTGAATCTGATGAATATTTAAGGGTACATTCCCAATGCATTCCTTAGTGGTTTAACAAACTAAATAAAGAAAATAAGAAGTGAATCTTGGTGGAAAATCCATTATATAATGGTGTAAGTGTGATAAATGATGCAAGAAAAACGGATCAATGGTGGAAACTTATTCGTGTGGGATTAAGCAAACCAAGAATTAGGGGCCTAATCCATGAATTTTAAAGAAAACCATATCATTAATTGAGAATGATATATATATATATATATATCTGTGTGTCTGTGTTATTGTATAGACATTAAAGAAAATTAATTAGAACAAAATTATAAGAAAAGGGTTGGTTCTCTATGACCAATAAAAAACCTCCATAATTTGATGTGCGAGCTACCCCTCTCCCCATTTTTTAAATGTCTCTATATATTTCAAATGTGATGAAAAGTTAAAGGGAGAGATACGATTAATGTGGACGTATGGGATGAATAAAGGTTTGGTTGAAGATATGTTTAATGAAACATGTAAAGTAAAAAATTCATGATTTTATCAATTTGGTATCAGTCTTGAACCAAAGGGTTTAAGGGAGAATCTAATTCAACAAGTGCTATTAAACTATAACTTATAATATCAAATCCTAATCTGAAAATTTTATTTTAAAATAAAGGGGAACAAACTAAAAAGTTATTGGTATGAAGTTGAAGATTTTTCAATAATGTATTTGAATGTTCATATAGGATAAAAATACCATTATTGGTTAACAGTTCTAAAAAACATGATATAATGTATTATCTTTCCACTAACAGATGGAGCAATATATATAATGTATTATTTGACCACTACCATAAAGATTAAATAGCTCTGGAGGAGTAGAATAAACTCTTCATATTTCATATATGTTTTCTTATATACTGATAAGTGGTATTGCCTGAAATTTTTTAGGATACTAACAAACTAATATATGAAAATGAAATTACCAATAACACGTTCAACATGATAAAAAATAATTAAAATTTTGAGTTAGGTTCTGAAAAAAAAATTAGAGGAGCTAGTGGTGATCACTCATTGTTCTCGAGCATTATCTTGGAAATAAATAGAATGATTAATATTAGATGATAATTAATACCAAGAATAATTACATGTTTTTTCATAAACATATAATATAAATTGATCCATTTTGTTGTATATTATATATACTTGAGATTTTTTTCTTATATTGATGATTTGTTGTTAGTGTGATTGAGATCACGGGAAGATGTTTTGAATAGGTTAAAATATCAGGTATCTAGAACATATTTAAGTATGTTATTGATATATATTGGTTTTATATTCCTAACATTAGTTTTTTTCTTATATTTAGTTCTGATTGTGTAGGATTATAGGATTTTTCAATTTCTGAAAAGATAGGATGTAAATTCCCTCAATAAAAATCAATTATTAAATGGTATCAACAGAGCAGACGATGTCTTGAAAATTAAGGAATTATGAAATAAATCTTTTTAAAATTTGTAATATGTGGTTGATATAAAAAATATTCATAACGTGTTATTATTTAATAAATTGTGGAAACTAGGGAAATAATGTATGGCTGATAAATTTTTGATTTATATTCAACATGTCATTGGAAGAATTATGTGAGAATTAAGGAGTATTTCAGTATCTAAAAATCAAGAATTCATAGATGTATAAAAATATATCAATTTCTTATGAATATAAATTCCATGATTTTTTTAAAAAGGTTAAGAAAAAAAATAAAATATAACCCTATGGAGTTTACTAAAATTGAGGGAGTGTTCATGATGAAAAAGCTGGAGATACTATAAATCTAATTCTAACATTTAAGAGACCCTTTTATTTTATTTTAAAAGGGGATGAAATAATGTAATTCACATCCAAATATTACATAAAAATAATTTAGAATTAAAAAGAGAATTTGGATTTAAGGTCCTATTGACAAAAAAATCCATTGTGGGGAATGTTTTTACCAAATGGATGTGTGGGATTTGTTAACAATATCTCATGAAATAATTTTATTCTTATTTAAAATAAATGAGTGACTTTTCCACACTCATATGCTCGTAACCATATTCTCCACACATGAAAAATTTTCTATTCCCTTTAAGTCAATCTCTACCATGCTTATTTCCACACTATGAGTTAAGGAAATATTCACCTTCTTTTCACCATTGTTTTGAGATTTTCCATTGAACTCCATATTTATTTTCTTGTCAAAACCATGAGATGGATATGTAATACCAATGTAATGTTCTAACTTTATAGAAAAATTCATAATATCTTCATAGATACTAAATTCCCTTATATATAATGCCCTTGGAAGACTTGGTTTTATACCTCTGAATAGTCGATCAACTTTACTTTTAGGTTGGATGATAAAGTCCAAAGCATACCTTTCAAGCCTTGTATAATTCTCCTAGTATATACCAAAAATTCATCATCCTTTTTCTTAATCTAGTGGATATAATTTTCAATATTTTTTTCAAATAATATGACAAAAGTAATTATTGAAAAATATGTTCTTTAACTCATCCCCTTCAATGGATTCAATTTCATCATAGTGCCTTTTATTCTTAATTAGAGTCCCCCATTTGTCTGCTTCACATTATAAACGGTAAACAACCAAAATAAAAATTTCATGTTCCAAACAGTAAAGTATGTAAAATATCTTTTCAATGGTACTATTCCATTTTGCATTAACAAGTGGATTAGAGGAACCATAGAAAGAAGGTGGACATTTCATCATAAATGACTTAATAGAATATTGGTCCCATTTCTACTTATTTGGAAGTCCAGAATGATTCAGAGCATGTGTAAGTATAGAAATAATATTTTCCACTCCATATCCCATAAAATTTGTTAGTTTGGGAGGAAAATCATTTAATTCCCCAATGCACTGATCTTTAACACATCTTGTTCAGGTTTCAGTCATTATCTAAAACCCAAATATAATTGTGTGTGAGGAAAAATCATACTTTGAAAACAACATAATCAAGGGGGATTACATTCAATATCTAACATATTATGGTTAATATTAGGTTATTCATGATAATTATAATAATTCTAGGACTATAACCCATACTTATACTTAACCATAGGGATATACATATACATACCTTATAAATATCACTAGGGATATCACTAAAGGTTTTACATCCTAGTTTCTTAATATTAACTAAACCCTCACTCTGATACCAAATGTAGAGACCCAATATGGACATATATGGAAATTATATTTCTTCTACGGAATAATTAATACACCGCCCAAAAAAATCCCCATGATCTTCTTAGTTTGGTGTCTTTGGAAAATCATAACATAATCTTTTAATCATGGTGAAAGATCATCATTATCTTCCGTAATGATCTTCCCCTTTTGTTTTCCAACCTAAAACCTTTCTTTAGATCATGGGGAAAAGAAAACCTAGAAAGGGTGAGAAAAAATTCTCAGTAATGATAAAAATGAAGAACATAAAATAAACTTTAAATATTTTAATGTAAAAACATGAACATAAAGTTTAAACATCAAAATCGTGAGCAATAACATAAACCTTCGCAGTACGTAAGGCATGAATCATAAAGGAACATTAACCTTGATAGAATAGAAATGGAATAAAACATGTAATTTTGGAAAACTAATAATAACATAATATGATTTCCATATTATCCAAGTCATTACTTCCAAGACCATGATAGTGGATATATTCCTTAATAAACCGGGATTACTTATTGTTCCAGCCATGTATTACAGGACTGGATTTACTTGTCGTTCCAACACTACATTATCGAACAAGATTTATATTCCATTCCAGGCATGCCTATATCATGGGATAAAAATCATTACCCATTGAACTGTAAAGAGATATAGGTCCCACCCATCTCATAAAAAAACCATTCTTACATGTTCCATAAAAACATAAATTAGTCATAATATCATAACCCACAAAATAAAATGGGAGTCATAAACATCAAGTCATCATAACATAATCAATATAAGATAAATATAATTTATAAAAATAATTTCATCATAAAATCAATAAAAAAAATTTAAATAATATGGATATAAACATAACCCCATTCCATAATATATGGAAAAATAATTTTGTTAAAACACTTGAACTCAATACTTGTGGAAAATATCTATTCTTGTTCAAAACTGTTTTCACATCTCAAAATATTGTGAAATTTTAAAAGAAATGATGTTAATTTAAAATAAACATGAATTTTTTTAAATTATTATTCATTTAAATAATGATTTATGAAAGCGTACAAATCCATTCATTCCTTTTAAGTTAATAAATCATTATCCTTGTATATTTACTGGAAAATTCACAAAGTACCATGTATGATAAACCAAAGAAAGATCCCTTCCATACCATATAGTAAAATTTAAAAAGCGGTAAAATTTAATTTAGACATACTTTTAAGAATTTTAAACATTTTATGAAATTTTTTTTAGAAAAAATGGACATGGATGAAAAATATATCCCCATTATATACTTATGTATAAACAATATCAGATAAAATTGAGATTGCAAAATTTTCCCTTGCCTTTGGCCCAATTTCATATGTACATTCTGAAACTCCTATGTAGTGGGTTTAAACATATTATTAACTTCTAGAAAAACAATAATAATATTTATTATATCATATATGATTCACTTATGACTTTATATTACCTGTTCATTTGTCAATTCAATGTTAAAACAATGTTTTGGGTAATAATCATTTAATTTATTGTACGTGTTTGGACTTTTTGTTCTTGATATTATTACATAGATCATGATTTAATTATTTCTAGAATGTAAAAATTATTTATATATCATATATATTTGGTATAAAAAAAATATATAATAGATTGATAAATGGAATAGAATATACCTTCCATGGAGACAGTGAGTTGTATGTAAGCATTGACACTGTTTTCTTTTCCTTATTAAATTAAATAGAAGTAAGTAAATGAAATATATATATATATATATATATATATAAATCTGGTAGAATTATTATTTCATTTATTTCATGATTATTTATTATATATACTTTATAATAATTCTAGAATGGTTAACTTGGAGAATGAATCTCATCGCGTCGTGGAGACGGTAAGTCGTACGTACACATGAGCAATGATATAATTCCCATAGTTATTGAATGGTATTGATTTGGATGGTGTTTAATATCTTAGAATTAGTATAATGTAATAATAATAATATATAGTCATTATTTCTACCATTATACCCATCCATGTAAGGTAGTGGTGGAAAACAGATTACACCACGGCATGGAGACTATAATATGTACGTTCACACACGCCCTGATTTTATTTTTCATAAGATGGATAGAATGTTAAATCGGGTTGTTTTATATTTATAATAACATATCAATATAAGATTTATAATAATGTTGTTATTTTATAATTAAACATGTAAATTAGAGGAAGTAGAATAAGAATTAAATTTGAATGAATCAGTAGAAGAGATTACCTCTTCCTCGACGAGCCTCCTTTGAACTTCCTCTTAGGGAACTAGAGTTGGAATTTTGAGATACCAGAACCTCTAAAATGTAAATAGGAAAGTTTATAAGAGAAATGGTGTGGTTTTGGATGATCTTGAAGGCTCAAAATGGAGTTAATAGGAGTAGGAGTAGGTTTCCTTTTATAAGAGAGGAGAGGGACACTTTAAAAAAGTTACATAATATAAATTTATTATAAATTAAATATAGATATAAAATGGTCCAAAATATATTTAATACTAAGAAAATATTATTTTTGTTTGAATAATGATCATCCAATAATATTTTGAAAAGTTTTTAATATTTTTTTAATCCTTATCTTTTTGGTTTTACACTTATTTAACCTTTTAATCTTATCGTGATATAATGTTATTTACACATTGTGGGTTAATGTAATTACTATATCATATCAAACGACCAAAAACAAGTTATTTATGACATATTTGTACTTATATCAAATATTTTTACAAATCTTATATTTGTAGTAATTTAATATAATTTAACAATATAATTTATGTTTTACGTTATGAATTATGTTAATTTTTGACACTATTCATACTTACCTCTTATTAAAATTCATAAAAAATTATTTCCTTAGAAAATAAAGGAATGAAATCAAATATAATATTTAATAATAATCCCAAATATTTTTGTATGGCATCAAAATAACCAAATAATATATGTTTTAATATTTATAAATACATTTATTTGTATCGTTTATTAATGAAGCAATCACTACATCATCCTTGTGCCAAAATTAAATTTATTTATTTAATATCTGAAAATTAAAAATAAAATATCATAATTTAGTAAATATTTTTATCTTTATAATGAATTTTTATAGTAAAAGATATTTTATATATAACCCCATATAAAAATTGTTTTATTAAAAGATATATGTTTGGGTTATATTTTCCATAACATTAAATTAAAAGTAATTAAATGTCATTTGCAATTAAAAGTGGATCCATGGGATCCCAAAATCGACCCATAGAATTCCATGGGTGGAAATGTGTCATAAAATATAGTTAGGACACGTGTTATGGTATTTTAATATTATTATAATATTATTTTATTACTCTTATTTACAAGATTTACCCTTTACCCATGGTAAATAAAATAATTACTAAAGATACAATTCATAATATCTAAAAAATAAATGGTACCTCTTTACACAATTTGAACATCCTGATTCAAAATATGGAATCCATTTTTCAAAATTTAAAACACATAATTTTCTCAAATTAATTTAATATTAATTCTCGTTGTTAAAACCCAAAAGAAGGTCTTTAAGAAGTAATAACTATCGAAAGATTGACATCAGTATATGTCTAATTTGAAAATGAAATTACTTCTAGTTAAAAAATGTTGATTAAATGATAAAAATATAATCCAATTATACTTTTAAACCAATTAACATTACAATATAATTATATAAATAAATTAGATTAAAAAGTTGTTTTGAATTAATATACATCATTTTTCACTATTTATAAAAATTTGAATTTCATTAGAAAAATACAAAAATTTCATCCAAAGTAAATTTTGATGCCCTTGTGGGGTAGTTGTTTCTTTGGTTTGGCTGAGTGGCTCACGGTTGTGGGCCACGGTTCCTCCGCACAAGTCCGGCGTGCAACCACTGCCTTTGATCGTCATCGGTTCCCATTGAAAAACAAAAATCAAGAATAATGGAGGGTCATCGGGCCGTATTCGTTCGGCCCGCGCCCTCCACGTTAGGTAGAATAATATGGCCAAGATTATTCCAAAAACAAGGTAACAAAATCGAGATAATTTATTCATGTATAAATTATACAAAATCCCTACCTCCCAAAAGACATCACACGTCATCGAGCTGTGGAAGATGAGCGGCGCGGTAGAATGGTGTCGTCCCTTCAATGATTCTAGAAGAGTCATTGTTGTTGGTGACGTAGACTCCTTGACGTTGAGGTACATCTGAGGAAGAAGGGTCATTGGATTAAGTCCTTCGCTTTCTTTTCCGGGGATGTTCTTCATTGAAGAACGGTGTTCTTTGTCGAAGAAGGATCACCTCTCTTTTAATTCTCCAGATCCTTTCCCCAAAAGTGATTTTCAAACGCAAAAGAAATAAAGAGGCTCTCTAATTAATAGAATTGGCATGCAATTCAATTTAATTTCATATAGGTGATGAATAATTAATATAGACATTAATTATATGAGTTGGCACAATTAATGGGAATAGTTAGGTGGAAAGGCTCCACCATGAATGAGGATTTTTCAAAGTAAACAGCAGGGAATTAATGGGGAGTTGAGTGGAGTTGGAAGGGTTTGGGATTGTATGGGTCCCACCATACTAAATCCTCTCAGGGTAGGTTTTGTGGGGTGTGGTCCCACCCTTAACTCTCTCTTTTAGGTTATAACTACCACAAATAAATAAAATTGTGTACAAAAATTTTATTTAATTTATTCTAAATCCCCAAAAATTATGTTTCATCCCAAATAAAACACAATTGCGGTAAAGGTCCCCTTAAGCAAATACTGGAACTACGAGTTCATCAGTGCCTTCAGATTTCAATTCTGAGCACCGGTTCAAATGATAGAATAACCCGCAAGTACGTTTACTGAACGTGCCCGAACAAAACATCAGAAATTGATTATGGGCACACCGGGCCTCGGAATCAATTGCCGTCAGAAACTGCAGACTCGTAAAATTACAAAGTATTTAAAAAAATTCCCTTGAAATTTCTGGGTCTTTAAATTACTCCCGCCTTAGGTATTTACATCTATGTAATGCTACAACACACACTAGGATAACAATTGGGGGTACTGAGCACGCATTTGAGCCTCCTGCCCCCAAGTACTCTCCTGGAGGTTCCCGTGCTGCCCGTGAATGTGCACCAGAAGAATCGACAGTCCATGTACGACCCACTAAAGTTGAACCTCAATCTCCACCAGGACCTCCGTGAATGTCGCCCCGTCATCGATGTCCAGCACCCCATGATCGATGATGTCGTTTGGGTTGTGCACGTATCTCCTCAGCTGAGATACGTGGAAGATGCCGTGCACCTGATGCAACTGAGGTGGAAGTTCCAGGCTGTAAGCCACCTCGCCTACTCTGTTGAGGACATATAAAGGTTCGATGAATCGTGGAGATAACTTTCCACCCCAGTCAAATCTCTATATACCTCATCGAGGTGAGACCCATAAGAAAATGTGGTCGCCATCCTCGAACTCCAGTGGTCTCCATCTCCTATCAGCATAGGACTTATGTCTTCTCTGTGCTGTTTTCATCCACTCCTAGATGATCTGCACCTTCTTTGTCCTAGCCTGCACCCTCTCTGGCCCTACTAGTGCTGACTCCCCTGGGTCCGTCCAGCACAGAGGTGATCTGCTAGGTCAGCCATATAGTGCCTCGTAAGGTTCCATCCCAATGGTGGAGTGATATATATTATTGTATACAAAATCCACCAAGGGTAATTGATCCTCCCATGAGTGACCAAAGTCGAGGACACATGAAAAAATCATTTCCATGAGATTCTGAATGGTCCTCTCAGTCTGGCCATCCCTCTGAGGATGAAAGGCGGTGCTCAGTCGTAGCTGCATCCCAAATGCCTCCTGGAACCCCTTCCAAAGCCGGGAAGTAAAGCGTACGTCCCAATCGGAGATGATCGTAGATGGCACACCATGATGCCATACGATCACATGTACGTAGAGGCATCCCATGTTCTCTACTGAGCCCTGCTCTCTGATCAGTAGGATGTGGGCCGACTTGGTGTGTTGGTCTACGATCACCCAGATAGAGTTGTATCTTCTAGATGTACGTGGAATCCCCGTCATGAAATCCATGAAGATCCCATCCCACTTCCACTCTGGGACCTATAAGGGTTATACCAAGCTTGCTGGTACCTAGTGCTCTGCCTCCACTTACTGACAAGTGAGACACTGTGAAATGAACTCTACTAAAACCTTCTTAATTCCCGGCCACCAGTACTGTCGTCTGAGGTCCTGATATATCTTTTCCACTCCTGTATGTACCGCTAGAGGGGATTTGCGGAACTCCCTCAGAACCTCTTCCTATAGTGCAACCGGTACCATCATATATCCGTTAAAGAGTATGACGTGCTCCCCTCCTACAGAAAATCCATCAAGTGCATGCCCTGAGGATATCTAAGCAAGTCACGTCTCATAGTCAATGTCCCCATGTTGTGCCTCTCTGAATCTCTAAAGGATTGGAGGAGTGAATGTGAGTGACTGAAGAAAGGCTGCTCCATCTCTATCCACAAAGTATATCTGCAATGCGGCTAGCTACTCTGTCACCTCTCCTAGCAGCTGAATGCCCGATCTTCTACTCAGAGCATTAGCTACAGCATTACCCTTCCCAGGAGTATAGAATATCTCAATGTCATAGTCTTGGACGAACTCGAGCCATCATTATTGTCTCAGGTTCAAGTCCTTCTACGAGAAGACGTGCCTAAGACTCTGGTGGCCAGAGTAGACTGTAAAGCGCTCGCCCATCAGATAGTGCTGCCACATCTTCAAGGCGATGACCACTTCTCCTAACTCCAGGTCATGGGTAGCATAGTTCTAATCATTTTATCTCAACTGGTGTGGACCATATGTTATCATCGCTCGCTCCTGTATCAGGACACACCCGAGTCCGGTCCCTGATGTGTCGCAGTAAACTACATACCCAATTCCCTTATCCGATAGCCTCAAGATGGGCGCACTGGTCAATTTCCATCTCATCTCTTGAAATATCTACTAGCATCTATCTGACCACACAAAGGGTTTCCGCTTCTTCGTTAAATCTGAAAGCGGTGCTGCAACTCTGGATAAGTCTGACACAAACCTCCAATAGTTACCAGCCAGTCCCAGTAAACCATGTACCTCCGTCATGCTCCTGTGTGTCTCCCAAGCAAGTACTGCCTCGATCATCATTGGATCCACTTTAATCCTGCCTCCGAGATGACGTGTCCTAGAAAGTGGACCTCTCGAATCTAGAATAGGCACTTAAAGAGCTTACCATAAATCTGGTGCCCTCAGAGTGTGTCCAGTACAACCCACAAGTGGTAGGCGTCCGCCTCCTCAGTAGTCGAGTAAATCTGTAGGTCTTCGATGAAGACTATGACAAAACGATTGAGGTAAGGCTAGAAGATCCTGCTCACGAGACTCATGAACCCTCTTGGTGGGTTGGTTACGCCAAATTTCATAACCAAGAACTCATAGTGTCCATACAGACACCTAAAGGTCGTCTTCTACACATCCTCATCTCAAACTATGAGCTGGTGATAGCCTGACCTGAGGTCTATCTTCAAGAACCATTGTGCTTCCTTGAGCTGATCGAAGAGGACTTCAATCCTCAGACGTGGATACTTGTTCCTTACCATCACCTGATTTAAGTGACGGTAGTTGACACACAGTCTCAAGCTCCCATATGCCTTCTTGGCGAAAAAAATTAGAGAAGCCCAGGGTGAGAGACTGGGTTGGATGAATCCCTTTCCCTGCAAGTCCTCTAGCTATACCTGTAGCTCACAAACTCACTGGGATTCATCCAATATGATTGAGTAGATATCGGTGTTTTCCTGGGGTATAGGTCAAAGTAGAAGTCTACCTCTCTGTGAGGAGGTAGTATTGGAACATCGATAGGAAAACGTCTGCGTATTGATCCACCACAATAGGAAAACTCGGATTTCGCACATCAACTGCTCCAAGGATGAGACTTTCTAACTGATGTGTGATAGACTGCCCTCTCCTCTGCGTAATTCCATCCTGTGCTACAAATTCTCCCCTCTCACTGGTGAAGGTGAACCATCACCCATCCATGTGGACACACCACACATTTCACCTAATACAGTCAATCTAAGCATGAAATGTAGATAACCGGTCAATACCCAAGATGACGTCGTAATGCCTCAGCGCCACAACAAGAAGATCTCAACCGAAGATCTCACCTCCTAGAGCAAGCTCACACTACTAGCACTAGTGTGAAATCATCAAGTCTGTCCCTGAAGGAGTCTCTAGTCGTAAGGATCGAGCCAAAGGCTCCGTCGGAATCTCTAAGCTCCGAACAAGGGAAACAACAATAAAATAATGACTCACACATGTGTCTATAAGAACAGAAGAAAGGGTGGAGTAGATACAGATAGTACCTAGAATCATCTCATGTGCGCCATGGTCATAGGCCTCGACTTCCTGGAGTTGTACACACTTATGTCTGCCACTTACCTATGGTCGGGGTGGACCTCCAGGTGGTGGTGGTGGTAGAGCCTCGAAATGTTTCCACCACCC
This sequence comes from Viscum album, assembly GCA_963277665.1. Classification (NCBI taxonomy): domain Eukaryota; kingdom Viridiplantae; phylum Streptophyta; class Magnoliopsida; order Santalales; family Viscaceae; genus Viscum; species Viscum album. Next base: position 1,824,662,069 of record OY728137.1, on the reverse strand, counting down.
GCTGCTCGGCCAGCTCCTCTGCCTCATTTTCCCACTCCTGGAAGACCACAATGGTCAAACCTCGGCATCTACATTGGAGGTACCTTTACTATCTATTCCCCATCTCCATGGTTGGTCGGGAAATCAAGATCCATGTGGACCTGCCCGCCGCATGCATAGAACTGCCTTCTCCTCGTAAGGTTGCCTCTTTTTCGTGTTCCCCGCACAACCGGACCTGTATCCTGAGGTCACCACCTGATGGCCTGGTCCGCTTGGACCCCTACGACATCTGTCTATTGTCAGCTGTAGAATACTCCTCTACATTTTTCCCTGTGGTGGGTCTCACTAGTGGTGAATGCTCAGTAAGAAATCTCTCCACTATAAGGGCTTGCTCCAGCACCCCTTCCTGCATCGGGATGCTGAGGGGAATCGTCAATGCCCTAATCTCATGCCTCAGTCCATGTTTGAAGGTCTGGTCCCTGAAGAATGGGTCTCGTACCATATCCATGGAGTAGTGTGAGAGGTTAGTAAACCTCACTAATTACTAAGCTACTGACATGTTTCCCTTCTACAGATGTCAAAACTCCTAAATCCGCACCGCACGAAGTGTGTCTAGAACAAACTCTGAGCAGAAGAGACTCTCGAAGTCCGTCCAGAGTAAAGATGCCTCGTCATGGACCTAGAGTATTATGCTCCACCATCTGCTTGTTACAACATGTAGGAGACTTGAGAAAAGGATCTCCATAAGGTCGGTTGGTGTCCTTACCAATCTGAAGACTCTAACGATAGCCTCCAGCCAATCCTCAGATTCCTAGGGGTCCGTCTCCTCGCGGAACCTAGGTGGCCTCTGTCTCTATAACTCATGCAATGCACTCAGGAGGCGTGCACTCTCTTCTACTAGGGCCGTTGGTATAGGTGGACCAAGGGGTAGTGGTACCGCTGGTGCCTCCGTTGTGATGGGGCCCTGCACCGAGGCCTCGTTGCTCGGTGGGCTGCCCTCTCGCACGTAACTCGGAACCCTAGCTGGTTGCCTTCGTGGGTCCATCCTAAAAAGAAACAGGTGTTACACAGTCAAAATATTATACCTGGTGAGATAACACAAAGTAATCACAACGAAAACATTTCAAGGTAAACACACACGCTATCAGTGTTTTTATTGACCGGGTCGGAAATCAGAGGTCAGGGTCCTGGTGTATGGATATGTCAGCCGCCGCACCATCACTGGACTCCCTGGACTGAAAACCACAATCAATACTCTTAACACTATTTCTTCATAGAAAGAAAGATCAGAGTCCTACGTTGTGTGTTAGAACCGACTTCTCTGATACCAATTTGTCACGACCCGTCCTCGGGTCTCATGTTGTGACTACCCCAAGCCCTCCTTCCATAGGCCAGGGGCTGGCGACTAACACCAAAGGCATAAATCCTGAAAAAAATGGAAGGAATTGCTTTAATAAAAGTAAAAAACACAACAGAGTACACAACTAAAGTAATCACTAAGTAAACTGAGTACAAAAGTAAGTGATGAAAAGTAATTGGGTCAGTATACAAACCCAATTGAAAGTATAGTACAACTAAAATCTAGCACAACTGTAGTATAGTAAAACATCAACCATTGAGTCATCCTCTGAGAATCCCACCATAAGGGTTGGTACAGATGGCCTTCTCAACACCTCAAGTCCGTATGTCAGCTCCATGTACATCTCGCCAAGTGGTCCACCTCCGGGTACTGTCCAGCTCAACAAGTCTCCACCTCGATCAGTGTTGTTCGTCGTCTGCAACCAACAAAATGTAGTGCGAGAAAATCCCTTGCAAGGGTGATTATATGATACTCAGTAGGAACCCCGAGACCCCCGATGGTCTCCCAGAATTCCACAAAGGATAAACTACAAAACCGAGATAAAAAACGAACTACCAACCAACCCTACTTAGGTATATGTCCATACATATACCTATGTTATCAACCATAGTACAAATGCAACTCTCGAGCCCAAATACAACCCAGTCCAGACAGGAAAGATGTTAATCACATCGATGATAATGATTGAAAATCAAGACTCAACTCACACAGGTATGCCACCATAGTGGAGAGATATAGATAATCAGATGTATCCATTGGATCATCTAAGTTGTCGGACCCACACAGGATACAAGACCAGCTAAGCTATCAGACCCACACAGGATACAAGACCAGCTATCTTGAGAGTAATAGCAATGATTAGATGTATCCACTGATTCATCTAAGCTGTCTGACCCACACAGGATAGAAGACCAGCAACTCTACCGGACCCACACCAGATACAAGCACAGAGGTAAAACTGCCAGACCCACACAAGATACAAGAACAGTAGTCATCTCCATCGAACCCAAAGAGGCTTCCAGTACGGTATTCGTCGATGTCGAACCCACAGAGGATTCCAGTACAGTATTCGATGCAGTCGCAGCCAGCTAAGGGTTCCCGCACACAACATGCTTGATTCTGGGAGGGTCCGCTCCTCGAGAAAAGGGTTCATCACATCAATTATCACGAAGTATAGAGTTGATGTACCCTGAAGTTCCGTCTCATCAAAAGGAACCCAATGCGACATACGACGTGTCAATCAGATTTCCGGTCTGAGAGATATTGGATTTTCCATTCCGGGGGTCCGATTATAAATATGCTCGTTTAAAACCCGGCCTTTTTCCAAATTTTTCCAAAACTCACATAGAGTTTCGAAAAAGGAACGATTCATTGTGAGGGTCCCAATGCCACAGACGGTGCGTCGATCGAACTCGCGGTCTAATAGTTATTCACGTTTATGTGAAAACAGGCCCGACCCATTAAGCCCATTGGGATGGCGGGTCGGGTCGATCCAGTTTTGGCGGGTCTGAACCGGTAGAGGGTCAGACCGGCCTAGTGATTCGTGCAGCCTGGATAGATGGGGTGTGGCCCAACCTGATAACGAGTGGCCCAAAATGGCAAGGCGCGGCTCAGTCGGCCGCCGCTCGGCCTGCCGGTCGAGCGGCTCAGCCCGGGTGGCCGAGCTGTCCGGGGGGGGGGGTGCGGCCCCATGCTCTCTCGAACCGGCGGTGCCGAACGACACCACCCTCCCAACCTTCCATCCTTCCTGGTGCAAGTGGCCCGCTAGGGTGGTCCGCGGACCTGTTTCATAGCACCTTAGGGTGCCACAACTCCTTCACCTGGTCGGCCGACATGCCGGCCGGTCCACCGACGAAGCAGCCCGCGTATTGTGGGCCATGGTCTTCTATAGTGCGTCGCCCTTGTGGCACCGTGGTTTCTTTGGAAGAAGTCCTTCGCATTCTTCATCGGGGATGTTCTTTGTTGAAGAACGATGTTTTTCATCGAAGAAGGATAACCACTTTTTTAATTCTCCCGAGCCTTTCCCCAAAAGTGATTTTCCAACAGAAAAGAAATAAATTGGCTCTTCAATTAATAGAATTGGCATGAAATTCAATTTAATTTGAGAGAGGTGATGAATAATTAATGTTGACAATAATTATATGAGTTGGAACAATTAATTGGAAGAGGGAGGTGGTAAGGCTTCATCATTAATGAGGAGTTGTCAAAGTAAATAGCAGGGAATTAATGGGGGGTTGAGGGGAGGTGGAAGGGTTTAGGTTCGCATGGGTCCCACCACACTAAATCCTCTCAGGGGAGGTTATGTGGGGTATGGGCCCACCCCTAACTCCCTCTTGTAGGTTATAACTACAAAAACAAAATGAAATTGTGTACAAAAATTTTATTTAATTTATTATAAATCCCCAAAAATCAATTTTCATCCCGCATAAAACGAAAATAAGGTAACGGCCCCCTTAAGCGAATATCGGCGCATCGAGTTCATCGATGACCTCAGATTTAAAATCTGAGCACCGGTTCAAAAGATAGAAAATCTTGCATGTAAGCTTACTGAATGTACAAGAAAAAATTGTCATAAATTGATTCAGGGCACACCGGGGCTCAGAATCAAGTGCCTTCAGAAACCGCAGACTCTTAAAATTCCAAAGTATTTAAATAAAATTCATTGAAATTTCCGAGTCTTTACATTCAATGAGGCGGTTTCTAGCTTGATGTGGATTCTTGTTGCGTGTTTTGGTTCTAAGAAACCCTCCCTTTCTGGTTTCAATCATTTTTTGGATTCCGGGGGCTTAAAGGACCGGGTTCGAATACCGGTGTCACACAGGTTCTCCTTCTGTTTGGTGCTTTCATCAGAGGAGGATTTAGTCAAGCCATGGTGTGTCGCTCCGCGTGTAATGGGCCAATGACGATTTAATCTCTCCCATTAGTCGATGGAGGCTCATAAGGGGAAGGAATGTCCTCAGGCTGCAATTTGGATGAGCCTTCCAGGACATCCGATCCCTTTCTAGAATGTTACCTTTCTTAAAGTAATTGGGTATTCGCTTGGGGGTTTCTATGTATGGATGAACGCACTCAAAGCGGGTAGTAGATGTTGATGCCTCATATTTGTGTCGAGTTGGATCTGTCTCCCCCTATACCAGAGTAATTATCGGTGTAAGTGTAGGGTTCAGTGGGCTAGCTTTAAGATATCGTGTTCCCGGTGTTTCCAAGGTATTGCTCGTCCTACCTCCTTCAAGGGAACTCAATTCAAATATGCAGAAGAGGGTACCAAGGGGTTCATGTGTATGTTTCCCATCCTTCCATGTTAAGAATGTTGACCCCTCTCAGTGGAGGGTCATAGGTGACCCTGTTTTCTTATGCAGATAATGATGTGGCCTCCTTCTTAGGGGTTTGTGTTGCCTCCAGGTCTCTCCTTGCTTGAAAGGTCTCTGTTGCCCCCCTGTGTATTCTAATCCTCCTCCTAGAAAGGCCATAGTTCCTTGTTATTCAAGTTCTAGTGTAGTGGTTCCTTCTGGTAGTTCGTGTTCTTATTCCCATGAGTTCACCCTAGGAAAATTGGAGGAATTTTTTCTATCAGTTATCCCAAGAATGTTTGTGTTTGAATCTCGAGATTTTCCTCTAGTGCCTTTTGAGCAGTGCAAAGGGAAGGTGAGGGTTCTCAATTTGACGTATGTACATGAATTTTTTCCCAATGGGATGGAAGAGGTTTCTTGTGAGGCTCTCGAAGGAGGGTCAGGTCCTGTGAAGGCAGTGGATCTGTCCAGTTTATTCAGTTCTTCTTCATACCCTATGTATTATTGTAGGGTAATAAAGGGGAAGTCCAACTCCTATGAGCCTCCTGTATCCCCTATTGCCTCTTCCAATAGCCTGAGGGGTATGCACTTGGTATCAGATGAGGCTTCTTAGGGAAAAATCTTTTCCAATTAGTAAAAATATGAAAGAGCCTGAGTCCAATGCCAAGAAAACTATTTTTTAATGTTATTGCTCCTCATTTGGAATGATCACGGCCTGTGTGCTCAGGTGAAGCCTGAACTCATTGCCTCGGAAGCTAAGAAAAATAAAGCTAGTCTTGTGGCTATCCTTGAGCATAAACAGAAGCTGAGTAAGATCAAAGCCTTCAGTCAGAATGTGTTGATGCATGGATCCTTTAATGCTGATTCGATCAATAAATATATTTGGCTTTTTTGGAACAAATATATTTCACTGGATCTGATTGAGGCAGGAGATCAATTCATTACCACAAGATTCACTAAGGGAGCATACTATTTTTTCTTCTCTATTGTATATTGACGCTACGACATTCAGGAACGTAAAATGTTGTGGCGAATTCTTGGGGCCTTTGATCCTCAGGATCGACCATGGTTCATTGCGGGGGATTTCGACACCATTATTGACCCTGAGGAGAATAATGGAAGATTTGTTTCTTCCCATAAGGCCAGTCAGGACATCGCTCTATTTATGGATGAAAATGGTCTTCTTGACATGGGCTATTCAGGGGATCACTTTACATGGTGAAACAACCAATCTGGTGAAAGAAGAAGCTAGAGCAGGTTAGACTGGTTCCTGGCTGATACTAATTTGATAAACAAATTTCCAGATGCCAAAGTCAAACACCTAGCCCGAGGTTTATCAGTTCACTCCCCTTTACTAGTTTCTCTGGTGCCCAAGCAGAATTACTCAGATTCATTCAGATTCAACCAACAGTAGTCTTAGACTCAAATTTATTAGCAGATTGTAAGGGAGATGTGGGCCGAATCTACTCAAGGTCATACGTGGGTAGCTCTTCATAACAAACTGTGGCATCTGAAATAGTGGTTGAAGGTATGGGCTAGGGATCATCCTCCCTTTGATCATAAAATTGATCTTCTTAAACAAAGTATCGAATGTTTGGAGTCTATCCTGGAGGAGTGGAATGACTTAGTGTTTGATGATCTAATGGGAAAAAAGGTTTGTTGGGCGGATATGCTTCAAAAGTAGGAGCGTTTGGCCTGGGACCGCTCCCAGGTGAGGTGGTTGCAAGAGGGAGACCAAAACACTGCTTATATCCATGCATGTATTAAATAAAGAAGGTGCTTCTTTCTCCTAATCATTTTCTCGAAGATGGCTCTTACACTAAGGATTGTGATATAGTGGGGGGCATGGCATTTTTCTTCTTTAAGGATCTGCTAGATAGTCCTAATGTGAGGATGAACATGGGATATCCTAATGGGAAAGGGGAACTGTGGGAGGTGATTCCCAGGCTAGTCTCTACACTGGACAATGTGGTCCTGGTGGAGATTCCTTGTGAGGATGAAATACACTTGACCATGCAGAAACTCAACCCGGATAGTGCTCCTGGGATGGATAGTTTTCCAGTATCTTTTTTCAGAGGGGTTTGGGATGTGGTTAAGATGGACATAATAGAAGCTAATCAGGACTACTTTTGTGGTGGGGCTCTACCTTGGTTTGAAAGTGCTACTAAATTGGTTCTAATCCCAATTATTAATAATACATTTTATCTATCTCACTATAGATCAGTGAGTTTATGTAACTTCCCCTAAAAAATCTTGGTGTCTGTTATTAATCAGAGGTTATCAAAATTCCTCCCTGACTAGATATGCCCTCAGAAACATGGGTTCGTGAAAGGACGCCCTATTCAAGGAGCAATAGATCTAGACTAAGTGATGATAAGATAGTTAAATTTAAAAACTCATGGTTCATATTTCTCTGTCAAAGTGGACATGAACACGACATATGACATGATTGAATGGAGCTTCATTAATTGAGACCTCTCGAGAATGGGCTTCTCGGCCAGATTAGTGGACCTCAAATTAAAAGGTTTCAGCTCTTCGTGGCTGGAGGTATCCTTTATGGGAAAGGTTTATGGTTTCATTAATGCAACAAGAGGTATTTGGAAAAGATATCCCCTATCTCCTAGCATTTTTATACTGGAACAAGATACTCTTAGTAGACTTATTAACCGAGGCCTATACCAAGGTGTGTTAAAATATTTCATGAAGAGGTTAAAGATCCTCTTGATCTCTAATTTGATTTTTTTGATGATACCATTATATTTTTGAATGGTGGTAAGGATTAGGTTTGAGGGATCAAGGGAATTATAGAGGAATATTGTCACTGGAGTGGGCAAGTCATCAGATCAACAAAGACAAGTTTTTTTATCTCTAATAAGAGCACGCCCAGTCGAGTATCCTCCTTGGGTAGCCACTTGGACATGTAGTGAGGTGTTCTTCCAATGGAGTACTTGGGCACACTAATATCCTCTATTAGACCCCGAGTACGTGATTTTTATCATGTTGTGGGTAAGATAACTAGCCGAGTTCTTAACTAGAAAAACCAATTCCTTTCATTTGGGGGTCGCATTGCTTTAGTAAATAGTGTCATATCGGCCATCCCAATTCATGCGATGGCTTCCTCAAATGTTCCCAAAGGAGTGATCAAAAATGTGGACAAGATTTAATGTTCCTTTGTCTGGGATTCTAAATTAGAAGGTTAAAGGCACTAGGTTTCATGGAGAAAGATGGTGAGGTCGGTCCTTCATGGGGGGATCAGTGTAAGGAGTCTCCATAGTATGATTCACTGCATTCATGCCATGTTGTCTTGGGAAATTATGGATGAGCGTACCTTGTGGGGAAGATCCAAGTCAAAAATTTATGGGGTATGTGCATAGGTTGTCCATGGATACTGTTCCCCCCTTTAAAAGAAGATTTATCCTTTATTCCAGTTTCTTCTGCCGAGCTCTCGATGGATTGTTGGATCTAGGGACATACTCTTTCGGAAAAAAAAATTGGTTTGGTTCTATTCTCACCTTCCCAGGATACCCTTCCACTATAATGTCGGCGAAGGAGGCGTGTCTCCAACCCAGGTTCACCAAGTTTGTGTTGATCTAGGATCAGTAGGATCTTCTCGAGTCCATTGAGATCACTACTGGACATGATTCATGTGTGTTTACTCCTTCATATTCAGGTGTTTTTTCCACCAGAGAGTACCATAGGATGAATTTATATCATATTCTACATGATGGGTGGAATGGAGTGGTGTGGTGCCACAAGATCCCATCAAAGTTCAATTCCAAATATGGCACATCAGAAATTCTGATGTGGCTATGGATGAGAATATCAAAAAGCTAGGAATAATCTTTGACTTTTCATGCCACAACTGTGATATAAGGATGAATGAGAGTATGAATCACTTATTCCTTGAAGGGGAGTAGGATTCAGAGGTGTGAACCTATTTTGAAGGCTCTGTTTTTAACTCCACTCTTTAGTGGGATATATCTTTGTTCCTGGGAATTTTGTTTCTGTGCTCATCAAGATCGGAAAAGGATCAGATGGCTCGATCAGGAATATTGAGTGCTGGTTGCTGGTGCTTTGAAGAAAGCCTGAAACCAGTCGAGATATGAATGCTCATCTCCTACAGCAAGATCCATCATCTCCTGGATGCACTTCTGGTTGATGGATTTTGTTTTAATCTCCCCGGACTGGAGAGATTCCCCTTTGTTCAGACACATCCAGGACATGCTCCTTGGGAATCATGAAAGGAGGTGGAGTGGTTAACGACTCTTAGGGGAATGTCAATATGGAGTTTACATCATTTTTTGGGATGTTCACTCCCATCTTGGCCAAGGCTTAGGCGATGCTCACTGATCTCTCTCTTTGCATCCATTAACAAGTGATATTATCTGAGGTGGATATGGATTCCATAATTCTGCATGACTCCATAACGGGTAATGGCGGTACTCCATGTTCCATATCCCACATCGTTCGGAATTCCATCTCCTTAATTCGGCATACCAACTAAGTTTCCCACACCTGGAATGAGGTCAATAAGGTAGCAGAAAATTTGGATTCCTTAACAGACTAGGGCTCTATTTACACTAGTCTTCATTCTTCTAATTTCTTGAAACCAAAGGCTGTTAATTTAATTAGAGGGGATGCCCTTGGCCTTCACTACTTCAGACCTCTATAAGTATGGGGCCTTTTGGTGCCTTGCACCTTTTTGTTGAATAAAAAAATTATTTTCGATAGATGGATGTTACATTATGGTAGGTAGATTAATGATAAATTATGTTTTCCAATCCTTTCATGAAGTGTCAACATAACTATATACATATTTAAGGCACTGTAAATATGCTATAGAAACATTCATGCTTGTAATATATGGGGAATAGGGAACATGAATACTCAACCAAAATATACAAATTACAAAAATGATCAAAAACTTATCCACTAGAATATTGATCTAAATCTTATTCCTCTACTCCTAATATCAATATATAAGTAATAATAACAATCACATGTAATTGGTCACTTGCACTTATCAGTACCTATAGTCAAATATTCTTCTCAGGTACCAAAGGAAGACCATGTAGGGTGTGAGATGAAAATATCCATAGCCCATTAACAATGGTGTGTACATGTAATGAAAATAGTTCTCATAAATTAATACTGTGATGGTATGAATAATAAAAATGCAATAAATAAATAAATAAATAACTATATCACATGGGTTATGAAAGGAAACCCAAGAGCACTACCTAAAATAGCTCATTATCCAGATGGAGTCTGATCATTCACCAAATATATATGTATAGAAATAATATATATAGTATAGTTATATATTCCATCCACCTATATAAACCATGTAAATGTGAATGTAAGTGGCCATATACCTAGAATACTAGTGCTAGTTAGACGGGGAGTAACTCAGAAATCCATGACCAATCTAATGGTCTTATAAGAAAACTACCAAGGGTACATTCCCTCTATTCAAATAAGAATATGATAATTCATGCATGACACTATGGATGGTGAATGATCCATCATGTCATCACTCTAATAAGGAAGCAACATGTCAAGCATAACGTCCAACTAGTGTTGATGGCATGAGAGATCATAATCAACACTCGATGTAAGGGATCATGATACCATCATGTTCAAAAGACCTCTTATCATCGTATCATATCCCCTATAAAGGTGTATTAATATTTTATAATATAATTCATAATGAAACCCCTCTTATAAATTCTATAATCCAAGCTCAACTATATACAAGGAAATACATTTTGAAATGATCATTTATTATAACATGTAATTGGTCATGTCACTTCATTTATTCAATTCATTAGAGGGAAGGAAAACCACCATGTAAAATCCTTTCCATATAATCCATTTCACATAAACCATTTTAGTTCATTTTTGAAAGAGGGAAACCATTTTTAATAGTCCAACCTTTGTAAAACCAACCCATCTGAGTCATTCAGCATATAATTTTAGTTAACAATGCTTGAACGGTCATTTAGGTATGTTCTCTAGTGGAATATAGAAATTAACTACTTAGGAAAACAAATTATAGGTTGGGGAAACACCTAGGAGGTGCATTAGTCTCTCATAATGTTTACATACCATGGGGAAATCAAACAAGGATCAGGGCCAAATTCTTAAGAAGGTCATTTGGGCATTTACACAATTTAATATAAATGAAAATTTGAATTATCACACCTAAGGGGTGTTTGTAAATGTGATCAACCACCTATAAAACACTAAACAGGATCAAATATGAATTCATTAAGGTGAAGGGATCAATTAGACATGAAAAACTAAATATAAAGGGGATTCCCAAAAAAATCGATGTGTGTTACAATGAAATAGCTACAAAGAAAATAATCTCAAATGGAAAATGGCTTGAACACGTACCTCAATGGCATAGAAGATGCCTTGCTTGATATATGCATCATATTCAGAGTTCGTTGGTATAGATATAGGAAATTGGACAATTCCCTAAATATCATGAAAATTCGCTTACACCTAGATAACATGATGGATCCAAAGGAAAATAAAGATAAGAGGTAAGACCCTATAGGATCTTACTGATATGGATTCAATTCTTCAGACATATCAATTATATGACCCCGGGTGGAAGAGTTGTATCAAATCCTATCATGAAGGTAATTTTGAGGACAATGGGATAGAATAACATTTTTCAACCATTAGAGGAAGAAAGGGAAAAAGATAAAATATTATAAGTTTAAGTTAGGGGAAAATAATTTTTTTTTACCTAAGCACATATCATCACATGGTTCAGATAAATAGTTTGGTAAAACCATGCACAAAATGTGCTCAATCCATATTTTTTGGATATTCCAAGCATGGTTATAGCTTACAGTTTCCCAAACCATGCAAAACCCTTATAGAACCCCATTATCCCAAAATCTATAGGCCTTGCACAATTTTTCACCTCAGTTCGCATGGTTTTAGAAAAACCATGTAGCCTATAGGAAACCACTATCTGTAGCGATAGGGTTTTAGAGAAACAGTGCGGGCTGGACTGTATGATTTATCCAATCCTGCATCTCGGTTTTTTGAATTTTTTTCAAGATCTGTAGGCTTTGAATAAGTCCTAGATGCTCTTGGGACCATCCATTGGCCATAGAACTCATTTACTATGATTAAAAAGGGTTCAAATTGAAAAATTAATGATCCATACCTTCTCGAAATAATGGGTCATTACATATCACACTTGTGTATTTTTTATTTTCATTCTTTGCTAATACATAATAGAGTTATAGTACATTCAAATTGAATAAGGAATAATTTATACCTAATTACACTAAAACAATAGCATAAAATATTTTTATCATTATTTTACTTTATTAAGGTCCCTTTTTCCCGGTGTCTTTTTTCATCCTCTTCTAAAACATATTTTATCATTATTTTTAGCTCATTACTTGTATCATATTCTACTAACATATTATTTAAATGTACTATACTTTTTATATGAAATTTTATTTTTTAATACATATGTGTGTCATGTTCCAACATATGGTATAGTATAAATTAATCACCTATACCACAAAAACACAAATTTTAACTATTTTATTTATATATAACACTATATATAAAGGATATGTACCATATATAAACTTATAAATAGTATTATTATATGATAAATAAAGTAAAAACATGTCATGAATTTTGAAAAATCATTGGATCATGATCAACTAAAAATATCACACATGAAAACACAACTTTAAAAACAAAAGAAAACATTTTGAATAAGATTTTAAATTTATGAATGATATATAGAGAAACATAATTGAAAATTAACTGAATGGTGAATAAAAAAATAAGTGATATTTATGGAATTTTTAATGAAAATATGAACATTAAAATAATTACATTACCATTAGAATTGTAATGTGATAGTTAGGATAGTAATATGATTGTTAGATTAGTAAATTGATTATTGGAATAATAAAATGACCATTAATTACTATTGACTACGAAAAAGAAGTAAATTTGATTATTATAATTATATAATTGAAATATTCATTTTACATAACACAAATAAGGTATATGTATATATTCGTAAAAATATATGTTTTAACTTAATTTGTAAAAATGATAATTTTATATTAATATTTAGATAATAAAATTACATAAGGATAAAAACTATTTTGGAAGGATGAATTTAATTTTTTTAATCAATACCAAAAAATGTTCCACAAGTGGTTTTTATGTTTCCTTTTGAAAACGTGATTTTTTTGGGATTAGTAAAAATATAACAATTCAAAAAATATCCTATTTTATGAAATAATATTGATGCAACAATGAAATAATAAATTATATAATGGTTTTATTAACAATAGTTATTTTTCTCTAAGATAAATAATCTATTTTAAAATAATAAATCAATTTCTATACCAAAAACGTAAATTTGTGTGTCCTAAGAGGAAATTTAATTATTAAAAACAACATTTGATTCTTTTTATTCATTATTTTATAGAATATATTTAAACATCATATTTTAGTTGTGGATGAGTTAAAAATTAATAAAAATATGTATTCATAACTAAATATTTTTTGTAATCAAATTTAAGACCACTATTTCAAGTATTCATCTTGAAATAATATTATTTTTGATATTATAATTCATAATACCCCTTCCTATCAATTATAAATACCACCTAACCCGCATGGAAAATAACATTAAAAATTAAACACAGTAACTATAAAAAACACATATCTCTCCCTTCACACCCTATGAGTTTTGGATATGTTCAATTCTAATCCCTCTATAATAATTTAAGTCCATAGTCCCTCAGTAATGGTGCAGCTGTTAAATATGATACAACACTCCCAATCTGTTTATTAGAATTTCTCCTTCAGCACTCCTATTATAATTTTATTTCCAACCATTATATTAATAATTACTTTATATTTTTAAAATAGTGTAATTTTATCAATATATGGTATACTTATTCCCTTCCACTTGTTTGAAACTTCTAATTAATTATACGTTTTATTTCTGATTAAGACATTGTTAATTATTTATTTTTATCCAATATTAAGGCATATTAATTTAATTAATATATATTAGCATGTGTCTTATTATCACACTATATTATATTATTTCTCAAAATAAATATTTATTTTTTTAAAAAAAAAATCCACCTTTAGGACTATCGAGGGAACCCTCAAAGAATATATTTTTTGAAAACATTAAAAAAATGAAAAATCCATCCTCATTAAATGAAAATAACAGTCATGTAGAAACAGGTTTTAAAAGGATCAACCTGATGTATCATTATTCTAGAACATCCAAAAAACCATATTTAAATTCACAAAAATAATCAAATTATTCATTAATAGGATTTGAATAAATGGGGTGTAATGTTCCATGTTTTTAGATAGGGTCCAATTTTAAAAAGGAACAAGAATTTTTAGTTTGTTTATTAGAAAACATTTTAAACTAAGATTTGAAACATAATTCTATGATTTGTAACACTCAAATTTTTAGTTTTTAGAATTGTTTAATGTCTTGAGATATGTCTCATGTGTTTCTTTGTGTTTTGGGAGTGATATACCCCAAACCCTAAAAATGTGGTAGAACTAATATAGAATCATTATTTTTATGAAACCATGTAACCCTCCATAAGAAACTATGCATGTCATATTTTATGAAGCAATGGTAGTTGCATGTTTTGGTCTAACCGTACTCACCATGCCTCATAGCCATGTAGATTTTTTAGGATTTTGAATAGGGGAGAAATACATGGTTTGTAAATGGTTTATCAAACCTTGTGTTTGATCTATTCAATCCTCTTTCTTGGGTACTATCCAATGAAAAGTTGGTGCACATTTTGTCCAAATATTCACCTAAACTATGAGCCTCATTTAAAGGGGGTGAAATCCCTATTTGTTCGATGACTTCTTCCAATCCATCTCCATATTTTATTCTCCTACAATCCATGCACCACAACCCTTCCATGGGGGATATAAATATACCTCCTAGGCATGGAGGTTTCTCTTTTTAATGAATGATTATTAAAACTCCATTAATTATAACATCCCAAGATTTATGACATAAAATCTTCATTACATTCAACAAGAAAGAGAGTAAATTTTAAAGTTTAGTTTATTGAAAATCAGAAAACTAATACATGAAGACATAAATCATTATCCTAAACCAATTCAAAGGCTTATTCGTGGGTTTATCCAATGTAAATTTACTACATCTTGTATCTTCAAGAAATACATCAAAAAAATGGGGTGAGCATTAGGCCCAGTAAGAGGATAGTAATGGGAAATCCTTTGTATGTGATCATAAGGAATATAAATAAGAACCTGTGGAATATAATTATTGTATGAGCAAGGGAATATGAGTCAAATAATAATTAAAATAAAATGAATCCTAACATGGAAATTTTGATACAAAATTTATATGAGAGATTCATAAGAATATCTTGATGTTTTTTCATCAAGGTGTCATAACTGAAAATTATCAAGGTTATTCACCAAGGTATCCTAAAACATGCCATCTGGAGAGATTTAATTAATTTCATTGGAGAACTATCAGCGATTAACTAAAATATGTTTTAATTAATTTGAACTATATAGATCATAATCAATCATTTCATTAATAATCCATGGATAATAAATAACGGATTTATTATCAAGATAATGGCATAGAAAAGTGATTAAAGACATGATAATTATGTCCCTTTTAGCACATGGAATGAGAATTTGTGCTTCTAATTTTTAAATTCATTAGTCAAATAAATTTCATTTATATATCGGTTAATACCCTAGAAAAGAAAAAGGTTATGTATTCAAGAAAAGAATATAAAATAAAATTTATTAAGTAGATAGAGAAATTAGTCAAGTAAAATCGACATCAGGATGAGTATAAAAAGTAGTTTTATAAAATGATAAAATTGGAGAAGAAAAGGGTATACCATTGAAAAAACATACTTTTTATGTATGGGTTTTATAAAAATGGAAACAAAATATAGTTACCATAACATTTAAAATGCATATATGAAAATAGGTTCTTGAATTTAAGAGAAATGAAGGTTAATCTTTTTACCTCAACGAGTTATGCCTATATATTAAAAATTGGGACATTAGTAGATTTAGTGACCCTTGGGTGGACTCATTAGGTGGAAAAAACTATATATTTTTAGAATATGGATTGCGAGTGAATAAGATAGGTGAAATAGTTGGGTATTTATATCAAAAGTAAGGGATGTTTTTAATTATTTCCAAATATAGGCCTTGGAAATATAGGTTGTAGAAAATGCAAAACCATTGGCTTAGCAATGTTTTTCTCCCATGGTTTTGGTCATTTGCAAAAAAAAATAAGTTATTTGAATCTAATAGATCTGAACAACATTTTTATTACTTCTTTTAGCATGGAAAATAAAATTTCCACAATGTAATGTTTTTAAAGACAAGGTTTCCATTTTAGAAATTCAAAATTAACTTATATGTTTGGGAATTTATTAAAATTTAATAAAAAACATTATATTAATAAAATAACATGTTTTATGGAGTAGATTATAGTAAATTAATTCTGAAACCATTATAACATAATTATGATTTCATTAAACATACAAAAATCCAAAACTGTATTTTTTTAACTTTTGTAAAAATAATTCATTTTAGAAATTATCATAAATTGTCCATACTCCAATTTTTATGTGATGACTTCAAAACTGATGTTTAATTTTTCATAATAAATACCTAAATAAAGTAATTTATAGTTTAAAAAATAAATAAATTATTATTTATTAAAATAAATTGCAGGTAGTAAGCCACCATAAAATTTCTCAAACATGAGAATTCCCTATGAAATAAAAAAACCATTTTATAATTTATATTTAAATAATTTTTTCATAAATCTATATAATTAAAATAAATATTTTTTATAAAAACATAGTTAATTCTAAACTTTTATATATTTTATTAAACGTAAAACTTGTGTCTGAGAAATAAATTTATCAAATTCATTTAAATTTAATCTATAATTTATTTAGATATAATATTCTTAAATTTTAATTTATGGAAGAACAATTTTGTTTAATCGAAGGAATAATCAATCATTTTACTATGGCCGATTAAATTAAAACTATATAACACATGTGTATGAACTCAGGGTATTTTTTTGATGGTGATGGGGTAACTCATCAATCATCAACCAAGTGGTAATTTATACTAACTTGAACCTCTTATGTCAGCCAATTCATTCTTTCTTCATTTGTTGAAGTTCGAAATGAGATTGGTTAGGGGAAAACCCCAGTGATGGTACCACCCTCCCAGGTTCTGACAAATGGGCTTCAGAAGGCAGGAATCTACTAGTTGAGGTCATCAATTCTCTTTTATATATATATTATCCTCTTTAATTTCTAATTATAAACTCAAATTAAAAAATTATAATTATTAGAAAAAGGGAATTTTTCTGAATGGTCAAATTTTAAAATAGGTTTATTTATTTAGGGTCATATTTTACTAGTGGTCTCATAATGGTAAAATCCAAATAGTCACACATACCTTTATACTCTACAAATAAAACTGTATTATTTTATTCAATATAAACTACAATAAATTCCAAGGATATATATATTTTTTCTAATATTTTATTGGTTTACTAATATTATGTTTTATTTCTGTATTGTTGGTCATGGGGTCAATAATTCTAATGGATTGGAGCGATCCATTTTTTCCATTTTTTGATTTCTATTTTTGTACATTTGTAAAGTCTGGAATATTAATTGGTTACTTATATGACTAATTTTTTTATAATTTTTTAAGAGATATATTTTTTGTGAATAATATAATATAAAACAAATTTTCATTGAATAAAAATATCATTTAAAAAAACCAGGTCTTTAAATTCTTACCCACTTTGGTTATTTCATCCTAGAATTTTAACTCATACTTTAGGATGTGAAATGGTGAGGGTACTTATAATTCATTGTTTCCTAGGGATCCAATTTCTCCTCTTCAAATTTATGGATTCACCATAAAACAATGAGAAGGTGGGTAGTCTTTTTGCATAAAACCATTTATCTATGTTCCACTATCTCTACCAAATGCTCCTCATAAGAGAGGTTATATTTGATTTCTACCACCTAAAAATGAAGTACATTTTAGGGATTCATAATTTAATTCCTCATTAAATATACATGGAATACATCATGAACATGAGATATATTTGGTGGAAGTGAAATCCTATAGGCCACTTATCCATTGAGATCCCATATTTCATAGGAGTCATTGTACCTAGGGTTAAGCTTCCCTTTCTTCCCAATATTCATGACACTCTTCCACGGTGATATTTTTAGGAAAAAATTTTCTCCAATATCAAACACTTTTTTCCTTAAAAAAATTTTCAGCAAATCGATTCAATAAACTCTTAGAATCTTTTATATGTTGTTGGATGGAATTATTATTTTCTATCATCTCTTGAACAAGATCAGGCTCAACCCTCTTTCTCTCACCAACTTAATCACAAAATGTATGAGTTCTATTTTGTTTCCCATATAGAGCATCTATGGTTTCCATTTGTATACTTGAGTGGTAGAAAATTCTATATCAAAACTCATCTAGTTGTATGTATTGATCATATCCACCATTAAATTTTATTTATAATGTTATTAGCATGTCCTAAAGTGTATAAATTATCCATTCAAATTGCGCACCAGTTTGGGTGTGGTTGGATGTACTGAAATTCCATTCAGTATTCATAACACATTAAATAATTTTCTAGAATACAGTCTTTATCCTTGGATCATGATCATAAATGATAGAAAATTACACCCCATGCAACCTCACCACTTCCATTAAGTATATCATGTCATGTTGGTCAAGTGATTAATCTTCCTGAATAGGGATAAAATGGACAATCCTGGTGATTATGTCCACTATAACCATATCACATTGTTTTATTTGGATATTCATGGAAGACCAGTGACAATTTACATAGTTATATTATCTAACTTACATGACGGTATGGGTAATGGTTTCAATAAACCTTTAGGAATCCATTACTCCACCTTTACTTGTTGACATACAATGGATCTTTTAATGTAGTTAGAAATCTCCCTTTCCATTTTACCCCACCAATAATGATCACAAAGTTCCCCATACATTTTATTGGATCCATGATATTTAGAGAATGTGGCGATATGAGATCTATCCATGTTTTCTTTCATTATCTTGTGAATTGATGGGACACATCTCCTTGTATAGAATTTTCATTCACCTTGATCAATATTAAATTCTAGAAAATTCACATTCTTCACATCCTCTCCCTTATTTTGTAACAAATGATCTTCCTGTTGATCATTATTGATCTTCTCTAGTAATGATTGTTGAGAAATCATTTGGGATAGGATTTATGATGTCTCTTCCCTCGTGATTACCATGTCCAGCCTTACTTGGACCATGATAAATGGGTCTCCGGGAATCCTCATCATTTCCAGCACAACATGTTATTTCCTACTTAATTCATCAATTTTTTTTTCTATTCTTGGTGGCAATGAATTGTATAGTCATAGTATTTAACATATTCTAACCATCTCCATTGTCTCAAATTCAATTAATTATGTGTGAATATATACTTCAAAATTTTTAGTCTATTTATATATCTCATTTCTCCCAATAAAGATAGTCCATCCATATTTTTTGATCAAAAATATCCATAGCTAACTCAAGGTCAAGAATAAGATTATTATGATCATGATGAATTAATTGTTATGATTGATAAGAAATAACATTATCATTTTTCATGAAGACACACCTAATCCCTTTCAGAGATTTACTGAAATAAATAACGAATCATTCTCTGATAGAGGGTAGAGTGAACAAATATATGGTAACCATCTTAATCATTGGTTATTGGAAACATTATTCACAATCATTAGTATATATTAACTTATCCCATTTTTGAGTTAACATGGATTGTGGATTAGAAAGTGATTATTTATTTCACTAACCTCATGTAATATCCTGTAAAAAAATGTAAGATACTAATCTCAGTTAATATTTTATGATGATTCCACATCCCTATAGACTTTTTCATGGAAGGGTTATCTTAGATTCGTTTTTTGGTTACAATATTCCCCAAGAAAGAAACTGGTTGTAACTAAAATTCAAATTTTCTCATTTTTCACATAACCTTTCCTTCCACATAGTTTTAAATATATCCCTTATATGATCCTCCTATACCTCATATGTTTTTTTAATATATCATAATATCATCAACAAAAACTAAAAAAAATTTATCAATGTAGTCTATATTGACTATATCCATCAAATCTATAAATATAGTAAGGTAATTATTCAATATTGAGGGAATAATGAGAAACACATAATTATCACATCTTTGTTGGAATATGGTGTTTGTAATATCATCTATCTTCACAATCGACTGATGATAACCATATACAGGATCAATCTTTGATAATAATTAATCATCACTAAGATGGTAAAATAAATCATGAATCATTTGAAGAGGGTACTTGTTATTCACTATAATCCTATTATGTTCTCTATAATCAATGCATAGGCACATTTATACATCCTTATTATTCAAAATTATAACATGTTCTCCACAATGATACACACATGACCAGATAAAACCATTCTCCAGATGTTCTAGAATTTTATTATTTGATTCCATTAGATTGAAATATTTCGGTCTCTATGTGGTCTTTAATATTATCATGAATCAATGTTTGAGTTCAATGGAGAGCATTACCTCTTTTTGTAGGGGAGGACTAGGTAAATACTCAAGAAATACATCAATGAATTCTTGAAATATGGGGACATTTTCTATTCTTATACTTTCACTTAGTTCTATAACATCACAGATCATCTCTATATATAATTCTATGTGAGGTGATTCTAATCAAAGCTCAGGTCAACATATATCTCATTTGAAAACTACTATAGGTTTTCCATTCAATTATACTATGATTTCCTTTCTTCTGTAGTTGATCATATCATTACTCCTTGAGAGACCATCCATCCCCAGTATAGCATCAAATTCCCCGATGGTAATTAATAATAGATTTTTGATGAGATTGTACTCCCCAAGGTCAATAATATAGTTTCTATATACTATTGATTTTTGGATAATTCCCCAAGAGTTTTGAATAATAAAACTACTTATATATTCTAAGGAATTTATTTTATATTATTTGTAAATGTGGAGGAAATAAATTAATGTATAGAACTAAAATCAAACAGCGTACCTCCTAGTATTGTGAGAATAGTCGGAGTGCATGTCACCACATCATTTAGAGCTTCAAATTCATCCATTATGATATAAAAATACCAAACATAATCCCTTTTACTATGATAAGGATGATTGTTATTTTCTTCCATTATGTTCTCATTTTGATAGTGATTGGAAAATATTCCAAGTTTACCACACTTGATGCCTTGAACATCATATTGGGCCTACACCATCTTCCCTTTATCGTACGGTTGAGAAGGTGGTTATTCACCTCACACTGAAAGTTGGAAGAAATATGTAAATATTTTCAAAAAGAATAACATTTTATACTCCTAATAATGTAGTTCAATAAATTATTATTCGCACATTGGATTTATGTTGGTAATTTCACAATCTTCTTTCCTCTTCCATGATCAAGGATCCTCCCCGTGTCTTGATCCCTAGCTCTCTTCTTTTGAATTGACTTATGAGATCACTGAATTTCTATAAGCACTAAATCAACCTTCATAGTACATTGTAAAATATCCATATTGATTTAATAATCTATATTTTTTAATTTTCATGGCATACAAGGTCTCATTATACAATATAATCTATAATCCTTTCCTATGGGATCCATAAACAATCTATAGGTGCACCAAGAGAGTCTTGAAAAGTTCATCGCATAGCTTCCCAATAATTCATTTTCAATCTTATTTAACTTTTGTAATTCCTTAACCATTTTTTTAAATCAAATATGGAAAATATATATTGAAAAATATTCCCAAAAAACTCTTCCCACAATATAACATCAATCTCCCTTACGGGCTTCATGTTTTTAATTAATTTCAACCACTGATCAACTTCTCCTTCTAAGAGTTATACTTCCTAGATGACATTCTCTTTATATGAATAGAAGATTATAGAAAAGATATTTTCTATAGAGATTATCCATATTTCATCAATTAATGGGTCATAATATCAACTAAAAGAAGGTGGAAACTGATGGAAAAAGGACTCAACATAATTTTTTACCCATTAAGGTAAATTTGGATGATAACCATGATTCAATTAATTATTCACAAAATGAGATAGTTGATTCATCATCCTCATGAATTTTTTCATTATATATTCCATTGGATATCCATCATTACATCATATATTGTACTCATCATTTACAAGATTCCACCTGTTTCCCTCTATTTTTTTAAAAAGAAGAAAACTGTATTGAAAGATGTATTTATTTTAAAAATATTATATTTGAAAATGAATTTTTTTCCTTAAAACATCAATAATAAATATATTATTCATTACAAAAAACTAAATTTTCTACATATCCTTAATAAAATTCCATAATGAACTTCTGTTTAACAAAACATATCCTTTGGTAGTGTCCAACAAGGAGTACAGCAAGGTGTACTGTCATGCGCAATTTTCTGATCGATTCTAGCTCAATGTTGCTTTATAAAAAGTTAACACTAGATATATCTATTCCATATCAATATCCACTTGTTATCATCCAGATATGTATTTTATTACATGGAAACCACATATATAATACATCAAAAAATACCAGGTTGTTTTATGATATTAAAACATTTTTATAGGGATCACACTAAAGATTTTTATTCCTAATCCCCACAAGTAACTAAATTAACCTCCAATTACAACTATGTAATCCTTCAATTTTATTAAATAAAATTTTTATTAAATGGAACAAAATATATGACCCTGTAATGTTTAGTTTCTTGGAAGTCAACAACATAATAAATGAAATCATAAAACATTATTCTAAACCACTTGAAATAATTATTAATGTGTTCATACTAAAAAAATTTATTTCATCTCATATCCTAGGTAAATATATCAAAGTAAAGGGTTGATAATGAGTCCTAGAAAGGTATTGAGTAAGGGAAACAATTTATATGTGATAATGAGGATAATCAACAAGAACAAGAGGAATATTATTATGTAATAAACAATGGAATAAGAGGAATATCACAATAAAAATAACACGAATCATATCATGGGAATTTGGATACAACACTTAAATGATATATTTATTATAATATCACCAAGGTTTTTTACCACGGTGTCATAACTGAAAATTACCTAGGTTATTCACCAAGGTATCATCAAACCTGTCATCTATGTAGATTAAATTATTTACCCATTGAATTGGAGAACTATCAGGGAACACTCATCATATATATTAATTAATTTTATCAACATAGGTCAAAATAAATAATTTCATTAATAATCCATTTAGAATAAATAATATGTTTTGTATCAATATTATTTCATACAAAAGTTCATAATGATATGATCATTACGTCAATTTTTTCTTAGGAAAAGTAAATGTTGGTTTCTTATGTGTAAATAACCAAATAAAATAAATAATTTTTTATATCTTGTTAAATACCCCTAGAAAAGAATTAGGATTGGGTATTCAGAAAAAATAAAATATAATTTCTTAAGAAGAGAGAGAAATTTGAGATTTAAATTCTACATCATGAAAATTATAAAACGTTGTTTTTTAAATGATAAAATGAGAGGAGAAAAGGGTATCATATTTATAAAACATAATTTTTTAGTATGGGTCGTATCAAAAGGGTAATAAAATATAGTACACATTAAATTTATAATAAAAATAAAAAATTGTTTCTTCAGTTGAATAGAAAATAAGTATAATTCTCATAAATGTAAGAGTTACTCCTAAATCAGGAGTATTTGGACTTTATGGGATTAAGGGACAATTAGGGGAATCCTTGGGAGGAAAAAAATCATAGCATCATAGAGGTTTAATTGGGAGTTATTGAGATATATGAAATGGGTGATTATTTATTTTAAGAGTGAATGATTTGTTTAATAATTTCAAAATATAGGCCTTGGAAATATTGTTTGTGTAATATCAAAAACTGTTGGATTAACCATGTTTTTTCCCGTGGTTTTGGAAATTTTGGAGAAATATTATGTTATTTTAATCCATTATAACTGAACAATAATTTTATAACTTCTTTTGGCATGGAAAAGTAATGTTTCAACAATGTATTATTTTCAGTGTGAAATTTCCCATTTTAGACTTTGGAATGTCACTTATATATTTGGAAATTGATTAAAATTTAATAAAATACTGGATATTAATAAAATAACATATTTAAGGTCATTGATTATGATTAATTAATTATTACGTCATTATGACCTAATTATGATGTCATTAAACACAACGAAACCCCCAAATTGTATTTTTAATATTCAAGAAAAAAAATTATATTAGAAAATTATCATAAATTTACCTTAACCTAATTTTGATGTGACGATTAAAAAATGAGGTTTATTTTATTAGATTAATTATATATATATATGATTATGTTAACTATTAAATATAAGAAATCATTATTTATTGAAAAAATAGTAGGTAGTAAAGCATAGTTAAATTTCTGAAACATCAAATTTCCTAAGAAATGAAAAAAAAATATCATTTTTAATTATATTTGAATAACTATGTAATTAAAAGTTTATTTCATTATAAATAATATTTTTTTTTATAAAATTTTTTTTTATTATAAAAATTATATATTTTCATATATGTAGAATTATTTTCTAAGAAATCAATTTATCAAATTCATCTCAACTAGGCATGTATTTATTATGAAAACTCATTATTAAAATGGAATTTATGGAATAAAAATTTTACTTATACAAACTTATTACACATTAATTAATTATTTCCTCAACACAGAACTTTTTATAACACCCACGTATGATCTAAGGGTAAGGTGTGCAATGGTTAGAGAATCAAGAAGCTGTGTGGATAACATCAACCAGGTGATAATTTCTACTAACTTAAACCTCCCACATTGTCCATTTCATTTAAGCTTCAATTTTCAAATCCCAACTTGATCTTGGTGAAGGGAAACCCCCAATAATTCTACCCCTCCCATATTCTGAAAAATGGGATTCTTACCGCATGAATATATTTTTTGAGGCCATCACTTCTCCTTTCTCTATTAATTATCCTTTTTCATCGCTTATTATAAATAGTAATAATAATATTTGAATTATTACCTTAAGTTATAGTACTAAAAAGTCAAATTTTACAATGGTTATATTGAATAATGGTCTTATTCGACCTACAATAAAATAATGGTCAAATCCAATTATTCACATATCCATTTATACTATAAAAATACAACTTCATTATTTCATTCAATATTGAATAAAATTCCTACCAAAGTTATATATTTTCATTTTAAAATATATTAATTGGTTTTATAATTTTTTTATTTATATTGTGTTTTTCATGGAGGAAATTATTCTAAAATATTGGAGCAATCCATATTTTCTGATTTTGTCTTTTGTATTTTAATTTTGTTTTCTAGTTGTAATGTTTGAAATTTTAATTAGTTTCATAGTAAAAAACATATCGATAATTATTAAATATATTTGGTTTTGTTCTATATAATATAATATAAAAAAATTCTTAGGAACCAAATATCATTTAACAAATGGGGTCATTACATTTATCATATTGGAAGTGTATCAGTGAGTCTATAAATCCTTCTTCCTACTTTATTCATTTACCTTCTAAAATCATGTTCTATATTCATGGGATCTAATTCTCCCTATTTTATGTGTGTATGATTATTTCTTCGATTTCACTCAAACTGGATCATATCAAGGATCGATATAGTATGAGTGGACCATCCTATGAATTAGGTTGGTGGTATATAGATTTTCCCCTAAAGATGTGTTCTTTTATAGAATGCGTCATTGTATAGTATGCCAAATCCTACATTCTACGACCTTTTATTTAGGAAATAAATTTTGTTGAGAACAATGTCAAAATATTTACTTTATATATTCTTTAGTTTAAATCATTTTTTGTATTTCAGCTAACCCCATACAACACCACTTTGGGGTGTGTTCTTTATACACCTTGATCTGTATGCCTCATAGGCTAATTAAACCACCCTCATTGGGTGATGTTTCAAAAGATTATAATTATATTTAATTTACCATTAGTAAATTACATCTCTTGTGATTTCTAGTTTATATCATATAAGGGATGAAATCATAAACCAAATAAATTGAATGATAAGATCTTTTTTGTCTAATAAAAAAAAATATTTGAGGTGTGTTATCTTCTCTAATAGAATGGGGTGATGGAATGGGGGAATTAAATTTATAAAGGGGCATGGACCTATTAAATTATCCATAACATGTTATGTGGATTGCAGATATTTATATCCCACTTCCTTTATACCTTGTTAATGATAAGGTGCGCTTATTCAAATTGGATTCTCTTTATTTATATTTAAATGATAAATGTAATTCTTATCGACCTAGCCTTATATATATTTAACAATAAATGGAAAATGTAGTTATTGTGGAAATGTAATTATCTTTATTTATGATTGATATTTATTAATGGATTTGATGATAAATTTTTCTAATAATAAATGATAAATGAATTATATTAAAAAGGACCAACTACTCTTTGAGAGATCCGAGTTACCCCTTTATGGAACATTGGACTAAGGGCTCATATGGAATGTGGGATTCCCTAGTCCTACATAATTTTTGAAGGTACATTGAGTATGGTCTTCATCCATGATGGGTCTGACTCCATTGGTCAGGGATGTTGGAATGGAATTCAAATCAAATGGGTTACTTGGAAAGACATTCCACCCGCTGATATGGAGGATGAGTAGAACCCTTCTTCTTATTATTTATGATACATTTCATGGCATACAATATTGGTTAATATCATCAGGAATAGCTCTTCTTGTGGTGATACACATGATCCTTAAGTATGATAAGCCTTATATATATATATATGAGACTCTTATTATTATTATGAGTAGTATTACGCATGGGTGCCTGACTTAAACATCATGTCCTATATAATAATATGTATGTATGTATATATATATTAATATAAACATCACTACGTTTATAGTGATTATATATATTCATCTATATATATATTACTATAAACATCACTACATTTATAGTGATTATATATATTCATCTATATATATATCATACTCAGTGGTATCCTGGCTTAGGCTGAAGTTGGTTGTGTCATACATGTGTCTATTAGAAACCTAATCTGACCTATTTATATATTTCCATTTTGTTATTTATTTTTTATATATTCACACTATCATATTTTATGTTCACAAAATGGATATCTTAAACACTGTTGGTGGGGGCCTTCTAAATATATCTCACACCGTGTTTGGGCCATCATTTCTTTGGGGTACATGAACAAACCTCATGGTTGTAGTACCAAGTTATTTGGTTTATTGTTATGTTGTTTCCACTGCACCTTGGGGATTAGAGCTCAGGACTGAGCTTGAGCTCATAATGCTCGTGGATATGGAATTGAGGATTTATATTTATTTCCATTATTCATATATTGTATTGATTTTTGTATCATAGTATATGTTTACAACATTAGTTTTTTATTTTATTTGGAAATTAAATAATTATTGTATATGTGAATTTATCTTTGTCATATTATTTATTAAATTATTTTTACCATTTATCAACTATGTCTTATTTATACTATATAATTTGTTTGTGGATTTACTTATTATATCTTAAACTATTAATATACTCTGATTAAGAGGGTATAGTATCCACAATATACCATCATTAGAACCTCACTACTAGTCATTAGCTTCTTTCATACAGGGAGAAATGCTTGAGGCCATGTGATCGACCAGCTACGGGAACTATTTTTGTGGCTCTCTGTTCGGGATGTTGCAAATTGGTATCAAATGTTTTATGTTCCCTTTCATATTATTGTTTTGGGATGATTGATAAAATATTATGAATGTGTCAATTATTACTATATTGTAGTGTCTCAGAGTGATCCACACACACACAAGGAAAACTCCAAGTATGGGTATGGTATTTTTGTTCATGTTGTTCAATATTATAGTTTCTTTTGAAATCACCTTGAGTGAATGGTTTATATTATACTATTACAGATTTATGGTATTTAGAGTATTTTACTATTAGAAGGACATCAAAAGCATGTATCATTACATAAATCATTATATGAACATATAGATTTACATTCCATGCATGTTTTATTACATGTAGGTTTCATTCACAGACTACCTAATGTAGCGATACATACCCTGATTCATATTCATTGATTCTGAGTTTTATTTTGATTTTTTTATAGACATGATTTTTTTAATATTATTCTATGATATATTATTTTTTAACCACTCTATCTAGTTACCATGATTTTGTTATTATTATCATTATTTTCAATATTTACCTCTTTCCATAGCATACCTTATTATAATTGAAATAAATGGTTTGTTAAATATACTATCTACATAAACCAAAGAGGTGTTTTCCTTTATAATTTTTTTATGGAATTATATTTAACCAAATGATTTGGTTATGTTAGAGTCATGCACCATTGGTCGTATGAGATAACCAATTAAGGGGGTTTTATAATTTTAATGATTAAAATGATTCAGGTTTATTTCAGATGATACTATGATGGATTAACAGGATCCTCATAGGTCACATTTATTTCTTTTATAACATTGTAGATAACCCCATGGGGTGATGTTTATATTCTATAGGGATGGTTATTTATAGTACTTTCGGCTGCTTATATGCTGTTACAAAAAAGATATGGTGGAATATTACTTGAGTAGCCCCCTATTAAATTAATAAAAATATATTTTATGTACTTTTTATTTTTATTATTTATGGAGAATATGATATTTATAATACTAAATGCAACCTAATTGATATTTTATTTAACTAATCCAAATGTTAAAAACCATATGAGTAAATAAAATAGTTAAAAATAATTTTTGTGATATGTTTCCAAATTATGACAGGATGTTAATAAAATATATAACTCTTGAAAGGAAGTTTTATAAAACATTACTATGTTCCATATAGTGTCAACTAAATAAATATTTACATACAATTTCCAGATAACTAGTACATGATGTTTAAATTAATCACATAAAATTTTTAATGATCGAGTGTAGATGAATGAATAGGATAAAATAAAACCCTAATGTGTTATTGTTAAATTTGAACCTCGAGTAAGGGTTGTTTAAATCATTCCAAATGTTTTCCATGGATGGTGTCCAGATCATTTCTTATAGGCTACTTCTCACATAAGTGATAGGTGGTTGATCCTAGAGACCTATTTCCTCTTGAAATATTAGGA
Organism: Viscum album; assembly: GCA_963277665.1. NCBI lineage: Eukaryota > Viridiplantae > Streptophyta > Magnoliopsida > Santalales > Viscaceae > Viscum > Viscum album. The sequence continues at coordinate 1,824,633,015 of OY728137.1, read as the reverse complement.
GGATCAATGCATTATATTTTGGTAAGAGGAAATACCATTTTATATAGTTACATTATAAAAACATTGAAAAATTACGTGGAGTGTTTAGAATTATCGTAATATTCAAGTGTCGTTTTCCTGTGTAGGACAATAAGTTTCTAAAATCACACCTCTTCCTTAAAGGGTGGTGATTCTGATATTTTTACACTTGTTGTGTGTATGAGAACAATTTAATTCTCTAGTTTAATGGGGAATATGTTCCTAGGTAATGGTCGGCTATTTATTAGGTCATGTTCCCTTTTCACATCAATTCTTATTGATGAATCGAGCAATTATCAACCTATTTTAATGTCAAATAGGATAATATGAATTTGGATATAAACCTCTTGTATAGACCATCAGATATTGGGATTCCTATGAATGTTAAAAATATTGATAGTATTAAGAAGGTTATGTTTTTCTTCAGAAATCTTTTGGTAGTATGTGTTGTTATACACAGTACCCATAGAGATTCTAAAATGTTTCAATGAACTGTTTGAGGTTGTTGGGAATAATTAAAGCCTTAAGATATTACACATTGATAATATATCATCTACGAGGTAGAGTAACCAATGTGTGAAAGTAAATCTATAATATCCCAATGATACAGATAATTTCATAAAGGATTAGATGTTCTGACACACTTGTCATTTCATTTTCTCTTTTATGCCTAATGTTGTGGAGTGCATGCACCTAACTCAAGAAGAGTTTCATGTAGATGTCGGAACAGAAATCTATTTTAGCATAATTTTATGTGGCTAGTTTACTTCTCTTTTCATATTTATGATCTCTAAATTTTTTTTCATCCCTTTTAAATACCTACCTTTAGTGGTTGATGGAGGTTGTTCCATGGGACGAGTTCCATTTGCATTAATATATTGATGAGGACACTACAACAGTAGATATAATCACATAAATTCTTGTAAAATGTGTTATTCCTGGTAGAAGGAGCACTATAGTGAATGGGATATTTGGAAATTGTCGACACTTCTTTTGAATGTCTTGGAGTTGGTTATTTTTTAAAATGTTCTCGTACCTACAAGGAAGCATGAAGATTAAATGGTTGGTTGTTTATAGAACCCTTGAAAACATAGTTACTTGGGGGAAGGCATTTGTTGGTTATTATTGGCTAATTAAAATATTCCTTGGGGGGTAAAGTCATCTTATTCCATTAATGAAGATATATATATAGGATCAACTAATCTCTTTAAGTGTAAATCAACCAATGGTTCTTTGATAAATTCAATATGTAGTTGGTTACAGTTGGTTAGAATTATTACAATGCACTTCATATTGGATATGAAAGGAATGTCGTGAGTCTTCTTGGTAATTCTTGATAACCTCTTGGTGTACTCTTGTCTTGGTGATGATCATGTAGCCTATCATAATATATTCCAATATATAATGAGAGAGAATCGATTATATGAAAATAAATACCAAAATTTTTTCCTATTTGAATAAGTAATATTTATGAGAGTTACACATATATAAAATATAAATTTTAGGGGAATGGTTAGTCTTGTTTGATACTTGGGTTCCAAATTAGGAATGCCTTGTATAGACTCATAGGTACTAGCCGGTTCTTTTTCCTGATAGCCATTAGGATCAATATTTTTTCTTGATGTATTTATAGTTTAGTTTTTTACCAATGTCTCAATGATAATCATAGAGTATTGTCTATCTAGGATGAGTTACATAGACTCCCATTGAAAATTTTGATGTTATCCATTTTTTAAGTCGATCTATGATAGTATTATCTAAGGGTGATGATCCAATGTTTTACAATGAGTATTCACCCACGTTCATGCTTCACTGTACATGTTTGAAGTAAACACATGGTACCATAAGAGAAGGCATCATGTTTCAGGATGAGATACACTATTTTTATAAGATGACAATGTTGATAAAATTAGGATGAGACTACCTCTTCTTATTTTATTGTGATACATTAAATAAATACAGCAAAAAACCACTTCATGGAACATCATCATGATATTGAGGAAAAAGTGCAATTCAGCCAATGATTTTCATGAAAATCTAGATCGACCAGTATAAATGAGGTATTTTAAGAGTTAAATATTCATTTTAGGAATGTATAATGCCACGGGTTTCCTAGAACAATAGGGTCATGTTGAAATATAAAATTCAATTATAGAGATACTATGGATTGGAATTGGCCTATAAAATGATAGAACCTATGGTAAGGAGAACCAAAGGCCCGATGATCTAAAGATGATAATGTGTCTATGTATTAGGGTAAAAAATCTTAGGTTGGCACCATATATATGTCCTAGTTTAGAATATGATCATTTTCATGAGTTTTAAGGACTTTTGAATCATATTCGTAAGGGATTCTTGGTAGAACATTTGGTGTTTTTAAACACAACACGTATCTTTGAATAATTCTTCACAAACCAAGTAGATCATGTGTTGTTTTAGGTTTATCCGCAAGTATTATAGGGGATTAAATGTATTAATGTGTAGAAATTGGGATGTCTCATGGTTTTGATCCTGGTTAAATTTTAGACCGACTGAAAATTCAATTTTTATTGATTTTCAAAAGCATATTTTTGGTTGATCCGTAACCAACATACCACGCGGGAACCAAATGAAGGGTTCCAAAATTCAAAATTCAAACTCCAAAAACCAAAAACCAAAGCAGCACAAGACATGAGAAGATCAGGTTCCAAGATCTTGTCAGCAAAAAAACCGTCGCTAGCCATCAACCTCATCATCACTTACATCGTCGACACCACTATCATCAAGTCGTCGTCACCACTGGAAACCCAAGCACCCAAAACAAAACTAGAACGCCACCATCATCCATACTATCGTCGTTGTCGTCGTATTTCAAAACACCATCAAAATATGTTGGATCCACCGTAAAACAAAAGCACCCTTTCAACATCGTACCCCAGCAAACTAGAATCAACCACACCGCCAATAAAGGGCAAGCACACCACATCAAACTGCAATAATCAGCGGCACAACACCACCATGAACAAGCCGAAGGCCACCACTAAGAGAAAAAATGAACCAAAATAAACCAGAAATTAAAAACACAAAACAGTACCATCACCGAAAAAATATCATAGAAGAACCCAATAGGAATTAACTGAAAACAGGGGGAAGAAATCTGAAAGAAAAAAGAAAAAAAAACAGGAGCGAGTGACCCAGAAGTGCCTTGAGATCTGTCTACCACCGAACTGTACAACCCAAAACCTCCTTGAAAAACCGCTCCATATCCGACCTAGAGAGGAGAAGAGGAAGACGAGGTCAGAGTCGTGGTAATGACGATTAAAGGAATCCACAGAATACAACCAGTGTCGCATCCCGAGAACCTCATTATAGAAGATATCATCATCATGAAAGAAAAGGAACCCAAGAATATTCAACGGAGCAAATAAACAGGACCGAAAGAAAGACCGATGTAGGGACAAGCCAAGAAAGCAACACAGGTGGATGAAACCAAGGAGAGCCGCATCATTTTGAGGGAGAACAATCATCGAAGTAGGAGAAACCCTCAAAGATGGTGAGGGAGATGCAAGAGATTTGAAGACCATATAAGAGTGAGGGAGCACCATATTAGAAGTAGGAGAAACCCTAAAATAAGGATAGGGATACGCGAGACCACCGGGGTAGAACAGAGCCATTAAATTTTATGAAGGAAATTGAATTTTCTGTTTGGTCGATGGACCAAATTGTTAACTAAGATTCAAAAGTAATTGTGAGCATTGGAACAAAAAAAAAATTTTTTAGACTTAATTTAAGGACTAAGAGATTTATTATGTTTTTCATTTACATTCATGAATTATGGTCCCTAAAAATTCAAATACAAAATATGATTGTCTAAGTGCATGGTTTTTCAAAAACTGCATGGACTTGTAGGAGAAATTATGCTTTATTTTTTGAGAGGTCAATGGTGTTTCATGATTTGGAATAACCATGAACACCAGTCCCCATGGCTGAGTGGTTGTTTCATGCCTGTTATAAAGGATAAATTCATTATTTTTTAAGGTTTTATCAAACAATGCGGATGAACTAGGTGATCTTGTAAAGTAGCCCATTCATGGTTAGATAATGATTTGGACAACCATGCAGCCAAACCATGCCCCTCATTTAATGTGTTTTAATTCCAATTTCCCGTACCTTCTTATAATCCTCATCCCTCCTTTATTATCCTCCCATCTATGGATAGTACCCCTCCATGGAATCTCTTCTCCTCCTCCTAGGCATGGAGTTATCTCCCTCATACGGTGACCAATTCTACCGTCATTCATTATAGTTGATGCATATCGGTGAGTATATTTCCCCTTCGTCTTTCGTTATTATTTTATCATATCATCTCCTGTGTTATCTTTGTGCTACCTAATTCACCCTATTTTCATGGTGTTTTTCTATTTCATCTATTTCTCTAAAACCATATAATTTCAAGGATCAATATTGGATGAGTGGAACATCTTATATAGGAGGTTTTTTGTTATGTATTTTCCCTTAAAATATTTCCATTTTATAAAAAATCATTGTTATTCAAATCAGATACTTCATGTGTTTCCCTTTTAATTTTTAAATTAATTATGTTTTGCCTAATACCATAATTTATTTTCCTTTATGCTTTAATTTATAACATTTGAGTTTTTCACCTTAAACTGACCCCCCCATTTTTGTGTTTATTTATACTCTTTGACCATTATTCGTATTTACATAATTAAATCATCATCTATGGTTATTATTTCAAATTATTACTATTTTAATGTCTTTTCCATTCACCAATATCCTCTGATGGGGTGTTTAGTTTCCCTCTTATAATGGGAGATGAGTTCAACCTAATAAATTGAATGATAAGCTCACCTCTATCTAATAATAAATCCATATGTGATGTTTTTTTCATCACTAATAGAATGGAGTAACTAAATGGGGAAATTGAATTTATATAGGGACATGAGCCTCTTATATTATTCATAACTTTTGATGTGAATTTATTATATACATATCCCCCATACTTGATTCCTCGTTTATGGTAAGGCATGATGATAGACACATAATTTTATTTATTTATAATTAAATGATAAATTGTGTGCTTATGGACACAATCTTCTCTTTTTTTATAATGAAATCGTTAATATATTTCTTGTAGACATGACCTTATATTTATTGGTGATTTATTTTTATTAATGGATTCGATTAAAAAATTGATTGATAATACATATTAAATGAATTATATTAAAAAATGATCCACAAATCCTTGAGTGATGTATGTTTCCTCCTTACAGAACATCAGGATAAGTTCTCATAGGGATAGTAAGATAACTGTATCCAAATTAATTTTTGAATGTACCTTGAGTAGGTTTATTGGCCTTGATGTGTCACATTGCCATGTTCAATTATGTTATCATGGAATTCAAACCACTTGGGTTGTTGGGCATGATGTTCCACACCCCCTAAATTATGATGATCGATATGACCATCCCCATTGTTATTCATGATAATTGTCATGTCATAATATTTTGATTAAAATGTTTGGGCATAGAACTTATCCATGTGATACACATGATCCATGATAATGACTAACCTTATATATATATAAATATATATATAGGATACCCTGATTATTATTATGATCATTATCATCCATGGATGCCTGATTTATTCCTCAGGTCTGAGCTAATACTATGTATTTATATATATAACTATAAAATTAATTACCTTTATAGAATATATATATATATATAGATACATATCCCAATATGTATACATCATACTCAAGGGTATCCCAATTAAGGCTAAAGTAGGTAGTTTCATGTAGGTGTCCCTTAGGAACATGAGCTAACCAATTTACAGCTTTCAATTTTGTTCATTATTTATTTTATACATGCACTATTGTATTTTAAATTCAAATATTGGATAGATTAAACATCATTTGTGGTGTCCCACATAGTGTATCTCACACCCTATTAAGGTTTCCATTGCATTGGTTTACACAAACAGACCTCATGGTTGTAGGTACAAGATCATTAGTTTATGCTTGTGCGGTAATACTTTCACCTAGGTGATATGAGCATAATACTAAGATGATGCTCAGGATTATCATGAATATGTCCTTGAATAGTTATATTTATTTTCATTAAACATGTATTGTACTGTTTTGTGTCACATGATATTTATTCACTAATTTATCTATGTAGTTTATATAGATATGCATGTCTCATTGTATACATGGTGTTTTCGACCTCATATTATTTATCTAGTTATTATTATTCTTCCACTGCACTTTATTATTTATAATTATTATATTGTTGGTTGATTTACTTATTATATATTATACCAAATTCCAAATCAGATTAAGAGTGTATATTCTACCCATCATACAATCGTTATACCCACGTTTATAGTCAGTTGCCTCTGGCATATTGGGATTCATTCTTGAGGCCATGTGACCGACTGACTTGATGTACCGTTTCAGTGGATCTCAGGTAGGGACATTGAAAGGGGAGACTCCAGTATTTCTAGGATAGATCCATGATTTCGTTACCATAATGTAGATGAACACTATCTTTAATTTCAATGGTGACGAGTTCAACTGCCTCCAAGAATGTATCATTTGGGAAGATATCACTATAAAATTCCCATAAATAAACCTGAAATCCCAATCATTGATTTGATTTATCATTTATATTCTAATTTCATTTCTCCTTATACAAAATAAAACACTCCTCAGTAGTTAGTTCAGTGTAGATGCAAGTTGTACCACATTCCTTGAATAAAGGCTTTCTATATTCCTGGTAGGAAGATATAATTTTCAGAGAAAATGAACACACCATATTCTTATTTTCATACAATATCAAAAGATAATTAAAGAATTATTTCTTCATCCTTATCTCTACCTTCTCCCCTCCACATCTACAAGATGAATCTGGTCACATGAGACCATGTATAATGCCCTCAGAATAAGATTTTATTTAGGTTTTTTATTATAATATTATACATTTTTTCATTGAATTCATAATCAAACATAGTAAAAGACTCAATATTATTAGTTATTTACATATTACATTCATTGAAACATTTTTTTATTTTTTAATAGAGGTTAGGGGGCCATATAATAACGTTTCCACCATACCTATGTGATTAACATGAACCATAAATATAGTGGTCATTCCCATTTATCTAGCATTCATTGATTAACGTAAAATTGCTTAGTCACTTCAATACCTATATTTATTCTCCATTTTAATTGATTATAGAATCATATAAATACCATTTTTCAACATTCATAGTTCATGAATGATAATATGATTATATGAGTGATTTTTCCAAATTGTATGATGGAACATGGGATAGATCAACAGCTCTATAAACATTCTCTTTGAGATCAGATAAACCCTCTGCTCTTAGAAAAATCCCCTCCAAGATAGTCTCACTTATTATTCCCATCCATGCTTTACAATTCCACATAGGTACTGCATATTTTAATTAATCACATTTATTTTCTCCCAAACATTTTTTCGTAATCCTTCAAATGGTTCTATGGTGCTGGTCCTTTGGTGAACAAATTAGTAAGCGACATTCGGGGATATGAAACATTAGACTCCATAGGGGCCATTGGAATTTTTCCATTGAATTCCTCATATATCAAAACCACATTCTAACTATAATTGAAATCATATTTATCCATCCTAAAAATCTCATGGGATAATAAATAATATGACACTCATCCAAAAAATGCATTTTTTGTTTCCTTATCACCTATTGAAAAAGATATAAACCACTCCTGATAATTGGGTTTATGTATATTTATAAGTCCCCCCAAAACCATGATATAAAATCAATTCTAGGTCAGGATTGATCATGATTGTCATATATTCAATCCTTTAGTTTTTACAATGAATCATTGGAGGTCCTAACTGGTTATGAATTCATAGCATAATTCATGTATATATTCAATTACCTTTACCTCATTGGGAGGGTATTATTTTCTATTTCCTATGATGTATAACATGAAAATATCCTTTTTATAAAGGCTCTATCTAGTTATCCTTACATTATTATCCCATTATAAACCCATGTGGTACCTATTGGAAGAAAACAATCACTATGATGAAATATTTGAAAATATTTCAATTGTCAATAGAAAATCAAACAAAAATCATTCCAAAATTAATATCAAATGTCCTACCCACATTGATATTATAAATCATTTTCAATAAAAAATTATTAAGTGGTTCCATCATAACATTGATCCCCACACATAACAGTGGGGTGACTGGGTGACTTAACGATTAGGTTCTCTAATATGAGAAATGACAGTGACATAAAATATTCATTATCATCTTTAGTATAGCTGGTTTTTTGAATAAAAGAGGTAATCCAAAAAGTATAACACAAATAAATGAGGATGGGGAGTCAGTATACATAAAGAAATATGAATTCCATTTTAAAAATTTGGTACAACCGCAAAGGAGGCACACACGCAAGGAAGAAAATTACATTAAATCGCAAGCCCGGGGACATGACCCCACAACCTGTCCCTCACCCCAAACCCTTGCCATGCCACCACCAATGGTGGGGAAAATACGAATTCCATTTTATTATATGGAAGATATTGGATAGGAAAAATAAAGGAGTTTCATACCACACCTAAATCATCTCTTCCTTAATAGAGAAATAAATAATAATTATCCATCAGTCATGAAAATCCACCACATCTTTATTTTTATGACCCTGTAATTCATTATCATACCTATCTAACATATTGATAGAGGTTCTTTGTTGACTAAATCATATAATCAAAAAATCATATAGGAATTAAATTTTAAAGAAATTGTAAATGGTAAATGTGTTAATGGGTTATGGAATGATGTAAATTACAACAATAGTTGTTATGGTTTGTTTTTTATATTGTAATAGGTTATGATCGGTTGTGATATGGTTTGTGTGTGGTTAATGGGAGAATAAGCATGTGCACATGGATTTGGGTGTGGGATAAGGGAATAAGGCTACTCCCACGGGACAAGTTTGGATGATTATCTAAACTCCAACCATAATGAATATGTTGGGGAAGAGGATATAGCTCTATTCCCCTAATGGTTTCATACCAACCTGGCTGAGGATTCGTGGTTAGGATATTTTTTTCTTTAATGATGTGTTATCCCTAGTGAGATAGGGGCATGACTTTTTACATTATGAAGACAGATGAATGCCTTGATTATTTGTGTGAATGATATAAATACCAACCCTTGGAACACATATTGATGATGAATTAGATAATGAAGATGATGCATATTATGAAAATAGAACAGATGTTAGAAATGGTTTAGTTAAAGATTGATAACAAATGGAACCCAATATATCATTTGTTTATGTTTCATTTATTTAGTATTTCCATGCACGATCTATTTAAACTTAATATTTTTTAGAAACTATTGGTTCTAGCCTACTATGTTGTACTTATCCCCTCTATAGGCCATCGTTGGATACTTGAGATGATTTCAAGGTTTCAAGTCAGGAAAACGTGCAGTGACCCTATACATGAGAGTTGAGTCATGTTGGGGTTTTCATGGAAGAGGATATAGATAAGGAGTTACAACCATTTGGGGAATTAGTTTATTTTTATTATTTTTAGTTTTGGTTCACATGAAACTATTTAACATAACATGGAATATTTATTATTGTTTATGGTTTATACCCATTTTGGGAGGTGTTTTTTATGAATCAATATCTAGTTATAAAATATTTTTTTCTGATATTTTTTAATCTGATTGAAATACTCTAGTAAGTAAGTTCTAGTCACCCCATGTTACTTATTAGACGCTCTCTGTAATTCAGAATCCTCTGGTGTATGGGGATCCATTCTTTAGGTCATGTAATGACTCATCTGGGAGAACCATTTAGTGGTCTTTTTGTTCAAGATAATATAATGTGGTATCTAAGCTGTTCATTTCTTTGGTCTTGTTAGTTAGTGTTGTAGAATAGAGTTTAGGATGTGCCCATACTTGGTAAAGAGATCATTCTTGAGAGTATATAACCCATGTATGGGTGAGAACCCATGTCACCCATAGTAGGAATTATTGTTCTTTATGTGTGATGTTATAGTAGAATGATATTTCACCATTCTATTAAGAACATGTTGTATGATGTGACCATCTTTGGATATTTTTCAAATGGTTGGAATGGAATGAGGTTGTGAATTATGAATCATTTTAGGAACCTATGGATATAGGTGGAATTCATCACAATAGGCACACATAGGATGGGTGTGTAAGCCATAGAGAGTATAATAAATTTTATTTCCATGGAAAATTTGAAGAAAAATGTGTATAATAATATTGATAGAAGTGGGTAAATGAAAAGGAAAATATATTAATAGTTAAGGAAAAGTTTTTATAAAGAAACATTATGGCTAGGTTAAAAAGTTTGGTTGTGGTAGATTTTAAGGATTTAATGGTGTATTGTAGAGAAGGATTTGAGTATTGAAGGTAATATAGTTAATAAACATTAGCTAATGAATGGTGTAAATGAGATAAAATAATTATTATAATATGTTGTGAAATGGGTAGTTTGAAATGTTAATGATCCGGTTCAAAAATAGTAACGTTAATTACAAAAGGATGTGTAATGGTGTAACTTTTAGGTGAATCGGGTTGTGGGTATTTCTTTTGTTATCGATTGGACCGTTGTATGTGTGGTTCAGGGTAGTGAATGTGGCCAAGTTGGAGACCCCAGATTTGGGTTGTGATGCATTTTTTGTTATGATATGGAAAATGATATGTGGTTATGGTACCTTTGGTAGGGTTGTGGCCTTTGGGTTGAGAGGCATTGCTCAGTAATGCGAGTGGAAACTCTCAGGGGTTTTAACCATATAGAGTGCATGTTAAACATTAAGGATGGTGTCTAGGTTTTGGTGACCTTGTGAGTGGGGACCTTGTGGTTTTGTTTTAGACCACAAAGAGGGTGTTTGGATCACATTGTTGATGTTTTTGTATGGTTAACTTTTTTTTGGAATTGAGTGTAAATGGTCACTTGTTGTTCAAGGACCATAGAGTATCAGAATTGGGGTGAGAGTGTCATTCATGATCATTGATTTGTTAATAACTTGATGGGTATGGTTTAGAGGGAGGGCCACTGGCTTTTTCTTTTTGCGACTCTAGTTTAGGGGGTTTGTATCAATCTAATTTCATGTTTACCTATCAGATATGTTAGATAGAGATCATAGTTCTTTTAGATGTCTATCATATAGGTGGATATTTTGGACCTTATTAGTGGGGTGCATAGAGTTTTTCCTAGTGCGGGTTTGGATTAGAGGGCTATGTTAGAAGATTTATGGTTGGTGACGTGAATAGAATTGTTGTTACACACTGATAATTTCTGGGAAATCACGAGTGAACTCATGGGAGGCTATCCAAGTGATATAGGTGACATATAATATAAAGCATGGGATATTATTCACAGGTGGAATTGATGTATACTGGGTATCATCATGTTTAGTTAAATGGTATAGTCATTCCCTAATTCTTTCAGAAGGGAACCCAGGTTCTTTTGGTAGGTTATATGGATTGTATTTAAGGGTTTTATCATATGTATGTCTAACCCATCTTTTTGAATTATGTTTAATGGAGGTATTGATATCATTTTAGATGAAAATAGATGGGGGTGACTGAATCACGGTTATATTCTTTTGTTTCAAGGTGACAAATATGGTGAGGTTGGTCATTTTGTTGAACCTAACAACATGAATGGTTTGGTTATTTGCGGAAATATTGAGATTTCCTTGGGGTGATGAGGATGATGGACCCAGAGATATGGTGAGGTGATTATGCGGGTGTTGGGTTATGCACAGATAATTGTTTGGTTGTGGGAACTAAAGTAGGTGTATGAGTGGACATAGGAAACTTTGAAACCATGGGGCTCTAATGAGTTTTAGTGGTGGTATTTTTCTGGTAAGGTGTTATTTTGATTAGGATAAGCATCTATAATTCTCTATGAAACCACTATGGGAAGGGTGGTCATGCAAGATACTGTTGAATTAATTTGGTTTGGTAAACCATTTTGATTCTGTTGTTAACTATTATGGGTGTGGTAGAAGTAGTGCCACATGAAATTTTGTTTCATGACAACATGGAATATCATCATGGAATGGTGGTGAGTATTGGTTGGAAATCATGCCTCAGTATTAGTGGTTAGGTGTTGATTAGATGTGTGTGGTGGGAAGTCTGAGATCCTTGGTTGAATGTGATTTCCCTTAATTGGAGGTGACATCAGTAATGGGTAGGTTGGTGGTCGTGGTCTTTGAAACTTTCTTAGCATACTTCATTTGGTGAAAATCCATCCCAACATCATAACATCTTACAAGGTACCACTTGTTTTGTATTTGACACACTGAGTAATATTTGGTTAAATTCTTGACTAAATAATGATTTAGACCCCTCACAATCTTTGTAGGATCCTTCTAGAATGATTTTAATGATTTGGGCCACCCATGTGGTGTATCAGCATTCCCAAACCTATAAATTTTTGTGTTTAATTGTAGTGTTTATGTGTGATACCATAGAGCCCATGAGGAACATATTAATATGGATGGTTGAGTAGAAATTGAGTATTGATTGTTCTTCCTAGGGTTTTTATTGGTATAATTGGGTGTTAGGTTTCATAACAATGGGTTATATGAAATATAAAATGGTAAAAGTGTAATGGGTGATGGTCTAAGGTTTATGAGTGATAAATATGCTAAATGAGTTAATTGAAATTGTGTTTAATGGAATATGAGTTATGTTGAAATACCTAAATGGATAAGTTTATATGAAATTATGAACATATTAAATTGGAAATGTCTTGTGAATTGAATAACTTGTGAACATATTTTCATAAGGGTATTGATATATGTGTTTAATGGGTAAATAGATAAGAATTATGGGTTGTACCAAATGGGTCAAACGTAAAAAAGTGGTTGTTATATGTGATATAATATTTGTACTTGTCAAATGATAAATGGGATATATGGGAAATTTAATGGTAATGGATTAATATTAGATAATGTATGTGAATTGTGGAATAATCTTAATGGATTAAAGAATGATAATTAAAATTGGGCTAAATGGATATGTAGTATAAAATGGAAAATGTGTTAATGGGTTATGGAATATTGTTAATTACCATGTTGAATGTTATGATTTTTTTTCTATTTTAATTGTTTATGATTCGTTTTGATATGGATTGGGTGTGTTGAATGGATGAATAAACATGTCCACATGGCTTTGGGTGTGGGATAAAAGAATGAGGCTCCTCCCACATGTTGAGTTAGACTCATGCTCTAATCTCTATCCAAAATGAACATGTTATGGATGGGGATAGATCACTATTCCCATAATGGTTTCATACCACCCTAATTGAGGCTTCACGGTGAGGTTATTGTGTTTTTTGTGATCTTTTTCCCCTGTGGGACAAAGACATGACTTTTTCCATTATAAAAAATGCTTAATGCTTCAAACATTTGTGTGAATGATGTAAATTGAAACCATTGGAACATATGTTATTTATGAAATATATAATGAAGATGATTCATATGATGACAATGGGACTGTAGTTATAAGTGGTTATAGTAATGATTGTTAACAAATAGTACCCATGCTGTCCTTTATTTATTTGAAATTTATTTATAATTTTCATGAACAATCTATTTGGAATGGATATTTTGTTGAAATAGTTAGTGGTAGCATACTATGTGGTACTAAAACAGTCAATGGGATATCTTTGGGTACATGAGTATATTTCATGGTTTCTGGTTAGGAAAAAGCAAAATGACCCCATGCATGGGAGTTAAGTCAGGTTAGGGTTTGCATGGAATTGGTTCTAGACATAGAGTTAGGACCATTTTGAGAATTCCACTTTTTTATGATTTTGAGTTTTCGTTCACTTGATATTTTTTTATAATGACATGTAATATTTATTGTTCATTATAGTTTATGCCTAGTTTGGGATATGTTTGTTTTTACAATTCCATTTGGTTATCAGATATTGTTTCCAATATTTCTTTTGTTTATTTGATCTAGATTACTCTCTTAATGAGGGTATAGTCTCCCCATGTTACATATTAAACCCTCACTAATATTTTTCAACATATGGAATATAGGTATCTATGCTTTTGGTTTCGTTGCAACCCTGGTCGAGGAATCATTTAGTGGTCCCTAGGTTGAGGATGTTACAAAGTGGTATCAGAGCATTTAGTTTATGTGGTTTAGCTATTTCGTGTGCTAGAAAGGAGATCGGGATGTGTTTTCATATGGTAGCATTCTAATTATTGGGTGTATCTAACCCATGTATGAGGTAAAACCCATGTCACACCGGGAGAGAATTGTTGTTCTTAATGTGTGATGTCACAGTTGAATGATATTTCACCATTGGGTGATGAACATGTTGTGTGATGTGACCATTTTTTTGATATTTTTATGATATTTGAAATGGATTGAATTTTGTAATTCCTAAATCATTTTAGGAACCTGAGGATATAGGGGGAATACATCACAATATGAACACATTGGATTGTTTTTTAAGGTCTAGATAGTAGAATGCGTTTTATTTACATGGGAAATTTGAAGAAAATGTTTTCTAATAATGGTGATTCAAGTAGGTAAATTAAAATAATATAAATTAATATTTATGGAATAGTGTGTATAAAAAAATGTTATGTCTAGGCTAAAATGTCAGGTTGTGGTAAATTGTCTGGATTTAATGGTTTCTAACAGAAAATTGTTTCAATAGTGAAAGTATATATTTATTGAAATTTACCTAATGAATGGTGTAAATGAGTTGAAATGATTATTGTAACATGTTGTCAAATGGGGAGTTTAAAATGTGAATGTTTGTGTTCAAAAATGGTGAATTTAATTATAAAATGATGTGTAATAGTGGATCTTTTGGTTGAATCGAGTACTAGTTATTCCCTGTGTTGTGAATTTGACCATTGTATGGGTGGTTTGGCGTAGTGAAATTTACCTAGTTTGAGACCTTGGAATTGGGTTATGAGGTCTTAATATTTATTATATGGCATATGAAAGGTTCCTATGGAACATTTTTTAGTGTTATGGGCTTTGGGTTGTGAGACATTTTTTTAGTAATGCGAGTGTGGAAACTCTCATGGTTTGTGACTATGGGGAGTGAATGTTGGACCTTAATGATGGTGCTTGTGTTTTAGTTACCTTGTGAGTGTAGACCTTGTTATTTTGTTTTGGACCCCAGAGATAGTGTTTGGATTGTAGTTCCAAATTATGTGTATGGTTTGCTCTGGTGTGGAACTGAGAGTAAAAGGTCACATGGTTTTTTAGGATCATAATGTATTGGAATGGTGGTGAGAGTGTTGTTCAGAAACGTTTATTTGTTCATAACTCGATGTTTATATTTTGGAGAAGGACCGCGATATTTTTCTTGTCGTGAATCTAATTTAGGGGGTCAGTATCATTCAAACATCTGGTTGAACTATGTTAGAGGTCATTTGGGGTTCTGGGTTCTTATGGAGTAGTTCCATATAGGTCGATGTTTTAGACCTTTTCCTTAGGGTGTAGAGAGTGCTACCTAGTGAGGGTTTTTCTTAGATGGGTAAGTGGAATTACTGGTGGTTTTTTATTAGACTTGTGTTGTTATTATGTGTTTATAATTTTGGTGAAATCAATTGTGACCTTATGGGAGGGTTTTCCAATGATATATGTGTCTTATAATATGATTCATGGGAGATTATTCATAGGTGTAATTTATGCATAATGAGTATCATCATGTTTTGGTAAACGGTATAACTGTGCCATAATTCTTTTATATGTGAACCCGAGTGATTTTGGTAGGTTGTAAGGCTTGTTTTTAAGGGTTGTATCATATGGTTGCTTAAATCATCTATTTGGATGATGGTTAATGGAGGTCTTGATTTCATTTTTGATCAAAATAGATAGGGGTGATTAAAGCTCTATTAGATGCCTTTTCTTGAAGGTGACACCCGATGTGAGGTTGGTCACATGGTTGAGCTTAATTGTATGAATGTTTTGGTTATTCAGTGAGATGTTTAAAATTCCTAGGGGCTAATTAGGATGATGAACCAAGATACATGTTGAGGTGAGTAAGTAGATTTTGGTTTATTCTCATGTGATTTTTTTCTTGGGGGATCGAAATTCAGTGTAGAAGTGGTCACACGAAAGTGAGAAACCTTGAGGGCTCTAATGTGGTCATGTTTTGAGATTGTTCTATTAAGGCTTGATTTTGATTGATATAATTTCCCATCACTATCTATGAAACCAAGTTGGAATTTTGGTTTTTTGAGAGGCCAGTAGATTAATTTGGTGTGTTCAACCATTGCAATTTAGTTTTTAACTTTCATGGGTGTGGTAAAAGTAGTATCACAATAATGGTTGGTTCATGGATTCTTGGAAAAGGGTCCCAAATTTTTGGTGAGTCTTGGTTGGAAATCATTACTAGGTAGTGGTGGTTATGTGCTAATGATATGTGTGCGGTAGGGAATAATGATATACTTAGTAGGTAATGATTTCCAATAGTTAGAGGTGACATTTGTAATGGGTAGGTTGGTTGTATTGTTCTTAGACAACTTATTATCATATGTCATCTACTGATGATCATTCCCAACATTATGACATCATCCCATGTATATTTTGAATCAATGTATCTACACAAAGAGTCATGAAGGTGTTTGGTTGGATGAGTTACATCTTGGAGTTTATGCTCATGGGAGAGGTATATTTGGATTTGGATAATGGGATGTGCACCATTGATGGATTTGGGTGAGGTCCATGGTATGGAACGGGTTTTGAAAAACATCATTGGTTCTATTTAGGGATGTTGGGAATGGGCACTAGAAGATATTCATTTTATTGTTCTGGGGAAATGTAGACAGTCCTTTCTAGTGTTGGGGTTTAGCTCAAGATTGAGCTCCATCCATTTTGTTTGAATCCATCATATAAATCAATTATAATGGAACTCCTAAGGTGGGGAGTGATAAGCCACTCTTGGACGAGGAGAGGAGAATGATGAGTTGATATAGTAACACCGGGATACCAATGAAGAACATGTGAGGTGAATATTGGGTATCACAGAGAGGATAGGTGGGCCTTATTTATGGTGGTTGATTGAGCCTAGATGTGGCTCTAGGATTAGGTTGGTTCAAAAAAAAATTTAAGATTCTCATTTCTAGTCTTCAAAGGGTTTGTAAAGACTTAACAAAATTTTATAGTCATAGATTATGGATTGTATAACTCGAATTAAAATATGAAGTAGACTCAGGAAAGTGTTTGTGGGTCATATTGGAATGTTCTCATGATTTAATCCACCTTGTCCATGTGATGCAGTTTCATTATAATGGTGAAACTAGGAGTTCTATAATGAGTCAACTAGGGATAACTTGACTTAGCTTGGATTAGGGGATGAATGTGGAGAGTGGTAAATCTCCATGGGTGGATTTTTTGGGATTAGAAGCATGTTTAAAATTTTGTAAATGGTCTGATTGTGATCCTAGCCTTCTTTATTTAGTGTATGAATTATAGGAATTAATATGTTGGGAATGTTGAATGGGGAGGTGGATTCTGATGATAGTTTTAAAGGCAGTGATATCCTAATGTTGGAACTCTATTAGAAGTCTTGTAATTACCTCAGTGGGTGCGTTGGATGATAATGATATGCATCAATTCAGTAAGCACCTTAATAAGGTGAAAAGAGTTAGTGTTCCATTAGTGGATGATGGGTGTTTTGGGACAAGAATGTTAGGAGTGGTTATACTAGATAAGGTAAATAAGAATGTGTATGGTGAGAGTGAAGCACCTCTGGTTTGATATTGTAGTGGCAAGCCCTATTCAAAAATTATGTTCCAATTGAGCATGTTCAATTTGACCATAGCCCATGAATGGATAAAGAAGGAATGTTTTGCCAAGTATTTTCAACATGAAGGCTTGGGGCCAATGTAGGGAGAATTCCATATAGATGTTTGAGTAATATGAGTTGGGAACATGTCATGTAGGATATAGAAGTCGATTTAAGATTCTGGTAGTATTTCATCAATGGTGGCACAAAAAAATAGAATATGGTGGAGGGAACCACAATAAGAAATTTTTTGGTTGATGATTTGATCAGAGATTTGGGTCAGAGGGACTCAAGTGATCAATGTTTGGGTGAGTAGGTCATGAGAAAAAGTTTTGGTACGGGTTTAATCATCTGAGTGCCCAAATATTTTGGGCTGAGTCTTGGATGTACGGTTATTAAATTAGATAACTAAGACAAAAATAATTGATCTACATAATTTAATAAAGGTGTTTTGAAGGACCATATATTTTCTTTTGAGTGATTTTGGCTCTTGGTCTTTGTTGGAGTTTTAGAAACACAATAAAAATGGGCCATGTGATTCAGGTCATAAGTTGCAAAGAGGATTAGAACAAAGAGTATCGATTGGTTTATCCATTATGATATGATTTTGGGTATGAGGTTTTAGTATGTTATGAATTATGAATTTTTTTATGCTTTCTCTATGAAGTTATAGTGGTTGGGGTATGGTTCAAGTTGATGTGTACTTCAGAAGTATTCAGTATGTGTTGTGGGTTTTGATAAGGAATTCTTTCAACGAAAGACGATGACTCTGGTTCAAATTTTTTATTATCATTGTAATTTAAAATGAGAAACATAGAAAATAAAAATGTATAAGTGTTCCTAGTGACCTGATCTCATTGTTATAGAAGCTCAGTGATTCCTGGGAACGCGGATCGAGGACGAGCTGTTATATGGTGGGAAGGTTGTAAGACCCCAGACATCAAGAAGGTTTTCCATTGTTTAATTTCTTTGTTTAAATCTGTTGTTTTTTGTTAATGTGATTTTTTTTTGGGTGCATAAGGGTCCTGTAGGGTGTTATGGGGGTTCAGGACATGAATGAAAGGAAAACTGGGCCAACCTATTCAAGTCATTCAGTTAGCGCATAGATAGAACTAGGTTATGTAAACCGTGCGAATTGGGAGGCCAAAGTGTACAATTTTGGATAATGGAATACCAAATTATTATATCAATATTAAAAAACCATTTATATCTTCCTGGGTAATAGTGTGACCCCATCTTCCTTGCACGGTGGCTTCCCCATGGTTTTCACACTGTTTGGAAAATCGTGCGGGTAAACTGTGTGCCACTGATAAGTTAAGAAATTTACAATTTTTTTATTACAAAATACATATATTCCCACCAGATCTCTCCCTAATTTACCCCCCTCTCAACCCTAAGGATAACTCAAATAAACCCAATCTTCCAAAGGGTGGTTATAAAATCCCTTGTAAATAAAGAATAACATATTTGAATGTTTGTTAATATTTGTGAATTAAATATTAATTTTACTTTAAAGAGCATTCTTTGTTCGATAGTGTACCCAATATGCTATAATGAGTTTCATTGAAATATTACGTTGCACACTAATAATATAATATTATCATTTTAAATGGTATTTAATGCTTAGAAATTATATTGGTGGGAATGAATATAACTAACTACAATATGATTATACATGTTTCTTAAATGTTTGTACATTTATCTAAAAAAATATAGAGGCTCAAAATGTGAATGAATATAAGCATAAATACTCTAATATTTTTTAAAAGGATTATTAACTATATTTTGATGGAAATCCCACTTTAAATATAGTTTCGGACATTTCTATATATTATATTTGACAAAATAAAATTTTTCATTAGAGTCGGGACATCAAAATTTACTTTGGATAAATTTGTTATTATTTTTCTGATAAAATTTATTTTTTAACGAATATTGAAAAATAATGTATTTTAATTCAAAATTTCCTTTTCATATAATTTATTTATATGGTTAGATTATATTTTTAATTGGGTTTAAAGTGTAATTATAATATATTTTTACCATTTAATATAATTTTGGTCATTGTAAGTAATTTCATTTTGACATTGGATATAAAAGTGTTTCAATATTTTGATAGTTATTATTTTTTAAAAACACGCTATTGGTTTTGACAGCGGGAATTAATATTAAATTAATTTCTTCCATTTCTATGTTTTGAATTTAGAAAAATTGATTCCATATTTAGAATCAGTAGGCACAAGTTGCGTAAATATGTATCTATTATTTTTATAAATTTTAAATATTTACATCAGTAAATATTTTATTTACCATGATTAAAAGGTAAATATAGTTAATAAGGGTAAAATATAATATTATAATAATATTAATTTTCCCTACCATGTGTTTTAATCCTATTGGATGATATATATCTGACCGTGGGCATCCTTGGGTCGAATTTTGGTCCCCATGGAGCCACATGGGCATAATAATGACACATTATATTAATTAATTTTATGAAAAGACAAAAATGACATAAACAAATATCTTTTAGTGAATTAATTTTTACATGGGGTTATATATGTTATAATTTCGACTGTAAATAGTATTTGGAAAGATAAAAATATTTCTTACATCATGGTATTTTTTATATTATTTGGACATAAAATAAATTAAATTATATATGACACAAAAATGATGCAATATTTATCTCTTTAATAAATGATTTAAATAAATGAGATTATAAATATTAAAACAACAAAAAAAACCTATCCAATTATTATTGGATGATTTTATTTCGACCATGAGTCATCTTAACTTATAATTTAATTATTATTTGACCATTTGAAACCAAAGATGAATTTATAATAAAATAATATTTTCAATCATCCCTAAAGAGCCCCTCCTCTCCCTTATTAAATGCTCTCACTTATAACTCATTCCCCACTCTTCTCAAGACTTTGTCTCAAACAACCTCTACTCCAATAAGCTCCCAAGATCCATATATTCATCTTATATGCCTTACCTTAGGTAGAAATAACTTCAACAAACCCTTTTTGTTCAAACCAAAGGGAGTTACCCGATTTAAAGGTAACATCTTCTCTTAAGTTATTTTATTTTATTTTACTTCTCCAACCCCATAAACACTTTTTATTTCTTTATTTTATAAAAAAAATAGTATCGTAAATATACTAGTAATTTTTTATGATAAGTATTCGAACTAAACATACAGAAAACTCCATCTAATGGGTAAAGAACATAATTTTTATGTGGATGGAAAACTAATGCCTCACGAAATGATGATTGTTCAATTAACTCCTACCTCTTCTCATGGTGGAAATTATGATGGAACAATATTTATATATGATATATATTATGTTTATATTTTCTTTATGCATCTGTATTTTTCAATTATATAATGCCTTTATGGTTTCCATAATGGGTAAACGGGATAATTTCATTTTAGGAAATGCAGTCTACCGCCCCCTCAAAGTGATATGACTCATTAATGCCTTATGTGGGATGTATAAAGGATGGAGTTAATGATATTATATATGATATTATACTGTAATTATAATATACCGATGTATGATTTTGTTTTAATTCCATTAAAATAAGAAATAGAAATGGAAGTAGTGTTCATGCGTACATACGGCTTACCGTCTACTTCAACAGTGCATTTCATTTTTATCTCCAAATATTATGTACTATTATAAATACATATATATACATGATATATATGATTCATATGATATATAAATCATTAATATCATTCTGTAGATAATGGATTGTTGATTACATGGACAACTTGTAATTATAAGGTGTTCATTTTTACTCAAGTACCAAATATCAACAAAACAACTATTAATAACTTAAATGATTACATAATGTTTATAAAAAGGTAATAAGTGATATAAAATGAATAATAAACTTAAAAAGGGTTCCTAACCAAGTATAAATTAACTATTTTTTGTTATTCAAGAGATTAGAGAATGATTTGGTCAAGTCGGACACGAGGTAAGGGACTTCATCTCAATCCCCTTTCATTGAGGCATATTTTTTTTATTCTCAAATAAATTTTATACAGTATATAAATACCTTTGACTTTTTATTTCATTCAAATGGAATCTTTTTCTATGAGTCGTTTTACTAAAAGAAAAAAAATAATGTTTTCTTTTAATTTAAGCGGTGACAACGACCTTTTCTACCGCCGCGAGTATTATTTGATCTTTAGCTTCCTTAACATGCCGAAATGTTTTATAAAATAAAATAAATACCATATACTATTTTATGTATTATGTTATTGAATATGGATTTGATAATGGATTTGTTATGTCAATATATTTAAATTATATATTGGGATTATAATGTAGAAATGTTATCTTTATTTTATGTTTATTTTTTCTGTTCTGGGGAATTATTTATGTATACGGGTGGTTCCGTGATAAACTGAAGGTGTGTGAGACCAAGATATCCCTCCAATGCTTTGGGTAACATGAAGGAGGTAAACATGAATTTTTATCCAACTATATTTAGGCAATATATGGTGATAGGTATTTTAAATGTAACTGCCTACATAGCTGTGATAGATATAATGTATGTATGATATGAATGCCACAAGTTACCTTTATGATTTATGTTATTTATGTGTTATTCATAAATCTTATAATTTTATGAGGTATGTTAAATAGCTTATGTTATGTATGTAATTATGAAATAATGTTTTCATTCTTTGTTTTATAACCCTTACTGCGATTTTTATGGTCATCCCGTGTTTTGAATTGTTTTTCACAGGACATAAAGATGAATAGGGTCAAGGATGGGGTCAAGGAAAAGTCATGTTGTCTAGAACATAGAACTAGATATGACTGTTATTTAAAAGAGTTTTTATTTTGTGAAAAAAATTGGAAACTGAGTAGAAGTGTCTACTTTATAATCTTTTGAGATGTAATAGTTATGTCCTAATTCTCTAAAACTCTAAACCTGAAAAGATACTCAATGTGAATTATTCATTTAATTCAATATTATGTAATGTTTTAAGGTCATTTCCTTATAGTTGGTATCAAAGGTCGGTATAGAAAACATTAAAAGTTAGGGTATTGTTAAATTAAAATCTAGAAACTAATTTATGTTAATATTGAAATGATATAGCATTTACAGATTAACATTTTTCTTTGCCTAATATATTTCTTTGTTCAAAATGGTTTTCCGTAGAGGAAACGATGAAGAAATGTTGGGACCACATCAGGAGGAAGACAACCTTCCAAATCAGAAACTTGAGATGGTCGGAATGGTAACTGAATAGTTTGTTTCTATGATGGCATAGTTGACTCAGAATATTAATGGGGGTGGTATCCATGAATGAGATCAGTTAGATCCACCACAAAGGAACATGTCAGTAGTAGAGGATTTCATGAGGCAACATCCCCCATCATTCAGAGGATCATCTGACCCTGTGCTAGCAGAAGGGTGGATTAAAGCACTGGAATTTGTTTTTGATGTCATGGGGTGTTAACAACACAAAAAGGTTAGTCTTGTTGTTTACTTATTTGATGGTGAAGCTGATCAGTGGTGGTCGATGGTAAAAAATATCAGGGATAGTGAGGAGATTTATTATCTTGATTGGGATTGATTCAAAGGTATTTTCCTTGAGAAATATATTTCTAAGGTGGTTCGACTTAGGATGGAAAAACAATTCTGAGAATTAAGGTAGGATAATAACTCAGTGTCAACTTATGAAGAAAATTTTACTTGACTCGTACGGTATGCTCTAAATTTCATATGAGATCTTCATAGTAAAATCAACCATTTTTTCTTAGGATTAAAGACAGAGTATCAAAGGGATTTAGCTTCTCATGAGTTCAAAAGTTGTGATTTTTTTTTTCATTGTGCGGAGAAGGTGGAAATGGAGTTTCCCGATGATCAGGTGTTCTTTGACAAATAGTTGAATAAGATGTCGAGGTGGCAGATGAAAGAGAAGAAATCTTTAAAAAGGTCTGATGATAAGAAACTTAATTTTAGAGTTTGTGAAAATTGTGGTGAAAATCATACTGGGGAATGACTTTTGATTTTTGGTAAGTGCTACCGATGTGGTAAAATGGGACATAAGGATCATAATTGCACTAAAAATGATCAAGGTAATGGTAAGATAAAATCTAATTTATAGTCATTAAAATGTTTCAAGTGTAATGATATCAGTCATTATGAAAATGAGTGTCCAACGAAGAACTCAACTGAGGTAAAGCTGCCAGACTAAAAGAAGAAAGGGGTGTTAAAATCCTTTGTAACAACTTCAGCAGATATTGGGCCATCGAACGAAGTAGTATCAGGTACACTGTTTCTTTGTTCAGATTATGCCAATGTATTGTTTGATTCGTGGTCTACACAGTCATTCATTTCTGAGAGTTTTTATATTAAATTGGGAATTCCATCTCATGATATGAATACATAAAATATGGTAAAAACACATAGAGGAAATGATGGTACAAAAAGAAATTATAAGAACCTTCATGTCCTTGTGTGTAGGAAGAATCTACCTGAAAATCTTATTATTTTGCCTCTGGTAGAATTTTATTTTATTTTGGGTATGGATTGTCTTTCTGTTTATCATGCTAAGAATGACTGTAGAGATAAAGAGGTTTATTTTCAAAAATAGTTTCGGTTTGTGTACATGAATGACCCCTTATTTTTGATAACATATCAGGAAGCTGAGAAACTAGTAAAAGATGTAAATGAATGTTACCTTTCATATATAGTTTATAATAAAGGAAGTGTTGATATTAATGATACGCCCATGATAAATGGGTACCATGATTTTTTTTTTCTTGATGAGTTTCCTGGTATTATACCTGATCAGGAAGTTGAATTTACTTTTGACTTAGTGCTTCATGCAAAACCAATTTCAAAACACCCTTATCAAATGGCTCAAATTGAACTTTTAATGTTAAAGAAGTAATTTCATGAGTTTTTAGATAAAGGTTTCATTCGACCTAGCACATCACCATGGGGTGCTCCTTTCTTTTTTGTTAAAAAAAGATGGTTCAATGAGACTTTGCATTGATTATAGAGCATTTAATAACATCATTGTTAAGAACAAGTATCCATTGGCTCATATTGGTAATTTTTTTGATCATCCCCAGGGAGCTCAGTATTTTTTGAAGATTGATATGTGGTCAGGGTACCAATAGATGAAAGTAAAGGAAGCAGAAATTCTGAAGACCACATTTCATTCTAGATATGGACATTATGAATTTGTAGTTATTCCTTTTGGTTTAACTAATTCACCTACTGTATTCATAGTTCTTATGAATATAATTTTCAGTGATTTCTTGGATATGTTTGTGGTTGTGTTCATTGATGATATTTTAGTTTTTTTCTAAATGTTAAGACGAGCATGAAAGTCATTTAAGGGTCGTCTTGAAAACCATAAAATAAAAGAAACTGTATGGGAAATTCCGCAAGTGTGAGTTTTGGTTACAACAAATTTAATTCCGGGGTCACATTGTTTCAAAAAATGGAATAACTATTGATCCTACTAAAACAAAACATGTTGAAGAATGGCCAAGACCCACAAATATAACCTAGATTCGTAGTTCTCTTGGTTTGGAAGGTTTTTACCAAAGGTTTGTTAAAATAAATTCAAGGTTTTCTAGTCTAATTACTATGTTAACTCGAAAAGGTGTTATGTTCATCTGGACAAAATAATGTGATGATTTTTTTCAAGAATAGAAAAGAAGATTGGTGAATGCTTCAGTTTTGTCACTGACTTCCAGAAATGGTGAGTTTGTTATCTAAAATGATGCTTCGTTGAAAGGACTTGGTTTTTTTCTTTTGCAGAATGATTAGGTAATTTCTTATGTTCCACATCAGTTGAAACATCGTGAGTTAAATTACCCTACACATGATTTAGAATTAGCTGCTTTTGTTTATTCTTTAAAATTTTGAATGCATCATTTGTATGGTGTGAAATGTGAAATATATACTGACCAAAAAAGTTTGAAGTATATATTCACTCAAAATGAATCGAAACCGAGACAGATGAGATGGTTGTAATTAATCAAGTATTATGATTGCACGATCCATTTCCATCCAAGAAAGGAAAATAAAGTGGCTGATGCTTTGAGTAAAAAAATTAATTCTTCACTAACCATGATACAATTGGAAAAACATCCTTTGTTTATTGATTTGTTGAAATTTGGAATAGAAGTTCTTGGTGAAAGAAATTCTTCTGTTTTGTTTTAGGTGTCAGTGGAATAATTTCTTTCAGACACAATTAAGCGAGCACAGAAAGAAGATAGTGAGTTATAGAAAAATGTAGAGTTGGTTCAGAAGTGTAAGTTTCCTAGATATAACATTGATATTGATTGTGTATTAAGGTTTGGTAAAATATTATTCTTGCCTTGTGATTCACATTTGAATAATGATTTGTTATGTGAAGCTCATAGTTCCCCATTTTCAGTTCATCCTGGCAGTACAGAGATGTACATAGATCTTCAGGAGTATTGCTGGTGGGTTATAATGAAAAGTGATATTGCAGATTTTACTGTGAAGTGTTTGACTTGTTATCAGGTTAAATCATAGTGGCAGTTACCGAAGGGGATGCTTTAGTCTTTACCAGTTTTAGAGTGGAAATGGAAAAATATATCCATGGACTTCATTGTGGGATTACCAAAGACATGTCGAGGTAACAATGAAATCTGAGTAATTGTTGATAGATTGACTAAATCTGCTCATATACTTTCTATTTGAGATACTTTGTCTCTAAATAAAATTTCTCAGTTGTATTTTAAAAAGATAGTCATGTTTCATGGTGTTACCATCTCCTCTTTATCTGATCGTTATCCTAGGTTTACTTCTAACTTTGGAAAGGTCTTCAAATGTTGTTGGGTGATGAATTAAATTTTAGTATAGCTTTTTATCCTCAATCAGATGGGAATTCAGAATAAACAATTCAGACCATGGAGGATATGCTACTAGCTTAATCACTGGATTACCAAGGATGTTGGGACCAACATATTTCTTTAGTTTAATTTTAATATTATAATATTTTTCATTCCAATATACAGATGGCTCCATTTGAGGAATTATATGGAAAGCGTTGTCGAACTCTAGCTTTTTGGGATGAAATAGTTGAAGGAAAGCTGATGGGACCAGAATTGGTAGAAGAGATGGAAGAAAAGGTTCAGTTGATTCAAAATAACATGAGCACACCTCAGAGAAGGAAGAAAAGTTATGAGGATAACCAGAGGAAAGATCCATCTTTCGAGGTAGGTGATCATGTATTTGTCAAATTTTCTCCATGGAAATGTGTGGTGTGTTTTGGTAAGAAAGGAAAGTTGAGTCTAAGGTTCATTGGAACTTATGAAATCCTGGAGAAAGTTGGAGAAATTGCGTACAGAGTGGCTTTACCCCCATGTTTATCTCAAGTACACAATGTTTATCATGTTTCAATGTTGAGAAATTATATGCGAGATCTATCTCATGTTTTAAGCCCAGAGGTAGTTCAGTTGGAAGAGAATATCTTCAATGAGGAATAACCAGTCCAGATTCTTGACCATAGAAGGAAAGTGTTGTGGAATAAGGTAATTTTTTAGGTAAAGTTTTTGTGGAAAAACCATATGGTTGAAGAGACAACATGGGAATATGAAAATGTTATGAGGGATAAATACCCCCACTTATTTGATAAGTGAATAAAAATTGCGAGGACGCAATTCCCAAAAGGGGAGAATGATGTAACATCCCAAGTAAATAAATAATAATACAATTGAATGTTTATTAATATTTTTGAATAAAATATTAATTTTACTTCAAATGGGATTCTATGTTCGATAACATACCAAATACACAACAGCGGGTTTCTTTGAAATCTTACGTTTCACACTAATAATATAATATTGTTATTTTAAATGGTAGTTAATGTCTAGACATTATATTGGTGGGAAAGAATATAACTAACTACAATATGATTATACATGTTTTTTAAATTTTTTTACATTTATCTAATAAATTATAGAGGCTTTAAATGTGAATGAATCTAAGCATAAATACTCTAATATTCTTTAAAAGGTCGATTTCCCGACTTTTGATGGATAACCCTATTAAATCATGTTTTGGTCATTCTTATATGTTATATTTGAAAAAAATAAAATTATTCTTTAGAAATGTGACATGAAAGTTTTCTTTGGAATATTTTTTGGTATCTTTCTGATAAAATTCATTTTTTAACGAATAGTGAAAAATACTGTATTTTAATTCAAATTTTCTGTTTCATCTAATTTATTTATATGGTTATATTATCTTTTTAAATGGTTTTAAAGGGTAATTAGAATATATATTTAACATTTAATATAATGTTGGTCAATGGAAGTAATTTTATTTTGAAATTGGATATAAACAAGTGTCAATCATTTGATAGTTATTATTTCTTAAAAACATGCTATTTGTTTTGAGAGAGGGAATTAATTTTAAATTAATTTCTATAAATTTTGTGTATTGAATTTTTAAAAATGGATTATATATTTAAAATAAGTAGGTCCAAATTGTGTACATAGGTAACTTTTATTAGTAGACATTTTAAATATTACTTCAGTGAATATTTTATTTACCATGATTAAAAGGTAAATATATAAAATAAGGGTAAAATATAATATTATAATAATATTAAATTACTATAACATGTGTTCTAATCCTGTTGGCTAATACATATCCGACCATGGTCATACTTGGGTCAAATTTGGGACCCCATAGAGGCACATGGGAATAATAATGACACTTTATATTAATTAATTTAAAGTAAAGACAAAAATGACATAAACTAATATCTTTTAGTGAATTAATTTTTACATGTGGTTATATAAGTTATCATTTCTACTATATATAATATTTTGAAATAGAAAATTATTTCCTATATCATAGTATTTTTTTATAATTTTTGGACATCAAATACAACAAATTATTTATGACACAATAATGATGCAATATTTAACTCATTAATAAATTATTTAAATAAATAAGATTATAAATATTAAAAAAAATCCAAAACCTGTCCAATTCTAATTTAATGATTTTATTTCGACCATGAGTCATCTTAAATTCGATTTAAATGATTATTTGACCTTCTGAAACTGAATATGTGTTTATAATAAAATAATTTTTCTAAACTTTCCTAAAGAGCCCCTCCTCTCCTTTATAAAAATCCCTCAATTATAACTCATTCCTAACACTTCTCAATCCATTGACTCGTACAAACCCTACTCAAATAATCTCCAAATACCCCTCTCTTCATCCTAGAAGCCTTACCTTATGCAGAAATCACTTCAAGTAACCTTTTTTTCAAACCAATGGGAGTTACCCAATTTAAAGGTAATATCTTCTCTTATGTTATTTTGTTTTATTTTACTTATACGACCCCCTAAACTCTTTTTATTCCTTTATTTTATAACAACACCAATATCCTCAATATATTAGGATGTCGTTATGAGAATTATTTTAACTACACTTAGACACACCTCCATCTAATCGGTCAAGAACATAATGTTTTTATGGATGACAAACTAACGCCTCATGAAACGTTGATTGTTCTATTAACTCTTGACGCATCTCATGGTGACCATTATTATGGAAATATATTTATATATGATATATATTATGTTTATATTTTCTTTATTCTTCTGTATTTTTCATTTATATCATACCTTTATGGTTTTCATAATGGGTAAACGTGATAATTTCATTTTCAGAAATGCAGACTACCGCCCCCTCAAAGTGACATGACTCGGTAATGCCTTATGTGGGATGTATAAAGGATGGATTTAATGATATTACATATGATATTATACTATAACTATAATATACCTGTGTATCATTATGTTTTAATTCCATTAAAACATGAAATAGAAATGGAAGTAGCGTTTATGCGTACGTACGGCTTACAATCTCCATGAACGGTGCATTTCATTTCTTATCTCCAAATGTTATGTGCTGTTATAAATACACATATATGCTGGATATATATTATGTATATGATATATAAATCTTGATTATCATTCTGGATATAATGGATTGTTGATGACATGGACATCTTGTAATTATAAGGTATTCATTTTTACTCAAGTACCAAATATCGGCAAAACAACAGTAAATAAGATAAATGATTATATAATGTTTATAACATGGTAATAAGTGATATAAAGGGAATAATAAACTCAAAAAGGGTTCTTAATAAAGTATAAATTGACTTTAGATTATTATTCAGGAGATTAAGGAATGATTGGGTCAAGTCGGACACGAGGAAGGGGACTTCGTCTTAATCCCCTTTCATTGAGGTATATTTTGATTTATTCTCAACTATCATTTATACAGTGTATAAATAAATTTTACTTTTCATTTAGTTCAAAGGGAATATTTTCCTACAAGGCATTGTACTAAATGACAAAAATAGAATGTTTCTTTTTAATGTAATCAGTGACAACGACCTTTTCCGCAGTTGCAAGTACTATTTGATCTTTGGATTCTTTAACAAGCTAATATGTTTTAAAAAGTAAAATAAATACCATATAATCTTTTATGTATTTTGGTATTGAATATGGCTTTGATAACAGATATTTTATGTCTATATATTTAAATTATATATTGTGATTAGAATTTGGAAATTTTATCATTCCTTTATGTTTATTTTATGTTTTCCTGGGCATTGTTTACGTATACGGGTGGTTCCATGATAAACCAAGAGCAAGTGAGACCGAGATATCTCTCCAATGCATTGGGTTATGTGAATGAGGTAAATGTGAATATTTCTCCTAATATATTTAGGGAATATACTGTGATGGGTATTACAAATGTAACTCCCTACATAGCTATGATAACTACAATGTAAGTATGATATTGATGCCACAAGTTACCTTTATGATTCATATTTTCTATTTGTTATTCATAAATCTTGTGATTTCCTGAGGTATGTTAAAGAGCTGATGTTATGTATGTGATGATGATATAATGTTTTTATTCTTTGTTTTATAACTATTATTGAGCTTTTTATTCTCATCCCATGTTTTGAAATATTTTTTACAAGAAATAAAGATGAATAGGGTCAATGATGGGATCAAGGAAAAGTCATGCTGTCTAAAACATGGATTTAGACATGACTCTTTTTTTTAAGATTTTTTATTTTGTGAAAATAATTGGAAACTGAGTAGAAGTTTCTACACTATAATCTTTTGAGATGTAATAGCTATGTCCTAATTCTCTAAAACTCTAAACCTAAGAAGATCCTCAATGTGAATTATTCATTTAATTAAATATTATGTAATGTTTTAAGGACGAGTCTTTATAGTGGTTCTCCATTGATTCATTTCTATTAGGAGAACCATTGTTTGTAGATCAAAGCACCAGGTAAGTCTAGTGCTCCTACTATTTTATTTTCCTGATTAGGATTTTTAGTTTCTCACATATTATTCAGAATCCATAAAACACAATTTTTCAGTGGGATATAGGTTGGGATATGAAAAGATTCTTGAATTTGAATCTATGGACACATTTAAGAGTGTGTTATTTGTTAGATTCGAGGTAGGTGGGCTAAACGTTTTATCCCATTGTTTTTTAATATATTTGGGCATGAATTATGAGACATTTCATCCCTCTTAATGTGCATCTGTGGCATTGAGTATTATTCAGTAAAGTGGTTGAGTAAATAATGATTTATAACCCTTAAAATATCTGTGGGATTGATCGAGGATGATTTGAATGATTTAGAGCCACCCATGGGGTGCTTCGACATTCCCGAACCTAGAAATTATTAGGGACAATTGTAGTGTAGATGTGTGATAGTGTAGAGCCCATAAAGAACATATTAATATGGATGGTTGATTTTAAATTGAGTATTTATTGTCTTTACTTGGGTTAGTAATGTAATAAAGATTTGTTGGGTTAAATACAAACTACTTATGTGAACAATAAATTGCTAAAAGGGTAATGGGTGATGGTCTGAGGTTTATAAATGGTAAAAATGAGTTAATTGAGGTAGGGTTTAATGTAATATGAGTTATATTAAAATTCCAAAAGGTATTAGTCTATAATAAATTATGAACATGTTATATTGACAATGTATTTTGAATTTACGAATAGATAAAGGGGTTTTCATAATGAAATTGATAAATATGTTGAATGGGTTAATACATGGGAATTATGGGGATTACCAAATGAGTCAAACATAATAAAGTGGTTGTGATATGTGATATAATAATTGTACTTGTTAAATGATCAATGGGTTATATTTTCTATTATATGATAACTGTTGAATATTGTATAATGTGTGGGAATTGTGGAATACAATCAATGGGTTAAATAACGATAATGTATGTTTGGATGAATACCTATGAAATTGTAAATGGAAAATGTGATAATCGGTTATGGTATGATGTTAATTCCCTTGTTGTTTATAATGTTTTTTGATTGCTATTGGAATTGGTTATGTTTGATTGTGATATGGTTTGTGTGTAATGAATGGATCATTAATAATGTGCACATGGATTTCGGTGTAGGATAAAGGACTGAGGCTCTTCCCATGGGTTGAGTTAGACTAATGCTCTAAAATTCACCTCCAATGCATGGGTTAGGGAACAGAATGGATCTATATTCCCCTATAGGTTTCATACCACCCAGGCTGAGGCATTGAGGGGAATATATTGTGTTTTCTAGGATGTGTTATCCCTACAGTGATAGGGAATTTACATATTCTCTTATGAAAAATGAAAAATGATTTGAACCATTTTTTGAATGTTGTAAATGGTAACATTTGGATCATATTTTTATGATGAATTAGAAAATTTAGATGTTGAAAATGAAGAAAATGGTAATGTGGTTAGAAATGGTAAATGTAAATATTGATAAATAATAGCACCCAAGTTTTATTTTTTTCATTTTTTTATTATTTCCATGAACTATATTTTTAGACTGGATATTTTTTTGACACCATTAGTTGTGGCCTACTGAGTTGTAATCACACCACGATAGGGCCTCAGTAGGGTACCTAAGAAGATTTCAGGTTTGTAGGATAGAAAAAAGGGCAACAACCCCATGCTTGGGAGTCGAGTCAAGTTTGGGTGTGCATGGAAGATTTTTCAAACATTTGGTCAAAAAAATCTGTTAATTCTTATATTTTTCTTATTTTGAGTTTTGGTTTAGATGACACTATTTAGAAAAACAAGGCATAATTATAATTGGTTTTGTCTTGTACCCAGTTTTGGAGATGTTTGTTTATGAATGTCTATTTGGTTATGATATATTATTTCCACTATTTTTTTTAATATACTATGTTTTACTCTAGTAGAGAGAGTTGTTTTTTCCATGTGACTTATTAGACCCTTAATACTATTCAAAAACCTATTGTATATGAGGAGGTGTGCTTGAGGACAGGTAGCAACTCAGCTCTGGGAACCATTTAGGTGCCTCAGAGTCGAGGATGTTACAATCATATACAGAAAGAGTATCAAACAAGTTTTTAAATATATCAAATTTCATAATGATTTAATATTTTTATAAAATATTTTTTAATGTCTAAGAAATGAAAACATTGAAATAATGTAAACACTAATGATATTTACAGAAAAATGAAAATTAAAATCAATTAATGGGTTATTTTTAATAAAACCAAAAAAATGGAAATTGAATTTGGTTACAAATATATATATATATATATATATATATTAATGGTTTATATTAATTGAGAATTAATAAAAAATTCGTTTTATATTATATTATTAGAATAATTTTTGTTAATGAATAAATATTTTTTAGTAATAGTGTTTATTAATAACATATTTATGTGTTAGTAAAATGAAATTGGTATTTTTATGATAAATTAATATATTTAATTTTTTGAAAAATATTTTTTCTTATTTAATGAGAAATATAAAAATATATATCTATTGGTAAAAAAAATGTCAGTACATATAATTAATACCAGTAAATCTTAAATTTTATAAGAATTTATCATTTATACCTATAAATATATCATATGTTATTATTTTTTTGTATAATTATCTTTTTTGTAGTGAGTTATGGTAGTTTTTTATTCCATTTAAAACTACATTATTTTTTGAAGGAAATGGGCAATATGTCCAGGAAGTGGTGAATGAGGTTTTATAGGAATTAGAGTAAAAATAACATGTATAACCAATAGATTTATAAATCATATGAATTCTATTTAACTATGAGTTTTAAATGTAATCGTACGTGAATATGATTGAGTAAATATTAAAATAAATTTAAGATAAAAATTAATTCAAACCCTTGGATAAAACCATCAAATTAGCAAGTCATAATGAGGTAGTGGTTGAGAAAAATAATGGTTCTAGACTGAGTTTAATTGGAGTATTAGAGACACAACATTTCATCTTTATATTTCAAAAATCATAGACTCCAAAGGTAGGTGTAGTGAATTGATAGTGGTCATAGTGGGGAAATGAGACATAAGAAGTAATGAGCCAATTATAGAGTGTTATGTGTGACATAAAAGTATCCACCTAGAGGGGAATTTTATGTGGTGAAACAACCATGTGTGAATAGTTAAATATAAATATATTATGAAATGTAATTTGGGTTAAGAGAGTTCATCCAATAAATAGAGTAAGATATCCAAAATATAGTGGTTTCAAAATGATGAAATTTTTTCACCATGTAACTGAGAAAGTTATCTCATTTTTGTTATTTTTTGAAAGATAGGAGGACCCATTATGGGTGTTTTGAGTTTACATTGGTATGTGTGTTTATTTGTGATAACATTTCATAGGAATATAAAATATAATGCTGGATAATACCATATTGTGGTGAATTTCATGGTCCATTTACTATGTACTTAATAGAAACAGTAAATCCTATAATGGGTTTTTCATCCATCATGGTGGAATCAAGTGGGAATAAATTTATTAATATTTTGGAGGGTGAATATTCCATTGAGAAGGAAATTTTTAGTTTATTGATTTATGATACCTATGTTTAAATTGGTAGTTAAGCATCTAGTGAGATCTATTAGAGAAATTTTATTC
Organism: Viscum album; assembly: GCA_963277665.1. Classification (NCBI taxonomy): domain Eukaryota; kingdom Viridiplantae; phylum Streptophyta; class Magnoliopsida; order Santalales; family Viscaceae; genus Viscum; species Viscum album. Next base: position 1,824,598,132 of record OY728137.1, on the reverse strand, counting down.
TAATCGAGCTTATACTAAAAAAGTACCATATAGAAATATTTTTCCACCATTTATATAGTCAAAGGAACCATTGGTATGGCCTATACCAATGAATCCTATAACTATTATGATTTTGGTCATTGGTATATGCCTATACAAATGGTTTTATAGAATCTATTTATTTAGGTGCTTAAAAATGTCATTTTAATAATGATTTCGTAAACCATTTGTATAGGATTCCAATACACTATCTTCCTAAACATCTTTATACAAACCCTCATGCACCATTAAACCAATATATTTTTTACTAATAAAAAATCTTAATATTCAATGAATCAAAATAAACATTAAATAAAAAAATGAATTATATAATTCATATTTAATCTGTTGATGATTTATAAAATATTAATACAATGATATATATAGTTTTTTTAATTCATAAAACACCATCGACATGGTTTCTTCATAAATACTAATTTATAAATATAGGGGATTAATATATCCCCCATGAACCCCCACTATTCTCATGGTCATCACTATCACATCCCTCATCACCAACATCCTCAGAAGAATCATCATCTTCAACATCATCACCTGCATCAATGTTTTTTAGAAATTTGTTTCTTATGTATTTCATTAATATTTTTTCATTTGATATATTTAAAAATAAATATACATTTAATTATAAATTTATTAATAATGGATAAATAAAACAATACATCAGTGGTGACATGACAAAATTAAGGCTTACCAGCTGTCTAAGAAAACAAGATATGAGTGGTGAAATAAAAAATAAAATTATTTATATGTTTCTCTTATAAATCATGATTAATGAATATTTTATTTAATAAAATTTTTCTTATTAATCAATTATTCTAGATAATGTGAAAATTAGTAAAAAAAATTATGCCTTTAATAAATGTCTCATGTAATGTTATTATGAAAAATACTCAAGGTATTCCCAATGAAATTGATAAATTTAATTTTTATAGATTGTTTTTCATATTTTATAAGGAATTAATATGCTAATTTTATTAATTTAAATCAAATATATTTTGTATTTTTATCAATTTTGAATATATTCCTTATATAAATCTCCACCTAACATTATTTTCTATTTCATTATGAATAACATCAATTTATATTAGTTTCATCATTTAGTAAACAATAATCTCTAAAAAAAAGTGGTGGACACTATAAATGTTTTATAACATAAATACATGTATTATAGTAAATATAAAAGGAATATACACTGGGTATCAAGTGTGTACATTAAAATAGGTGGTCATACTCAGATATAATGTTCTATTATATTCTATAATTGGGACATGAACCTCCCATTTACACCGTAGTTTTGACTGTACGACTCCCTTAATTATTTAACTACATGTATATGGTGGACCCATAAAACATACCTTAAGAATATTATGTTTGAATATGGACTTACCTTGGTTCCATATAAACTCACCTACTATTATTTTTTGAGTTTTATTTACTAATGATACTTATTAATTTATTCTTGATAAGAATTAATTTATTTTATTTCATAATCATAGTTTTTATATCTAAAATATTTAAATTATATTAAAAGTTATTTCCCTTTTTAATAAATTTTACATTATTTTTACAATATGATGGTTTAAATATAAAGGTTTGTATTGCTTTACAAAATGTATTCATAAATAACATGGTGGGAGCCTACATGGAAAGATATTCTAAAAACATAGATACACAATTTTGTGTATATATAATCTCTTTTATGGATTTTAATTAGGTTTAAATAGAAGTTCTATTATTCATATTTATTGTACTTTTGGAGAATTGTGGATAAATGGTGGTGGTGGAACATGAGGATTTTTTGGTGTCACATGGATTTAACAATTCCTTTATTTTAATTTATAGAATTTTTAGTAGGATACCTAATTCCATAGATTTAAAATGGAATAATGGTTTGAACAAATGTTTTCAATTTATTATTGTTATATATTTTTGGAAACTAGTTTGGAATTAGATTGGTGTATGTCATTATACACTCAATGATAATATATTTAAATGTTCTGTGTGGATATTAATAAAATTTCTTTGAAATCAATTAGTGTTTTAAATAATTGTACTGAATTATATTAATATATAATTATTATTATTTTGAAATCAACTATGTGTTTTAATTATAATTGATAGTTTTAAATTATTTTTTATGTTGTTTTTAGTGTATTTAGATCCATGTATTTTAATTTATCATATATCATATGTAATATTTTTTCAATTTTATCCATTTATCCATGTATTTTAGGATTCTATAAAATTTAAGGGATCCTATTTGAATTTAAAAATCTGGTGGATAATCAAGTATACTTTATTAAATAGATTTTTATTTGGATCCCTAATTGGTGAGGGGTTGATATTTAATTTTATAGATAACTGTGCATTATGTATAGTAATATTGAATATTTATATTTAAATAATCATATTATTAATTTATATTCATAGTATTTTCATAGATTTAATTTATAATGAGTATATTCTATTATATGTTTTAATTTTTAAAAGTTATTTGTAATAATTGAAGGTAAGTATGTTTGTATGTATAAATAAGGTCTAATAAAAGGTTCTTTCATTCGAATATAATTTTATTTCCATTATTGAATTAATATGAATAAAATATATTAAAAATGTAATGAATTATTCATTTGATACTAATTTATCATGAGTATATGAAAGGGGACATTTAAACATTATATTTTTTGAATGTTTGAAGGTGATTTAATGGGAGAGTCAATGACTTTGAGGTCAACAATTCTACTGATTTTTTATGTTTTGAGGTCATTTGAAATTCCATTATTTCATTGTATTTTAATTGGTTTTATAATAAAATAATAATGTTTTAATTTATATACTTATAAAATTTTAATAATGAAAAGGTGTTCCTGAATGATATATTATTAAATTTCTCCCATTATAAATTATTGTATTTAGGTTCATGATTGTTGAATTCCAATTTGAAGATAAATGTTAAATCTTATGTTTTAATAGTTTTATATTCTTAATATATAAAAGCATTTATCAAATTATACATCTTATTTCATTAATTTAATTTCCACATGTGTGCCAATAAATTTTCAAATATAGCAGTTAATGTTTTTCGTCATTTATGTTTGTTTATAAATTTTTTTAGAAAGTAGTATTTTGTATAATTTTAGATCTTTTCTGGACATCACAAATTAAATTAACCATGTATGTATTGTTAAATTATTTTATTATAATTTTCATAAAAAAATCATATAGTTTTCAATGTAGAGACTTACAGTTAAAACAAGTTTTTTATTGGTGCTGGTTGGTTATATTTGGGATCAAAAACATTAAAATTATTTTGGTAAATTGAATGTTATGGTTTTAATGGGATGATTTTTGAATATGGATGCTTGGTATAAGTTATTGTGTGTAATTTGTTTTCATGTGGAATCAGTCTTCTAGAATAATGTACTGTTTAGGTGTGAATAATTTTCAAGATAGTCTTTTATATGTAATTTTTATTTTTCGAAATCTATTTCCTTAAAAAAAATATTATTTTTATTTTCGAAAATATTTTTTTCTTTTGTTCGAAGATTGAAAATGTGTTTACATTAAATATTAGTTAAACATCAATTATTTAAATCACATTTTTATTCAATTTCATTTGTGGATTCTGAAATTTTCGGTTATGGTAATTTTGTATCGGGAATATATATATTAATATTTGATGTTTATGATATATATTATGATTTTTATGGTGTATACTAGTTTGGGTCTCACGTGGATTGAAAATATTTATTTTAGGTTTTAAAAATATTTCATATTTCTAAATAGGAATATTAGACTTTCATTTAGTTGATTTTATTCTTGAGTTGTAAAAATGACATGTTCAGTTAATGAAAAAATTTAAAATTTTTAATATTTCCTAATGTAATGGGGAAGACACATCGAAACTTCTTTCTATATTATAAAAATATATCTTCAATAGATTTATTTTTGTTTTTTTTTGTGAATGTTTTGGGATGGAATTTTGAAAAACAAGAAAATAGTAGGGAATTTCAACATATGTATGGGTGTTGAATGGGTATACAATCCAAATTAAAACATAAAAAAATACAAATAGTAAAAAATTTCATAACTAAAAATAATTTCCAAATAATTTCCAAATTGTTTTAGGATTTTTACTAAAATGGTTATATTATGGATTAATTATTTTTAAAATATCTTCCTTTCTTAACATAAAAAAATAATATTTAATGTAATAAAAACAAAAAATGGAAAAAATTCACCCTTCCAAAATGAAACCAATATAAAATATAATTTCACAACCGTATAGATATGTCTTTGTCCAGGAAAAAATATTAACTAGGAATATATTCCCACACAACATGAAAAAATCAATATTTTATACACATATTTTGATCTAATAAAACATTCATAACAGGGGAATGATACAATTCAAAATCACATGTAATACAAACATATCAATTAATATAATATGAATATAAATTTCAATACGAAATTCATCAAATCAAACCAGTAGATATCTAAACAGATACGAATACATCGAGTATTCAATAATTGATGAATACCCATAGCGACCAATACAATATATAAGATCTGAAATAAGAAATAATAAATACATAATATTAGATTAGGTATAGGAAAATAGAGACTATTAATTAAACATTAGGTAATTATAAACATTCTTACTTCAAGAATTTAAAAAATTATTATATTGAAATTAATTTTAAAAAATGGATTATTCATTAATTAAAATAAATATATAAAATGAATTATTTTATAACACCATAATAAATCTATAATAAATTAAAATTTCAAAAATTATTTATTACAGTTTCTCATTAAATATATTACATAAAATAATATTATTTTTGATTTATGTAGAGAGATGAGAAACTTAAATTTAATAAAAAAATATACCAATTATGAATAATTTTTTCAAGAAAGATTGTATACAATATTATATAACTAAATATTAGTTAATTGAATAACGAATAGAAATCAACCAATGTGTTCTCTAGTTTTTTCTTTATACATAGATAAAAATGAAAAATTATTCTGGAAGAATTGGTTATTTCCCCAAAAATCACTAATTATATGTTGACGAAGAATGAAATAAAGAAATCGATGAATAAGGGTACATTTTTAAGGAGAATCATGTGTTGTTTATTCATGTGAAGGGATGAATTAGGTTTAATGGTGGAGGGGGAGGCCATTGAATTCATTTAAAGAAAAAAATATATATAATGATTTTAAAAAAAATAGCCTACACTGTACGAGAATTTTTTCAAAACCAATGCTATAGGATATTACTTTTGACTCCATAGTGATTGTTTTTATAAGTTATCAGTATAAAAAATATATTCCCATGGTTTTATAAGAACATTTTTATAGAAGTGTTAGTAGTAGATAAAATTCTAGTAGTGATCACTATGTCATGGTATTTAAGGTGAAAATTCATGGTCTTTCATGGTTCTATAATGTTCATGTTTTAAAGTGACGACATAACATGGGAATGGAGGATATTTTGTCATGGATTTTATTCCATGTTAATTATATAGGGTCTTAATGTTTGTGTTTTATAGTTTACCATGACATGGTAGACCAAACCCTATTGAAAAATAAATGGTTTATTTTTTATACAACGGTTGAGATTATGGAGTAACATATAGAGTATTTATTCTAATTAAATAGGTATGGTTAACTGGATTATATTCATATGGGACTATAAGTGAATATTATATATCCTATAGTAAACTAGGTGATCTAGAACAATGATGTTAAGGAACAGATAATATATGTTCTTATAAAACTTCATCCAGCAGTTCTAAAATAAAATGGAACAAAAATTACATATTTGAATTCAATAGAGAAAAAAGAAGGATATTTCAATGATTCATTGGAAAAATGGATTATCTGAAAAATAATAAGATATGTATAATTAGGAAACACTTATATTTGTTTTAGTTCAAGGAGAGAAAGCTCAAGAAGAATTGGAATGATTACACTACTACATATTCTTTGTGAAGAATGAATGAAAAATGATAATTATAGTTCATGAATTTTCTTCATCATGAATAAATGGTGTGTCTATGATCTAAATAATAAAAATTAGTATTCCTCAATGAAATATGACAATCTTATATGGTTTTAAAATAATAAGGAATAATAATTATAGCGACCCAATCTTGACGTACATGGGCATTTCATTACTTCTATAGAATTCTTAATACATGACACAAACAGACACCCAAAGACAGTATTATTTTAGTGACTTTAGAAATTGGAAAACATAAAAAACTAGTTCGTAATACATATACATCATCTCATGTATTATCCATCATAATTAGAACCCCCTATTGACACATCTTACTTGACACCCTTCATCAAATACTAGGTGAAAAGAAACATGAAAAGGGGTGAGCTCAAATGCTTAGTAAGGTTAGGCATGGAAAAAATAATACAAAACATAAACATAACAATGTCAAAAAAATAACATATATTTAAAAAAACATACAACATTTAACATATACCAAAATCATGAGTCCTAAAATAAATATTTGTAGTCTATAAGGCACAAATTATAAAAGAATCATTATCAATGAGAAAATATGATCGGCATAAAACATGTAATTGTGGGAAAAAATAAGAATATAATATTATTTATATAGTAGATATGTTATTACTGCAAATATCATCATAGTGGACAATGTCCATTACTTAACTGAGATTACATTTGGTTCTATCCATGTATTACTATACTTGAATTATATATCATTCCATCCCTATATTACTGAACTGGATTTTCATTCCATTATATTCATGTCTACCTCATGAGATATAATTCAATAACCAATTCATTGGAGGAGGATATAGGTCCCACCCATCTCATAATGAAATCATTCTTACATGTTCCACAAAACATAAATCATTCATCGGAGCATAACCCAAGAAATAAAAAGGTTTTCTTAAATATCATTCCATCATAACATAATCCTTATAGAATATAATTCCATCATTTAGCAAACAAAATAATAGAAATTATAGGTATTGTAACCTAAACCTCTTTTATCTTATATATAAAATAGTGTTGATAAAATACTTGAACTTGATTTTTGAGAAAAACATACTTTATTTTACAAAATTGTTTTTTCTGAAAATGTCACACAATTTTAAAAAGAAAGATTTTAGTTTAAAATAATCATGAAATAATGTAGAGGAAGCTTCATGGAAAAAAGGAGTCATGAAATTGTAAAAATCGATTTATTTTATTTATGGTAAAAAAATTCTACCCGTACTTTTTTTTGGAAAAGTCAACAAGTACATCAAATTGAATAACGAAAAATGATTCATTTCATAACATTTAATAAAAAGTCACCAAATGTAAAAATTAAAATTAAAAAATAATATTACATATTTATTAAATATGAATATGGATGATAAATATACACAAGTAAATACTTACGTATAAATAATCTCTAATAAAAAGGAAATTGTGAAAATATCCCTTACCTTAGGTCTAATTTCTTCTCTTTGTGTATGAAACTCATGTATAGTGGATTTAATCATATTATTAACTTATAATAGAAGCACAATAACATTTATAATATTATAAATTATTCACTTATGACATTATATTACCCTTTTATTTATCAATTCCATGTTAAAGAAACATTTTGTGTTATAATCAGTTTATTTATCATGCGTGTTTTGACTTGTTATTCATGATATTATTTCTTAGATGATGATAGAATTAATTCTAGAATGTAAAAAAATATTTATATGTAATAATTATTCAGTATAGAAATATATTTAATAGACAGATAAATGAAATGGAATACACCATTCTTGGATATGGTAGATTGTTCATACACATGAACGATATTTCTGTTTTTTATTGAATTCAATGGAAGAAAGTAAATGATATATATATATAGAAATAAATAAAATAGAATCATAATTTCATATAATTCATATTTATTTATTATATATTATTTATAATAATTCTTGAATGGATCACATGGAGAATGAATCTTATTGTGTTGTGAAGACAGTAAGTTGTTCGTACGCAGAAATGACAATATCATTCACTTAATGGTTAAATGTTATAGAATTGGATGGTATATTAACTATAAATATTATTTATCATATTATATTAATTATTTGAATACATTATACTCATCTTTATACCCATCCAAATTATGTATAGTTGAATACCAAATTACACCATGATGTGGAGACGGTAAGTCGTACGTATCTATGCATAGTGATATTATTATTAATAGGATCGATAAAATGAGATATAAGGTTGTACCATAATTATAATAACATATCAGTATGTATAAGAAACTTTATATATAAATTTATTACGTATACAACATATCAATAGGAAGTAAAATAAGAAAATAATTTTGAAAGGATGATAAAACAATTACCTCTTTTTTGAGTATCTCTTTTTTATTTGCACAAATTCCTCCCTAGGATTGTTTTCGGCCAAAAGTGTGTCCTATAAAAATAATTAAGGAATTTTTAGGAGAGTAGGTTATTGGTTGGATGATTCAAAGGGGTTTGGAGGTGTGATTAAAAGAGAAGGACACCCGCCCTTTTGTTAGAGATGGGAGGGGCACCTTTTGAAAGTGAGGAAATATTATTTTATTATAAATTTAGTTTCAATTTATAATGGTCCAAAACTCATTTATTAGGACGATAAAATGACAATGTGTTGAAATACTCTCAAAAAATAAAATTTATACAAATTTTTATTTTATTTTAAATCATATCATTTTTATTTATCATTATTTAATATATTTAATTTTATTTGTGGTAATAATACTCTAAATATTTAATGGTTGTAAATATTTACTTATCTGTTTTCAACTATCTCTAACTGAATACTTTATTATATTTTTGAGCATAATAATTTTCTTTTTTTAATTTTTAAATATTTTTATGACTTTTATATAATTAAATCATATGTTATTATTATAATATATCAATAGTGTCAATTATTTAACTATTCATTCATTTGAATTTAAATAAAATCCACCCAGAAGATAAATTTAAAAAATAAATTAATACACACAAAAAATGTCATATTAACCTATAAAATTCATGATTCACGTTAATTAGTTGGATTATATTTATTTTAATATTTTTAAAACCATTTTTTTATATTTCTATAAATAAAATAATTTATACTTCACTATTTTTCATCATTAATGGTAATTATTTAGTCTCAAAAAATACCAAATAAATTTATATGATATATATAAATTCATTATCATTTTGGATACTATTTATTTATTATGTTTTTTGAGTAGTATTACTATATTAAAATTATTATACTTATAATATATTTGAGAGTAACATGTTGTCACCTACTTTTGTATTAATTGTAATTACATCACCTTCATGGAACAAGGTCCATTAAATGAATCAATTTTTACCCATAGGTGATATTGTGCGAAATTAATTCATACAATATGATTTTTGTAGGTTTTAGGGTAATTTTATTATCTTTATCACATTATTAGTTATCATAATTTACCCAATTTATCTTTAACTGTGGTTAATAAAAATTACTATAGTTAATATTTATAATATCCAAAAAAAGTACACAATTAACATAATTTTTAACAATTAATGAAAATTATGGAATTAATTTTACATAATTAAAAAAACATACTTATCATATATTAATTGAAAATTAATTTTTGTTTTCAAAACAAAAAATGGTTTTTTAGGAAATAAAAACATATTGAAATTTTGTCACATGTTTATGTCCAATATAAATATAAAATCACTTCCAATTGAAAAAATTGGATTAAATGATGAAAACATAATCCAATTACACCTTAAAACCAATAAAAAATAAATAAAAATATAAATCAATTAGATGAAAAGAAGGTTTTGAATTAAAATTCCATATTTTTCACTATTCATTAAAATATGAATTTAATCAGAAAAATACCACAAATTCAGAAAAAGTAAATTTTGATGTTCCTCATACAAATAAAAAGTTTATTTTTTCAAATAGAATATATATAAGTGTTAAAAATTTGATTAAATATGTGTGTTCCATCAAAAGGTGGAAAAACTGGATTTTTTTTAAAAAATACATCCTTTTATCTGAAAAATTAGATATATTGTAATATCATTTCTAGAAAATATATAAGATTAGTGTTAATGTAATATAAAATTAAAAATGTGGTTTATAATATTAATAACAGCTATTTTATGTAATATTTTAATAATATATCGTTGTTTAGTGAAACTCGGTATTTCTTACAACGCAAGCTATCGAGGAAGGACACTCTTGCATGTAATCCAAGACATGTTAGTTTTGCATTTAGTGCAAGCTTACTTTGGTGTTACATATAACATAATACAAACATATTTGTTTTATACATTGAAAAAAATCTACACTCAGGGATTTATGAAATTAATTCTATTAAGAAATTTTTTTATTAACAGAATCCAAGTATAGTGTTGCATATACTATAAGATAATATGGTATTGAATATAATTTAATCTAATATTGGTGTGGCATAAACCACAATACATCAATGAAATTGAAAATAATATATCTCATAAAATTTCAGGTTTTTGCATTATACGCCCTTAAAATGATTTTTCCCTAAAATTTAATCTGGGTTATAAAAGTTTTACTATTAGAAGGTTTATTTTAAGGAATCCCACATTGTAAAAAGGATTACTAAACCATGATTTTAAAAAGGAATGTTAGAAACACAATGGTTACCCGAATAAACTCATGACTAGGTTTCCACATAGGAGAACATATGTGGGAAGTGAAAAAATGGATACATAAGAGAAATATATTTGTCATGTTCTGATGGATAATGTTAGAGAACAAGGTTAAAGAATGTTAACAACCAGAAATCCATAAATCTAAGATGATTTAAGTGACCATCTTATTCCTTGCATAATAAGGTACTAAGATAACATTTTTTGAATATAAATTCCCTAAAGTTGAAAATTTTATCATGAGAATAAATACTTACTTGATTTTGGTATAGTCTCACTGTTGTTTGTGCCTTGAAAAATTTCCACTTCATCACTTATTTAATGAAATAAATTTGAAATTTTCATTCATGATGTGTTTGAAGATCATACTATAGAATGACAGGTGATTCCATGGGTCTCAAAAAATGGTTATCTCAAGTAGGAAAATATGAATAAGTCTACCTATAGTGAGATAAACAAATTATTCTAAAAACATTCCTTGGAATATAACTTGTACTATTTATAAATGGATAACCTAAAAATCTTTCCAAAAATGGAAAATATAAAACTTATGAAAGTGGTGAACTACATCAACTTAACATTTATCTACCATATCTCAAAAGGTATTTTTTTATGTTGTCACATTCTATACATGTGAATACCTTAATCATGTATTCTCTTGAAATATGAAAATAACATGAATTACCATGGATCCTTATTGAAAACATGCATTCCTGCAATATTAACTCTTTCCACATGCCAAAAAAACCAAAAATTCTATATAAGAAAACCATGATATCTCTTTGTACTTATATAATTCATGAGGACATTAATACAATCTAGAAACTCATTATCTTTTAATCCCAACGTTATTCACATATCATCTGTTTTTAAAACAATCTAAATCACATTTAATGGTTTCATATATCATTCAATATATACATTCAAATACTGAAGGAAAAAAAATAGTGTAACAATACTTATAAGTTTCTTTATTCCATAGTACCATAAAATTACTAATAAAATATTATTCTTGATAAACATTTAATTGATCCACTATCTTCTCAAACCATTGACCGTGCTTCATTGTTTTATTCCTTAACACAGCTTTCACCTCAAATACCACTTGTAGTCTCTTCATCGTCAACAACATAAATACTACCCATGTGACCATGTTGATTCTCATCATGATATTTTTTCTTAGGTAAATTGTTTCCATAATTCCTATACATTCCACATGTAAAACATTTAACCCTCATTGATGTCTTATCAATGCCATTATTCTTGTACATTATGTTAAATGGACCTTTTCCATTGATATTGCTAGCTTTGTATCCTTATTTTTCACACCTAAAGCATCTTATTGTTCCCTTGAAACATTATCCTCGAAAACCTTTCCCACATGATTTATATGAGTAATATTTAACATTATTTCCTATATAATCATCATGAAACTCTATATTTCTCTTATTATAAGGGTTATAAAAGACACCAAAGTTGATATTATTGATCATATTATGAGATAGTTGATTATGAATAATAATAATTTTTATCCTACCAAATACCATTTAATTTTTATTCTCATGAATAATATAATTCTATTGTCTATCATATTCTCCATTAACATGAATTCCCATGTTTCCAACCATTTTGTAAAACCCAAAAAGAATAGTGAGAGAGAAAAAAATCATACTAGGAAAACAACATAATCACGGTGGAGTACTTTCAATATCTAAAATATTAGGGTTAATCCTAGGTTAATCATGACCATTATCATAATTCTAGGACAATATTATATAGTTAGACTTTCCCTTAGGGACATCCCTAAACATACCTTGAAAATATCACTAGGGATCTCAGTAATGTTTTCACATCATAGTTTTAAAAGTTTGACTAAACCTTACCTCTGATACAAAAGATAGTGACCCAAGATTGACGTACATGGACATTTCATTACTTCTATAGAATACTTAATATATGAAAAAAAAATATTCCCAAAGACCATATTATTTTAGTGCCTTTAGAAACTATGAAACACAAAAAACTGGTACATAAAACATCCAAATTCTCTCCTACTTTAGCCTTCAAAACTAGAGCCCCCATTTGACACGTCTTACTTAATACCCTTCTCCAAGACCTGGGTGAAAGGGAACATGAAAAGGGGTGAGATTAAATTCTTATTATGGGTATTCATGGAAAACATATTACGAAATATAAACATAAGAATGTAAAACATGAACACAATGTTTGAAAAAAAACGTACAACATTTAACAAATACCAAAATCATGAGTCATGAAATTATTCATGGTAGTTATTAAGGAATAAATTATATTATAATCACGAACCATGAGAAAATAGCATTGGAATATATCATCTAATTGTGGAAAACAAATCAGCACTTAATTTTATTTCTATAGTAGCCATGAAATTTCTGCCAAGACCATTATAGTGGAAAAAGTTTATTACTAAACATATTTTATTTGTCATTCCAACCATGTATTACTAAACACGACTTACATGTACTTATAGACATGTATTATTAAACTAGACTTTATTTTCATTCAATTTATGTCTATCTCATGAAATATAAATCTTTCTACAATGCATTGGATGGAGAAATAGGTCCCACCAATCTCATAATGACATCATTCTTACATGTTCTACAAAACAAAATCCATTCATCCAAGCATAAACCAAGAAATAAAATGGGTTTCTTAAAAATATTTTACGTCATAAAATTATCCATATAAAATATCATTCCATAATTAATATAATCATATATTATTATTAATAGGGATAGGAACATTACACTATGTCTTCTCAGATGTAAAATAATTTTGATAAAACACTTGAACTTATTTCTTGTGTAAAATGTCCCTTCTTTTGAAAAAATGTTTTCTTTTCTCATAATGCCACAAAATTTAAAAAGTAGATAATTTAGTTGAAAATAAACCTGAAAATTTTTATAGGAAGTTTCATTAAAATAAGTACTCATGTAACTGAAAAAATCCATTCTTGTTTTATAAGTTAAAATAATAATATCCTCTTACTTTTGATGGAAAAGTAAAAAATAACCTCAAATTGAATAACGAAAAAAGATTTCATTCATAATTTTTAATAAAAATTCAGCAAAGAGTAAAATTAAATTTAAATAATAATATTTCATGTTTTGAAAATATGAATGTAGATGATAAATATACCTCAGTAAATACATACGTATAACCAATCTCAGAAAAAAAAATGAGACTGCATAATTATTACTTACCTTAGGTCCAATTTAATCCATTTGTGTTAGATATTTTATATAGTTAATTTAGACATGTTATTAACTTATATAATAACCACAAAAATATTTATTATATCATATATGATTCACTTATGAATTTTTATTACGTGTTTATTTATCAATTCCATGTTAAAGTAATGTTTTGGGTAATAGTCATTTTGTATATCGTACGGGTTTTGACTTGTTATTCTTGATATTATTACTTATTTAATTATTTAAATAATACATTAAGTAAAACATGATTAATATATCTTAATTATTTAGTATATATATATAATATATATATATATATAAATGAAATGGTATACACCATTCATGGAGATGGTAGGTCATACGTATGCATGAACACTGTTTCCATTTCTTTATTGAATTGAATGGAAGAATGTAAATGAAATATATATAAATAATTAAATAATAATTATTATGTCATATATTTCATGCTTATTTATTATATATACTTTATAATCATTCTCGAATGGATAGCGTGGAGAATGAATATCATCGTGTCGTGGAGATAGTAAGATGTACGTATGCAGAAGCGATAATATTATTCACTTAATGGTTAAATGGTATGAAATTGAATGGAATAATAATTATACAGAATAATTATCATGATATATTAATTATTTTAATCAATTATACTCAAAATTATACCCATACAAATTATTTATGGTTGAACAAAAAATCACACCATGTCGTTGAGACTGTATGTGATACATTCACATGTATGGTGATACTGTTATTTTTAGAATGGATAAAAGGATATATAAGGTTTTACCATAATTAAAATAACATATCATCATTTACAAGATACTTTATTTATTAATTTAGTATAGAAACATCATAAAAAGAGGAATTAGAAGAAGAAAATAATTTTAAAAGAGATGATAAAACAATTACCTCTTTTTCGAGTATCTCATTTTGATTTTCACAAAAGGTCTCCCTATGATATATTTATTCCAAATGTGTGGCCTCAAAGGGTTATGTAGGGATGTTGGGAGGATATTTTCCTAGGTTTTGGAAAAGTCAAAGGGCTTTGTATGTGTGATTAAAAGATAAGGATAAATTCCCTTTTATAAGAGAGGCAAGGGGAACTTTTTTAAATGTCTTAAAATTTTAATTTATTATTAAATTATTTTCGGTTTAAAATGGCCCCAAAAAACTATTATTTATAATATATGATAATTATGGGTCTAAATACTCTTAACCAATAAAATTTAGATATTTTTTATTTTATTTTAAACCTTATAAATTTGATTTACCCTTATTTAATATATTTAAGTATATATGTGGTAATAATATTCTAAATATTAAATGGGTAAAAAAAATTATATATCTATTTTTAATTTTCCATAATTGGATACATTATGAATTTTTTAACATATAATTTTCAGTTTTTAGTTTATAAATATTTTTGTGAATTTTAAATAAGTTAATAATATTTTATTTATATAAAATATCAATAGTGTCAATTTTTGACCCTATTGATTTATTTAACAATAAATAAAATCCACATAGAATAAAAATTTAAAAAAAAATTTAATACACTCCTAATATGTCATAGTCCCATATTATATTCTTGGAGCACATTAATCAGTTCATATTATATTTATTTTAATACTTTTGAAACCAATTATTTGATACTTATATCAATAAAATAGTATCTACATCACTATTGTGTCATAAATAATGGTAATTATTTAGTCTCTTAAAATTCTAAATAAATTCACATGATTTAGATAATTTTATAATGATTCTGGATTATATTTATTTTTGACGTTTTATGAATTTTGTGACTTTATTAAAATTATTATACTTATAAGATTTATGAGATTGACATGTTATCACATTCTTTGATTTTTATTATAATTACATCACTCTAATGTAAAAAAGACCATTAAATGAATCAATCGTGACCCATAGGTGATATTAGTTGAAATTAATTCATACAATGCGATTTTTTTAGGTGTTATGGTAATTTTACTGTCTTTATCATATTGTTAGTTACACAAACTTACCATATTTACATTTAACTGTGGTAAATAATGATTATAATAGTTACTATTCATAATATCCAAAAAAAACATGTAACCTATTAATATAATTTGGGCCAAAATATTCTAAATATAAAATAATTTTTTCATACTTCAAAACATAGAATTGTCAAAAATTAATTTAATATTAATTCATGTTGTTGAGACCAAAAAGCGGGTTTTAAAAAAGTAAAAATTTATCAAAAGATTGTCATGTGCTTATGTCCAATTAAAATTTTAAATTATTTCCAATGACCAACAAGGAAATAAATGAAAATAAAATAATCCAATTACAGTGTAAAAAAATTAAAAAGATAATCTAAATATATTAATAAATTAGATGAAAAGGTTTTTTTGAAGTAAAATGAAGTATTCTTCACTATTCATTAAAATATAAATTTTATATGAAAAATTACAGAAAATACACTAAATAAATTTTTATGTGTTTATTCTAAAGAATAAGTTTATTTTGTCAAATATAATATATAAACAAGTTAAAAACTAAATTTAAAATGGGCTCTCCATCAAAAGGCAGCAAAAATGCATTTTTTTTAAAATACTTCTTTTATTTGAAAAATTGAATATTTTCTTATATCATGTCTAGAAAATAAATAAGATAAAATATAATGTTTTATAAAATTAAAAATGTGGTTAATACTATTCATAATTTCTAGTTTATATAATATTTTAATAATATATCACAGTTTAGTGAAACCCGGTATTGCACACAACACAAGCTATCGAGGAAGGTCGCCCTTGCATATAGTGAAAGATAACTCAATGTTTAATTTAGTGGAAGCATTCATTGGTGTTTCATATAACATCACCCAAACATTGTTATTTTATACATTGAACAAAATATATACTAAGTGTTGCATGAAATGAATTCTATCAAACAAATGTGATATTCTTTCGAACACAATCAAAGTATAATTGTGTGTATTCTACTAGATAATATGGTGTTTCATATAGTGAAATCTAATCATGGTGATTCATAAAACACAAGAAAACAAATAAATTATAAATAACCTATCTCATAAAATATTAGGGTGTTATAAGAATCAACTCTCTACAAAGTGGTTGATCATATCTATTTGGAGTTAGGGGATTCCAAGACAAATGGATATTCATAAAGTATATTTTGAGAGATGAATATGGAATGTTTTCTAGTATATAATTCTAAAAAAGAGATACCATATTGTCTATAAACTAATAAAGTAACCTTTTGTATTATAAACATACCATATCCTTCAATAAATTTGTTTTTGGATGAGAAGAATAGGGGTTCTATTGAAATTAAAGTATGCCTTTCTAATACCATGTATCTGTAGAAACATTTATTTATAGTTGATTTATTTTAGACTAGTATAAAACCAATTTTATTAACCAATTATTATCCCATAAAGGATAATTAAGTAAAATATTTTGTTTGTGAAATATTAAATTCCATATTTATTTTATCTTTTAAGGTATAGAATTATAAGATGAGAGATTGTAAGTATTCCTTCTAATATGGGAATAAGATTCATATAGACTTTAATTCCATAAACACAATAATATAAATATATAAACCCCCTGATTGACCATGTCCCCCTCTAAAGTATTTCTTTGAAAATCTACTCCTAAAAAGTGGTATCATATAAAAAATCATCTTGATCAGTTGTTTAATATTATATTTAATTTAGGTTTCGTGTACATGTAATCAATGATGAAATATCAATTATTTAGAGAAACTAATTATGATTATTGGATGAAATAAATACTCATGTTCTTATAGTCATCTATCAAGGAGGATGTGGAATTTATTTTTCCAATTTAAAATTTGAAAAATATCAGTTAGAGAGTTAGGGATTCCATGAAAGAGATGAACTAAATATTATATTTGTTCAATGAATTTTACAATACCACCACTCATTTTCTACAATATTTGAGATTTGGAATAATATGGGGTTTATTTAAGTTAATTTGGATAAAACAATGATGTTTTAGGAACTCGTGTTCAAATTTTTTTTCAAATTTCGATTTATTAATTATTTTGAATATAACTATAGAATGATGTATGTTGTCTCATGTAAAGAAGAAGAAGAAAAATAAGAAGTAAAATCTGAAATTAGAATCTAAATTCAGGGTAAACCATTGTGAAATAATTTATTAATATGATTCTAAAACTTTTTACAGGATGGATTTAAATCTAGAATCTCATATTCCCTAGTAAAAGATTGATGGAATTATGATTCCATAAAAGAGAGATAAATGACATCAAATTATAAATGTGGAGAATTTTCATACAACATCCAAAATGAGTTTCATCTAATATATGAAATGTCTGGTTAACCAGATTTTATGAGTGATGTGAACCTTATATTCATTGAAGATCAGTTTCAATGAAAAAAAATTTATAGAAAGTCAATGTTGATTTAAACTATACATTTATGAAAATTGGTGAGAATTTTAAAATTCAAAGTGATTTTCAAGAAGAATCATCCCCATATATTAGAAATAATATGGTTATAAATAAAGATAGGAAAATAATTATTATCCTTACTAAGAAATAAATTGATCCTATTATAAAATCAAAATAGAAAAATAGCTCATGGATGATGGACATGTATTCCATATTAAATTAAAGGATTAAAAAATGTACATGATGAGAGGATGAAACCACTTATGATATATGATTCCTCATAAGTTTGATCAATAGGTGGAATATGTAATTTTTCAAATATTATATTTATCGTTAAAAATGGTATTTAAATTTTAGAATTTGGAAGAAAATATAATTTTATTTTCAGAACTAGAAGAAAATACTCTTAAGGGAAGGCAGAAATAGAGTGATATTTCCTTAAAAGATTATAAAACACCATTTTTGTGTTTCTATATGCCCAATAACTTAGTTGCGGAAGTTAAAATACCATTATAAAATTATAATAATGAATTAACGACAAGAGTTTTGATTTCCATGGGAGGTGTTTTATCTAGACTAACCCCTGAAACATGGAAAGATAAATAGAAAAAAAATAAAAAATAATTCCTAAATAGATATTTTAATATTATGAAATAAAATGAAAGGATTTATACCCAAAAATTATGATGTGCTATAAAATATATTAACTTATCTAGAAAAATCTTATGAATCAATACAAAAGGATTACCAAGGACATATCATGATATTTTCACTACATACACCAATTTTGCTAGAGAAGATATTTGAAGATATAAATATATTTTTCTTAATATTGTTCTCTTTTGTTGACAAAAAATAATAAATCTATTCACAATGAAAATATTTCAGAAAATATGATGTCGCATTACTGACTTTTATTTCCAAAATATCAAATGATGTTTTTAAAACATGTGATGAAAGCCTTATGAAGAAAAGGGAGAGTAAAGGTTTTTCCAATCATATTCATTTTTGATTGGAAAGAGTGATGTTACTGAAAGATATTAAAGTTAAAATAATTTCAATTGAAAATATAATGATACTAAGAGAGATCATTCATCCGATAAATGTCATGTTTTATGGGGTTCATAATTAAATAAATTTAGTGGTTGAAGATTTAAATATAGATCAATTTGTGTTTGTTGAAAAAGTCATATGACTATATATTAGTATGGTGGGTGTTAACAAAGCATGTTTTTATGGTGGCTATTTTTCCCAGTGTTTGAAAAACAATTGGGCCTCAAAATCAAGAGTTTGATTTATTGAAAATGAATTATTTTTCTGAAAAGGATTTTTTGAATCATATTTCTTAGACCACATAAGAGGTATTGGGAACGGTGATGGAAAATTAGTAAATAAAGGATTCCAAATTGAAGTGCTATATGGGCCATGAACATCACTACGCGGTCCACATAAAGAAAAAAATCATAAAAGGATTGTAGTTTAAAGAATGATTGAAGTTCATGGGTGGATCATTATTTGTATAATAGAGTTTGTTATTTTGTGTTCCAAAATGAATTTTCATCTTCATAATTGATCACCCACCGCAAAGTATAAAGAACTACACATACCATATAACACAGTTTATAGTGAAGTTTTTCTGACATAGATCTTTTAGGTAAATTGTATTAGAAAGTATTATAGAATTTATTTTACTATTTAAAGGACCATAATTCCATAAATAAGATAGGGTGAATTTTATAATATTATATCATCACAGTAGGAAGAATTTGGAAATTTCCAAAATAGTTTGTGAACGATAATTCCACGAAGGCAAAGTGTTCGTAGAGGCTTTTTTCTATGAAGTATGAAGTAGTTCACAGGGTTAATTTAATTTATAGAGAAAATTCATGGGGAAAATATGAAGAAAAATGTTTCCCAGATCTATAATCCATAATGGAAAAGGGACTGTGCAGGAGGGGCGGTCTGCATAGAATTAGTCATCGACAATGTAGAAGTGGTATGCAGAAGAAGAGGTTTTTTGTGATGCACTTATTCCATGTGGTGAAACATAGTTCACAGAGGACATAAGTAGTTCTTATAGGAATCATGGAAGTTCACTGATGACTCGTGGAAGATCATAAAGGAATTAAAATAGTTGTAATAGAAATTTTTGGAAACTAACAATAAATGGAAAAGTGTGATTTTCATATTGAGCAGCCAGACATGGAAATCGGATTGGGTATCAAACTGAGTGTAATTAAAAAGTCTAGAATTTTCTTTACTAGCATCAGGGTAATAAAGTGAATAATGTTTTTTGAAGTATCATATTTTTGAATATTGATAAATAAGCACAATAACATTTCATTGCATCATTTTGTGGTATAAGAATCACATAGTATTTGATGTATTTAAAAGTGCTACATGAGTGTGTGGGAATATCCTACACAATGTATTTCATACAAAAAGATTGTTTTATAATGGATTGTGGTGTATTAGACAATTTACAATCCTTACCAAGGACTTAGCTACTCTTTTTTATTAGTGAACCTTATAAATTATTGTGTTCCTATGGATGTGTGTTTGAATTTTGTTATGTAGGGAATGATATTTTTAACAAGAGGAGAAGGTTGTTTCATATGTAAAGAAAAATAAAATTAATGGATATCACTAATTCACCACCTTCCCCTATCAGGGATACATGAATCCTGATGGGGCAACATAAGTCACAATTTTCATCACGGAGAAAATAAAATCAAATCTTTATTCATAAGTTGGAAGCTACTTGATATGTGAGAAATCTAAAGAAATATTACAATAATGGATCTTCGCGAATAAAGAATTATGAATTTATTCTAATGGTTATTTAAGTGTACATGTATAAGGAAGTATATAGTGGTTTTAAAAATTACACCACAAATAAATATGTGAATATTCATGGGAAAACAATTATATAGTGGAGAAAGTGTTATAAATTATGTAATGAAATTGGATCAATGTTAGAAGCAAATACATGTGGGATTAATCACACCCTATAGAAGGGTCCTTATATATGAAATTTAATGAAAACCATAGAGCTAATCTAGAATAGAATATATATAAATGGTTTTCCATGAACATTAACTAAAATTAATTTAAAATAAATTATAATCAAAGGGTTAGTTCATTATGACTAATAAAAATTCTCTATATGAGGAGGTGATAGGTACCCATCTCCCCATTTAATTAAATGTATCATAATATTTATGATTTAATTTATAATTTAATCGGGATATACTATCCATGGGGATGTATGTGGTGAATGTAGGATAGTAAGAAGACATGTTTAATGAATCATGTGAACTAAAAATTCATGAGGTTATCAAATTGGTATCAGTCCTAAACAAAATGGCTTATGGCTGAATCAGAATCAACAAGTGGTGTTAAAACACAACTTTGAATTTCAATGATTAATCTAAAAAATATATATTAAAATAAAATGGAACAAACTAATATTTTATTGGTATTATGTTAACGTGGTTTCAATTATGTATTTTAATGTTCTTATGGAATAAAAATACTTTTACTGGGTAATAGTTCTACAATATCTACATATAAATTAGTTTCTTACCACTACTAGAAGGAGTAAATAGTTGTTGATGAGAAGTATCAGCTGTTCAAATATCTTGTATTTTTTCTTATATACTAACCAGTGGTATCGATTGACATTTTTTAGGATACTAAAGATAAAACATATAAAAATATAATTACCTATGACTAGTTCCACATGCTAAAAAATAATCACAAAAAATGTAGTTAAGACCTAGAAAAATTTATAGTGGGTGGTGGTGATCACTCATTATTATTTATCCATATCTAGGAAAGAAAATCCTAGTGAATATTTAATGATAATGAATATCATATGGAGTTATTAATTTTTAATAAATAGATGATATCAATTCATCCATTTTTGGTATATCAAAAATATTTTTTCTTTGTTATTTATGATGATGGTTGGGGGTAAGTGTGATTGAGATATCGAAGCAGATGTGTTGAATTGGGTAAAATATCAAGAATATTGAATATATTGATGTAAGTGGTCGCTAAGGATAGGTTTTCAATTTCAGGCATGGGTTGTTATTCCTTACATTCATTTCTGACATGATAGGGTTATATGATTTTTCAATGACATAAATAAAATTCACTCACAAATAATTATTTATTAAAAAGTATCTGTAGAGAAGAAGGTGTCTTGAAAATTAAATAAATATGAAATTGATCATTTTAAAATGTTTATTATAAGTTTGATATAAATTAATAATATGAATGTGTTATTCTTCAATAAATGGTAACAACTAGTGAAATCAAGGATGGTTGAGAAAGGTTTGGTTGATTTTAAACTCATGGTTGGAAGAATGATGTGAGAATTAAGGATTATTTATAACTCTAAAAATCTATAATTCATAGAGGCATTACAATATATTGATTTATAATGAATATCAAACTCGGGAAAAGTATTTAAAAAGGGTAGGAAAAAAATTAAAGATAACCCTATGGAGTTTTTTAAAATAGAGGGAGGGTTTATGTAGAAGAAGCTGGAGAAACCATAGATAAAAATATAGAGATTAATATTACCAATTTAATTTATTTACCAATTGGAATAAATAATGGAATTTACCTCTAGATCATATTGACATAGAAGATTTTAAAATTAAAAGGAGAATCTAGATTTGAGGGTGTAATGTCAGCAAAATCCAAAGTGGGGAATATTTTTACTAATAGTTTGTGTATTATTTGTAAACAACTACTATTGAAATAATATGACCTATTTTGACAATAAATAAGTAACTTTTTCTGAGAGGGGCCTCTACATATAGATAAATAATGTTGAATCTAGAAGATGATAGATGTAAAGAAGTATAAGAAATATGTGATTGAAGTAGTTGTTGTGGTTTTTTCAAAGGATGAGTTGGAAGGATAGAAAATTATAATATTTATTGAGTAGTTTGGGAAGGAATAAATCATCCACTACATTCAAAACAACATGGATAATCTCAATAAGGTATATTTTTCAAAGAAAAAACAATAATGGTTGACTTTTGGTTGGTTTATACTATAATTTGAAATTGGTATTTTTTTCTATCAGAAATTAACTTGATGTCCATGACATGATAAATGTAATTATATAATAATTTAAATTGATAATTTTAGGTAAGCCCTATATATTTGGAAATTGTATGAAATCTATTTCAATTGTGTTTTCATAAATCAATGGTCGGTAAAAATAATGGAGTAAATATCAAAATAATACAAACATAAAAAAATAGCTTAGCCAAAACCACTAGATAATTCATCCTATATCAGTTAGTATCCAAGTATAATAATGTAATTATACTAGGAGGTAGTGCAGGACCATTTCATTCTAGGGTTGGAGGTAGAGTGTGGAAATCTAGGAAGTGTGGGCCAATAATGTGGGATGATAGTGGTCGTAGTGTGGGGTGTCACTAAGTAAACCATAATTCTAAACTACTGAGTGCTTAGTTGAATATATAATTAGTATCCCAAATCCAAAATAAAAGTATGACAATAAATAGAAAGGTGTTATTCAACATAAATAAAGCACCAAAGTTAATTTTTTGTAAATGTTTTAAGACCACTCAATGGATCAAGATAGCATAACCATAATGGTTGAAGTATGATAAATAGGTTTATATAATGTCATAAACCTAAGAATTTTATTTTGTGGATTTAATTATTCCAAACAGAGAGGAATCTATTAGGCATTTTGTTTTTATAGCTCAAGGTGCATTGATTTTTGATAACTTTTGAGCAGAATGAAAAAAAATTTAAAGTTATACAAGACAGCATTATAGTGAATGTTGTAGTTATTTTTATAAGTACATATGAAAGATATGAAATCCCACTAGTTGTGTTTTAGATACCATGGTATAATCAAATGGGAATAAATTGATTATGATGTCACAGAGCCCTTACACCATGAATGAGAATGGGTTTTGTTTCTGGATAAATGATAAACATGTCATTATGTGTGGAGTGAGATGTGTTAGAGATAATATTTCATGAAAATATAATAATTTCATGGTAATTAAATAGACACAACATGATCAGTCTTGGTTTAGTAATGTTTATGTTTTAAAATTACCATGTGAATCGAGATTAATAGAATTTTTTCCCTGGTGTCCAGAACACATCTTTGAGATGGAGCCCTAAATTGGAATTTTAGATGTCATCATTCCATGGAAAACTAAAACCAGGAGAAAAATAAATATATTGATTTATTCAATGAATGATATCCTGGAGAGATATCTAGAGAAGTTGTTTGAATTAAATTGGAATTTATAAACTGACTAAATTCATAGAAATTAGTTGTAAGAGAACATAGATCATATAAGAACAATGTTTGATCTAAAATATTGGTGTTAATGTCATGGAATTTAGATGTTTTTTTAAAACTGATTCAACCAGTTCCTAATGAAAAGTGTAAAAATTACGTCTCTAAATTTTAGTGAGAAGGAAGATAGATTTATTAGAAAATAATTGATAAAATTGGTTGAAATTATGAATACAAATATATACTAGAGGATATATGTTTGATACCCAATTTACTTCAAGAGGGGGTCACTTGAGAAAATTAGGAAGGATTGTACTACAATATATGATTTTTGAAACATTAAAGAAACAAGATAATTTTTTTATTGAACTATCTTCAATGGAAAGAAATATTGTCGTTATGATATATGGAAGAAAAATATGTAATCCTCATAATAAATAATATTCTATCATTTGATTTTGAAAAAACTTGTAGTGAGAATAAATAATATAATAATGGGTTTATCTAATCATGTTTGATGAAGAGTATTATATAAAACAAATCACTTCCTAAAGAATCTATCTGGTGATGAAGATTTAAGGTATTTCAGTGGCCCTTGTCTATCATTGAAAACTTTAATTAATGGTATGATGAGAAACACTACAAATTCCACTTAAATTAAAATACAAAAAATTATTAATTAAAGGGTTATCTATAGAAAATATAAAGAGGTAATCTAAAAACACATATCTTAGGAAATTTAAAATCTATTGCACTTGGGACTGAACGTGAATCCAAAATAAGAAGTCAAATTCCAAAAGAATTTAGATAGCTATAACATGACTATGACACAACTCATGGAAGAAAAAGTATCATCATAACTCAGAGATTTTTTACTAATGATGTAACAACAAAATGATTCATTGATCATAAAATAATTTTGAGAAAAAATAAAACCACTCATAATAAACATGATAAATTAATAAAAAAAATTAAAATCATTAATCACATATTTTATAAATTCCCTAAAACAAAATCATAATCCATGGAGAAGTAAAAATTTAATTCATTTCCATGGTTGATTTAAATTTCTGAATAATTAGTAATATTTTTTTAAAGAAATAAAATATTAGTATATATATCTTCACCAAATAAAAATTCCCCTTTCTCCAGCAATATAATATAGGGAATATCAAAATTGATGTGATAATATAAAAATTAGTGAAATATTTATATAAAATACTTAAAAAAATTCTGAAATCAAATGGTCTTATATTGCATAGCATATTAGGGGAAAGATCTTTAATGGTGGAATTAAAACTAGTTAAATACAATTATTTCTAAATAAATTCCCAACACCATTATTAACACTCTATCAAAAAATGTATCAAGAGTCCTCCCTAGGCCCAAGGGTACCAAAATCAAAACATTACCACCCATTAACTAAAATTTCATCATTAAATAAATATATTTTAATAACATTACAAATAATAAGGTACTAAAAAGGTTAGTGATGTTACTGAGGAAAATAGACGAATATCATTAGGGGAGTCTATATAATTCCCACAGTTATTCCGAAAAATCCCAAATCAAACCATGCTTTTCCTAGTATTATTATAAGAATAAAATATATTGGAGTTGGTATCTACATAAACAATTTAATTTATTTCTTCATGTTAAGTATATATTTTTCAAATCAGAAATTTAATTTAGAATACCCACTAAATCTAACTCCTTATTCAGAAATTTAAAACCCTAACAGTTATAATAATATCACATAGGATTTTGTTGAGATCACTAATAATACATCCAACCCTATAGTTATGAAAAGGATAAAAACTCCAAAAATAAATAACCAATTTTTTTCTTATACCTTTTTGTGAATTAAAACTATAATACTTTGATTATAAGGTCAATAATAGACCCATATTTGATGAATTATTTTTTCAAACACCTATTATTTTTAACTTAAATTGATAAAAAAAATTAAGGATAAATTTTTTTATCATCAATGTAAATATAAACACATAGGGTAAATGATAAGATATTTCTAGAGGGAGGAACTTAACATTGGATACATGAAGTGACTGTTATGATATTTTTGGATGTAGGTAACTAATTATAGAGTTGTGAAATGATTTATAACAATAACTATAAACTAAGACTCAGAATATCATACACAAAATGTGAATATATACCTTTTATTATTAGACCATGTGATGAAAAATCCAAATGAAACATGTTTCATGATATTAATTCCTTGATTAAAATTATTTGAATCCTCAATAATTTTAAAAAATATTATTATAACAGTGAATATTACATAGGTGGATAAATATGTTCTATCAATATAGATTAGGATGCCACATGAGGACTATGTTAAAATATTCTTGTAGGAATGATCTAAAACATAGAGTCCTAAAATATTGAATTGTAATAAATATTAACCAAATCTTTATCCAACTTCCACCGAATGTGGTTATCTATCTTTTTTGAATATTTAATATAATGAAATAATCTATGGTGGAATTAATATCAATATATTAGATATGTTTAAAATTATATGATTCTGCCTATGTATACTTTATAAAACTCTTCTTATAATTTTTCATTTTTCTTTAACTTAGGCCTATGAATTGTCATTATAATGTCTATATACTATGTAATTTGTAACATACCGACCTGAGATACACATAAATCATTTTGTGATCTGAAGGGTCACATGGCCACAAGAGTGCCCCCCCCCCATATGTAAGAGGCTGCTGACTAGAAGCGAGAGTGTGAAGGTCATATGATGGGGATATTATACCCTCTTATTAGAGTGTAATTGTGGATATGAAAAAAATACAACAGAGAAATCATATGAGTTACAATGTAGTGGAATAATAAATATAAGAAATATAATAGGCATGTGTGGAATCCCGGATAAACAGGACATATGAATAAATATATCAAAAGTCACTAGGTAATGTTTGGTACATGGATGCATGGCATGCTGATAATAAGAGGGGAGCATTGAAAATCCATATACAACCAAGATATTAAAACTAAAAAAAGATAAAAAACTGATCTACCAGTTTCTCAAACTAAATATTTTTCCTCCACACTTAAGATCCTTCTAACGGTCGTCATTACAATGTCAAGTAGCATGGTGCAATCCCTTGTTAGTACCTATATTAAAATAGTCTCCTTTGGTACTAAAGGAAGCTCGAGTATGGTGTAAGATAAAAATCATAGTAGGCCACCACCAATGGTGTCTATGTAAAATCCATGTAGTGCTTCTAACTGTAGATGCCGAAATACGCTCATGTACAATTAAAGGGGTATATTCAGACAAAGTGAAGACATATTTCAACTCAACGATTTATTCTAGGAGGGACAAAAAGTCCACGCAAAAAATACAATAGTTAGGCGAAATAACATCTCTCTCGGGCAGAAAACTGTGGGATCTGAGGGATATTTCTATGCAAGTGAAAAATCATTCGCGTTGTTGACCCTAGAACGCAATCTTTTTCTCCGTCCAACTTCTGTGGGGATGCAAGGACCCCAAACACCTATAAATAGATGGCCCCCTTCATCTTTCGGTGGATGAAGACTCTAAACTACCTCCCATGCGCGAAATTAAATTCTTTAGAACACAAAAAAAAAATTGCTTTTAGGTAAGGGGCATTTCACGACCAGTCATCTAGGGGTCTTCTTTCGTGCAGGACCACTCAGGAAGAACCCTTGCCCTAATCCATTTATGTCAGGGCCCTTGCACAGAATCCCCTTCCCTTGTGCACAATCCATTTCATGCAATTCATGTCTCTTGCAGGCAATCCCCTTTCCTTTCCTGCAATTAATTTCCCTTGGGTGAAATTTATTTCCTTTGTGCGCAAATGTCTACCAGTTCTTGCATGCAATTTCTTTGACTTGTGTGCCCAACCTTGCACGCAATACCTTTAGTTTTCACACAAAACCTTGTCTCCCCTTCACACACAAATATCTCAGATTTTGTGCACACCTTGTCTCTTTTGTGAAACTACTCCAATTGCACATCAATTATACACAACCCTCTCAAACTGCATGAAAACCTCCAGGACCACTCACCTTTCCATTTCGGCATAAGTGCACCATTGGCGTGCGAGCCTCCCTCCTTTCATGTACCTTATTTTGAACGTTTTCAAAGTCTATATTCCAGAAATCATCTTCGAGCACCTCTAGTTCCCAAAAGATCTATATAACACACCCTTTTCCCATTATACATTTTAATTTTCAGGAAGCAATTTCAATGTCCCTTGGATGATAATTCCTGTTTTGATTCTTCGCCTCATGATTCTTTTCATAGGCATGCTAACAGCTATTTCTTCTTCTAATAGCCACACTAACGTAGACACCACAATGGATCTTTCCATAACTCCCCCTCACTATGGCATTGCTGATCCCTTCCTTCCCTCAAGGGCTAGTGGGTATCAGTTATGTAATTCCTAGGGGTGTGGTGAAAACCCACTTCGTCTGAGCTGCCGGACGTTAAACTTCCAAGCGCTATCGTCCGTAGCACATGAAGTTAAACTGTTACCAGGCCCCGTGCGTCGGATGCGGGATTCTCCCACCTTGGAAATTCTGCATGCACACTACTCTCCATAGGAGTGAGATCATTCCTCGCATGGAATGAGATCCTCTTTATTGGAACGGCATCTGTCCACGGGGAAACGGACAACACCCTCGTGTAATCCCCTAGACTTTCATCTAGAAGGTAGCATCCCTGGTCCTCCCTCCCTGGGCGTCAAATCCATCTCCCGCTGGGCTTTGTAACCACCCAGACCTCCACCCTATAGTAAGTCCCAATATACATATCTTCGGGATGCTAACCATGCGTAAGCCCATTTTTCCTCTTTAGGTCCCCAACTACGTGTAATCCTCATTCAACTTCCCGTAGATGCACCTTATGCGGCGTGATCACCAGCCCTTTGCTGACCCTTTTTTCTCACACCAAGCATGAGTCACATGTTCATAGAGTAAGAATCGTCCATGACATACTCTATGGGAATCCTAGAATGTAATCCCAACACCAACCTAAACTACAAGGTCTGTGATCCTTGCCAAGGCAAGGTACATAGGAAGCCTCACTGAGGATTAAGCCCACCATCCATTGGTCCGGGCCATCTTCACATCGGTTCACCCACACCAACCTGAACTATGTAGACTTTGATCCTTTCCCATGCAAGGTACATATCAAGACTCTATGAGGTTCAATCCTAGAAACCATTGGTTGTAGACCCCCTTCATGTATGACCAACTTCCTCCCACTTGACGTTAAACTCCATTCCCTCTTTTTCATCCTTCAAGACGTTAAACTGCATCCACCATCTAGAACTACGGGGACGTTGATCCTTTCCAAGGAAAGGTATGTAGGAAGCCTCCCTGAGGTTCAAACCCAACAACCAGTTATCCCAGACATCTTCACATTGGTTCCCAATCCACATCAAACTATGTGGGTTTTGATCCTTGTCTCCTGGATAAGGTACGTAGGAATACTCCATGAGATTCAACCCCATCTAGCGGTAATCCATTGTGACCCTATCCAGTGGTAAGCTATTATGACACTACCCAACAGTAAGCCGTTGTGACCTCATCTAGCGGTAAGTCGTTGCGACCCCATCTGGCGGTAATCCATTGTGACCCCATTGAGTTATAAGCCGTTGTGACCCTATCCAGTAGTAAGCCGTTGCGACCCAATCCCGTGGTAAGTCATTGTGACCCCATCCAGTGGTAATTCATTGTGAACCCATATAGTGGTAAGTGGTTGTGACAGCCTCCAACAGTAATACATTGCGACCCCATCAAACAGTAAGTGGTTGTGACCCCATCCAGTGGTAATCCATTGTGACCCCATCTGGTGGTAAGTCGTTGTGACCCCATCCAGTGGTAAGCCTTTATGACCCCATCCTGTGGTAAGCCATTGGGACCCTATCCAGTGTAAGCTGTTGTGACCCCAACCAGCAGTAAGTTGTTGTCGATCCCATTTGACAGTAATCCATTGTTATGTGAACTATGAGGACTATGATTCCCTTCCATAGAGATATGTAGGAGGTCTCTTCAAGACTCAATCCCAACACCACTGTAGTCCTCGAGTCAACTCCATCTCATTCTCCACCCACTTCACTTAACCATCAATCATCCATTTTGTTTCTTACCCTGGCCACCACATCCTAGTGGGATCATGCCACCCCTTTCCCCATTCACTTTAACAACAATCTTGTAGCTAACCACATGTTATCCATAACATCGGTATTCCCTCCAGGGGTTTCACTCACCCGATCCGCTCTAGTCGATGTTTCGATCAGTACGATCTATCTCTGGTAGATGTTAAACCTATGGAATACCATGTGTTAAACAAAGGAAGACGAGAAAAACCTTAGATACATGTCTGTGGTATAAAATTCCCCACGTTTGAAATGGGATGCCTTGGGCTTATACATCCTTGAGAAGCCTTATAATAAGGGGAAGAAACCCAGACATGTCAGTGTTCCAGCGTCCAGACATGCTAGTGATGTCCAATGTGACTAATCCTCTGACCGAAGGATGCTTCCCTAACTGGACCCCTTGGAATGTCCCAATAGAATCAATGTTTTTTTGAAGGAAAAGAAAAATTATTGATCAAGGAAACTAGTATTATAAAGACAATCAGGGAACGAGTCGACCCAAAAATGATCACCCTAATATTTCACAAAATGAGCCAAATGATGGGCTTTCAAATTACAATTTCTTTTTATGAATGAAAATTTTAATGCATCGAATCCATCGGTTAGGGACCAGATCTTCGTCAAGATGAGACCATAAGGCTGGTAATCCTCATCTTTTGTTGAGAGAGAATTCACCACTTTGAGGCAGTTATATTCCACCAGAATCTTGGACCCAAATTTTGAACGGGCAAAAAGAATCCCATGGAGGATGGATGATGCCTCTGCCACCACAGGGAGACATGAGCTAGGAACTTCCCTACACTGAGCATCCACAATTTGGCCAAAACTATTATGAGCAATGAGCCCAATACCGACCCTTGAATTAGAAGAGACAACAAAATCTGTGTTAATCTTGAAGAAACCCTAAGGGGGGAGACCAAAAAGGATATCCTCATTGAGTGTGGCCTAAAAAATGCCCCACATCACTTTTCTTCCAACCATTCATCCACAATAATTCTCTATCCACCCAAAGGTGATCAAGGGTCACCTTCATCTAGAAAATGCATTCATTCTGTCAAGTCCAAACAAACCATGAAATTGTGCATATCAGCCCTACCACTCTTGTTTTTAGAGAAGATACCCATTTAGTAAGGTTTGGGACCAACCCAATTGAAAGATCAAAGAAAATACCAAAATCCGACCTCCAAACCTTCCACACCCCTTCCACGCTCTTATAGGAAATAATTTCATGCAAAGGGGATTCCACTTCATGGAGGAACAAAGGACAAGAGTTGTCCTTCTGCCAAATGTCACTACACCAAAAAGTCACGTATTGGAAGAACCCCAGCACAGACCTGCCACCAAAAAAATTTCACCTTAGGTGGAGCGGTGAGGGACCAGAGGCACTTCCACCGATTATTGGTAAAGGCCTGGGCCAAACCTTGAACCCTCATTTTGTAACCCGAACAAACAGAATATCTCTCATGAGGATCCCCAGTCCAGAAAATCTGGTCAATACCCATTCCTGGTGTGAGAGGGATACTCAAGATGAGCTTAAGATCCACCTTGTTAAACCAACAACAAATATTCTCCCAATCCCACTCCTCAAGCGAGTCATAGAGCATGTCATGTACCCTTGTATCTTTGAATCTAGGAACAACCGGTGAGGAAACCTTATGATTGATGCCATCTTCCAGTAATGGATCATTCCAATTGTTAATATTATTCCCATCAAAAATTCTCCACATGCAGCTCAAATCAATGAGATATTTTTCTCCCAAAATGCTCCTCCACATAAAACTTGGTCGTGGCCCTAGCTGGGCATGGAAGACGTCAAAATGAGGGAAGTACTTAGCTCGCATCACCTTTGATAACAGGGAATTTGGGTGGGATAGAAGGCTCCATACTTTCTTTTCCAAAATAGCCTCGTTAAACCATTTGAGATTTTGGAAGACGAGGCTGCCACAGAATTTTGAAACACATAGCTTCTCCAAATACATCCAATGGGAATTATGTTTTCCCTCGTGGGATCCCCACCAAAAATTAGCCAACCGAGAGTGGATTTGATCAATGAGAGTTTATGGGAATTTAAACAATTACATTGCATAATAAGGTATTTCTTGGGCCACTGAATTAACGAGAACATCCTTTCCCGCCTTGGAAATATTCCTACTAGACCAAAGACAAATCGAATTTTCCACCATATCCCCAATTGCGCTGAAAAAATGTTTCTTTGACCTACGCACCAAGGTCGGGAGGCCAAGGTATTTAGGATTCTTATCAACCAGTAGAAACCCACACATTCACGTCAAATCCACTCTCTTAGATTATGGGATGTCTTTACTAAAAGATAACTCTGATTTTGAAGAATTAAGACGTTTGCCATAGGCCATTGGTCTAGAAGAAGTGTTAATAACTAGTATCTATGAAGATATGGCACTAGGAAAAGATTCCCGAACATCTTCATTATCTATAAGGGAGACCTAGATTAGGTGATGAGTTCTATGGAGGAATACATGGAAGGAAGAACCAACATCCCATCAACTTGTTTCGATCAAGGAGAAAACATCCCTGATCAAGGAACGGATGACGCCCACCTTTAGAATATAGGAATGCGGGGCATCAAAAAACATCGTCGGCCTCGAATAGATGGATGCACGGGCCCTGGAGAAAGTGTTAGAAACAGAAATGGTGAACCCAATGTGAAACGCTTCTCCTAAATATGGAGATTATTATCATTTGAGACATCAGGGGACTAGCATGCCCCCAAATCCAGCTATCCAACGGCAAGTCCTGCAATGAAAATAGCGGGTCTAGCGTGAAACTCACTAGAAGATGGGGTAGTCAAAATGTTGGACATCACTATCTATGAAATTTCCAGCGTGGATCCATCTTACCAGCCATGGAAGATGGAAAGCGTTGAGACACTGGTTGTTTATTCCTTTCTTTTCAGCACTAATGGGTTAATCTTCCTACTTTTCAAGAACCAAGTTGTTGTAGGAATTCTATCGCTGCCCACCCACGGACATAGGGCCAGGGGCAATTCCAATGTGGCAGTCCCACACGGCTCCACCAATTTTTTGACAATCTTCACTCCTAAAAATGCCTGGCACCCACACCCCATATCCTCATATGAATTCATCCAGCAGAGAGTGATCAGCAACCTCGTACGCTGGTACGAGGCGGAAGGGATTATCCCGACCAGATATATTGCCTTCTAGGATCTGGAGACGTCTAGGCCTCACCACCACCACCACCACCAAGGTCCACGCATGGAGCCACTACTTCCCACTCCAATGTACAATCGTTTCGGGAGCCTCTCCCTGGAACGCCTTGATGACCCTCTCCCCTACGTCAACGAGGTAGGGGATGTTTGGGGTAGCTCAGTCAGGATCCATTTTTCAGGGCTCCCACTAGGTCATTCCATCGCTGCCACCCAGTCCCACATGTCGAGGAGTAGGTAATCCATGCACCTACACTATTGGCACTAGTTGGGTTGACTCGATGCCAGCGTCAGGCACAGGCCGAGGAAGACACCCGCCAAGGGGCGTCAATGTCAGTGAATACTGTTGCATGGGCCACTTCCGACGTATATCATCAAACACTTGTTTATGATGAGTAGAAGAACTTGTATACCTGGCCTAGATCGATGTGCCAACCGCCCCACGAGCAGGATGGGTTGACTCCCTGCCGCCTATGCAGGTAATGGTTGCGATCATTATGGAGGCCCTCCCCATACCGCCAACATGGGGAAAGCACGTCATCCCCACTTTCGAGCTCGGTGTGGAGGTCCGTTTCGTGCTACCCTCAGTCTAAATGTGGGATCTCCCCACAATGGTGACACCCATCATGGAAGCCTCTTCATTGCTCCTTACATTGGGTATATAGTCATCCTCCCTCCACAGACCACTAGTGTGGGGACGTTGCATATCCGGTCAATCTCCAGCACGGGGGACCTCCCTATGTTCTTAAAGCATCTAGAAGAGGTCCTCCATGCCTCAACAGCCAGAAGGGTGAAGGACAACCTCACTTCACCAGCACCCGGTGTGGAGGCCCTACCAGTGTTCAGCTCATCCAGTACGAGGACCTTCCTCACAATAATGCTGCCAGGGGAAATGATCATGGGGGTCCCACTCATGCTCTTATAGGCTATATTGGAGGTCCTACCCACTATATCACTTCCCAAAGAGGTACTCCCCAATTCCCTTTTGATATCTATCCCAGTGCTCCTCACACTTCGGCTTTCCCAGGCGAAATCCCTCTCTTCCCTAGCACTAGTACAGCTGAAGGTCTCCTCATGCCGAGAATCTATCATGTCATGAAGAACCATCCTAGGGAAGGAGGGAAGGTCATTGATACCATAAAAGGAAATCTAAGAAGATTCAGACTGATATCAAACCAGTCTTCTTCTCAAATTCTGAATCCGAGTACGACTCAGCGATGGAACCCTCACCCGGATCCTCTGTCTCAAGGGCCGAGGCGGGAACAAGGCGCATCAACCATGTACTCACAGAATGTGAGGTCCATCATATTCCCACCTCCCTCTATTGGTATATCCAAGAAATCAAAAATTTCACAGCCCTACAGGTTATGGACATGTGATCGCCACCATCATCTCCAAAATCACACTCTACCTCAACTAGAGATCATGAAGAGAAATTATGGGGATCAATGGTAGACGAACAACAACGTGGTCCACCACCATCATCAGTGTCCCCCACAACAGAAACTGTGTTAGTTAGACCATGTTATTGTGATTTTGTGACTAATTCACTTCACTTTTTGGAGGATATCCTGAGATGTGGTTGTTTGTCTGCTCGCTCCCCATATTCTCCACTAGCCAGCCAACCATCCCAGTGGTCTGCTTCGGTACCGTTACATATTCCTCAGCTGCCACCAATTGAAGACTGGGGAAATGAAGATCCATACCCTAAATCCAAGACCAGGAGTTTGTGGAATATCCTCACGAAAAACCACTTCCCTGATATGTTTTGGCCAATCATGGAACCAAATTTCTATCTACCAGAATCCCCCCCCCAAGATGAAGTCAAATGATTCTGCCAGACCCTCTGGGAAACTCATTTTCGTCTTCATTATTAGTGAGGGGCTTACCCTAAGTGCCATGTTCATTTTGAGGACATTGGTATACAATGTCGTCTGGTTTATTTGGTCACACATCATGTGGCTTAGTGCCCTGTTTCACCTTGTCACCGTAAGGCCCTCTAGCACTGATTCATTCAGAGATATAGGGTACTCTGTAGGATTATCAAAGAAGCTTCTTCCCATGTATAGGTTCGTGGCTGGGGGTAGTATGTTTTCCTCCTCTTCTGTCATATTCAGCGTCAACCTGATTTTTCAAGAGACATATAGGATATGCCTCTAGTCAGAGTCACGGTTTACATGGATAACCTAACAGAGGGTAAGAACGAGCTAGATCTTCATGGAGAGGACCTTCCCCATAAGATAGATTCACAGTTCATGGATCTATCAGGAATAATTAATCATCAAAAGAGGATTCTACTAGTTTTTCCTATGCCCACCGAGGCACTATTCCCCAGCCGAAATCCTAGTAAGGGCAAGGAAATCCTGGGAGCAGCCAAGCCCTCCGACCCGTATAGCTTAGTGTAGAAAGCAGAAGACGGTCCTGAAAAATCTGTGTTTCATTAGAAACTCACAAAAAACAAGAATATGGTTGATGACCTCCATGCTAGACGTTCTACAGAACAATGTCCAGACTACGGTGATCCTCTGCCAGGGTAGTAGGGGCAGACACAACATATCCTAGGAAAATTTCCTTCAGGTGACCCTGACCATCCTGCCCATGAAGACATGGTTGAGGATGACACTTACTGCAAGAAGGCGAGGTATGTCTCACCAAATCCTCCTAAACAGCATGAAAATCCATGAGACTGAGCCTGGATTCTCCCAGTCGCCCCGTAGGTCGTTCCACAACCCGCTCCATGATCTACTGGGCCGCCTTATCATGTTGAAGAACCTACCAATGCATTGTTGGTTAGGGATCCCCGTCAAGACAGGAAACCTCACCCAAATGATCTAATGGTGGCACACATTTCCTGTCTCGATGCCTTAGTGATGCGACAGGTGGCACTCCCGTTTGATGGAAGGCCATATCCAGCATGGGGGGATAAAATGCCAACACCTCCGTGTTTTTGGAATCCCACCTTTTCCCCCTTCAATTGAATAGCGCACCCTCCACAGCACCTGGCCCAATTTATCTCAAGGTTTCGCCCCATGTTGGGTACTCCAGCATAGTAGGAATCCACCAAATTCTGATGTTTTGTATAGACATTGGAAGGTCCTGCATTTTTCTGGTACAGTCAGCTCCCCATCGGATCAGTAGTCGGCTGGGAAGAACTCCGTAGGAAGTTTCTATACCATTTCAGATCCACCACTCAGAAGAAGTGTATCGAGGGACTCTTAATGTGAAAGTAGAGGCCTGATGAGTGCGTCACCGACTTTGTCGCCCGGGGGAAAGGACTCACGTATTCTCTCGATACGCCACTAACTCAAAAGCAATTGCTGACGATGTGTGTAGGGAATTTCATGATGGAGCTGGTCCCCTCTCTGATCACCAATAATTATCCCAGGGGATTCAAATATTTCTCTGAAAAGGACTGGTGCTTAGAGTAATCCTTACAACAAGTCAATCAGGCACATCTGTTACCTCATGTGATCCCCGCAAAAAGAGTCGCCAAGGCCGAGCCTGCTATAATGGCCCAGAAAGAGACCCAATGGTTACTAGAGTTTTTTCCAATAGATCCTCCCCCATAGCCTCACAGAGGCCATCTACCTCAGGCGGATCCACCGGCCCAGCAGTGCCCACCTCAGAATCAGCAGGTTCCCCGCGCAATGCGCCGCCACCACCCAGACGAGATAACCAAGCTCCACCTTCTCAGCAGGCTCCCCCTTCCCCTCATCAAACTCAAGCCCCAATCGCCCCCATACAAAATAGGAGAAACCATACCTACTCATTCAACAAGTCACAGGTCCCCGGTTACATTTGCAGTACCTTGGAGTAATAGATTATACGTTTTCTTCAATGTTGAAGGCTACAAGAGGCAAGCCTCACTGATCACCGTAATTACTTCCACTACCACCGGATCCTGGGGCACACTCTCAAAATGTGATATGTGTTAAAATACTAGCATCAATACCAAGAATATAACAACATAGTCCATTTAGGCCTAGATCCGGCACAGGTGGCATGCGTCTTCATGACGCCAGGCATCGGTAGTGACAGTGAGGGTGACTGGCATCAGGCTTCCAGATGTGGATCCTATATGTATGATGACTGGATGGCTCTTAAGATACTCTCCCTTTCCCATGGTGTCATTTGGGCATGCTTGAATTGGAAAGATCCTTTAGAAGCTGCATCCACCACTTCTGCATCATTGTCTTAGTCGGCCTATTCCCATAAGAGCAAACACAAGTGGCGTAAGGGAAACCAAAGTCCCCCGCCGATGCCATCATCATCCCGTACTCTAGGGTACTTCATACCCTTAGAGTTGGAAATACCCACCATAATTATTCTAGTAGGGGAAGACTCTTCGAGTGACGGTCAAGGATACGACTCTGATAACACCATAGAGCTAGTAAATCCTGACATGATTTCTCATCAAGAGGGGCGCCAGGAGAATCCTCCCAACGTCCCCAAACGTCACCAGCGTCGACAGAGCCATGGAAATATTGGTCATCGAAGTTCCTCGGTCAACACTTTCAGCCAGGATGTGCATGCTATTGAATCTTGGAAATAGGCTCAACGTAGAGCTCAACATACACAACCTTATCATCTGGTGGCATCAATCCCGCCTTCACTATCGTTCGTGTTGTTGGATTAAGAAGTGACACCCTGACCACGTTGTGACCAGCCACTCCCTGGTATAGGCCAGTCTCAGTCATCTATCACTCATCTAGTAGTCACTATGTAGTCCTAAACTAGTATGTAGAGGGATATTCCTAGCACCAGTTAGCTGTTGGCCCAGCAAGCAGGGCCCACCATACCTCCTATCACAAAGCAACCTCTTGTAAGCAGAAGTTCACACCTGTCATAGAAGAATGATGTTATTAAAATTATTTCTTGTATTCCAGCAAGGATATCCATAATTGATGCCCTTCTCTTATCGTCAGATATGCATGAGGCCCTCGCTGAGGCTTTAAGGATCCCCCTCTAGTTTGTGATGGAAATAGATGTCGTATATGCCTTTCATATAGAAGCGATCATGAATGATGAATTCCAGTCCATTATCTCATTCACTAGGGAAGATAAATGCTCCCCCATATAAGGGCTCATCCAACCATTTAACATCATTTGATAGTTAATGGTGTGGAGGTTTGTCCCTGTCTTGTCGACACGGGCTCTGGAATTAACCTAATCCTAACTCGGACAATTCGAATGCTAGGATTTTCTGAAGATGATCTGAGTCCCTCTGGCCTAAGAATCCATGGTTATGACTGGATGAAAAAGACATCAGTCAGTAAGATCCACTTGAAGACCCCATTTGGTGGCCTAGTCACTAGCACTAAATTTATGGTAGTCTCCCAGGACACCACCTACAATGCATTGATGGGAAGGCAATGTCTCCACCTGCATGTGGTAGTTCCCTCATCTTATCACCAGTGCCTCACGTACTCCCTTAATGTTCAAGTGGGTGTTATTTAAGGTGATCCATCTCCCTTTTCCTCTTGTGAATCCTGATACTGGGATTCCAACTACTATAAATGAAAGGAAAAGTAGATTTAGACTAATGAGGTCGATCATGTAGTGGCTGCGACTGACCCATGGAAAAATCTAGATGAAGCCTATGTTTTTCCAATCCACTGATTGGAGGCTATGACCCCAAACATGGTTCAATGCATCTTTGTAATTGGGATGAGGGAGGAACACATTCCCAGGCCTAAGAGACGCTAATATATCACCCCGTACTCCTATAAAAATCAGGCCCAGGTGATCATGGAGCCTCATACTCCCATAAGGTATCGGGATGTCCGCCCCATGGCAATGGTAATACGTCATACTTGCTTGTTCCTCCAGGATGGAATTAACCAGCTCAAGCCAATATGACACTATTGCTTAGAAATCATCAAGCGTTGACCATTGGGATGAAGGCCAGATGGGATTGGATCGATTTATTTCATCGCTATTGTTGTGGCAGCACAGGAGTCCTCTAACGCAGTGTCTGTTACAGCTCAGGCCAGTACCAGCCTCCTGTCAGTATCTACCAAGTCAGAAGCAATTCCTCCCACTAAGGATCCCTACATTATAAGTGTAGATGAGGATTTAGAGGATTCTCCCCTACCTTTGAAGGGGGAGTCTATTCCCCAGTCAACGAGTTGGTACAGGTGAACCCCGGTAGCGAGGCAAACCTGAGACCCACATTGATCAGTGTCGCCATACCCCTCGAGGAGCAGCACTAGTACGTAGACTTCTAGAAACAACACCAAGATGTATTCATATGGATTTATAAAGAGATGTCCGGACTAGATCCTCAGGTAGTCTTCCACCGCTTCGATCTCCCAGAAAATCCTTGAAAGTTCAAACAGCCTCCCAGAAAGATGCACCCTTCCCACTTCGTAATGGTCGAGCCCGAAGTTAAGCTCATTAGAGAAAATTTTGTTAAGGATATATAGTACCCCAAATTTCTGGTAATTAATATGCCAGTAATAAAGTAGAATGGGCATATCAAGGTCTGTATCGACTTTTGGGATCTCAACCATCACTGTCCAAAGGATGATTTCCCCTTTCCTTTGACCGATTTGTTAATTGATGCTACAACTATATTCCAAGCCCTCTCCTTCATGGATGGGTACTCAGGTTATAACTAGATCCGAATGGCCCTTGAGGACGTGGAGTTAATAGCCTTCAGGGCACCACAAGGTACTTTCTATTACCAAGTCATTCCCTTTTGTTTAATGAATGCGGGTGCCACCTACCAGTGGGCTATGCATTGCATATTGAAGCCGATCCTCGAAACATTGGTGGAATTCTATGTGGATGATCCAGTGGTCAAATCTCTCCAGCATTAGGACCATCTCAAAGACCATGGGAATGTGTTTGGAATCCACCATTCCCATTACCTAAAGATGAATACATTATATTGTTCCTTTAGGGTCACCTCTGTGAAGTTTCTCAGCTTTGTTGTCAAATAAAGGGGAATTGAGATTGACCTATAGAAGATCAAGGCCATTACCAAGATGTCTCCTCCGAGAAACATTCAAGAGCATTGAGGTTTCCAAGGCTACTAAACCTACATACTCCAATTCATTGTGAATCTGGATGGAAATTGTAAGCCCTTTTCTCAGCTCATGAAGAAAGGAACCGTCTTTGAGTGGGACAAAGAGTGTCAAACTTCTTTTAAGGAGATCAAGCAGTATCTACTCCAGCCTCTCTTGTTAATGACACATGTCTCTGAAAAGCCATTGGTCCTTTATGTGATCGCCCGGGAATGATCTCTCGATGCCCTTCTCTCCCAATAGAA
Organism: Viscum album; assembly: GCA_963277665.1. Classification (NCBI taxonomy): domain Eukaryota; kingdom Viridiplantae; phylum Streptophyta; class Magnoliopsida; order Santalales; family Viscaceae; genus Viscum; species Viscum album. The sequence goes on along the minus strand of OY728137.1, from coordinate 1,824,556,704 downwards.
TAATGAGGGGATGGGGAACAACCTTTAATACGTCAACCGCATGCTCCCCGATACGAAGACCAGATACTCTCCCATCGAATAGAGCTACCTTTCACTGGTATTCTCATTACAGAAATTGTCACATTAATTGCAGCACCATGAGGTACAGATGGTGTCTCGAGTGGACCCACTAAAGTGAATCCTGAGACATTGGATGCTGAAAGTCCAACTAGCTCAGTGGGTTGTAATCCTATAGTAGTTTGATATCAGGATTGTCCTTTAGAAGGATATTAAGGGGAAAGCGTTGAAAGATTTCATTTCTACACATCCGACTCCTGCGGACTAGTCTATAGACCTAGATTTCAATGATGAAGCGATTCTCTTGGCGGGACATGTAAAGACCCGTAAAAATTCAAGGATATTTTCTTCTTAATTTTCTTTGGAATTTTACAAGAATGTAGTTTCTGACAGAACCTGATTCCGGGGCCCGGTGTGCCATGAATCATTTTCCGAATATTGGCTCGGGTACGTTTAGTGAACGAACGAGCGGGTTTTTCTAAAATTTGAACTGGTGCTCGGAATCAAATTCTGAGGGCACCGATAGAATCACAGCAATGGTATTTTCTTAGAAACGCCTTTTCCGGAGTTGCGTTTGCTCGGGTGTGGTTTTTAATTTTTGGGGGTCAAGTGAAGAAAATAAAATAAAGTGGTGCGACAAATTTATTTTATTTCACATAAACCCACTTAAAGCCACTTAAACTAAGTTTAAGTAGATAGGGTGGAACCCAAAATATCCTACCCTCTTGGTAGGATATTTATAAGGTGGGGCCCGCACGAGCCCCACCGTTTCTTTCCCCCTAAGTAATGCAAACGCGAAAACTCCTCTTTAATGAAAGTCAACTGGTGCATTCTCTAAACTCTTAACGCCCCTATTAATTGGATAGTTAAGACGTTACCATTAATTCACCGAATTAATTGTTCGTTTCTTAACTTGTTTTGAAAATTGTTGGCATGTTAATAAAATAAGACCAACAACCTTTTTATTGACGGGTTTCTCATTGAGAGGATTTGGAGAAGACTCCAAGGCTTGAGATCTTCATCCTCCTTCGCGAAGAACGCGAAGAACGTGAAGAACGCGAAAAACTCTGGCCTTCGACGAAAGGCGAAGAAGAACGCCGAACTGTCAGAGATAGATGACGTGACGTCGTGTACCGTGATGCTGATGATTCTCCTCCCGTGACGTTCTTCTGCGACAATCCTTCCCCGTGACAATCTTTGATCAACACCGATTGAGGTAGGGGATTACATATCATTTAATTTTCCTTTGTGAATTTTATCCTTAACATGGATTTAATTCGTGAAATTTAATCTGTGTGTTTTCTTTAACCCTCGGAGATCATCGACGCAACGCCGTATACCACAACGACGAAATGCCCCTTTCATGACGTGACAATCCTCTTCTACCACGATGATCAATTCCGCGAAGAACTCTCGTTCGACGACTACGACGAGGTAGGGGTTTTAATTCATTAAATCTTTGTGATTTATACATGCGGTGTTTGATTAAAAATTGTTGTGATACTTTTAAAACCGCTAAAGTGGTGGGTGCGGACTAACGAACAAGTCTGAACCCACAGCCCCTTTCGTTCTTGGTGTGCGAAATGGCGGACGTCAACAAATCAGCCACACGGGCGATGTATGGTCCTCGCAATGAAGGACGGACCCCGGGAGGGCTTTTGGCAAAGACAGAAAGGAATTCCGACCATCGGAACTCGTTCGGTGGTCCATGGAGAAACCCGCCGACGCGCCACGTAGGCACGGCGGCGCCGGCGGCGGGAGGCGGCGGCGCGCGGTGCGCCGCCGGGAAGAACCGTCGTGACTTCAGCCGCTGCGGCGGGCCGGCCGTCCCGCGGCCGCACGGGACCGACGAAGGAGGGACGCGGCTTTGCCACATTCGTTGGCGAGAGGCGGCCCCCCACGTGGGGCCGCGGAACAATCAAGGGGGCGACGCCCCCCTTGCACCCGCTCGGCCGTTACAGCAGAGCCGCCAAGCGACCGGGCCGCACCCAGGCCGGGCCGGGCCGCGCCCCGGCCGGGATGGGTCGCGCCCCGCCAGGTCAGGTCGACCAAGTTCGAGCCGACCCAGGGGGGGTTGGGCCGGGTCGGTCCGGGTCCAGACCCCCCTTTTTCAGACCTTTTCGGTCTTTTGCCAGTATCTTGAGCTACGAGCCTCCGATCGACGCACCGTCAGCGGAGATTCGATCCTTTGATCGAGACGGTTGTTTGGGTATATCACACTCAAGGTTTCGGAATACTTTGGGTTCAACCGGGTTGGTTCGTACACGAAACCAACCGGGCCCTCGGAGCGAAAACGGTCATAACTTGAATTCTGGTTGTCCGGTTGACGTGCCATCAACTTTGATGGATTTATCTAAGTGAGACGGATCTTTTGGCTTACTCCACCCGATTTTTGGACGCAGGTGGAGTATGGTTGGGTTGGTTTTGACTTAAAAACCAACCGGGCCCCTGGGACGAAAAACCCAATAACTCTCAGACCAACCGTCTGATTGACGTGCCGTCTGCGACGTTGAGTTCCTGTTGATGACACGGAACTTTTGGATACATCAACTCTGGAATATGTGTTAGTTGATGTATCAGCCTCTCGGCTCGTGGAGCGGACCCTCCCGAACGATCTTGCTGTGAGCGGGAACCCTAGAGCTGGCTGCGACGATGACGACGATGACTGTGCAGAGATCCTCAGTGGATTCGACGACGACTGCAACACTCAGCAATCCTTTGTGGGTCAGTGATACCGATCCTGTGTGGGTCCGATCCTATGTGGGTCAGCGCTCAGCGGTCCTGTGTGGGCTAGCACCTACAGATCCTGTGTGGGTCCGATCTTGTGTGGGTCTTTGTGGGGGTTAGTTACCAATTGATCTTTTGTGGGTCAGATCCTTTGTGGGTCATTTCGGGGGTTAGTACCCATCGATCCTTTGTGGGTCTGACGAATTAGATGAATCAGTGGAAATATCTGATCATCTCTATCGTCATTTGGAGAAGTATAGCTGTGTGAGCTGAAACCTGTTTTTCTTTTCTATGTTGATTGTGTTGAGCTATCCTGTGTGGATTTACATTTTGCTTTCCAGTATGAACTGGGTTGTACGTGGGCTCGGATGTTGGAGCCGATCGAGAATTGATGACTTAGGTACATGTATGGGAATATACCTAAGTAGTGTCGGATGTTACTTCTTGATTGTATCTTTCCTTTGTGGATTATCCTTTGTGAATTCTGGGAGACCTTCGGAGGTCTTGGGGTCCCTACTGAGTAGATTATACTCACCCTTGCACAGGCTATGCCTGCACTACATTGTGTTGGGTGTAGACGACGGACAACACTGATCATGGTTGAGGCTTGCGGAGCAGGACGGTACCTGGAGGTGGACCACTGGGCGGGACGTACTCGGAGCGGTCGGCTGGACCCGAGGAGCAATGGAGGCTATCTGTACCCACCCTTCAGGTGGGATTTCCAGTAGACAGCTTGACGTTGCGGCTTTAATTTTCAGTTGTTGTTTTCCCTTTCCAGTTGTACTTTACTTTCAGTTTGGGTTTGTATATTGGCCCACTTACTATTTAACACTTACTATTGTACCAGTTTTTACTTAGTGTTTACTTCAGCCTGCTTTCTCTGTGGTGTTTGTGGTTTACTTTACAAAGGCAATACCTTCCCTTTTTCTGGGATTTACGCCTTGGTGCCAGTCGCCAGCCCGTGGCCTATGGAAGGCAGGCTTGGGGTAGTCACGACACGGGCCCCGAGGACGGTTCATGACAAATTGGTATCAGAGGAGTTCGGTTCTACCACAGAACATGGGACTCTGATCTTTTTCTACATGAAGCAATAGTGTTTAGCGTATTGGGTGTGGTTATCATTCCAGGGAGTCCAGTGTTGGTGCGGCGGCCGACGTATACGTACACCAGGACCCTAACATATGATTTCCGACTTAATGCACGAAAGCATTAATTGCGTGTGTGTTTCAAGTTTTTTTTTGTGATTACTTTGTGTCAGCTCACCAAGTATACTGTTCTGACCATGGCGCATCTATATCCTTTTTCAGGATGACCCCACAATGGAAGCCAGCTAGGGTTCTGAGAGTTGAGCGTGACGGCAGACCGTCGAGCGACGAGGCCTCGGTACAGGGCCCTTTGACAGCTGACGCACCGGCGGTACCTCTACCTGCCGAGCCACCGATGCTTCCATCCCCAGCCACTAACGATGCACGTCGCCTTAGTGCACTGCATGAGTTCCAGCGCCAGTGACCGCCCAGGTTCAGTGGGGAGACGGACCCCCTGGTAGCCGAGGACTGGATGGAGGCAGTGGTATGAGTTTTTCGGTTAGTGATGACACCAGCAGACCTCATGGTTATCCTCGCAGCGAGCCTACTGCACGCAGTAGCGGACCGATGGTGGAGCTTGATGCTCCAGGTGCACGATGAGGCATCTCTTCTCTGGACGGACTTTGAGAGCCTCTTCCGCTCAGAGTTCATCCCAGTCACCCTCTGTGTGGTGCGCATCCAGGAGCTTCTTCATCTGTGGAAGGGCAGCATGACGGTCACCCAGTACTCGATGAGATTTACCGATCTCTCACGCTACTCGATAGACTTGGTACAAGACCCATTCTTTCAGGACCGAACCCTTGAGAAGGGATTGAGATATGAGATCAGGGCATCGCTGATCTCCCTCAGCATTCCGACTCGGGCAGGAGTACTGGAGTGAGCCCTTTTGATCGAGTGCTTCCTTGCTGAGCCTTCTTCAGCAGCGAGACCTACCGCGGGTTGGCACATAGCAGAGTCTTCTACAGCAGGCAGTCGACGGATGACTCATGGGTCCAGGCAGACCATACCCTCTCACAGACGACATCAGGACACTGGCTCAGTAGTGCGGGGCACACAGCATGGAACCAGTCTTTCGAGAGGCAGGCAGTTCTACACATGCGGGGGGCAGGGTCACATGGCTCGTGACTGCCCGACCCACCGTGTCGAGAAGCAGAAGACGGTTGAGGGGCCACCCAGGCAGAGGCAGAGGGTCAACCATGGCTATCCGAAGGGAGAAGGTGGACGAGGTAGAGGAGCTGGCTGAGCAGCGGGTGGTGGGTGACGCTTTGAGGCTCTACCACCACCACTATGAGGTCCACCCCAACCACAGGGAGCTGGCGGGCAGAGACAGGCACAGCTCCAGGCAGCAGAGGCCTACGACCACGTCACGCCAGAGATGATTCGAGGTACTATCTATTTCTATTCCACCCTTGCTGTAGTTCTTATAGACACAAGAGTGAGTCACTCTTTCATAGCCGCTGCCCTTGTTCGGATCTCGGAGATTCCGACAGAGCCGTTGGCTCGATCCTTACGGCTAGAGACCCCTACGGGAGTAGACTCGACGATTACGCACTAGTGTCAGTAGTGTGAGCTTACTCCAGGAGGCGAGAGCTTCGACTGAGATCTTCTTGTTGCGGCATCGAGGCCTTACGACGTCATCTTGGGCATGGATTGGTTATCTACAGTCCATGCTCAGATTGACTGTATTAGGCGCAAGGTGCGATGTGTACACACCGATGGGAGCAGGTTCACCTTCACTGGAGAGAAGGGAGCCTTTGCATCACTGGATGGACTCTTTCAGAGGAGAGGACAACCCATCAATCATCAGTTGGCTAGTCTCATCCTAGGAGCAGTTGACGTGCGGAGTCCTGGTTTTCCTGTAGTGGTGGATCTATATGAGGACTTCTTTCTCGATGACGTTCCAGGACTACCTCCTCGCAGAGAGGTATACTTTTATATTGATTTGTACCCTGGGATAGCCCCAATATCCACTCCAGCATATCAGATGGCCCCCGCTGAGCTTCGAGAGCTACGAGTATAGTCGGAGGACTTGCAGGGCAAGGGTTTCATCCGACCCAGTGTTTCACCCTGGGCTTCCCCGATTTTGTTCTCCAAGAAGGGGGACAGGAGCTTATGACTTTGTGTCGACTATCGTAAACTAAACCAGGTGACAGTGAGGAACAAGTATCCTCTACCGAGTATTGATGACCTCTTCGATCAACTCAAGGGAGGATGGTGGTTCTTGAAAATAGTCCTCAGGTCAGGCTATCATCAGCTTAGAGTTCGGGACGAGGACGTGCAGAAGACGACCTTCAGATGTCGGTATGGACACTATGAGTGATTGGTTATACCATTCGGCGTAACCAATGCTCCATCGGTTTTCATGGGCCTCATGAACAGGATCATTCAGCCACACCTCGATCGATTTGTCGTGGTCTTCATCGACGACATTTTGATTTACTCGACGATTGAGGAGGAGCATGCCTAACACTTACGAGTTGTACTAAACACACTCCGAGAGCACCAGATTTATGGAAATATCTCGAAGTGTCAGTTCTGGATACGTGAGGTCCACTTCTTGGGACACGTCATCTCTGAGGCGGGAGATGCAGTGGATCCTGTGAAGATCAAGGCAGTGCTAGCTTGGGAGCCACCCAAGAGCGTGACGGAGGTGCATAGTTTCTTGGGAATAGCTGGATACTATCGGAGATTTTTTCCAAACTTCTCCAGAGTTGTGGCACTACTCTCAGCTCTTAAGAAGAAGGGGAAACCCTTTGTGTGGTCATACAGATGTCAGCAGTGCTTTCAAGAGCTGAGATAGAGATTGACCAGCGCACCTATCTTGAGGTTGCCTGAGGAGGGAGTAGGGTACGTAGTCTACTGCGTTGCATCACGGACCGGGCTCGGATGTGTCCTGATGTAGGAGCGGGCAGTGATCTCATATGGATCACGTCAGTTGAGGCCGCATGAGCAGAACTACACCACTTATGACTTGGAGTTAGCAGCAGTGGTTTTCGCTCTAAAGACATGGCGACAATATCTGATGGGCGAGCGCTTTACAGTCTTTTCTGACCATCAGAGTCTCAGGTATATCTTTTCTCAGAAGGACCTGAACCTGAGATAGCGGCGATGGCTCGAGTTCCTCCAGGACTATGACATTGAGATAGTCTATACTCCTAGGAAGGGGAACGTGGTAGCCGATGCTCTCAGCAGGAGGACGGGCATTCAGCTACTCGAGGAGGCGACAAAGTAGCTAGCCGCTTTGCCGATATCCTTTGTGGATATAGATGGAGCAGCTTTCCTTCAGTTAGTCACAGTCTATCCTCCACTACTACAGTGGGTCATAGAGGCACAACATGGGGACGCTAACTGTGAGACGCGACATGCGCAGATATCCTCAAGACATGCACCTGATTGTTTCTCCTTTGGAGCAGAGCACGACGTCATTTTCAGAGGACGTACCTTGGTACCAGTTTCCTTACAAGAGGAGGTGAGGAGAGAGTTTCACACTTCTCCTTTGGTGGTACATCCAGGAGTGGTGAAGATGTACCAGGATCTCGGACGACAACACTGGTGGTCGGGAATGAAGAAGGATGTGGTAGAGTTCGTTTCTCGATGCCTCACCTGCCAGCAGGTGAAGGCAGAGCATGAGGTACTAGCAGGCTTGGTACAGAACTTGGAGGTCCTGGAGTGGAAGTGGGATGAGATATCTATAGACTTCGTGACTGGACTTCCACGCACTTCCAGAGGTCACGACTCTATTTGGGTGATTGTAGACCGACTCACCAAGTTGGCTCACTTCTAACCCATCAGAGAGTAGGGCTCAGTGGAGAGCTTAGGATGTCTCTAAGTTTAGGAGATTGTACGGCTTCACGATTTGACATCATCTATTGTCTCTGATCGAGATGCTCGCATTACTTTCCAACTATGGAAGGGGTTGCAGGAGGTGTTCGGGACACAGCTATGTCTGAGCACCGCCTTTCACCCTCAGACGGATGGTCAGACGGAGAGGACCATTCATACTTTCGAGGACATGCACCGCACATGTGTCCTCGACTTTGGTCGCAGCTGGGAGGACCACCTACCCTTGGTGGAGTTTGCGTACAACAACAGCTACCACTCCACCATCGGGATGGTACCATACGAGGCGTTGTACGACAGACCTTGAAGATCTCCTTTGTGCTAGACAGACCCTGGGGAGTCCGCACTTGTGGGACCAGAGATGGTCCAAGCCACGACAGAGAAGGTCCAGGTCATCCAGGAGCGGATGAGGACAGCTCAGTGCCAGCAGAAGTCTTATGCTGATAGGAGGCGGGGGCCACTAGAGTTCGAGGATGGCGACCACGTCTTCTTGCGTGTCTCACCTCGATGTGGATTACAGAGATTTGGCCGAGGCGGGATGTTGTCTCCACGCTTCATCGGACCATTCCAGGTCCTCAGCAGGATTAGCGAGGTGGCTTATTGCCTGTCTCTACCACCTCAGTTGCACCGGTTGCATGATGTCTTCCACGTATCCCAGCTGAGGATATATGTGCACGATCCGTCGCATATCATTTAGCATGGGGAGCTAGACGTTGATGATGGGCAACTTTTGCGGAGGTCTCGGTGGAGATCGAGGATTGAAAATAGCATGTCCTACGTGGACGGCCGATTCCTCTAGTTCATATCATATGGTAGCACGAAAACCTCCAGGAGAGCACTTGGAAGCGGGAGGCTCAGATGCGTGCTCAGTACCCACATTTGTTTCCCTAGTTTATGATGTATCTTTAAGAGGATATAAAGCCCTGAGGTGGGAGTGATGTAAAGACTTGTAAAAATTCAAGGAATTTTTTTTCTTAATTTCTTTGGAATTTTAGAAGAATGAAGTTTCTGACGGAACCTGATTCTGAGGCCCGGTGTGCTCTGAATCATTTTCCGAACATTGTCTTGGGTACGTTCAGTGAACGAACGAGCGGGTTTTTCTAACTTTTGAACTGGTGCTCGGAATCAAATTCTAGGGGCACTGATGGAATCGCAGTGCCGATATTTTCTTAGAAACACCTTTTCCAGAGTTGTGTTTGCTCGGGTGTGGTTTTTAATTTTTGGGGGTTAAGTGAAGAAAATAAAATAAAGTGGTGCGACAACTTTAATTTATTTCACTTAAAGCCACTTAAAGCCACTTAAGCTAAGTTTAAGAGGATATGGTGGAACCCAAAATGTCCTACCCTCTTGGTAGGATATTTGTGAGGTGGGGCCGTCACGAGCCCCACCGTTTCTTTCCCCCTAAGTAACGTACCCGCGAAAACTCCTCTTTAATGAAAGTCAACTGTGCATTTTCTAAACTATTAACTCCCATATTAATTGGACAGTTAAGACGTTACCATTAATTCACCGAATTAATGGTTCGTTTCTTAACTTGTTTTTCAAATTGTTGGCATGTAAATAAAATAAGACCAACACCCTTTTTGTTGACGGGTTTCTCGTTGAGTGGATTTAGAGAAGACTCCAAGCCTTGAGATCTTCATCCTCCTTCGCGAAGAACGCGAAGAACGTGAAAAAAGTGAAGAACACCGGCCTTCAAGAAAGGCGATGAAAAACATAGAACCTTCGGAGATCGACGATGCGACTCCGTGTACCACGATGCCGACGATTCTCCTCCCGCGACGTTCTTCTGCGACAATCCTTCCCTGCGACAATCTTCGATCAACACCGATTGAGGTAGGGGATTACAGATCTTTTAATTTTCCTTTCTTGATTTTATCGTTAACATGGATTTAATTCATGAAATTAAATCTGTGTGTTTTCTTTAACCCACGGATATTGTCGACGCGACGCCGTATACCGCGACGACGCGACGCCCCTTCCGCGACGCGAGGATCCTCTTATCCCGCGACGATCAATTCCACGAAGAACTCTCGTTCGATGACTACGAAGAGGTACGGGTTTTAATTCTTTAAATCTATGTGATTTATACCTGCGATGTTTGATTAAAAATTGTTGTGAGACTTTTAAAACCGCTAATGCGGTGGGTGCGGACTAATGAACAAGTACGTACCCACAGCCCCATTCGTTCTTGGTGTGCGAAACGGCGGACGTCGACAAATCAGCCGCACGGGCGATGTAAGGTCCTCAAAAGGAATGATGGACCTCGGGAGGGATTTTGGCAAAGACGGAAAGGAATTCCGACCACCAAAACTCGTTCGGTGGTCCACGGAGCAACCCGCCGGCGCGCAGCCGAGAAGAACAGCCGCGGCTTCAGCCGCGGCGGCGGGCCGACCGTCCCGCGGCCGCGTGGGACCAACGAAGGAGGGACGCGGATTTTCTGCGTCTGTTGGCGAGAGGCGGCCCCCCACATGGGGACACAGAACAATCAAGGGGGCATCGCCCCCCTTGCACCCGCTCGGCCATTACGGCTGAGCCGCCAGGCGGCCGGGCTGCGCCCAGGCCGGGCCGGGCCGAGACCCCCCGTTTTCGGACCTTTTCGGTCTTTTGCCTGTATCTTGAGCTATGAGCCTCCGATCGACGCGACGTCAGTGGCGATGCGATCCATGGATCGAGACGGTTGTTTCAGTATATCACACTCAAGGTTTCAGAATACATTTGGTTTAGACGGGTTGGTTCGTACACGAAACCAACCGGGCCCTCGGTGCGGAAACGCTCATAACATGAACTTCGGACGTCCGGTTGACGTGCCGTCAACTTTGATGGATTCCTCTAAGTGAGACGGATCTTTTGGCTTACTCTGCATGAGGTTTGGACGTAGGTGGAGTACGGTCGGGTTGGTTTTGACTTAAAAACCAACCGGGCCCCTGGGACGAAAAATCCAATAACTCTCAGACCGGGCGTCCGATTGACGCGTCGTCTAGGACGTTGAGTTCCTATTGACAACGCGGAACTTTTGGATACATCAACTCTGGACTATGTGTCAGTTGGTGTATCAGTCTCTCGTCTCATGGATCGGACCCTCCCGAACGAGCTTATTGTGTGCGGGAACCCTAGAGCTGGCTGCGATGACGACGACGACGACTGTGCAGAGATCCTCAGTGGATTCAACGACGACAACAGCACTCAACGATACTTTGTGGGTCAGTGCTACCAATCCTGTGTGGGTCTGATCCTGTGTGGGTCAGCGCTCAGCGGTCCGGTGTGGGCCAGTGCCTACAGATCATGTGTGGGTCCGATCCTGTGTGGGTCTTTACGGGGGTTAGTTACCTATCGATCCTTTGTGGGTCAGATCCTTTGTGAGTCATTGCGGGGGTTAGTACCTATCGATCCTTTGTGGGTCCGACGACTTAAATGAATCAGGGGAAATATTTGATCATCTCTATCAACATTTTAAGAAGTATACCAGTGTGAGTTGAATCCTGTTTTTCTTTCCTATGTGGATTGTGTTGAGCTATCCTATGTGGATTTGCATTTTTCTTTCCTGTGTGGACTGGGTTGTACTTGGGCTCGGATGTTGGAGCCGATGGAGAATTGATGACTTAGGTATATGTATCAGCATATACCTAAGCAGTGTTGGATGTTACTTCATGATTGTATCTTTCCTTTGAGGATTATCCTTTGTGGATTTTGGGAGACCTTCAGGGGTCTCAGGGTCCTTACTGAGTATCTTATACTCACCCCTGCACGGGTTATGCCCGCACTATGTTGTGTTGGTTGCAGATGACGGTCAACGCTGATCGTGGTTGAGGGTTGCGGAGCAGGATGGTACCTGGAGGTGGACCACTGGGCGGGACATACTCAGAGCGGTCGGCTGGACCCAAGGAGAAGTGGAGGCTATCTGTACCCACCATTCATGTGGGATTTCCAGTAGTCATCTCAACGTTGTGTCTTTACTTTTCAGTTGTTGGTTTCCCTTTCCAATTGTACTTTAATTTCAGTTTGGGTTTGTATACTGGCCAACTTACTATTCTGCACTTACTGTTGTACCAGTTTTTACTTAGTGTTTACTTCTTCCTGCTTGCTCTGTGGTGTTTTTGGTTTACTTTACAAAGGAAATGCCTTCCCTTTTTCCTAGATTTATGCCATGGTTCTAGTCGCCATCCCCTGGCCTATGGAAGGCGGGTTCGGGGTAGTCATGGCACGGGCCCTGAGGACAGGTCGTGAGAGTCCATTCCATACTATGCTGGCAGATGCACATCGATGGTGATTCCCAGAGCCCCACTGGCAGAAGGCTCAATGTCCTCAGGCTCAACAAGGTAGGCTTAGGTATCATCTTCATTATCTTGACACAAGCCATCCTGTCATACTCATTCCTGTTGTCAGAAGGCTACACCAAAAATGAAGTAGAGTACCAGGGGCTCATCACTGGCCTTGATCTAGTAGTCGAGATTGATGTACCCCATTTCCATGTGAAAGGGGACTCTCAACTAGTCATCAAAAATATCAACAGTGACTACGTCGTTAAAAATATAGCACTCATACCATTGTTGGAGCGCACTCTCCAGCTAATGGCCTAATTCCCATCCCGTCCAGAAGTTACTCATGTCCCCCAATCTCAGAATGGTCAGACGAACACCCTAGCCAACCTAGCTGCATCACTTTCAGAGCCCGATCAGAATGATCTGATTATTCAGATGGCACATCGGAGAGTCATTGTTCCTGTCACCCATGATGATGACGACAGCCTACGGGTAAGCGAACTTACCACCAGAGCTTCTACATAAGGACCCTTGGATCCCCTGGAGGCGGTGATCTAAGTGACTCCTGAATGGAGACCTCCCATTGTTGAGTAACTCCAGAATAGTAATCTATCAGCAGATTGGGTCGGGAGTGAGTGAATCTGATGCTATGCGTTTTAGTTCACCCTCTAGGACGGCCCTAGCACTGATAATATCCTCTACAAGTGCAGGTTCGATGGGGTTCTCCTCTATTGAATTCAAAGAGTCAAAATTTCTTAGTTCATACAGGAGGTTCAAACTAGTTCTTGTAGGGCTCATCAGGCCGGGCCTAAACTATCCCACCAGATCTTGAGACTAGAGTACTTTTGGCCCTCCATGATCCAGTATTGCCTCGAGTTTTCCAAGTGATTCCATGCATTCCAATTTCATGATAAATTTATGCAACATACACCAGAGCCTCTACACTCCACCGAGTACTCTTGGGCATTTTCGGTGTGGGGACTCGATGTCATGGGACCAAATACACCGAAAATAACTTGGCAGTGTAGATTCATCATGAAGGCTACAGATTTCTTCTCCAAGTCGGCAGAGGAAGGTTCACTCATGGAGTTGAAGGCATATTCCATCGTTGACTTTGTGAGTTCTAACATTATATACCAATTTGGAGTCACTCATGCCATCCTCATGGATAATGGAACGAACTTCTGAGCAGTTGAGCTGATGAAACTGTATGCTAAGTACAACATCTGTTATAACCATACATCCCACTATCATGTGCAAGAAAATGGACAGATCGAGGCGTTCAACAAAAATCTCTCTCACATTCTTCAGAAAATGGCTGGTTAGAATAAGAAAAGTTGGCCGGTCATGCTCCTAAATTCCCTCTGGGCTTATCAAATGTTGACTCGTAATTCCACCCAGGTGACCTGATATTCCCTGTTGTACAGAACGGTGGTCGTCTTGCCCATCGAGATTCAATTTCCCTCACTATACTTAGCTGTCTATGGTTAGTAAGATCCAGATAAAGTAGCTGAAATCCATCTGCCTGAGTTGGAAGTGCTTGATGAGAACATGATTCATACCCTGCACAATCTGGAAAGGCATCTGCACAAGACAACCAGATATTTCAACAAGAAATTCAATCTCCAGTCTTCTTAAAAGGTGACTTGGTATAGTCCCTGAGATCACCAATGATACCTGGTAAGAAACCACCCAAGTTGGAACCCAAATGGGAAAGACCTTACACTATTCACAAGGTTTACTCCAATGGCACGTACTCACAGGTTACAATGGATGGGGAGCATGAAACCCCTCCACCCAATGCCAAGTTCATCAAGCAATACATTGGTTGAAATCCTGGGTCCAACTTGACCTTAAACTGTATGGTCCTGCATGACCTTAAAATTTTCAGTTCTGCATGACCCTAAACTACATGGAGGTCCTGCATTAACTTTAACAGTATGGTCCTACAAGACCTTAAACTCTACATCACCCTGCAATATGTTAAACTGCATCTTAAGAACTACGTATGGCTTGATTCCCATCCTCATGGGATACATATAAATTCTTAGATGCCTCATATTGAGTCATGTCTCAGTTTTCTCTTTGATTATCCCCTCTCAGGCATAGTTCATTTGGGGGATCTCACATGGAATCATGTAGGCTTCTTTGGAACTACCCATGTTAGGGATACGATTATTTCACCATGTGCTTTTTTTCATTCTTCCAATCCTTCCACATCCTCACCGCAGGACACTAAACTGCATGGACTTTTCAGAACTACATGTGGCTTGCTTCCCATCCTCATGGGATATATACGACCACCTGAAAATTTCATCCCTAGGGCCAACCAAAAACTTCGGTACCTCCCATTGGGACGGAACACATGGTGTGGTGCTGTCTTTTTCCCTCATTCACGTAAAGATCCTCATGACGGTACCATGTATCCATCTCTCTTGAAGATCTCAATGTCTTGTTTTGTCAAATTCTATTTGAGATTGACGGCTGCATTCATGCTCCACACAACCCATAATTTTGGTTCCCATTACCTTTCACCCCCGAAGGGTCCCCCAAATGGCCCAGATGCTAGGCCTAAGGGATCTCCTCCCATTACTGTCCAACATCCTTGAGGGTTTCATACAACAAATAGATGCATGTCCTGCGTTGTGAATATGGTCAGCGATCGACACTCATTTGTTGTTCCCATTTCAGGTCACACAATATAGATGATGTGTTTTGAACATGGTCTATAGTTATCCTCTGTCATTGTCACCACCCCATACGTCCCAAACATGGACTGTAGTGGTTCATTCAGCCCCGTTGTCTCTCAGAATCTTGGTCTACTTCGAACGAGAGTGTAATTCCAATTATCATACCCTTATGTGATGGCGTGATCCTAATCCTACTCCTTGTTTCCAACACCGATCATTGCTCATGTGGGCTTAGAATCTATGGTGAGGAAATTCCTACTTGATAGGACATATAGCTACAGTTGGCCGGGGTTCCCTGCCTTCGGTCCTTCGACCCCTTCGGCTCCCTGGCCCATGTTCTCATTTAGGATTGTGTGGTACAATATGGACTCATATTATCATTCACGTTGGTCTATTTCTCCATGCCACACATATCTCCTTGAGGCATCCATCCGTTCATTTATGGTTCATCCCGCAAGTGAAGGACCTTCCATGCTTCGTGAGTCCCATCATTTGGGCTTCCTTCACCTTCTATATTCAAAAGGGCCCCTGAATGTCATGGATACTGGGCCTAAGGGTTCTCCAACCATTTCGATCTAACACACTTGAGGATTTTGAGTGACAAGTTGATACAAGTCCTGTGTTGAAAATATGTTCAATGGTCGATGCTCAATTTTTCACCACCTTCTAGTCACACATGGGTGGATACTGTTTTGTGAACCTAGTAAAAAGTTGTCCTCTATCATCGTTGCCACTTTGTGGTATTCCAAAAGCACGATGATTCTTCATCTTTGTCACATGCATATGAAATTAAACTAGGCACCTATAGTCTGAGTAATATGAACATAAAATAATATCACCTTCATCCTCACTACAAGATGTTAAACTGAAAACTGGTCGGGACTTTCCGTTTGAGGCCCAGCCTTAGGCCCCTTGGCCTTCTCGGGCCCCTGGCCCAAGTTATCACTTAGGGTTGTATGGTGTGGTGGATGATTATGTCCTCATTCATGATGGGATACTCACCATGTCGTATACATCCTAGGATGAGATACATTACCTCTAAAATCTTCCTCACTACAAGATGTTAAACTGCAAACTGGCTGAGACTTTCTGTTTGAGGCCCATCCTCAGGCCCCTTGGTCCTTTCGGGCCCCTAGCCCATTTTCTCACTTAGTGTGGTATGGTATGGACTCACACCCATATTCACATCGAGATACTCACTCTACCATACACACACCACATTGGGGTATCAAGACCTTATTTTCATTATCCCATTCCCAGAAGTATGTGCTGCTTGATTCCCACAATCATGGGTTATATAGGACCACCCAGACATCTAGTCTTCATGTCCATCCCCATCTCTTAGAAACCTCTTAAAACTTTTGGCCCCTTGGCCCACATTCTTCTAGAATAGGGGTTATACAGTGTGGAATGGGATTATGCCCCCATTCACGTTGGGTTTATAACAACCAAGCCACATACATCCCTCTCCTAAGTCGCCTTATCTCCCTTTCCCTACTTTCATCTCTTTGAGACAACTTCCCTTATGTCGGGTCCCTTTTCCGTCTTTTGAGATTCACCAATTGCCCCATGAGTACTCTGGTCTAGAACATGGAGTGTCAGATTCTACCTGGACATGTTTTGCACTCATTTTTTAGGCTTTGTGTTCCCCTTCATTTGGGTATCCTTTATCTTTCACATCCAAAGGGACCCCAAAATGGAAAGGATTCTAGGACTAAGGGCTCCCCAACCTTTATGGGCCAATGTCCTTGAGGTTTTCAGAAAAAAAATCAATTCATGTCTAACGTTACGAATATGGTCAGTGGTCAATGCTCATTTGTTGTTCCCATTTCGGGCCACATAGTATAGATGTTGTGTTTTGAACATGATAAAGAGGTGTCATCCATCGTCATTCCAACCCATTCAAGCTTCGAATATTGGTTATATGATTCAATTTTTTTTCCTCTGCATCAGGTCAAAATGGAATTTCGACACTCCTGGAACTATCCCTCAGTGAGCATTGGCATGTTAGGAGGGCAAAGCCGCAATAAAAACATCATTTAGGGCTCTGCATAGACTTCCCTCTACCGTGCTTTCTAGGTATTGCGAAAAAACCTCTTCCGCACTTGTTTCCCATACCGAGTTTGACTCATGTGGGCTTAGGGATCAGGTTCAGGTCCACAATTACTTGGAAGGATTCCGCTTCTCCATGGACCGACCTCTAATAGATTAAACTAAAATCTCCTTCAAGAACTATTTGTGGCTTGATTCCCATCCCCATGGGATACATAGAAACCCCTATAAGTCTCGTCATTGTTTCCAACTCGAGTCCCACTAACTTATCTCTTATGTTCTACCTTCTGGGATCTAACTCTTATTGGACCGGGTGGCGAACTATGGGATTATATCCTCATTCGCGTCGGGTTTGAATTAGGCACACCACGTATGCACGCTATTATGAGTTAGCCCCTACTTCTAGTCCCACATGACATTAAACTGTATGTAGTCCCACAGGATGATAAAAGGAATCTTCAATAACTATTTGGGGCTTGATTCCCATCCTCATGGGATACATAGGAACACCCGGACATCTCATCCTCAGGTTTAGCTCAATAGGGGGATAACCTCTCATATCCCATATCCTTTAGCCTTTTTTGGCCCCTCAGCCTGAGGTTTCCACCAGGTAATTTCCCACGGTATGATGTGGACCTCATCCTCATTCGTGTCAGGTATGATTTTTCACACCATGCACATTCCCTCTAGAACCTCATCTCTCATGTATATGTCTGATCCATATGACTTTAAACTATGATTCCTAGTCCCAAATTACTTTAAACTGTTACGTGTATACCGTACGACGTTAAAATGCATGGTTGGTCCCCTCACATGACCCTAAACTATGACATTATCGTCCTGGCCGCACGATGAAAAATGACACTGCACCATGATATCCTCACTCGAGGGGGACTATTGTTTGGTATTGGTCATATACTGTACCAATTGTCAATTCCTCATACATATTGATTCCTCTGGAGATGCCCCGACTTACTATCCTAGGTCCATCGCTTAAAAAACACACATTCATCTTAAAGGACAGACAAGATCTATCAAATACTGCTTCTTTTAGTTCAATGGCCAGACCCACAAAACCTCATTATCTCTGCCGCATGTATCCTATCGTGTCTCTTGTAGAACTACGTGTGGTTTGATCCCTATCATCATGGGATACATAGGAACACCCGTTCACTTTGTCTTGGGCCCATACTAACTTTCATTTTCAAACCCTAGACATAAAACTTCCCCAAGGAACATAGGGTGATCTGGACTCAAGGTCCTCATTCACGTTGGGTTTTATAATTACATCACCATGTGTATCCTGCATTCCCTACCATTTATGGTCTAGTCTATATGACCATAAACTAAGATCACTATCTTTCCTTATTGAATGACGTTAAAGAGCACGAAATCTTCTAGAACAATGTACGGCTTGACTCCCAACTTCATGAGATACATAGGAATGCCCAGACATCCTGTCTCTGATTCCAACCCTAGGAATATGAAATCTTGTCCCCTCTCTTTTAGCCCCTTAGCCCGAAATCTTTTAATAATTTGTGGTGTGGGGAGTACATCAGGGGTCCTCATTCAAGTCAGGTTTTTAAAGGGTCACACTATGTGACTCCCATGTCTTTCCTCTAATTGGTACGAGTTCTCTGACCCTAAATAAAGATCTCCCTAGGGGAACTACACGTCATGTTTGGATATTCTGCCACCCAATGGATATTCCATTAAATCAAGTACCCCCCTTTAATGGTCTACCATAGGACCTTATGTTGGAAGCATGAAACCCCCAGACCCTTTTCCTTGGGAAAGGACTCGAACCCCTCTATCTGATACGTCTTACTGTCGTACTCATATGTGTTTTGACAAAGGGTCTGAATTGTGGAGTTTTTCATGGATTTTCCCCTTGTTACAGGTCCAAGCATCATGAGACCATTATTTGGATCCTCATCCTCTTCTTCATCTAAAGGGACACCATTCATGGCCTGGTCTCATGCCACCTCAGCTCACCTACTATCTCAGGCCAACGTCCCTAAAGACCCTGGATGACATTTGCGACATGTCCCATGTTTCGAACATGGTCCGCAGTCGACCCTCATTTGTTTTTCCCCATTCGAGGATAACTCGATATGAATGATGAGTTTCGAACATGGAAAATAGTTATCCCCTATCATCACGCCACCATCATTGTGGTCCAGATCTCGAGAATCATGATTCACATATTTCCACTTCTTTATGTTCAAGTGGAAATCCGACATACTCATCTTTACTTCTTCGCGCATCTAGGTGTGTCACATGGATAGGATAGAATCACTGGGATTATGTTCACCAAGTTTCCCCTCACCCCTAACATGTACCTTCATCGGTCAGAAAAGTCCCACCACTACTCCTTATTTCCCAAATCGAGCACAACTCATGTGAGCTTAGTAGTTTTGGTTGGATGTGTACTAGTGCAGCAGTTCCATACATTCCCTTCATCATCCCGCATGATGTTAAACAATGATCTCAGAACAATGTATGGTTGATTGTCATTTTTATTGGATATGCAGCGATGCCCAGACATCCCGCATGGGGGCCAGCCTTAGTGTCATTAATCCTCCTAGCCCCTTGGGTTCCATCTTGGTCCAGGCAGTATGACCATTAATCAATGTGCACAGTCTTTACCATATGACGAAAAGATACAGGACCTTACCAAAGAAGTTCTGTTCAGAGGCATGTTTGATCCCTGATCGGGTAGATATTCCAACCTAATGTGTTTCCACCATGGTGGCATAATGTTAAGAGTGTTGGGTTCTATTTCAACAAACTGCCCATCCACACTCCACACTTTGTGTGCCCTTTATTCGAACCCTCATCCTCTTTCACATCTTAAATATCCCCCTAGAAGTAATGATTCTCAGCCTATGGCTCACCTACTATCATGGGCCAACATTCCAAAAGACTAATGGATGAAATTCTGAGTCAGGCCCTGTGTTTCGAACTTGGTCTGCGGTCGGTCCTCATTTTGTATCCCCGTTTCAGGCTAAAGAAATATGGATACTGTGTTTTGAACATGGTTAGTAGTTATCTTTTATTGTCATGCGACCCCCATAGTGTTCGGAATCTAGGGTATCGTGATTCACACATTCCACTCCCCTATGTCCGGATTAATTCTAACACCCCCAGTTTTACCCCGCTTGTGCGCTAGAGCACATTGGAAGGATGAAACATTGATTATTCTGAGGTCCTCCTCCTCCAATCGTGCCCCTCCCATTTCATCCTAGAAATACAAATTATTTGTTCAAAACTCAGATGCCTGAAGCTTGGTTGTCACTCCTACATTCAAACGAATTAATAGTGCAAGTATCCCTTGTTTCTCAAATCAGGCATGACTCACGTGAGCTTAGGAATGGATTGCTTTTTATTTCACGATTGTGGTTTAAATGAATTAAATCAAATAAAAAATAAAAAAATCCTTTCATACATGTAGTTCAGAACAAAATGAAGTATAAATAAATGAGTTTATGAGTTCAACCAAAACAGGGCCTTTAAGGATCATCATCATGGATAGATCACTCTAGCTCCTCTACCTTTTGGCATGTGTCCTCTAGGATTTCCTCTCACCCCCTGAGAACCCTCTCTTCATCAGCATCCATACAACATAGTTCACTGACCTTATCCTGTGCTCTCACCTATTCAGTTTGAAGTGAATTCATTTGGTTAACTCCTTCCACTAGCTGCTCTTGGGAGTTCTCCACCTGGGTCGTCAATTGATCCACAATCTCAAAACAGTTTGAAATGAATACCTTCTTTTCTTTTGTGGATTCCTCAAGGATTCGGACCTCTTGTTCCACCTTCAAGAATCCTTGGGTACTCCCAGAATCTTTTTGACACTGGACACTGTCGGAGTGATGTCTGCTCTCACGTAGCTTCTCAGCCATGTAATGACAGACAGTCTAATGAAGACATTAAGCATCCACCCCTCTAGCATAGGGAAAGCGCAGCTAGGTATGGAGCGATCCCATCCATTTTAGCCATTCTGTCTAAGGCTGACCGAGAAATAGCCTAATGCACTCCCACTCTCTGCTCCAAGTCATATGGCTCTCATCGACCGACTCTGAATCAGAATCATCTATCTCCTCAGGATCTATAAGATGATTGTCGGGTAAAGTAGCCAAGAGATCAGAGGTAGGGTCTTCCTTGGGTATTCCTACCAAGGGGTTAGGCTCTTCAAAACTTGGGTGACCTTCCTCTCTCACCTCAGTCTCAGTAGCTCCTTCACCAACTTTAGGCCCTGCCCCAACATTAATGTCACTAATATCCACATCACTTTTCTTACTGAGTGCCTGGGCCGAATTAGTTTGGGAAGTGTTCCTGGAATGGACCGACACATTTACCATCAAATCACTCATAGATGGTCTGGATTCGGCAACCTATTGAGCCTCCAATGTAGTGATTACTACACAAACAATGAATTCCTTGACTTTTCGGGTTCTCTAATATCTAATACAGGCATTAAAGTGATAAAACTTACCAGAACTCAATGAATCAGCCTCTGGAATTCCCACCGCTATGGGAACTGTCATGGTTGGAGATATCTCAACACTCGTTAGCTAAATAATCGGTGTCAACCTCCCACATTGTTTTTTTGGTACTTCCTCTCCCCCCTTCGAAATGATATTCTTAGCTAGAACCAATATGAACCTAAGAAGGATGATTATATCTTATTTAAATTACAAAAAAAATAGAGAATAAGAAAAGGGGAGGGGAGGATTGATAAGGAATGAGGCATTCCTCAAGCAGCTCAGTTATGTCCTCATCGGAGCCAACAATCTCACCACTCTCTTGAAGGCTCCCTTGGTGGGATGTCCATTGAGACCCTCCACCTTGAAGATCCTCTTCAGCTTCCCCCACTTATTCAACCTCTCCTTCTTCCCCCTCTTATTCTAACTCATTGCCCTCTGGCTCATCATCATTGTCATCATCCTCGGACAACATATTTTCTAGATATTGCTTCTAGCCAAGCATTACCTTCAACAAGAAAGGTGTTTCCTTATGCCGACCTCGTTGATGTGAATATGCATCCATGGATGTCAAGTACACATGCCTTTGATGGAAGTTCCCCCTGTCATCAACCTAGATGAGGCTGACCTCTAGCTAGTAGATTCCATCTTGTACTATCTTTTTCTAGAGGGCTTCGATGCCCATCGACTGACGTAGGGTCAACCAAGCCAACCATAGGAATGAGAAGATTTCATCATTATAATGTTGAAGCATATACCTAATTTGCTTCATCGGAAGCTCCCTGACCACTCCGTGAGCCCCTCCCTCCCTAGGCGACGATGGTATGACCATGTTGTGCGACATTCCCGCTACTGTATTCCCCGCCTATGTAGGCCTAGTTTCCCGATATTCTTCAATAATTTCCTCCCCCATAGTGCCATGTCTTCTATATCGCCACCCAGGTTCTACACTGGCTACCAGGAGCTTCCAAACTCGCTTCTTCAAAAGCCCCTCAGGGTATGTTATGGTCCAATGTTTGATATATTTTGTTTAGAGGAAAACATCAACTCCAGTGGGGGGAAGTGTAATGATGTCACCCAATCCATGAGTTGTGAACATTAGCCACATTTGGAGAAGAATAAAGGGGTTACTCTCCTCATTAATATATGTATACACTTTCTTAGTCATCTTCTGGAGGCATCCAAACTGCCTGGAAAATATTGACGGCACGTAGGGCTCAAAAGGGATCTTCCTATCAACCTAGGATACAAGCACCCCACCTCTAATTCTTTGAAGTATTCCATTTTCTACAGAGATCCTTTCCCATTGTCTATCATTTTTCCAGTTGGAGTGGGTAATTGACTAAAAGTAAAATTGGAATGATTGAAGATTCTGATCCTCACCCCCTCCTCATTGAGCATCAACGACATGAGCCTGGAAATATTTAGCAAGGAAGGTTGCTGGCTGTTACCTAGAGGGTGAATGAAATTTGGAAAGGTATATCTACCATAATGAGCCGAGATTTAGCCATGAAGAATTTGTAATGGGACAAAAATCCCCCGTAGTGAGACCCCTCTCGAAATGTTCCCAATAATGGTGTACAAATGGGATGACACATGGACTCCCAGATTGAACCTCTGATTAGCATCCATGATGCCAGCCATCACAAATTTCACTGGATGAACTCCCATCCTTGTGTCCCTCACAGGTAGGATCCACCCACTCAATAAGGTTTCCTGAAATCTGGCATACCAAATGTCTTGGTCCCGACTCTCATTTACACTAAAGCCCCATGATTGATATTCCACCGCCTTGAGGATCCTCCAGTACGATCGACTTTTTCTCCTCTGTGTCGTGGTCAGACACCATCTTCTTTACCCTGAAATATTTTCTTCCGGATCTCTTTGAAAAAAAAAACTAAACAATATTTATAGGTTATGTATTTCAAAAATTCCTTGACCCCCTGCCTCTCCTTAGCCATCTCAAACAGAATCTTTATTAGGATGGAGGGTTGTGATCTATCTCCCCAGATGTTTCTTATCGGAAGGAATTCATCATACTAGTGTCCATCCAAAGGGATACCCCTGATGAAATGAATGTACCAAAGACTAATAACTACTACACCATGGTGAAGATGGAAGGTATTATTATTGGGGGGAATATAGGGTAAAAAAATTGGCCCGAGTTCATGCTGACGGTAGAAATGAAATTGTGACGTCCACACCGCCTCGAACAATCTGATGTGCCGCAGTTCAGCCCTAAACTGGTCACACTTCTGGCGTATCCAATACACCCAGGGCCATTCACTTATGAATTTTCCTCTAGACCGTAGGTCCCAATCCTGCTGCCAGCCTTTGGTTTCGTTAGTGACACTCTGTCGTAAAGTACTTGCGTAATGGGCTGGAGAATCCTCTGCAACTAGGAAACTTCCTGAAATAGTTATAGTTCTAGGGATTAGGATGTAAACATCCATATGTCTAGTTTCTCTAGTAGGATGGCAAATTTTAGTGATATTATACATAGGTAGTTCATCCTCGTAGGTCACCCACGACTATATTATGTCAACTTCAGATCCTGGCATGGGTACCTCCTCCAAAATACCAAAGTCCCATATTGGTAAGTTTTCAGATAGCCCATAATTATTCTATTCTAGGGTCAACTTATTGAAGAGAGTTTCATTGCTGGATACAATCTTTCATGATCCATAAATCTCAGGATTGGCCACCATCTCAGCCCTTCGAGCGGCGAATGCAGCTTCTCTCTCAGCGTCAACCCGATTAGCAGCCATCTTCTTCCAGTAATGTTCAGAAGAGTCAGCGTGAAAAGAAATCAACAACATGCAAAAAATCATAGGGGGCGCAAAAAATCAGAGGGTGGTGTGAAAAAATGAGGTAGTCGTGCGAAAAAACCTGGTCCTGCGCATAAAACTAACAGCCAAACATGGAGAATTATAGGACACAAAAGTGTTTTTCTCTTAAGGAATGTTTTCAGGCGCGAGAGATCAAGAAATATTGCACGAGAAAAGTACGTATGGGTTAAGAAACCTGTGAGGTATTTTATAAGCGTAGATCATGGTTTTTGCGCGCGAGGAAAATGGTTTTCATGCCATTTCAATCTTTTATGCACCGGGGAAGTTTTTGGAGCGCACCAACCCTAGGAGGCTATGCATCTCAGTGTTTCCCTCGAAATCGGACCTTTTTGTATCTACTATGATCCGATTCCGAGTGTGGTAATTTTATACACCGAAAATTGCTCTTGTCCTAGAAAAGGGGTCTATTCGGAAAACGAGAAGTCGTATTTCGACTCGGTGATTTGTTCTGGGAGGATCATAAGGGCTGCATGAAAAATCCAAGAGGTGTGCAAAAAAACATCTCTCTCACATGAAAAACAGTGGGATCTAAGGGATATTTCAACACCTGCGCACAATCCTTTTTACTGCCGACCTGGGTGCACAATCTTTCGTGTCGGCCACCCTGGTGCGCATTCTTTTGCACCGCCAACCTGTGTGCACAATCTTTCGTGCCGACCGACTTCCATGTAGATGAAAGGATTCCAGACGCCTATAAATAGAAGGGCACCCCTTCATCTTCTGGCATATGAATAATCTGAACTGCCTTCCATGAGTGATATGAACCACTTCAGAGCCCAAATAAATGGATTTTAGATACGAGACTTTTCGCGATTGGTCTCCGAGGGGTCTGCCTTCATGCATGACCACTCGATCGGAACCCACACCCAAATCCCTTTAAGTCACGTCCCTTTCACGTAATACCCTTCCTTTGTGTGAAATTAATTTCCCTTGTGTGCAATCCCCTTCCTTGCATGAAATCCATTGCATGCAATTCGTTTCCCTTGTGCACAATTTATTTCCTTTTCACACAAACGTCGACCGATTCTTGCGCACAACTGATTTGAATTGCATTCCCAACCATGCGTGCAATCTCTTTAGTCTGTGAGCAAAACCCCGACTCCCATTCAAGCATAAATCTCTCTGATTTCATGCACACCCAGTCTCTTTCGTGCAACTATTCCAATTGTACATCAATTGTGCACAAACCTCTACAATTGTCTGCAGTCCTTCGGGACCACTCACCCGACCATTTTAGTGAAAGTTCTCCATTTTCACATGAGCCTCCCTCCTTGAATATACCTTATTTTTCACGTGTTCTATGTCCCTCTTCTGGACAACAACTTTGTACGCCTCTTACACCCAAATGATCTACAAAACACCCCCTTTTCCCATGCAACCTTATAGATTTTCATGACGCAATTTCAAAGTCCCTTGGATGATACTCCTCGTTGCGTTGCTTCACCTCATGATTATTCTCATAGGTACACTAACAACTATTTCTTCTTCGCATATCCATTCTAACGTGGACCCTCTAATGGATCGCTCCATAAAACCCCCTCATTATGGCATTGCTGATTCCTTCCTTCACTCAAGGGAGGGTGAGTATCAGTTATATAAGTCCTAGGGGTGTGGAGAAAACACACTTTGTCTAAGATACAGGATGTTAAACTGCCAAGCTCCATCTTCCTTATCACATGATGTTAAACTAGAACCATTCCCTATGCGTCGGACACAGGGTTCCCCCACATTAGACATTCTGCACACACACTGGTCTCCATGAGAGTGAGATCATTCCTCACATGGATTGAGATCCTCTTTATCAGATTAGCGTTTATCCATGGGGAAAGGGAAACCACCCTAGTGTTATACCCTAGCTTTTATTGCAAGAGTTATCATCTCTGATCCTCTCTCCTTGGGATCCAAATCCCTATCACGCTGGGTTTTTTCACCACCTAGGCCTCCACCCGAGCCTCCACCCTAGAGTAAATAAAAATATCCATCTCTTCGGGCTGATAAACATACTTAAGCCCATGTTCCCTCTTTGGGTTGAAAAATACATGTATGAATCATTCCACTTCCCACAGATGCACTTTCTACGGTGTGATTGTCAAGACTTTGGTAACACTTTTTTCTCACACCGAGCATGACTCACGTGGGCTTAGAGTAAGCATCGACCCTGAAATTCTCTCCGAGCATCCTAGAGTGTAAGTCCCACACCAACCTGAACTACGAGGTCTTTGATCCTTGCCAAGGCATGGTACATAAGAAGTTTCTATGAGGTTCAAGCCCAGCACCCATTAGTCCCAACCATCTTCACGTCGGTTCACCCACTCCAACATGAACTACATGGAATTTGATCCTTGCCATGTCAAGGTACGTAGGAATCTTACCTGAGGTTCATGCCCAGAAACCATTGGTTCTAGCCCCCCTTCTCTTTAACCCACCTTCATCCCGCATGATGTTAAACTGTATGCCCCCTTTTTCATCTGGTAAGATGTTAAACTTCATACACCATCCTGAACTACGTGGAATTTGATCCTTTCCAAGGCAAGGTAGGTCGGAAGCCTCTCCGTGGTTCAATCCCAACACCCAGCGGTCCCGACCATCTTCATGTCGGTTCCCACTCCATCTTGAACTACGTGGGTTTTGATCCTTGTGTACTGGATAAGATACATAGGAATCATCCTAGTGGTTCAACCCCAACCAGTGGTAAGCCATTGTGACCCCATCCAGTGGTAAGCCTTTGGGACCCTATGCAGTGGTAAGCCATTATGACCCCATCCTGCGGAAATCCATTGTGACCCCATCGAGTGGTAAGCCATTTCGACCCCATCCAGCAGTAATCCGTTGTGACCCCATCTAGCGGTAATCCGTTGGGACCCCATGCAGTGGTAAACCTTTGGGACACCATGAAGCAGTAAGACATTGCGACCTCATCTAGTGGTAAGCTATTGTGACTCCATCCAACAGTAAGTCGTTGTGACCCCATATAGCAATAAGTCATTGTGACCACATCTAGCGGGAAGCCGTTGTGACCCCATCCAGTGGTAAGCTGTTGTGACCCTATCTAATAGTAGTCCATTGTGACCCCATCCAATAGCTAGTCATTGTCGACCCAATTTAATGGTAAGTCGTTGTCTGGTGAACTATGAGGTCTTTGATTCCCTACCATAGGGTTATGTAGGAGGTCTCTTGAAGACTCAAGCCCAACACCACCTTTGTCCTTGAGTTGAATCCATCTCATTCTCCACCCACTTCACTTATCCATCCATCATCCATTTTGGTTCTTACCTAGGCTGGCACATCCCAATGGGATCATGCCACCCCATTCCCCATTCACTTTAACAACAATCAGGTAGCTAACCACGCGTTATCCCCAACATCAGTGTTCACTCCATGGGTTTCACTCACATGATTTTCTCTAGTCAGTGTTCCGATCAGTCTGATCCATCTCTTCTAGATGTTAAACCTATGGAATACCCAGTCTTAAACATCGTAAGCTGAGTAAAATCTTAGATGCATGTCTATGGAATCAAATTCTCTCCGTTCTATGCGGGATGCCTCAGGCTTCCACGCCCTCTAGAAGCCCTACAATAAGGGGAAGACACCCAGAAGAACCAGTGTTCTAGTGTCCAGACCCACCAGTGATGTCCCACATGACTACTCCTCCGAACGAAGATTTCAACCCTGACTGGACCCAACAGAATGTCTCGATAGAAGCATTGCAATTAACTGGAGTCCATGAAGATATGGAACTGGGAATAGTTTCATGACCAACTTCTTATTCTCTATGGGTGACCTAGATTAGGTGACGAGTTCCAAGGAGGAATCCCCGGATGGAAGAACCGACATCCCATCATCTCGTTTCGATCAAAGATCAAATGTCCCTAAACAATGAATGGATGCTACTCTCCTTTGGAAAGACGGAATGTGGGGGAAAAAAGCATCGTCGACCTTGAACAGATAGATGTGCACGCCCATGAGAAAGAATTGGAAAGAATAACTTAATTGTGTTTGGTTATATAGATTAAAAATGAAATGTTGATATAATAAATAACTAGGACGCCGAGGTTCTTGAAAGACACCAGATGGATCTACCTACTTCGACTCATATCCAAGATGTTTTATGATTAGTAAGTATATATATATCATTTATATATTTTATCCACCTATAAGAACCGTCAACATGCAGACATAGGTGACCATATACCTAAAATACTAGTAATGGCTAGACCAGTCTGTAACTTAGACATCCAGGACCAGTCTAATGAACCTATAAGCTTGTGATAAAGGGTACATTCACTATATCCCAATAAGAGTGTGTTATGTCATTAACAACACTCAATATGGTGATTGATCCATCATTTCACCACTCGAATAGGGACGCTACATGTCAAGCCCAACTTCCAAATACTGTCAATTGTTTGAGAGATCATGCTAAACACCCGATGTAATGGGTCATGATAATGTCATGATCAAAATATCCCTTACCATTGTATCATAGACTCTATAAATGAATATTCCTATTTAATAATAAAATTCATATATAAAAACCCCTTATTCATTCCATAAAACATGCTCAATTAATTACATATAAATACATTTAAAAAAGTGAATTTATTATAACATTCAATAGGGAATAGAATTTCAATTATTTATTGCGTTCGAGGGATGGAAACCAAACATGTACAATCTTTTATATATTATCCATTTCACATAACCAATTTTAATTAATTTATGTATGAAGAAAACCTTCATTAATAGGTAATACTTTATAAAACCAACCTACCTAAGTCATTTATCATGGAATTTCATATAAAAAATCATGAATTGACATTTAGGTAGGCGCATTGGAGGAATATGGAAATTTTATACCTTGGAAAACAAAATATAGGTTGGGAAATACACCCTAGAGATTCTATTCTAACATTTAATAATTATACAACATGGTCAAATCAAATAAGGATTCGAGCTGAATGCTTAGAAGGTGATTCCAGCATTTATACAATTAAACATGAAGGGAAACTTGACTTGGCTCACCCAAGTGGTGTCCATAATCATGATCAACCACCTATAAACCTCTATAAAATATTCAATATTCATATATGAATGTGTAAAGATCAATTAGAGATAAATAACTCTACATAAAGAGGATTCTTGGAAAAAGATTGTCTGTAGCATAATGGAATAACTATAATGAGACAAAACTCAATGGGAAAATGTTTGGACCACCTAATTTAAGGTAATATATGTCCCCTCACATGATATCAGCCTCAGATTCAGAATAGGTCGGGAGATATCTACAAAATGATCCACCACCGTGAAAATAGGTAAAATGAACTTTTACCTAAATATCATAAGAGATCTGTTGGAGAACATATATATGAGGTAAGAGATTATAGAAGCATAACAATATGAATCCAATAATTTTTTTATGATTCAAGATCCTTCATCAGAAAAAAGAGATGTATCAAAGACTATCCTTAAAAATATTTTGAGCTCCAAGGGAGAAGGGAACCTATTCCATCCATAGTAGGAAGAATGGAAGGAAGAGAAACATTTATAAGTTTATGTGAGGGGAATAATTGTCTGTTAACCAAATAATATAATGTCATACAGTTTGAATTCATGGATTGAAAAAACCGTGTGAAAAAAATACACAAGAAATTTATATAGTACATACCATGAACGGTTAAGGCACATAGTTTACTAAATAATGCCAAAAAAATGAGAAACCCCAATTTCCAAAATCCTACAGTTCTCACAAGGTCGTGTTCCTTGGGTAAAATAGTTTCTGAAAAACATTGTGTCTTATAGGTTCCCACGGTATTAAGCAACATAGTTTCAGAGAAACTATTTTGTATGGGCTAAATGATTTATCCAAACAATATGGACAATTATTTTGCCTTTTTTCTAGAACATTGGGCTTCGAATGAGCCTCAGATGCTCCTATAACCTTCCGTTAGTCATAGTGAATGTATACCGTGACTATATAATTGGATAAAATTGAAAAAAATAGAACTTTAACTTTATGAAAATATGGATCTTTAAAACCTCCCATTATTAAAGAAACTCATCCCCTAGTTTTCCTTCAGATTGTAATGAGATATCATTAGCGAAGAGTTATGGACCCTATACTCGTATATCAGCTTCCCATTCCTAGGCCTCATCCTGCACCTTACCATGCATCCACAACAATAGTACTGGAGGAACTGAACTACATTAGAGTGCCTTCATGCCCGAATTCATTATATGCACTGGATACTCCTTGAAGGAATAATAAACATCCAATTAACCCCATCAGGCTGAAAGACATGGGATTGGACTGGTTGATATTGGGGAACATTAGATACATGAATGTAAACCTGAATAGACCATTATATCTATCAAAATTTCAACTTTTAAGACACTAGTCTGATCCTTTTCACTACATTCATGTGTCCAAAAAATCCTTTATAAGAGATTAAACTGCCTCTAAACATGTTTATGGACAAAATTTGGTGATACTTGCAAGAAAACATGGTCTCTGACCTCGAACTCGATAGGCCATCTGGGTTTGTTGGAATATGAATTATATCTAGAATGAAATTTCATCATGTACATTCTGATCAACTAGACCGACTCTGAAGCCTTTTTCATAATACATGGTCCAGTCATAGATTCATCCCCCACATTTATCCAGCACAACAGTGAGAAAAAAAGTCATACAATTTAAGACTTCAAAAAAATAAATCTCAATGGTATCCTAGAATATATTATTATATGAGAACTCCACAAGGGGATTGTGTTTCTCCAAAGAATCACCAATGTCATTTCCACATGCAAAAATCATGTCC
Organism: Viscum album; assembly: GCA_963277665.1. Taxonomy (NCBI): domain Eukaryota; kingdom Viridiplantae; phylum Streptophyta; class Magnoliopsida; order Santalales; family Viscaceae; genus Viscum; species Viscum album. The sequence continues at coordinate 1,824,525,837 of OY728137.1, read as the reverse complement.
TCTAGGACCTAAATCATATGCTTTTTCTATCTATTGGTTAGTGGGTGATAGGACATGCTCAGAATCCCCAATGTACTAAAGGCCTTGTGCTACCCCTACCCAATTGTGACATGAAACAAGAATCTCTATCATAAATTATAGAACTATGAGCTCCATGAAGAAGTAGAACCTCATAAATGTATAACCTTACATGCTCATCTCTTTAGAATGTCAACCACACTGGTAAGAAGGGCATGAGACTCATCAAAAAATCAATCAAAATGTACACTATATAATTTCAATGAGTTGATCTGGGTAAACTAGTTATCAAATCCATCGAAACATCATCCGATTTACACATGACAACATACAATGTCTATAAAATACCTTCTGGTCGTTGGTGCTTCACATTTACTTGCTGATATCACTACAAAAAAAACAGGGTTTCCCCAGCGCCACCCTTTAACAACGCTAAAAAAAGTGCTGATAAAGGGGGTTCCTTTATCAGTGCTAAGAAAAAACACTTCTAAAGGGCACTTTGAATAGCGCTAAAAAATAATTGTTAAAAGTGACCCTTTATCGGTGCTTTTGTAGCACATATCAAGCCCCCCCCCCCCATTTTATCAGCACTTTTTTAGCGCTGTTAAAGGGGGCCCCTTTATCAGTGATTTCTTTAGTAGCGCTAATAAAGTGTATATTTCAAAGAAAATGATTCCAAAAAAAAATACTAATATATAAGTGTATTTATGTTGATATAAATATAATATATATATTTTAAATATGTTTTAGATAAGGATAAATGGAAATCTAAAATTAATGTATAATATATTTTTTAAAAGAGGAATATAAAATATTTTAAAAAATATTTTTAATTAATAATTTTCTAAATATCATTGAAAAATAATCTATTAATAACATTTTTAAGATAGAAAAATAAAAAAAATTAATGAAAAATCTTAAATAAGTTGAAAATGTAACCCGAAATTAAAGCTGCCATAAATTTTGATCCGGTTTTCCATTTGAGCTATACAACGTATCAAAATGAAGCCTACGATGAGATCTACATGCTAGTGATTGAAGGAAACCTTTTGTTAAATTTTTTGAGGGAAAAGGCCTAGAAGTCCTCCAAAACTAATTTTTAGTCCGGATATCCATGATTTTTAACATTACAATATAACATCTAATCAAGATGTCCTCTAGTATTGTTCCAAATATAATATCAAAGAATCATTTATTTTTTCCAATTGGACTGGTTGTGGAGTTGAAACTGACTTCTAGATTAGAAGTTATGGTCGTTTTAACATTCTATGGCTTTTTAGATACACATATATATGTATTTATTTATATATATATACATATATCTGTTTGTGTTTGTGTAGTATATATGTATGTATGTATGTATTAATTTATTTATAAACATACATAAGAAAACATATTTTATAAATGTATTTAAAAATAATCTTATAAATATATGTTAATATAAAAACAAATATAAGGGTAAAAAATTATAACTAAATATATATATATAATTAGATATAAATATATATTAATATATGGATATATATATATTAATATTACTATATATATATTAATATAAATATATATATGTTAATATATATATATATATATATTAATATACAAATATATATATTAATATATCTAAATATACATGTATTAATAATATATATATTAATATAACTAAATATATATAATAATATATGTATATATATATGTTAATATATATATATATATTCATTGATGAGTAAATATAACTAAATATAGATATAAATAAATAGATATATTAATAAATGAAGAGTAAAGCAATATGATGGAATGGGAAAGTCTTAGGTGTGCAGGAAACATGTCTCAAGTTTGAATCTTGGGGGAGGCAGGTTGCGGGTGCAGGTGTGGGTAATAACCTAGCATTGTTAATGGGGGTAGGAGCACTGTTAAAGGAGGTGGGGCTTGGTGGAGCTGGTTGGGGTGTGTGTGGGATACCACGGGGGTGGGGTGATGTTAAAAGGGGGATTCAAGAGCTACTGCAGCACCCCATAATTGAAAAAATATATATTTTTATATTTTTTTATCTTTTACAAGTGTTTTTTTGCACTGATAAAAGGGGCATATATCAGCGCTTTTCAGAGCATTGATAAAAGGGACCCCCTATATTTACCTCGATTAACAATTCTTTTTTATCACTATTAATGCCCTTCAGTAGCACTGATAATGGCCATATTTGTAGTAGTGTATCAAGAACACCGAGTGTTGGAGCTGGAAATATCACATTTCATATCAGACCACCAATACTATCATCATAGATCTTGATACATTTGGGTGATATCGGGATGAACTACCCATTTTGAGGCATGAAATTCTAGTATCGGTTCCTCTCTAATGTGTATTGGGACACATACATTTCCATGGAATAGTAAGGCTTCATCCCCATCCATGTTCTAACCTAAAGATGTATCATCATCTGAAACACATTACCTTATCACAAAGCCTTAGAGAACAGATAGTAGCCTCATTATTAGCCATTCAAGAAGAGTAGAGGTCACTGGTAAGGCTGAGAGGATATGAAAATCATGGTAATCTATAACCTCAACATTAATTTATGAGAATAATTTCATAGGTTACCTTTCTCCACTAGATTATTGACCTTCATATGTCTTATTATTCCACCTGTGAGCATCAGCTACTGAATTCCCCTTTCCAGGATTGTAGGAGTGCTCAAAATCAGACAACGGTAGGTACACAACCCACTTGCACTACTTGAGATTAAGAACCATATTTATGAAGATGTATTTGAGGATTTTTTATCAAGGAATAAAAAAAACTCTCTTAAAAAATAACACTCCCGACAGCATATGACATGTACTACCTTAGCTATCTCAACGACATGTGTTGGGTAATTCTTCTCATGAGGCCTCAACTAAAAAGGCTCGTACATGATTACTCTCTTTTTGTACATAAGAATAGATCAAATCATGATAAATGAAGCATCATGTAACATAGTATCAATTATTATTGGCTTTGAAATGATCGATATTGGAACTAAATTCAATATGCCCTTAAAATCTTGAATGATTACATTGAATGATTCTGACCAAACTAATTTCACAACCTTCTTTTTCAAGCCTATGAGTAGAACTATAAGGTGTGAGACACCCTACATTAAGCATCTATAATATAAAAAAAACTTACAAAAAAATAAATATCATTGATGTTTTTGAAATTATTTTAATAAAATATAGATCTAACTTTATCTGGGTCTATTGAATGTCATGTCATCAATCTGACGTAACACAAGAAGTGCACATTATTTATCCAAAAGTGAAATTTAGTAATATTAGAGTAGATATAATTATCACACAATGTATTCATTAGGATCTCAAGTTGAGATTCATGGTCGTATCTGCTGTGATAATTCACTAATATATCATTAATAAAGATTATCGAAAATTAATCTAGATACAACTGGAAAAGTAGATTCCAAATATCCATGAAAACTATAGGTCCATTTGTGAGTCAAAATGGCAGGACCAACTATTCGTATTTCCCATATCATTTCTAGAAAGGTGTGTGAGGTATATATAAATCCCGGACATGCAGTTCATGATAGTCGGACCTCATATCTATCTTTGAGAAAACATTCTCTCCTCATAGCTAATCAAAGAGTTCATTTAATATAGGTAGTGGATACAAATTCATGATCATGAGATAATTCAACTGATGATAATTTGTACATATCCTGAAGGTATTGTATACATTTTTGGTGAAAAGGATCGGTGATCACTAAGGAGAAATCATAGGGTTCATAAAGCATCTAGCCACCAAATCCTATGAATGCTTTTTGAGCTCGAGAAACTCCTTCGGTGTCATCCTATTATGAGGAATGGTCATTGGTGCTACTCTTTGTACTAGCTCAGTAGTGAATTCTACCTCATGGACAAGAGTTGGATTAGAGAAGTATTCATGAAAGATGGACCTGAAATCCTCCACTACATGAGAAAAAATAATTGGTCATAACCACTATACGTTAAGGAAATTACTAGTTATTTGAGTATTCCCAGTACCTAGACAATGTTGTTTGGGTCCATCTTGTGTCGTACTGACATTTTATTCTCCCTTATGCATGTTTTTAAGGCTCTTTGGTGATGTAAATGTCACCCTCTAATGATATCAGCCAATATATGAACAATTTGAATCAAACTAGTCCATCCGAATGATTACGTCAAATCCCAAAATTCTCAATGATGTAAATATTCCATATGAAAAGGTAACCACCTATCTCAGGTCGATAGAGCTTAAAATGGCTAATTCCTAGTGACCAGATACCCAATAGGGTGTCTATAATCATAACACCATTATATTTCTTGATCAAATGGCTCATAATCTCTATGATTTCCTCAGATATAAATTTGTGAGACACATCTATTTCAAATTATGGAGATAGTAAAGTGGAGGATACAAGAATTTAACCTCATACAATAGATGTTTTATGTAAATTCTCCTCCAGCATAGTTTGAACTACTTGTAACTAGCCTATACCATGACCCTAAGTTACTACCTAATGGCCCTAAGAAATTACTCCCTTATGGCGATGATAATCATATGTCTGAATACCCCTAACTCAATTTCTACCTCGTCCTAATATTCTAGTGGCATTCCAGCTTCCTTTCTAATTTGATTCTTCTATCCCTTCTTGTGATCGATGGGTGTGAGAGGTTCCATGGTCCCTTGGAACATAAAAAAATCCATGAAGAAACGCTAAATATGTACCATCCTACCATAGAATCTGCACTCCACTAGATCACATGGGCACTGTGGTTTTGTAGGGGATTGGATTCCGACATTGATGAAAAATCAAGAATCTTCCAATCGAAGGAAATTTGTTCATGATGCCACCACAATATGTCTAAAAACATATCATCTGCCCAGAAGAATAACCATTAATTTGTTTAGGTGATAAACCACCCTTACATGCACCACTAACTTCCCTTATATTACTCTCTATGATAAGGTCTTGTTTTTTATTTCATCAATAGATGTTAACCTGAACACATTGACATATGATCATATGGTGCACGCTAGCGCATCCTTGAATCTTTTAGAGGAAATAATACTGTCATCTACTAAATTATTATTGAAACGTTGTAGCTTAGTGAGATGTGAATAATACTCTATAAAAGAAATTCCCCCTACTTCAGGTTCACAAATTATACAGATCGGTCTTCCCTTATAGTATAGTGAAATATATAGTCATAGTAGATCATTTGTACATCTATTGAGAACATATATCTATGTCGATCTACCTGGGTGACTACATCCTACCACCATTTGGTTGAATCACATAACATATAGGATTCTAGTTTGAACCAATACTATAAATTTATCTCAAGATGCTCAAATATAGATAGAATTTCCTCGATCTATGAATCTGCAACATGAGTTCCTCCATCCCCCCAAAAAGGTGGTAGGATTCTCCTGTGAAATTCACAAGTCCACTCTGCTTTACCCGGGGTAGTTCTAACAACACCATGCATAAACTACAACATATGCAAGAATAAATTTTAGAACTTGGTGTTAGTTCGCATATTTGGTATAAGAAGAAGTTCAATTTTTCACACCAGAGTACGAATCATTATTGGCCCATGTCCTGCCACCTTAGGGGCATGGTTGTCACTGCCTTCATGGAATGCGACCGCAGGATGTTGTGGTTGCGTGACACTAAATTTAGGAACACATGGATTTGACGATATTTATGAAATTGAGATGATTTCATATAGAAACTAGGATCAAAATAAATCCTTCATATAGAAACAATAAGTCCACTCTTCATACTGAACACGATACGTTTAGACGGTAGTGGAGACCACAATAGGACACCAGAACGTCAGATATAACCCACCACCAACTACTATGGCCCTGTTTGGGTCTAATTGTCTATATCAGATATATATAGAAAGGATGTTTTCAATTTAAATGTTGTTTTTTTTTAAATAGTTATCAAAATAATATTTAAATCATTGTAAGTGGTTGAATGATATGGTACACCACTTTTAATTCTTAAGGGCCCATACTCATGATGAACCAAAACTTGATATCCATTCCACACATACCATAACATGTTTTCTCCCATGAAACCATTGTCCCATGGCTCAACATACCGCAATTAGATTCATAAGGTGTATACATTAACCTATTTAGGAAAACACTATTATATTAAGTCATGTATTTTATATATAAATTATGTTTTCCAATCGCTTCAAGAAGTGTGAGCATAATTCAATACATATTTTAGGCACTATAAATATGTAATACGAAAATAATAGAAAATATTAGACATGACATGTATAAATGAATGGAATATTAATCCTAATGTGCCTAATAAAGATTCATGTTCTAATGAAAATCCCTCATTTCATCAATCAATGGTAATGAAATATCATTTCAATAATACCAATATCCTTAACATCATAAAAATAGTGTATCACCTAATAATGAAGTCATATCAAATATAAATGGCATAATCAATAATAACAATTTTATATCCTAGATATTTAGGGTTTCCCCTATACATGGTATAGTTATATCTAGGCACAAATTCAATTCCAAATATAATTAACTCCTAATATCCTATCTAATTCAAAAATAGTAAGACTATAGAAAAATAATTTTCTGATTCAACTTTGTAACATCCTAACCTAGGATCCACATAACCTAAGTCTTGATCATATGGGTCACGATGCCTCATGTGTGCCTCCCTATATGCCTAAAATTCTCAGCTAGTAGTGAGGATTTAAAGGTGGAACAGTGGGGAGATTGTACCCTCTTATTAGAGCGACACAAAAGATATGACAAAAAACATACAATATATGAATCATATGAATAACAATGAAACCAAATAATAAACACAACTGATATAATAGTTTTTTTATGAATTATAAATATACATAACATCTAAATACATATCTAAAAATCCCCAAGGCAGTGTCTTGTACATGGAAGCATGCAATGCTGATAATAAATGGGGAACAAGGGGAAGAAATATATAACCATGCTATACAAACAAAAATAATATCCAAAAATACTCCACTATAATATTGATCAAAATATCACTCCTCTAATTGTAATATCCCTCAAATATAAATCATAACAATTTCTCGTAGTAGGGATATTTCCCTTATTAGTACCTCTATGAAAATAGTCTTCTAGGGTACCAAATGTATCCCAAGTAGGGTGTGAGATGAAAATATATGTAGGCCACAAAAAATGGTGTATAAATGTAATAAAATTATTTATCATAACTAAATATTATTATCATATACATAATATGAAACAAAGAAATAAACAAATAAATAACCATGTCTCCTAGGTTCTAGAAGAAAACCAGACGGATCTACCGACATTGGCTCATAGACGGGATGGAGTGTGATTAGTCACTATATATATACATCTATAGTAATATATATATATAGTATAGTTATATATTCTATGTTCCTATATGATCCAAGTACATTTGGATGTAAGTGGTCATATACCTAGTATAATGGTGCTGGATAGACCAAGGAGTAGCTTAGACTTCCATGACCAGTCTAATGCGTCTATTAGATCCTTCCAAAAGTACATTCCCTACATCCCAGTAAGATAGTGAGAATTCATACACAACACTCAGGATTAGGAATGATCCAATATGTCATCACCCAAATAGGGAAGTGGCTCGTCAAGCACGACGTCTAACCAGTGTTTTTGGCTTGAGTCGTCATGCTCATCACCCGATATAAGGGAGCATGATACCGTCAATCGTAGAATATCCTTTACCATCATATCATATCCTCTATAAAAAATTATTTATATTTCATAATATAATATAAAATTGAAAACATCTTCTGTATTTCATAATCCAATATCTATTATATACAAGGAAATTCATTTCAAAAAGATCATTTCTTAGAACATGTAATAGGTCATATAATTTCCTTTATTCAATTCATTGGAGGGAAGGGAAACCACCATGAAAATGCCTTTACATATTATCCATTTCACATAAATCATTTTAATTCATTTAAGAAAGTGGGGTAACATCATTAATAGTCCATCCTTTATAAAACAATATTGTCTAAGTCATTCAACATCGAATATCAATTAACAATGCATGAATTTTCATTTTGGTATGTACCTTGGTGGAACATAGGAATTAACTACCTAGGAAAACCATATATTGGTTTGGAAAAACACATAGGAGGTTTATTGGTGTATTATAATATTTACAAACCAAGGTAAAATCAATCATCGATCCAAGAAGAAAACTCATAATGCGAACTGGTCCATTTCAAAATTAATCATAAATTGAAATTAGACTTAGAATACCAAAGGGGTGTCCATAAATGTTATACAACAGCTCTAAAACACTAAATAGATTCAATAGGTATAAATTAATTTTTATGGATCAATTAGACATGAAGAAATAAATATAAATGGGATTCTTGAAAAAAGATGGGGTTAAACACAATGACATAGCTACGATGTAATGAAAATCAAATGGAAAATTACTTGACCACCTAGCTCAAGGAAATAAATGATGCCTCACCCAATATAAGCCACATATTCGGAGAATTTTGGGATATATATAAATAATGTTACAATTCCATTAAAATAAATAAAATGATATTGCACCTAGATAATGTGAGGAATCTAATGGAAAACATAGAGATGAGATAAAACCCTATAGGAGCTTACCGAGATGGAAGAAATTTTTCTAATATATTTATTATCTGAAACAGAAAGGAATAGTTGTATCAAATCCTAGATTGGAGGAGAGTTTGAGGTAAAAGATAGAGGAGAACATATTTCATCTCTTAGAGGAAGAAGTGGAGAAAGATAAATGATATATGTTTAAGTGAGGTTAAAATGTTTGTTTCACCAAAAAATAGTAGGGTGCATGGTTTGTCCAAAAAATGAACAAAAAATACTCAAGACATATTTTTAGGATATACCATGCATGGTTAAGCCATACAGTTTCCCAAACCATGTGAAAACCATGAGAAACCCCACTGTCTAGTTAATTGTAGTTATCACATGGTCGTACACCTTAGGTCGCATGGTTTTAGAAAAACCATGTGTCCTATAGGTGCTTGAGGTATATAGATACTTGGTTTTAGAGAATACATTTTTAGATAGGCTGTATGATTTTCCCAAACCATACAGTCGAGTATTTTTTCCATTTTTCAAGAACTCCATGTTCCAAACAAGAAACAAACGCTCATAAAACCTTCTTTTATCTATAATGCACATTTACCATGGTTAAACAAAGGGTTAAAATTGAAACAAAATGATCATTGCCTAAGTGAAATTATGCTTCATTACATAATCACACTTTTATATTTTTATTTTCATTCCCCACTAATATATAGAAGATTAATCTTTCATTATAATCTAATAAGGAAAAATATATACCTTATTCCACTAAAACTATAGCATACAATTTTTTTATCTTTATTTTACTTTGTTAAGGCCCCTTTTTCCTTTTGTATCTTTTTAATCCACTTATAAATCATATTTTCTCATTATTTTTAGATTCATATATATATCATATTCTACTAACCTATTGTCTAAATGATCTTTGCTTTTTTATTTGAAAATTTCATTTTTAATCCATACATGTTTCATGTTCCAATATATGCTATAATATAAATTAATCACTTACACCAAAAAATAGACTATTTTATTTATATATAACACTATATATAAAGAATGAGTACCATAAAAAAATTATAAATACTATTATTTGATGATAAAAAACAAGAAAAAACATGTTATGATTTTTTAAAAATCACTAGATCATGGTCTACTAAAAATATCCCACCTACAAACATAACTCTTAAAAAAATATAAAATATATGAAATAGGATTTTAATTTTATAAAAGATATATAGGGAAACATTATATAGAACTAATAAAATTATAAATAAATAAAATAAGAGGTATTAATGGAAATTTTAAAGTAAATATGAAAATAAAGATAATAACATTACAATTAGAAAAGAAATTTGATTATTCGAACAGTAATTTGATTGTTAGAATAGTAAATTGACTATTGGAATAGTAAAATGACAAACAAGTAATATTTCCAATGAAATTTTTTAAATATGATTATAATGCTTATATAAATTAAATATTCATTTTATTTAACAAAAATAAGGTATATGTACATATTCGTAATATGATATTTTTTAACTTATTTAGTAAAAACATTAAAATTTATATTTATATTTATATATTGAAATATCCAATGGATAAATAATATTTTAAAGAATAAATTGAATTATTTGAGCAACACATAAAATTGATCCAAGAGTTATTTTTAAGTTAAAAAAATCATAAATTTTATGTTAGTAGAAAAAATATAGAATTTTAAAAATAGTCTATTTTATGAAATAATATTGATGGAACAGTGAATTAATAAATTATATGATGGTTTTATTAAAAAAAATATTTTTTTCATAGATAAATAATATATTTTAAAAAAATATATAAATTTTCATACCTAAAAAGAAAATTCCCGAGTCTTAAAAAGTAATTTATTCATTAAAAACTAAGTTTAATTATTTTCATTCATTCTTTTATAGAATGTGTTAAAAGAACAGATTTTGGTTGTGGATCAGTTAAAAATTAATAAAAATAAATATTATTAATTAAATATTATTCATAGTCACAATTAATACCTCTATTTCAAGGCTTTGTCTTGAAATAATATTATACTAAATATTACAACTCATAGTACGCCTCCCCCTAAATTATAAATACCACCTCACCCACAAGAAGAATCGCTTAAAAAATTCAATAAGGTTCCTATAATAAAAAAATATCCCTCCCTTAATCCCCATATGAGTTGTGGATACGTTCTAGTCTCATCTCACTCTAATCCATCAAGGACATACTCCCTCAGTGATGGTGTAACTGTTAAATATGATACAACTCTCCCAATCAATTTTTTATGATTTCTCATTCTACTCTCTCATTCTCATTTTATTTCCAACCATTATAAAACTAATTAAATTATATTTTTAAAATATTATAGTATTATTAATATGTGGTATAATTATTCACTTCTAATTTTTTATAATATCTAATTTATTAGAAGTTTTATTCCCAATTATGGAATTTTTAATTACTTATTTTTCTCAAACATTAAGAAAAATTAATTTAATTAATATACTTATTTGTTTGTGATATTATCAAAATAAATAATATTATTTCTCAAATTAATTATTTTTATTTACAAAATGATACTATATTTTTAGTATAATGATAATAATCAAAAAAAGTTTGGAAAACATAAAAAACATTGAAAATCCACCCACATTTACAACGAACAGTAGTCGTGTAGAAAATAGTTTTAAAAAATATCAACCAGATATATCATCCTTCTAGAAAATCCACACCATACCTATTTAAATTCACACAAATATACAAATTAATATTTATTGGGATTTGAATCATAAAATTGTAACGTCCCATGTGTTTTGGATTGGATCTAAATTTTCAATGGAAAATGAATTTTCCGTTTGGTGGATGGACAAAATATTAAGTTATGAATCAAAACATAATTCTAAGATTTGTAACACTCAAATTTATTTTTTTAGACTTTTTTAAAGTCCGGATATATGTCTCATGGGTTTTTTTTTGTGTTTTGGGAGTGATGTACCCCAGAAACAATCTTAAAGAAGAACATAAAGAGAAGCACGATTTGGCTGAAACTAAGTAGCATTATAAAAAAAATCGTGCATCCTATTCAATGAGGTTGAGGGTGTTTCATGTTTTGGTTATCCGCTCACACCATTACACATATCCATATATTTTTTTCTTCTTAATAGAGGATAAATATAGAGTTTGGGTAAGGTATCTCAATCCATGTGTATGATCCATGCAAGCCCCATGCTTGGGCTATAACCCATTAAAATTTGTTGTACAGTTTGGTAAACTATGCACCCAAAACTCGAGCCTCATTTAAATGGGTTAAATCCCAATTTTTCACAAAAATATTTTATGTCTTCTCCCTATTTTCTTATCTTATAATCCACAAGCCGCAACCCCTGCATGGGATAAATCCTCTTCCTAATATGAATGGTGGTATCACCCTTGAATGAATAATAATTCAATATCCATTCATTGTAGTATCCCACCTTTTTATGAAATAAAATTTTCATTACATGGAATAATAAGAGAGTTTATTTTAAAGAATTGTTTACTGGTTATCAAGAACATTATACATGAATACATTAAACGTTCCTCTATACCAATTGATATTCTTACTCATGGGTTTAGGAAAATTAAATTTTCTACATCTCAAATCCTTGGAAATACATCAAAGGAAAGGGGTGATCAAGAGGCCTAGTATGGGAATAATCAAGGGAAATACTTTACATGTGATCATGTGGAATATCAATAAGTACCTGAGAAAAATAATTATGGAATGCGCAAGGGAATATGAGTCATACCATAATATAAATAACATAAATAATAATAGGGAAATGTGGCTATATAATTTAAATGATATATTCATAAGAACATCACGAATCACTGTCACCAAGGTTCCATAATTAAAAATTACCTAGGTTACTCACCAAGGTATCCTACAACATTCAATATGAAGAGAATAAATTATTTACAAAATACATTGAATCATTCTTTCGGTGTATCCTTCAAATGTATTAATTAATGAGTCCCATATATATATATATATCATAATCAATCATTTCATTAATAACACGTGGGGAATTTATAATGGCTTTCTTATCAAGATAATGGCATGCACAACAAATTTATGACATGATAATTATATCATTTTTGGCCCATAAAAAGGGAATATGGGGTTCGTATTTGAAAAGACCCAAATAAAATAAATAATTATCACAACTAGGTGAGTATCCTATTAATTAAATAGGTTTAGGTATTCAAAAAAAGAAGTTAAAATATACTATTTTATTTAAATAGAGACATTTGACAAGTATGTTCAATATCATGATGGGTATTAAACATGTTTTTAGAAAATGATAAAATGATAGGGGACAAGGTAATATCATTTAAAAAACATAATTTTGATGTATTTATATGGTAAAAATTTTAATAAATGTTATTTACATTAGTTTTTAAATGAAATATATGAAAAGAGGATCTTTAATTGAAGTGAATTGAAGGATAATTCCCTTACCATGATGAGTTACACTTATATATTTAATATTGAGACATTAGGGGATTGAGAGATCTTTGGGTGACTCCATGGGAGGAAAAAACACCCTAATTTCTTAGATCATGTATTTGGAGTGAATTGGAAAGGTGAAATAGGTGGGTATTTATTTTGAAAGTGGATGATTTTTTAATAATTTCCAAATATAGGCCTTCAAAATATTGGTTGTGGAAAATTAAAATCCATTGGCATACCCATCGATTTTCCCCCATGGTTGTCTCTATTTGATACATATTTTTGGTTATTTACATCCACTATAACTAAACATAAATTTTATTTCTTCTTTTGGAAAGGAAAATAATGTTTCCGCAAATTAATTCTTATAATATAAAAGATTAAATAGTAGACTTTGGAAAGTCATATATCGGTTTGGTAATTTATTAAAATATATAAAAATACATGATAATAAATAAATATAATATTTTATCTCATGGAATTTATTTAATTAATTATTAAATAATTATTACATAATTATGATATCATTAAACGTACTGAAACCCGAAACAATATATTTTCAATTCTTATAAAAATATTCTATTTTAGAAAATCATCATAAATTATCTCTAACCTAATTTCAATGTGATGATTCCAAAAAGGATGTTTATTTTTTCATAATAATTCTCTACACGTGATAATTTTCAAATTTAAATATAGATATATTCTAATTTATTAATAGAAATAGCATGTATCAAGGCATAGTCAAATTCATCACACAAAAACATTTATTAAGAAATAAAAAAAATTATGATATCGTTAATATTGATATAAGAGTATTTTTTCATACTATCAAAATAAAATAAATATTTTTCATAATAACATAGTTAATTATAAAAATTAATATTTTTCTTAAAATTAAAATTTGTGTCTAATAAATCAATTTATAAAATTCATCTCAATAAAATATATATTTTATTAAGAAAAAATAATATTAAAATAAAATTGATGGAATAAAAATTTAAATTATACAAATGAATTATTAATTATGTAACTTATTCCAAGACATGTAACTCGTTATAACATGCATATATGACATAAGGTTATGGTCTGTAATGGTAAGAGTTTCATGGGGTGGCTCAACTAATATTGACAGAGTGGTAATTTTCAATAAATTGAACATCCCATGATTTCCATTTGGTTCATGATTCACATATTGAATCTTGAATTGGGATTGGTTAAGGGTGAAACCAAGAGATCCTACCACCATCCCATGTTTTTTCAAATGGAATTCATACGGCTTTACTCTACTGGTTGAGGCCATCTCTTCTCCATTCTATATAAATTATCCATTTTCATTACCACTTATAATCTCTTATTAAAAAATTAGAATTATCACCAAAATGGATTGGTTCTTAATTGCCAAATTTTAATAAAATTGCGTTGATTAATGGTTGTATTTAAACAGTGGTCTTGTAAAGGTCAAATTTCAGTAGTCACATTTTCATTTATACTCTACAAATACCACATTTTTATTTTATTCAATATTCACTATAATTCTGGCCAAGGATATATATTTTTATTTTATAAGAATTTTATTGGTTTAATAATATTTTTTTAATTTATGTAGTGTTGGTAAAGGGTTCAATGATTCTAACATATTGAATTGATCTATTTTTTCCTATTTTTTCTCTTCTATTTTATATTTTTTTCATTTATAATGATTTGAATATTAATTTGTTTCATATCTGACTAATTTACTGATAATTATTTAAGAGTTATGGTTTTGTTTTTTATAATATAATATTACACAAATTTTCTCATGAAAAAAATATCAATTAAAAAAATAGGTCATTACATTCGTCCACCCTTTAGAAATTTCATCTTGGAATTTTAACTCTCATACTAGGTTACAAAAAGGTGAGGGTTTTTATACATCATTGCTTCATATGGTTATCATGTCACCTATTAAAACTTATGGATTACCCATAAAAATTGAAAAGGTGGGTATTAATGTTTCATATAACGTTTTTCTTTGGTCAAATATCTCCACTAGATTCTCCTAGTAATAGAGGTAATATTCTAGTTATACCAACTCCAGATTCAGTACATATGATGTATCGGGAATTACATCTTCAAGAGAGATACGTGGAACACATCATGAACATGAGATAGATTTGGTGGATGTGAAAGGCTATAGGCCAATACTCCCATGAGATCCGAGATTTCATCTGGTAATTGTACTTATGACTAGGCTTCCCTTTCTTCCCAAACAACATGACTCTCTTCCCTGATGATATTTGAAGGAGAACATTGTCACCAACATCAAACATTATGTCCCTTAAATGGTTGTCAGTATTTCTCTTTTATCAATTCTGAGAAACTTTTATAAGTTGTTTTATGGAAAGATCCTTTTCTATCATCACATGAACAAGATTAGTCCCAACTAGCTCTCTCTTACCAACATTATCCAAACATGATAGACTTCTACATAATTTCCCATATAGAGATTGATTGGGTTCTATTTGAATACTCATGTTGAAGTTATTATAATATGAGAAATCAACTAGTGGGATATATTGATCCTATCAATAATTAAATTATATTGAGTATGTTCTCAACATTTCTTCATGTGTATGAATAGTCCTTTCAAATTGGACATCAGTTTTGGTGTGATAGGCTATACTAAAATTCAATTCATTATTTAGAGCTCGTTTAATAATTCTACAGAATTTAGTAGTGAACCATGGATTACGATCATAAATGATACAATTTTTTTCCACATTTAGCTTCACGACTTCCTCTCCATATATCATAGCATGTTGTTCAATAGAGTAATATTCTTGAATATAGATAAAATGTACAACCTTGTTGAGTAAGTCCACTATAACCTGTATCACATTGTTTCCTTTGGATGTTCTTGGGAGACGAGTGATAAAGTCCATATTGATATTATCCAACTTATATTTTGGTATGGGTAATGGTTGAAATACACCTTTAATAATTTGTCACTCCACCTTTACTTGCTGACATACGGAGAACCTTTCAATGTAGTCAAAAATCTCCCTTTATATATTATCCCACAAAAAATGATCATAAAGGTCCCGATACATTTTAATTCCTCTAATATGTTTAGATAATGTAAGGATATGAGATTTATTGATATATTCTTTCATTATATTAAAATTTGATGGGATACATCCCCTATAAAAAAATTTCCATACTCCTTTTTTATTAATATTGAACTTTTGATAATTCCCATTCTTAAAACTCTCTACCTTATTTTGTAATAAATGATATTACCTTGGATATTTCTTGATCTTCACTAGTATTGACGGTTTTGAAATCATTTGGGACATGATTAATGATGTATCATCCCCCATTATTACCATTTACAACCTTAAATGGTCCTTGATCAATGGGTCTCCTTGAATCCTCATCATTTCTAGAACAACATGTTCTTTCTTACATAATTCATAAATAACATTGTTTTCACTTATAGGGTGGTATTGAATTGAATTTTCACAGTATTTAATAAGTTAAAACCATCTCCTTGGTCTCAGGTTCAATTCATTCTATGTGAATATATGATTCAAACATTAGTGGTCTATGTATATATCACATTTTTTCATATAAATATAGTGTCTCGATAATTTTTGGTCAAAAATATCTCTAGATATCTCCACATAATGCGTAGTGTAATTATAATCATGAGCCTTAAATTGTTGATATACATAAGAAATCACCTTATCATTTTGTATGAGGACACCCTCAATCCCATTTAGAGATGCACTACTACAAATCATAAATAATTCACTGATAGAGGGTAGAGTTAACAAATGTATGGTAACCATCCTATTATTAAATACTTGGAAACATTATTCACATGTGTTAGTATAGATGAACATTGCCCGTTTTTGAGTTAACATTGTTAGTTGATTAGAAATTCATGATTTTGTTTTCAGAAAATGTCTATAATTTCATGTTAAACAAAGAAAACTATGAATCATAGTTTATATTTTACGATGATTCCACTCCTCTATAGCCTTTCTCTTAGAAGGGTTAACTGAGATTCCCTTATTGGTTTCAATGTTCCCCAAGAAATAAAGAGATTGTAACTAAAATTCACATTTTCTCAATTTTCAAAATACTCTTTCCTTCCTCATAGTTTTCAATAAAACCCTTTTTGATACTCATGATCATCATAAATTTTGGAATATTTCATAATATAATCAACAAAAAATACCACAAATTTATCATGGTAGTACATAATGACTATATTCAAGGAATCCATAAATATAATAGGGTCATTCATAAAGATGAAGGGAATAACAAGAAACACATAACAACTATATCGTAATTGGAATGTATTTTTTGAAATATCTTATTTATTAACCCTCAAATGATGATAATCAGATAAAAGATCAATCCAGGAGAGGAATTGATCCCCACAAAGCTGGTAAAATTAATCATGAATTATTTGTAGAGGGAACTTTCTCTTCACTATGATCCCATATTGTTCTCTATAATCAAGGAATACCCTCATTGATCCATCTTTCTCCTTCACAAGTATAACATGTTCTCCCCATGGAGACACACTTTGCTGAAAAAACCCATTATCCAAATGATCATGAGGTTTTTTAATTCTTTTTGTAAAAAAATTTTGTTCAATATGTGGTCTTTAATATTAGCTTGGATCGAGGTATGTTTTCAATGCAGAACTCAGCCTCTCTTTATGGGGCAGATATATGTAACTCATCATGAAATACTTAAATGTATTCATGAATTATGGAGACATTTTCTACTCTTGTACTTTCATTTACTTATGTCACTTCATTGATCTTATCCATAAAAAAATGATATGGGTGTTGCTTTTAGACAAATATCAGGTCATGAAATCACTCCTCCAAAAATAAATATATGATTTCTATTCAATATTACTGATATCTCCTTGATTTTATAGTGGATTTTAGAATTACACATTGATATCCAGTTTATCCCTAGTTTAGTATCCAATTACCCCATGGTAATAACTAATAGGTGTTTGATGATATTATGATATCTGATGTCAATAAAATAGTTTCTATACAATATTGATTATTGGATAATCCCTCCAAGAGTATTGACTAACAACACTAATTATAGATTTTTGAGAAATGATTTTATATTTTTTGAAAACATGTAGGAAATAAATGAATTTTTATAACTAAAATCAAATAATGTAAATACTAGCTTTGAGTAAACAATGAGAGTACATGTCAGCCCAACATTTGGATTCTCTACATCAACTATCATGATAGAGAAATCATGAACATTCTTCCATGGACTATGCTAAGGTTGGGGATGATTATCTTCCATTATATTATAATTTGTATTGTATTTGGAAATGATTCCATGTTTACCCCACATGATGCAACAAACATTATGTTAGACCTACACCATCTTCCCTTTTCCATTAGTGTTGAGAAGTCGAGGCTTCACCTTACTATGAATGATCTATGATATCTTTCAATATTTTCCAAAATCATAACATTTTCGACTTCTAAGAAATATGTTTTCTAAATGATTCATCCAACAGTTGTTTCATGTGGGAATTTCAGAAGATTTCACCCCCTTCCATGATCAATGATCCGCCTTGAGTTTGGATCCCAATATCTTTTCTTTTTAGTAGACACATGTGACAACTAAATTTCCACAAATACTAAATAGACCTTTATAACACTTGTTATTATACCCTTATATCTTTTATAGTTTTGATTTTTAAGATTCCTCAATATATGTGGTCTCAATCCACTATAGAATCTATAAACTTTTCCTTTATGATCCATAACAAAGATAGAGGTGTATCAATAAATTCTTATGATGTTCATGTTATAGCTTCCCATTGAGTAATTTTCCATTTTATTCAACTCTATGAATTAATTAACCACTTTTTAACATCATAAAAGGAAATTATTTATTGGAAATTATTCCCATAAACTCCTCCAACTCCATAACCTCAATATCCCTTCATTTCATAATGTTTTTAATCAATGTCCACCCCTGATAATATTCTCCTTCTTAGTGGTATACACCCAGGGTGACATTATCTTACTCTGAATAACAGAGTACAGAAAATATCTTTTCAACAGAGATTATCAATTTTTCATCAATAAGTGGGTCCATATATCCACTGAAAGAATGTTATTGGTTACACAAGAAGGAATCAATAGAACAGTTTTCCATTAGAGGTGAATCTGGACAATACCCAAGATTCAAGTAATTATTGAAAACGTGAGTTAATTGATTCATCATCCTCAATAATTTTTCCATTCTGGATTCAATTGGAGAATCATCATCACATCATCCATTTTTCGTATCATTTATATAGTTTCTCCCATTTTTCTAAAAGAAGAAAACCTTAGAGAAAAATGTTTTTATTTTATGAATACTATTATTATAAAATAATTTTAGGTCTTAAATAATCAATAATAAATATTTTATTCATTAACATGACTACATTTTCTATATATCCTTCATAATAGTTTATAATAAGCTTGTTATTAACAAAACATATCTCTTAGGAGAGTCAAATGTAGAGTACATCAAGGCCCGTTGTAATGTACTTGTTTCGGATTGAGTCTACTTAAATATAGTTTTTTCGGATGTTAACCCTATATATATATATTATAGATCCAAATCCACTTTTCACTATCCATTCAAGGATTTATTTACTTAGAAACTACATATATAATACATCACAAAAATTCAAGTTTGTTTTCTTATATTTAAAAATTTCTATAGGGTTCATAATATGGATTTTTATTCCAAATTCAAAAAAGTAACTAAATTATCATTTGATACCAACAATGGAATCCTTTATTTTTATTACATTAACATTTCATTACATGGAATAAAAGAAAGGATCTTAAAAAGTTTAGTTTCTTTGAAATCAAGAACATAATTCATTAAAACATAAAAAATTCTTATAACCCACTTGAAATGCATATTCATGGGTTAATATTATGTAAATATATATCATATCATATCCTAGGAAAATATATCAAAGGAAAGGGTTTAACATGATGCCCAGTAAGGGATTGATAAAAGGAAACAGTTTACATGTGATGATAAAGAATATCAATAAGAACATTAGGAATATAATTATGCAATGAGAAAAGGAATATGAGGATTATCATATTAAAAAAGAACATGAATCATAAAATGTAAATGTTGGTACTAAATTTAAATGATATAATGTAGTGTCCTAAAAATTCTGCTAATGGAAGAAAATACCCCTGACAATTTTTTTGCAGAAGGAAGCAACGATCCTACAAGACTAGCAAGGTGAATGTACTCAAATGAATTGATAAATTTCATAATAAAAATGAAGGAATTAAATTTTTCAAGTCATTACAAGTGGCCCACATACCATCACCAGGAATGGTACTCGAAGAAGCAGCATCGTGAACCAACAAGTACGTGGAACAATCTGCAAACCAACGGCCCTCAGGGTGATGGTTAGCGAGCACAAATAACGATGAACTGCGTCGCTGACAGATTATTTCTCTTCAGGACCATCAGAATAACATGATGTGAACCTATCAATTAGTGGAGGATGACATGGGTAGGGCATGATGAAACATTTTCGTGAACCAAATCCTCTACGAACCCCGACTAACTGAGCTTCCATGGGCCAAGATATTACTTCAATGGGCCTACGCAAGTGGTGTCGTGTGCTAAGTAGATACGATTTCTTTGATTCTCTATAAGAGGTGCGGAATAGATATATGAAAAATATATAGAGAGGGATGAATATATATAGAAGTACATATGATGAATGATTGAGGTAGATTTAGATGTTGCACTTCAGCTTCTGTTTTGTTTCATCGGCAAAAACTCGAACTGTGAACCACTCCCTCCGCAAGTACAGTTGGCCGTGAATGATTAAATGGGGGAATTGAAAAATAATAATAGAACTATGAACCTAACTGGTGAACCAAAAACCAAAGGCTTTTGTGGATGAACTCCTCATGAATGGTGATTCTTCAGACCCCCTTCAATATGGTGCCACGCGTAGCCCACTACAACATGGAATGACACCGTTGATGCCTTCTACCTCCGAACATGGAAGGAACCTTAAGAAATGTGATGCGCTACATACCACTATGGTACATAGATTCCAATACCCATGTCTATGTACAAAATTGGTACATGGATGTCCCTCTAATGTCATACCACTTTGGTATGCGGAGCCTCCCCCATCCAGCATAAAAATCTAGTACGCGGAATTGGGTGTTTTTGGGTATTGTTCTTTCTGGTTCCAACCACATGCCTCCATTACCATACAGACCTCCATGGTCCCTCTGCTAACCAGTCATATGAAATTAGGCCTAATCCTCCTCCAAAGCCACCAGAACTATATGATTAGACCATCAGGTGCATCAGAACGCCCCATTCAGTCTATATACACATGGTAAGCAGGGTAATGAATGGTCTCCCCACAATAGTGTGGGATTCCTGAATGTCTATGAGGCTACATTCCCATGTTAACAAGGATCACAACCTTGGGATGAAAACGTGAACCTCCTTGTTCTATGGATTAAGTTTGATCACTTTTTTTTCATTAAATGATTAATAGTGTTCAATCGTAAGGGTTATGTTCACACCCCCATTTTGACGAGGACGAAACTACTCCATTTCCCAAAATATGATCTAGGGCCCTCCCACTGAGGTATGTCCCCAATATTCCTAGGCAAGGTCATAAGACCTTTAATGCCATCTCACATGGAAAGGTTCATTGCTCCGCGCCCTCACACATGATCGGCTCGAACTCTTCCATTGTGGCCTCTTTCTCCCCCACCAATAAGGGAGGAAGCATGTGCATTGTTGATTCTTTAACAAAATCTTGATTCTAACATTGATCATGACTCACATGAGTATATAGGTTTCTGATGATTATGACATCCTTGCGAATCTAAACTACGAGAACTCTGATTCCTGGTCAAACCATGTTACGTAGGACACCTTTTTGAAGGTCCTAGCCAAATGGGTGCCCATCAAGGTGGGTCTACCCAATAATTCCCACTCAATGTGAAGTTTCTATTCATAAGCCCCACAAAATCCACACTACCTGGGTTCTGATTCCTCTCCCGAGGATAATACTGAATCCCTTCTTATGCACCCTATCCCAACATCAAGTCACCATTCGTCCCCCCTTGAGGATGATAAACTCCTGAGACCCATATAATATCACTCAAGTCGGCATTACCTCGGTAGAATCAAATATATGCAGAATTATGACATTCTTGAAAACCAAAGGTAGCAAATGGACACAAATTTCAGGAATGAACCATGGATTCACGAACATATGAGAATGACTTAAATCTATAAGAGAGTCATGGAATAGGCAACAATCCTACACTAGAATGGTGCAGGGAGCCTAACCTCCCATTCTCTTGCCTAATGGAGTCCATAAGTGTCATTTTTCCAAATCTTCATTCAAAGAGCACATTACTTTGTAAATCTGATACATAAATCATGGATAATAGGGCCATTGGGAGATCTTGTCTACATGGATAAACCTATTAGAAATCATCTAAGGAAGTTATATCTGAGAAGAACTGTTTGTGCAAGTGCCTAACCCCCATGAAATCATATTTTGGGACCAACTATTCCCACATGGTTAATTTAACTTTCTTTAAAGGATAATGACACTGAATTGGTTGAAACAAAAGGAATTTTAAATTCGACGAGAAACCGTCTCTATAAAAAAAGAATAGGGACACGTGATGACACTCTTCATTCCATCTCCACACCCCCCATAAACGCACTACCAAGGAGGAGGAACAAAAATGGTTAACCCGACGTTAATCCTTAACCAAGGTGGGGGTTCAACCCAAACGATAAAAGAAAAAAAGGACACTATATGTTGGAAAATTATGTTTTCCCCAGTACATGAAAAACATTCAACCTCGGAGGTGGAACACAAATGGTGAATCCAACATGAATCTTTAACCAAGGATGTGGCCTCACCCCACTCATTTCCCTTCACCCCGAAGCAAAAGAAAAGGGGAAGGGTGTCAAGATGAATCTAGAAATATGCATATGATTCAATGAAATATAATTTGATGAGGTATTGTGTTCTTTAAGTCATATATGTATATCAAAGGTTCCTGCAGAGCAACCTTAGATCAAAATGAAATCCCATGATCAATGGAAATGCACGCATCAGTATCCCCGTGGGTGGATAGGGCCCCAATGAAGAACAATACCCCCTTAGAAACCCATCATCTTCAACGCTAGGTATCCAACATGATGATAGGGTAGTACCACCAAAATGGTAATCTCCCAATACTGGAGGCTGCATGACTAGCCCTCTTGTTTCCAATGGTCCACCAGCCACCTCTTCATCTACTACCAGAACCCTAGCACAAGGCATCTTCTTAGGTCATCTCAAATCATTTAAAGAGCATGTCCTTGGAACATGAAAATGAGTACCTCCCTTATCTCGGGGATGTAGATAAATTCAATGCTGATGAATTCAACTAAATAGCATAGGGTTCCTTCCCATGGGCCCCTAATAGAGAATGTCTCCACCAACACCAGATGACTAGGCCACCTCCCACCATGGAGGACCTTATTTCGTGGGAACCTACCACTTTTCTGGAGACCCTAGCCCCTCAGTATGCCTACCAAGGGAGGAAAATATATAATTCGGAACACAACAACACCCTAGTTCTTGAGGAGAAACTCCATCATAGTAATGTGGTGGCATTAAATGGGAAGACATATGAATCTACCACCTCTACAAAAATCCACCATAGAAATAGGGTGGCACAATATGAGCACATGAACATCCTTGATAGTGCTCACCAGTACCACCATGCAGACATAGCGGAAAAATACAGGAAGATGAAAATATCTACGATTCACAAAAAACATGTAAACCAAAGAGGACAACACTCAGCTACACATAGGCAAAAACACCTGTAGATTCATTTCAAGCCTACCATCTAAATGGGATAGCTACAGTATATATGTAGGCAAAAAACCTGCTGATGCATACCAATCCATCAATCAGAAAATGGCATAAAATAAATAAAATCATATTCAAATTCTTACGGATTCATACAAATCCCGTTAGACAAAAATAGTGGAAAGTGAGAAAATAAAAATCCCCCACTCGTGAGTACGAATGCCATCGGTAAAATACGGTGGCAACAAGAGAAGTAAACTTTAGACAGACTCGTTCCTCTGTCCTGGTACAGGAGAACTGCCAGTACATACTGGAAACTCATGGAGGACCAGAGCAAGAACCAACTCCAGCTCTGACATCATAATGAGCCTTCGTACCTGTTCCACCCAATGATGTATCCTAGAAAATCCTATAAATGACAAAATATCAAACTTTGATTCTAGAAAATATCCTCCATACATGCCAAGATATAATTGCATTGACGATAAAGGCAAGAAATCAGGACCATGACCTAGTTTCCTCAATTGGAATGACTCACTCGCAAAATGAGATAGTCACACCGGTGCAGTTATGCATCCCTAATCTAGTCCAAGAGAGTCGACGATAATATACTATTACATATGGACAACAAGATCAAGAAAAATTCCCATTCCAATAAGGGGATGTCGGTCTAATGTAGTGGCCACTCTAGGGTAGGAGTATATAGAAACCAAAACTCAAGATTCCTATCAGCGTATTCAGATGACATAACGGGACCCAAGAATATAGTGACCCATACATGAATTCCATTAAAAATAGTAGATGGACCTAGTTACCCACAACAGAGTGCCCAAAAATTAAAAGTGCCAAAGTCAATAGGAAAATGAATAGCACATACATGATCCTGCTCTGTTGGATTCTAGGGTTCTTGATTCCCTCAAACAATATATCAATAAAGGATCAAGACCCGTTTATTCCATTACGAAATTATGTAAGTGGTAGTAGCAGTTTCGAAGGTCCTCCCCAAAATTTCACTACCAGCAGATCTGAAGGTCATCCACAGAGCACCCACGGGGGCTTACTCCGTGGACCAAGAATGATCGATCATGAGAGCCTATATATTTATGCGCATCGGGGTATCCCTCCCCTCAACCTGATGTCCATACAACAATAAGGTTATCTCTTTTCTGGGATCCGCCCTAATGGTCCTCCCTCGGGTATACACTTTATATATGCTTCTCCCTATAGTCGGACATCAGTTCATGATGGTAGTCCTCACCATGATAACGGTCATTGCAAAGGCCCTCACCATAATGGAAGTTTCTATGAAATTCATACCCATAGTAATGATAAGCAACAATAAAGTCATACCCTCATTTTAGTACATCTTGAAGGCCCTCCCCATGATGTTCAAAGCAAGAATTCTCCCTTTAGCCAGGTATCAAGTTATGTTGGTAGTCCTCTCCATGATGGCGATCTTTATGAATTTCCTCCCCATAATGATGGTTTCTAAGAAGGTACTCCCCATAGTGACATCAAGTAGCAAGAAGGTTCTCCCCTCACTACAGCCCACCCCAAAGGTCCTCCCCAGGGTATACGTTGAAATGAAAATTCCTGCGGTCAGGCATCAAGTTGCAATTGTAGCCCTCTCCATTGCAACATCACTTGTGAAGGTCCTCACTTCAATAAAAATTCATACTGGCCAAAATTTCCACCCCTCACAGAAACAAATATGAGAAATCCCTCAGATGTTGAGGTGCTTGTAAGGGTTCCAGACACATTGGGTACTCCATACATTATGAGTGATATTCTTTCTCATGCGGAGGATGGCCTAGGTCCATTCTCATATTTTGAGCCATCCCCGTAGTGTCTACAAATCAATATGGCTCTAAATAGCCTGGCTTCTTGGAACAAAATTATTAAGAAGAAGTCAGGTAGGTCATATCATGTAGAGGAGCTTCTAGAACAAATAAAGCAAGATATTTTTCTTGTGAGAAGACAACTAGCTATGGGATAATATACTAGTGATTTATTGGACCATGTACACTTCTCACTTCGACATACCAGGAGGTTTTTCAGGTGAATTCATGTATGAAATGAAACTCAATATATGGATGACTCTATGAAAGTTGAAAGATAAATTACTACCCTACGAAGGGTACATAGACCATGTCATCAATATAGGGGATCTTTTCTGTCTAATCGACCTGGAAGCCCTCCTTCCTACAAGGCAGCCGCAGTCCGAAAGGTTAAATAAAAACCTTGAACTGTATTGCCTTCACGCATTCTATAAGTTGTGTCGCCTCATTGGCAGTGACATGTCTAGATTTCACATTAAAGGATGGGGAGAAAATGTTGTTGTACACTTCACCCCATGCCCTATCTGTCATTCCCCATTGGAAATGGCATCTTACAGTCTCATCTCCCAGAGGAAGAAATCAATAGAAAATTACTACTCAGGAATGATGGGATACTCAACAAGAACCATCCTAGAGCAAGTCTTGAAAGAATCAGGACTGAAGAGTTCATGCCATTGAATGTTTTTCAGTTAGGCAACCAGGAACATCTAGTAGGCTTCCTACATAAGGGAATCCTAACATAAAGCAACACTCATGTATTCAATATACCATAGACTCTATGCAGTCCCAATTCCACACTCCGATCATACCTGCATAGGAGTACGTGAAATTGAAAAGGTGGAAATAGAAGCAGATACCACCTCAATATAGAAACCACCCTAGTCCATAGGTATGGGGTCATTTTTAAATAAAAATTCACCCATAAGACCAAGAAATCCAGGATGTAATGCATCTACTGAAGAATTAGAACTACCCCAGCCCCCATGACAGGGGAAATTTTTACCCCAAATCCCTGCACAACGGATGACTCTCCTTCACCATCTAGGAAGAATGATGGAATGAAGAGTTACCCATTCCACCCCTTCTCATGGTTCACAAACAACAAGACAAAGGCTCATTACAAAGTCTGACTAGGTCTCCCTTCGGGTTAATCTTCAACAAGAAACTCGAAGAATACTGCAGAATTGAAGAAGAAATTCCAACAAAGGACACAGAAATCCTTCTTACCATTCAACACTAGGTATAGAACCCCCAATGTAGTATTCCTTAGTGAACATGGTAAACGTCAACCCCACATGTCCCATAATAAATTACATGGAGACAGATGACATGGTGGATGATGGTTCCCTCCCAGAAGCATCCCACAATGAACCTAATGGAGTTCATACCTGAAACTAGAGAGTGGTCTTAATACTAGTCTCCCCCTTAGTCAATCTTACATTACCTCACATGCTAAATCCCAACAAGGATAATAATAAACCCAAGGTCATCTATGACCCACATTCTCCTACTCCTGAGATTGCATCCCTCGCCATCGAGGAAAGGTTCTCTAAGAAAGAATAAGAAATGAAAAAAGCTTAGGCGAATTATGGACGACCTAAGTTGAGGGAGCTACCTCGCCAGATGTGTTCCCCATATGGAACGTCAATAAGTGACCCTGAAAAAGGATCCCATACCATAGACACTTATCCCAATGAATGACGCCATGCTCAGAAGACCATTCAAACTGTCCCTGGAAGGACTTCAAGACTTCCCCCCCATTGGGAAGATAGTCAGAATATATTCAGGTAAACCTGCAAATGATACCCCCAACAGGGTATCAATCCCAAGTTCTAAAAGCACCGACATGCCTAGTCTTGGCCTCTAATACACTAGATGAATCCCAAATACAAGAGTATATGCATCAAGATATCTTAAACACCATCGAGTAGCTAACAACTTTACTAGAATCAATTTAGGGGAGGTGTGGTCTGATACAACGAGAGTGAAAACCCTATCCCGAGTGGGTGAGTAATGTTCTACCACCAACAAACTTGGAGAACCCCATATTCCCAATATTCAATATATTAGGCAACCTGGAACAACATTTGAAGCACTATGACTCTTACTGTGACCCCATGATAGGCACTCTAGAGTACCAAGAACCCGTAAAACATAGGTTCTTCGTAAAAATCCTCCAAGGCCCAACATTCATATGGTATAATTTCCTCGAAGAAAATTAAATTATAGGCTAGGAGGACCTTTGGTGATAGTTTGTCATCCAGTTTAGTTCAGCACTGCCTACGACAAAGGACAATGAACTCATGAACTGAAAATATCGATTGAACGAATGAGTCTCAGACATCATTTCTAGAAATAAGGGCCTAACATATTCCCTAAACCGGCCAATCCCCTGGGATGAAATGCTTGACATGTGCATTGATAACCTTCAAGATAAATTGTGAACGATGCTCATCCCGGTGAATTACACCAGTGGGTTGAGAAATATCTATTCCATTTCCCAATGGATAGAAGACTCCTTGAAACAAACCAACCTCATGTCTCAAGTGTCCCCATTAGTCCCTTGGAAATGAAAGGGAAAAGCTGATGTAGCTTCTGTCATGTTTAATCCACCCCCAACAGCAGCTCCAATTGTGAGGCCCCCATCAAACCATTCAAGACCCCATGGATGCGAATAGCCACCACCAACACAACAAAATGAGTGATGAGGAACTAAAAGAAATAAGGTCCATGAACTAAGAAATAAATTGTAATCATTTAAAGATGACCAGACCTGCGAATACTTCATAGCCACCATGAAATCCAGTATTCTTCAGCTACCAGAGCCAAAGAGAGACAATGAAGTGGCACTCAACAACCATCCAAATTATGGTCCTTATCATGGGATACTGGGACACAATATCCAATAGTAATTCATTTTCATGGACCTCCTGCAAAATATGGTGGATTCTGGGAAGATCAAGTTGGCCCCACCACTAGCACAAGTGGTGTGTGTTTCCACCTCAGAATCAATAGAGGAAGAGGAACGGATAATAGTCTCTAGCAACAAGGAGAAATTTTTTGACAATTGTATGACCTAGAAGATCATCAATTGAGTTCATCGAATCCTATAAGAACAATTTAAATAACCAAATGTTCCCCCAAAAGCTCCTGGTAATTCCCAGCCATCCTCCTTGTCCACACAAACCTCTAAATGCCGAAAGGGAAGATTGCAAGATCTTGGAGAGTATCTGATACCAAAGACGAAGTTAGTGCTGAAACATTTAGACTTCCTGGAAGAATACTTGGTACAATAGGAAATGACATGCCAAATGGTAAAACAGGAACCTCTCTACCACATGGTACAATTAGAATGAGACAATCAAACAAAAATAGAATCAGATCAAGAACTGATCATCGGCTCCATTGATGTCATTCATTTGATGGAACCCTTCTCTGATAAAGAATATAACCACGAACCCAACTTTCCCACGACCAGCCAGAGGGTCGGAGGAAGAGGACGCAAATTCCAGAGGTTTCCTATAAGGAATGATCATGGAAGGAGTTAAATTCATGGCCACATCACATGTAAAAATGATAACATCATGGAAACTAATGGGTGGACAATCTGATAGAAAAAATAACCAGAATGCTCCTTCACCCCCCTTGGAAGAAATCCAAGCCGAGTTAACTTGGAATATCAATCAGCGGAATAAAAAAAATACTAAACCACCCAAGGTATATAGGTAGACTAGTTTGGCCAAACATGGAAAGGACTGGAGCACTGTCAACCCCTATCATAGAGGCTGAACAATCTCTTTCAAAACTTCAAACCCCTAAAGTGTCAGAAAAATAGAAACCTCAATCTAGGTTGTTCCACCATTAAAATCTAAAGTACGATATTTTAATCAGTTTAATTCAGTACCAGCAAAGTATCATTTCATAGATTTTTTGATTCATTCTGCATATCTTAGGGAGGCACTCATTAAATCCTTACAACGTACCTAGGAGTTTGAGGCTGAAGTAGTAGCATCTGAAGTCTATCAGATGGAGAGTAGTCCTGAAGAATGTCATTCCACCATCTCCTTCACAAATAGGGATGAATATTCAATCATGAAAGGGAACATAAAATGATTATATGTGTCCAAAAAGATAAATTGAATTGATCTTCGAAGGATCTTCATTGACAATAGATCTGGAGTCAACCTCCTCCTACTCTGAACGCTATGTCCACTGGGATATGATGAAGAAAACATGACACCCTACACTAAAATTCTACAGGGATATGAAAAAATTGAGAAGATACTATTTTGAAGAATCAGTATTAAAACTTTTCTAAGAGATCTCATATCAGATTCTGAGTTCCTGGTGGTGCGGTAAAGTAAGACCTTCAATGTCCTATTAAGGAGGCCTTGGTTTCATTAACATGTTGAAATTCCATCCTCATATCCTCAGTTCATCAAATGTTGCACTAATATAAAAAAATGACATTTCAAACTGATAAATCTTTGTTTGAGTCCTTTGAGTCACATTATATTGATTCCATGTTCTTTGAATTGGAAGAAATAAATCTTTTGGTTGGTGAAATTGATTGGATTAGTGCCCTGAATAGATTGGAGATGGCCCCCTGACCCCTCTATCAACTTGGGGAAGAGTAATTACTACCCATGAACCAGGTTGAATGCGTAAGTACAAGTTTAAATGTATACTAAGTTGTCTTCATGGTCTCTATAACAACCAATGAGCCCAAGGACATGAAAATGGAGGATGAATCCCATGTTGTCAGAGAAATACCTATCAAAGATGCTCCCGGCCAGCACTTTGGACATCAAAATTCCCTTACATTAATCACTAAAGAAAAAAAGAATTTCTCCCCCATAATTGGAGAGTTCATCTCGAGAATCCTTTATCCATTAGAAAAGGAAGATGATGAAGATGGAGACAAAGAAGAATAAGAGGAAGAAGAACTAAAAGATACCCATATTTGTTTTCGAAGAAGGTGTCTCCACCGCCATCGCTGAACATAAGGAGATAAATTTTGGCACCAAAAACGACCCATAGGCCACTCTGATAAGTTTGGCTATTATTTTCAAGAAGCACGAGGAAAACAACTCCTAAATGAAGAATCAAGATGTGTTTTACTAGAATAACACAGAAATTTGAGGCCTCGATCCTATGGCCTCCACCCATCATCTGGGCTTACCAAAAGATCATATGGGTTATATGTAGGCAGCCCGAAGGACCCACCCAATGCATGCTTCCTAAATAGAGGTTGAAGTTGATATGATGATGAAATCAAACTTCATAAAAAGTCTCAATATCTAATCTGGATGGAAAACATAGTCTCTATCAAAAAAATAATGGGTATATTAGAGTATCCATTGACTTCTTGGACCGTAATCAGTATTTCCCATAAGTCAACTTCTTGGTCCCGATCACAAAATTGTTGATGAATGCAACAGCTGAGTACGAAGGCCTCTCTTTCATGGATGACTATTATGTATATAATCAGATCTATATGGAATGACGAGGTGAAGAAGCTACCACTTTTAGAGCCCCTCATGGGGTCTTCTATTATAAAGCGATGCCT
The DNA here is from genome assembly GCA_963277665.1 of Viscum album. Taxonomy (NCBI): domain Eukaryota; kingdom Viridiplantae; phylum Streptophyta; class Magnoliopsida; order Santalales; family Viscaceae; genus Viscum; species Viscum album. The sequence continues at coordinate 1,824,494,308 of OY728137.1, read as the reverse complement.
TTTGTCTAAATAATGTCATCTCCACATATCAGCACACCATGCATTGCATATTCAAGCTCCGCATGGGATAATTCTTCAAGTTTTATGTCGACGACTTAGAGGTTAAATCATGATAGTGTTCGAACCACCTAGCTGACCATGAAACTGCCTCCATTAAATTGCGACACCATAGTTTAAAGATGAATCCCATTAATTGTTCAATTGGCGTTACCTCGGGAAAATTCCTTGGCTTCATCGTAAGCCATCGTGGCATCAAATTAGACCCCATGAAGATAAAATCCATCTTTGGCATGTCTGGACCTCAGAACCACAACATGTTGAGAGGTCTCTAGGGTCACCTGACCTACATTCAGTTCTTCATAGCCAAACTATTAGGTAAATGTTTACCTTTCACCAGGCTCATGAATAAATGAGTCACATATGAGTGGAAAAATGATTTCCAAGATATTTTTGACAATCTTAAATGATATCTCCTATGCTCGTTAGTGCTAATTCCACCAGTTTAGTGGAGGCCACTCATTTTGTATGTAACCACCCAGGAAAGGTCATCTGGCTCCTTCTTCGTGCATAATATTGATTCTGGAAGCACGAAAAACAACCACTACCTCAGCTGAACAATGATCAATGCTAAAATTTGGCATTGGTAGACTGAAAAGATCTTCCTAGACATAATATTTACGATTCGAAAGCTTAGGAATTTCCTTCAGCATAATGAGGTCCAGTTGGTCTCCTGCTAAAACTCACTAAAATATATCCTCAATCGTCCCATGATAAATGGGAACCTATCACATTGGGATGTCATCCTAAAACATTTTGACATAAGGTATTTGCCCCAGAATTCCATCAATTTCTAGGAGATAGAAGACTTCATGGCCGAGCACCCCTCAGAATTAATAGCACCGATGGATGCTGATCTTCCAGATGAAGAAGTGTTTTCTGTTTAGGAGGACCCCCTTACATGGGAAATTCTCTTTGATGGTGCTTCTTGAATCCTAACTATGAAAAGGATGGAGGATCATGGTCTCAACAAAGTAGGCATGATAGTTATACTCATATCTCCCCAAAAGGATATCTCTCCTTAATCTTTCCATCATTCCAAAGGGTGCACAAAAAATGAATTGGAGTATCATGTGCTCATTATAGTCCTAGAATTGGAACTCTAAGTGCAAACCAATCACATAAAAATAATGTGTAACTCAGATCTAATCATCAAAAAGTTTAATGGCCACTATTCTATTAAGAATGATGTATTGGTTGTCTTTATGAACCATGTTCGAGTACTGATGGATGAATTCCCATCAGAACCAATGTTGTCTTATTTTTACCGATCATATAATGCTCAAGGAGACACTTTGGAAAATGCATCCACAACCTTGGAAGATCCAAACCAGGATAAAATAGTCATTAACATTTCTTACCGATAGATGTTCTTTACATTTACCTTGAGTGTTATGGAGGAAATCGATGAAATTAGTCATGTTCCTGAGCCTTATGGTCGCTCCATCATGTGGTTAACACCCATTGAAAATTACCTTCAGAATGGGGAACTCCCACCAAATAGGGCTAAGAGGGAGAAGGTCCGAATATGTGTAGTGATTTTTGTACTATAAAATGGGGTAAACTAAAAAGAGGTTCAATAAAAATAAGGCATTGACAGAGTCCTTCTCAGGTTCATTGATTGATAGGAGACTACTGCCTTCATGAAAGGGAGGCACGTTGGGGCCTGTGGAGTGCACTAGTCAGCAACTAAGCTCTCACACCAAATCTGAAGGCTTGGGTATTACTGGCCCACTATGATATAGGATTGTACCACATTCACCAAGAAGTCTCATTCCTATCAAGCTTATGAAAATTTCTTACACCTCCCCCCAGAGTTATTTCATACAACTATGTACTCATAGACATTCGCCGCCTGGGGGATGGATGTGGTGGGACCATATCCTCCTGCTACATCCAGAAAATTCATGTTCGTACTCACAGAAACTAACATCTTTTTTAAATGGGCCAAAGCCATACCACTAAAAGAAGTCATGGGGAAAAACATCATCATCTTTTTGAAGGACAAAATCTTCACTAGATTTGGTGTCCCTCATACAATCATTCTGGACAAAGGCACCAACTTCTGCTCTATTGAGTTGGGCAAGTTATACCAGGAGTACGGAATTAAAGGGAACCATTCATCCCATTACCACATGGTGTCCAATAGACAGATAAATGATTTCAATAAGACTCTGCCAAACATACTTTGAAATATGGTCGATAAGGAAAAGAAATCATTTCCAGACACGATCATTCATGCTTTATGGGCTTACCAGACCACAACCCGCACTACCACCTTGGAAACCCCATACTCACTAGTGTATGGGGTAGAGGTATTTCATCCTATAGAAATACAAGTGACATAGATTTGTGTGAACATTTGTGATCAACTATCCGTGGAAGAGAAATTCCAGAGACGGTTTGATGAGTTTGAGTAGCTAAACAAAAAAAGGCTTCACACTGTACACCATTTGGAAGTCTACCAAAACCAAATTGCATGAGACTTCAACAAAAATGATTTCCTGTGATCTTTCCTCGAATGATAAATGGGTTTAGTCCTTATGACCTCTCTTATACTCAGAAAGAATCCCCTAAAGCTTGAAACAATTTTGTATGGATGATATGTCACACCTATGTTCTATTCCAATGGAGCATACTCCCTTATATCAATGGATGGAAAACTCATCATGGATACAACAAATGAAATGTTTTTGAAGAAATGATTCATGTTATAGCCATGAAATTCCCAATTTCTAAACCCTAAGACCATAAACTATGAGTCATAGCATACCATATTATATTTTGTGCACTATGACGCTAAACTATTAGTTATTATACCTCAAAACGAGGTCCAAAGTCTAAGACCTTAAACTATGAGTAGCAAACAAAATGTCATGTTACGAGCTCTATAACCCTAAACTATGAGTAAAAAATCCCCCACATCGTATAGGTATGATCTCTATGACCCTAAACTAAGAGTCGTAATACCATGATATGTTTTTTTCCAAAATCTACGACCATAAACTAGAAGTCAGTTTACTTTCCACATGACGATAAACTATAAGGAACTCATCCCTAAGACATGAAATTAAATGGTGACTCATATCCTAACCATAAAACATTAAACTACAAGCCACAAAACATCGTAATGGAATGACAATAAAATGCATGATCTCTCACAGAACTATGAACAACATGATTCCTTCTCACACAGGATATGTAGTGACTCCTCGATCCTCAATCCAAGCCCAACCCACATAAAAAATGACTCCATCATGACCCCTATATACCCATGTTCATAAGGGAATCCCATATCACCCCTTGTTTCTCACATCAAGTATAACTCACATGATCTTATGTCCAATTGTAGGGATTATCTTACAAAAGCTAACCATGGAGTAACAAGATAGACCTAGTAACCATGATGGATATAATGAAAATTCCCCTACCACTGGAGAAATCTATTTTGGTGCAGGGAATGTACAGAACTACGTACAACTTCATTTCTACCCTCATATGATATGTAGCAATGCCTCGATCCTCAATCTGGTCCTTGACCCCTAAAAAATGAAATTTCCCCATCACATTCCCCACCTCCCCATGCTTTTGAAGGAGACCATATGACCACTCCTTGTTTCTCACATCGATTATAACTTACTTTGGCTTAGTATCAATGGAAATGGATTATCTTATTGAAAACAATTGTCAGCAGATATGGTAGACCCATCACTCGTAGAAAATGAAATAAAAATGTCCCTGTATGTGAACTAAGACAGATCAATACAGGGAACATTCATAACTATGTATGGATTGATTCATTATCTCAAAAGATAGGTAGTGACACCCGGACATGGCATCTAGGTCCAACAACATATATATGAAAAGAAAATTCCCCCACATTTTCTTCCCACAAATGTCCTTACACATGGACCAAGCCAGATTGACAGAAGGAACATTTAGAACTACATATGGCTTGATTTCTGCCTTTGTAGGATATGTACTAACAGCAGGATTTGGCATCTCGGTCCATCCAATCACTATCCTTAACAAAAAAAAGTTCCATAAAATGTCCCTACATTTTAAGCAAACATCTGTAGGGAACATTCAAAACTGCATATGTCTTGATACTTTCCCTCAAAGGATATATAGTGATGCCTGGATTGGGCATCCCATCCCAGGCACCAGAAACAAATTTCCCTCTCCCCCATTCACAAGCTAGACATGTATGGGGAGCCCATCAATGGTCTTAATCGAATGACAATAAATTGTGGAATTTTTCAATTTTTGTGAGTGGTTCATTCCTCTATATTACAAGATCCCACACAAGCCCACCCCCCACTAATGAGAAGTCAAAATCTCCTACATCCCCTTATGTATATGAGTCTGATCTTTGTGGAAGGTCAAATATTTCTTGGGTAATCACAATCGGGATATTCCCTCCATTCCCAGGCACATCATTCCCATTTTTCAAACTCCATACCACAGGAAAACATTGATCCCCATAATCCATGAAGGCCATTTGATATGGAAGGCTTGTGTCTTGAAGAAACCTTTTATTGACTATGTACATCATGCCCTAGTGGCTCTGCATATGTTTCCCACAAAAATGTCCATTAATCAAAGGAAAATTCATCCCCAGGTGAGTCTTATCCCATCTCAGTGCACCTAATGGATTCCAAGCCCTGTGACATCCTTTCTGATTCATGTTTCCCTTGAGACTATGATTTAAACATTCTATGACCACTCACGTCTAAGGAGTGCTGGAACAAATTGATTGTGATTAACATAAAACCCATTTAATATCTTTATGACAATATAATCATCATTAGTACATGACACATAATTTTATAGCATCATCTCCTCACAACATGAAATTAAATGTCGAGGCCAAAATTTTCATTGCTTTATGACGTTAAACTGCATAGTAATTGTCCCAGACCAAATTTTACCTCTATTGTTGATTTTATATTCCTAGACGATAACAAAGAATCATCATAATCCCTTGTTTCTTGCACTGATCATAGCTCACATGATTATATGGATTTCAGTAAGGGATCCACCATGGGATTCTGTAAAATAATCCAGGAATTTGGACCGAGAAGAATGACCCTAAAAGGCATGTCATGCTTCCCTTCCCCTAAGGGGAGCCCCGTGTCTTGGTCATGTGACGTTGAATGACCCGATATCCCAAAGAGGAAACGAATGCTTCTCCCTATGTACAAGTCAGATCTATATAAAGGACACCTGATTCAATTATTAAATCAATTCCCAAATTTCCCCAATATGTCTGGGTACACTCCAACAATATTTCAAACTCCGTGATTTGAGTGATCTTGAATCTATGTGACTCTCCAAGGACATCTGAGTTGTAAGGCCAGTGTCCTATAGGCACCTTTTCATGATTATTCACATCATTCCCTAATGAATCTGCATATGTTTCACATAAAAATTGTCGTCAATCAGGAAAATTTTTCCCCATTATATTCCTTTACTATCTCAGTATGCCTAATGGTTTCCAAGCCCCATCCAATCTCTCATAATTAAAGGTCCCTCAAGGTCAGGGTTTACACTTTCCTCTTAACACAAATCCTAGATATATTGGAACATAGGAGCCTGATTCATCTCTGGTCCCTTTTTAGTTCTCTCAAAATATCCCATTTATATGCATGATGTTGATCTGCATACAAAATAAGAGTTCCCCCAATCGTTTTCAGGTCTCCCCGAAAATGTTCTGTTGAAATTTTCCTTTTTATATTCAGATTCACCCATTATCAAAGGTCACATATTGTATTCATAAAGTTCTCAATCTTCATAATCTACCATGGCCATCGGATATGGAAGGCCACATTCCTATGGGGACCTTTGATTGACTACGCACATCATTCCTCCATGGTTCTGAATATGTTTCCCACAAAAATTGACTCCAATAAAAGTAAATTTTTCCCTAGGAGAATCCTTTCCATCTTTCATATGCTCAAATGACTATCATTTTCTATCACACCCTAGATCTAGAAAACATATAGATAATAGCTTAGCTACCTTTTTCCTTTCAAGAACCCCTAACATCAAAAGGACTCCTTACTGAACTGGTCATTCACTAGCTCTCCATTACACAAGTAAAAAAACTCATGTGAGAACAGTTTCCCACTCAAAGCTAACACGAATGCCCCTAATATTTTTAAATACCAATACTCAGGTCAGCCACCCATTGTGGATCCTGAATTAAAAATAAATATGAAATATTGAAAATAAAATCAGGCCATCGTAAATAGAGGGATGATGTCCTACGATCATCTTTTATTGACTTTTCACATCATGCCCCGGTGTCTCTACATACATTGCCCAAAAAATGGATGCCAATAAAAGGAAAATTCATCCCAGGAGCATCATTTCCCACCTCTATATGCCTAATGTGGATTCTGATCCTTTTAAATGTCCATAATCAACAAATCCATGGTCAATAAAAATCATTAATCTGTGTCTGAATGATAATAGAATAGTCCCGACTCATGGTCCCGAATTGGGGATCTGGCTCGATTATATTTGGTCAAAGCTATTCGACCTAAAAATCAGTAATAAGTTTGATTGACCAGACTATAAACTGATAATGAAAAAGGCTTCATAATTTCTAGAGGGAAAATCCATAGATGGAACCTCTATGAAAAAGTCAAGTATCAGTTCATAGAAAAACAATCATCGGCAGAAAAAGAGGCGTGATGCTTGTTATCTAAAAAAACAACAAATAGAGATCTAAGAAAAATACATGTTATAAAAACAAAGTCTGTAACAAGTAGAATTAGGCAAAAATTAAGTTAATATAAAAAAATAGACAAAAAAGTTCATGGGGTTTTCCATGAAACCCTAGTAATAGTCAAACTATTCTCATTGAGTCTTGCAGCTCAGGAAAAAATTAGAGCTCGATTCAATTTTTTTGGTGTACTGATTTCAATTCATGGTTTGAAATTAATGCCTGATTGAAATGATGATGACACAATAGGAAAAGGAAATAAAGGAGAATTCCAAGGAAAATTGGTTACATCATTTCCATAATGATATATGGTGGGCATCCATAGAATGAAGCCTATCCATTGTAAGTAGGACATGACCTTTAAAAGGGACATTCGATGGAGTCAAAAATTTGCATCAATGACTGGTGAGACACCACAATGTCTTGACGAAGCTTTAGTAAATTTTTAGTTTTGGCCTCTAAACTTTCTCACAGTGCATCCAACTCCCCCATATCTTGGAGACCGGTCCTTTAACCCTCTTGCATTTTCTATCACCCCTCTCTAATGGTGGCCAGGTCCTAGACTCGTTCCTATTTGAACCACTCCAGTTTCTAGGTATGTTTCTCCACTTCCTATTCAAGCTATTCCATAAAAGATTATTTTTTCATGAGTTTGTTTTAAATCTTTTCAACTATTCTATCATGTGTGGCTGCTTCATCAATGAGGACTTGGCTGGTGGAATCCAAATAATCCATCAACTCTTCCATGGAGAGTCAAGATTCAAGTGTGCAAGTTGCTTCCCATGCAGCGGCCACATTCCTTACTCTATAATTAATACTGTGATAGTTGAATCCACCAAATCCCAAGACCACAAACTGGTGGTGTAGCTTTATCAGATTCACTATCATCTCATCCAATAATGTTGTAGAGAATAATCTCTAAATATACCTACATGCCTTTTGTCGAGTAGTACGAAGGTCAACTAGGACTTCTAGATCGGTCTCAGAATCACTCCCTAATGATGAAATGTAGATGGAAATGAACATCACCAGGTAGGCTCATGGTTCAACAACCACATCTCATCTCGACCTCGTAGCAGCTTCATCTCTAGTAATTTTAACAAATGACAAAGTAGGGGCGTTTTTCACCATTTCTAAAGTTTGTGGTCATGAATTTGAAGATAAGGAGGGTATGTCCTCAATACCTCCCACCCCATTAGCAGTACGACTTTCTAAAATAGGTGATGATGCATCTTCAATCATCAATGGAACTCTGTGGATACGTGAGAAGAATAAATACCCAAGGCCATTCCCGATCGAGATAGTAGCCCTCAATGTGACCCCCAAAATTATTCCGGTTATTATAAATCATGTTTGTATGGTCATCCACGATAAGGATACTGGTCTCAGAATCCTTGGGGATGAAAAACATAACTCCTATTAGAACAGGGGAAAAAGTCTTGATAGCCCACTCCATATTTTGAAATGCTGGAATGTAAGCATCCCTGGTCATTACCTACCCAAAGTCACAAATAGTAGACTAAACATCATTCTCTGAAGTGACCCCCTCGATGGTGGAAAATTCTGCTTGATCGAGATTAGTTGGCTCCTCGATATTCAAATCCCCTTCAATATCTGACAAGGCTGGGGGCTCACCACTAGACTCAGCCAATACTATAAAAGCCACCATGTCTCTCTCCATGCAAGTGAGCTCAAAAAGTCAAGTAAGCCTTCAACTGATGAATGTTCTTCTATTATTGGGAAAATGATGGTTTGAATTGGAGCAGGTACACCTGAGGGGTCAGCAGAACCCACAGTCTTTTCAAATGGTCCTTCTTCCCTATTCTAATTAGCCATGATAGATGATGACCCTTTGTCTAACCTAAAAGATATAAGAGCTATAGATGCCTGATCAATCATCGTATGGTCACAAATAGGCCCCGTGTCAAAGAACATATATGTACCAATTATTTGACAAGATAATAGTACTAGGTTCAATAAAAAGATAAATAAACAATTACTTGTGATCCCCTATTTAAAATGCTTGGATAGTAGAGAGGATTTCTTGCATTTCATTGACTGCTGAGGGGAAATCCACTCAATGAGATCACCCAGAAGATCTGGAGGAGGAAACACCTGAGAATGGCTTATGATGACTGCTCCATATGTTGTTGGGCTTTGGGGGATCTGTATACAGTACCCCCTACCATTGAGGGGGTGTACTCCCGAGCAACAGTACCTCCGAGAGAATAGAATGGGGGAAAAATCCATTTCCAGAGTCCCAGAAGGACCCTAAAAAATTAAAAGGAAAGGGTGAAAATTTCAACATCCCCACAATAAATGAATTTAATGATGGTGGATGCAGATAAAACCTCTCTAGATGATCATAGGAATACCCCCATTAATGCCTTGCGGTCCAACCAGTAATAAATTTCTACAAGAGTATAAAGGAACGAATCCATTTCAGTCAAGTAAGCAGCCAATTCATCAGACTCTTTGTCAGCTAAAATATTGGTTGAAGCAATGGCTCCCCCAAAACCCGGAATATTGTAGTGTTCCTTCCTAATAAGACTCCATATATCTTCATCTAAAGAGCTCTCCCTTAGTTCATCCCGGACTCTCCATGCATCTGGAAATGCAGGTGTAATTGGGATAGCCAGTGGTGGAGGGTTGATGCAATGGAGTGGGGAAGGATTAGACAACCTCAAATGTTTCCTAGGTGTCCCTATATATTCAGGACCCCAAGATGAGAAACATTTATTATATGAAAGGATCAAGTTAAAAACATTTTCTATGGCAGCCAAAGTAGGCGAGCCTATGATGTCATCATCCTCATCATTAGTCTCTAGTCGCTACATGGAAAGTACCCATTGTGTGTAGTTATGAAGACCACATTGGTAATCAATAAGGGTATCAATGTCCTTGGTATAGAAACCCACCCAATATAGATCCTCATGAAAAGAAATATATGTTGGTGTTGACACATGGATAACACCAGTAAGAGAAACTTCCCTAGTTTGTAGGAGTGTCCCTAAATTGTGAGAGGATTGGCTACAAGAAGATGAATGGCCTTTCAAGATGTCCCATGGACTCTAGGCCACTAGAAAATCATCCTTAATAGGGTTGGATGGTGAAATACCGGCAGAAGCTTCAACATCTTGTTTGGTTGCTCGTGAGGTAACAACCCCATCTTTCACAACTTTCCTCAGGGTGGAGTCAATTTTCCTTCGGATGACTTTTCCCAATCGAGAGTGTTTAAAAACTCCATTCTACCTATCCTTTCCATTCGCCTTTGATTCCTTAGAAGTCATCAGAATGGGGACCAACTCGGCTAATTGGATTTCAGGATATGACTTAACCTAGGCCTTAGCAATGTCCTTGGGGAGGAAGGGCAAACAATCTGTAGGATCCAGATGTCTATCCTAGATATGTGTATCCTCCCAGGTGAACATCATCCATTATTGGTATGATATCATCAAGTGTTTCTCCTGATGATCATCGTTGGGTGCAGGGGGACACAAATTATGAATGTAGTTGAATTGTCGACTAAATATGAAGGGTGTATAACCCACACAAATAATATCCACTCTGATACAAGCAACCATGAATCCATCTTGTAGAGAAAATAAGTAACCCCAGCTGATGAAATATTCAGTTTCATTATATGTAATGGTACTAGTGGGGGAATCAAAAGGGTGGTAAGAAAAACATTTGTGATTGTTAAGAGAAGCCATTAAATCTTTCTCGTTGTGTTCATTCTTCCCCATTTGATTATCTTGTGGATCCCAAGACACCATCATAACCCCAATGGTGCATTGAAGATACCATCAGAGGGTGGAATGTGGAATTGGTAGGGAATTGGTGAAGGAATAATCCCATATGTGATATCCCATCCATCCCCAAAGAATTTGAAAAGGGATGACCGTCTGGAAAGGTGACCCCCTTCACTTATTCATCACAATATGTAGTATATCATGGCCATCATTGGGATATCCAAATTGATGTATTGGCCAGTGGCCAAATGGGGGGGCCATAATGAATGCTGAGGCTCTTACCCCACCATATTCCTACACAGGCAGGAGCCACCTGCTCAGAAACATGGCCAATAAAGCATCCAGATTAAATACATGGTTGACGTCTGGGATGATTCCCCATACCCATTTCTAAAAATCCCCCTCTTTCTAGGTGGGACAATAAGTTCTCGCTTGCTGCTAGGTGGATTTGGTGGGGCAATCCCTAGGTCTCTGTGGATCGAGCTCTAAACCCGTATTCTTAACAAAAGAGCCAAACAAGTCGTCAAAAGGAAGGTCCTACTTCAGGCATGGATCAATATCCATCAAAATCTCATTCGCTTGGATGATGAATTTTTTAGACAGGGGGGTCATGCCTCATCATACCAAATAGTGGAGGGAAGAAGAAACTCATCATACATATCCCTAATGATAGGGACACCTAAAATATACCAGATGTCCCATAGAATGATGTCGAACTCCCCATGGGTCAAATCAAAAGTGTTTGTATCTGGACTCCACCTTCCTAAGAGATGTGAAATATGGTCTATTGGATGATGGGTGTATGTCTAAGAAACCCAAACAAACCCATAAAATCCCACAATCTTTAGATCATATTTGAATTCCTCACAACTATGGAGCTCCAGAAAAGGCCACCCCTAATCCTAGCCAAATGAGCCTCTAGGGAGAGAGTATCACCGGGATTACCAGCCATGTTGCTTGTCTGTAATAGCCTTCCTTGTAATTCTATGATAGTAGTAGGGTATCTGGTTGAGTTTCTACTTTAGCCCCTCTAATTTTTGAGGTGTGTAGTGCAGCAATGGCCTGGAGGAAGTATCTATCTGAAGGTACCACCCCTTGAAAGAAATTAATGTTTTAGAAATGGAGGCATTTATTATCTACGAGGAAAGTGGTCAATTGAGTTTGGTCTCCAGATCTCTGTGTCCGATGATAGAATGAAATCGTAACAATAAATCCTATATGTGGTTAGGTACTCTCGTTGTCCCATCGAATGTAGAGTCGACAAGGATTTGTTAAATAGAATGACTATAATTTTGTCAACAATTAATGTTTCCATGCCCTTTGAATTTTTGTTGGTAGTAGAAAGAGAATCAGTAATAATAGTCTTGGTAGAGGTAGCAATGTCGGCAGCAACTTCTGAATCATCCATTATAGCCTCACCAGAAGATCCAAAAGTCGACGAAAAGTCATTCCAATAAAAGTGTATTGGATGAAGGCTATGGAGGAATGTCTAAAAGATTAAAAATATGTCCACATGAATCTCCGTTTATGGATTCCAAAAATGGTATGTGGTAGCCTCATCCCACATAATGCATGATACGAAGAAGTAACCTCACCTAAAGCTATGGTACATAGTTTCATTGAACCACGTATAGCCAAGATACATGAACAATCTGAGAGGCATTGGACTAAAGATCATTGGTCGGAAAACAGAAAGGTTCAGGGAAATATGATACCATGAACTTATTCCATGATTATGTTCATGATTTAGTAATTTTGGATTAAAAGTTTATGTTTTGATTATTAATTTTTAAAAGTTTGATTCACTGATCCAAGTTCAGTATGCAGACAGGCCAACCATGTAGCATCCTCCTACATGAAATCCAGATTTTGATTCTTAAAATTACACAATCCTATTAACGGAATCATAAATTTGGTATGCATATGGTAAATTGGTGAAGAGATCAGTTTGTGGTACATACAAAGAAGTTCGGGAGTGTGAATTTCACAAGGAGCATGGTACGCAAGAGTAAGGGAATCTAGGGAAATTCATTAAACTTTTTTCCATGAGAAACGGTAATAGACAAATGAAATGGGCCCCTATATATCGGTGTGGTCCCCTCAAACCTGTTAATATGCTCTGCCGCGAACCATTTCAGTTCAGGACCACTTCTATATCAGAATAGCCCCATTCTCAATCCATATGAACACCATTATGATTGGGGGAATTTGTAGGGTCTAAAAAAATCTCCAAGGGAAAAAAATACCCCCACAATCACTTTATAGAAGCATGAAATTATCCTAAAACACTAGAATGGTGAAAGGACCAAAATTAAGTGGTATATTTCAGATGATACTTGATGGAATTCATGTTTTCAAGGAATTTCAAGTGGCCCATGTACCATCAACGGGAAAGGTATTCAGAGTAGTAGGATTGTGAACCAACAGGTACACAAAATGATCTACAATCCGGCATCCCACAGAGCAATGGCCACCAAGCAAGGAAAAAAATGAACCACATCAATGACAGATTCATACGCCTGAGGACCGTCCACCTATCGGGCTGTGAACCTATAAATTTGGGGACGAGGTGAATGTGGAAGGCTCCGCGAACCATTATCACAATCCGAATCCTCTGTGAACCCCAGCAAGATAAGTCTACTACAGGGCATGATATTACTTCAATGGGCCTTATCAAGTGGTGTCACATGCCCAATAGATATGATTTCATCGATGATCTATAAATGGAGCATAGTAGAATTACAAAAGACAGACATAGAGGGAGACTGATAGAGAGATGGTTGAACGACTAAAGCTTGAGGGAGAGTTAGAGGTTTCACGCCAGCTTCCATTTTGTTTTATCAGAAAATGTTCAAACTATGAACCACTCCATCTACAGGTATATCTGACCAAGAACCATAAAATGGGGGAATTGAATAATAATAATATAACCACAAACCTAATGGATGATCCATGAACTAAGGGCTTCTAGTGGATGAACTCCACATGAACATTGATTCCATGGACCCCTTTTTATATGGTTCCCCATATAGTGCACCACTACGTAGACTAAACTATAAAATATGTACTACCTTAGTACATTTATGGATCCAAAAGATGCCTTATGGGTCACATACCATTATAGTACAAAGTTTCCTATAACCATTACCACGTACCACATTGGTATGTGGATGACCCCTCTGCCCCGAATAATACTGTGGTATGCAGAGCCTCCCCAGTCCCCTGTCAGTTTTCAGATTGTGTTGATACACTACCACAATGATCCATGGGACATTGTTGATGTGTACGAGTCAACCCCACCTCAATCTGAGGCATGGTGTGGCCAGTATCACTCGTAGTGTCTTCCTTTTGTTTAAATGGACACCCTTTTAAGTAAAATCAACTGGCATACAAAAAACTGACCAAACATATTCAGATTATGTTGATAGTTTATCACAAGGATCCATGGGTCATTTTTGATGTGTACAAGTCAAAACTGCCTCAATTTGAGGTATGGTGTGGCTGGTACCACTCAAACTATCTCACTTTTATTTGAAATGGACATGATTTTAAGTGAAAACAAAAAATTGCATACATTAAACCGACAAAATGCTTCATTATTGTATTCATAATTCAGGAAAATGATCCATGGTTCATTTTTAACATGTACGAGTTACCCCCCCCCCCCCTCAATCAGAGGCACGATTTGACCGGTATCACTCAAAGTGTCTCTCTTTTGTTTAAAATGGACACTGTTTTAAGTAAAAACAACAAATTTCATTCGAAAAAATGACCAAACGTCTTCTAATTGTGTTGATACTTTAGGAAAACGATCCATGGGTAATTTTTGACATATATCAGTCAAAACCGTCTCAATCCGAGGGACGGTGTGGCCGTTACCGCTCAATGTGTCTCACTTTTATTTGAAATCGACATCATTTTAAGGGAAAACAAAAACTTGCATACGGAAAACCGACCAAATGAATTCAGATTATGTTGATACTTTATGAAAACGATCCATTTGTAGTTTTTCACATGTAAAATTCAACACTTCCTCAATCCGAGGTATGGTGTGGTTGGTACCACTCAAACTGTCTCACATTTATTTGAAATGGACAATATTTTAAGTGAAAACAACAACTTGCATATGGAAAGCCAACCAAAAGCATTAGGATTCTGTTGATAATATAGGAAAATGATCCATGGGTCATTTGTCACGTGTAAGTGTCAATTACGCCTCAATATAAGGCATGTTGTGGCCGGTACCACTCAAACTGTCTCCCTTTTATTTGAAATAGACATGATTTTAAGTGAAAACAATAACTGGCATTCGGAAAACGAAAAAAAACATTCTGATTGTATTGATACATTAGGAAAATTATCCATGGGTCTTTTGAGATGTGTACGTGTCAAACCCACCTTAGTATGAGGCATGGTGTGGCCGGTATCACTCGAAGTGTCTTTATTTTGTTTGAAATGGACAACAGTTTAAGTAAAAACAACAACTGGCATATGGAAAACTGAACTAACACATTAGGATTATGTTGATACTTTAGCAGAACAATCCATGAGACATTTTTGACATGTACTATTTGACCCCACATCAATATGAGGCTTGGTGTGGCCTGTATCACTCGTAGTGTCTTTCTTTTGTTTAAATGGACACCCTTTTAAGTAAAAACAACAGTCATACAGAAAACCGACCAAAACCATTTGTATTATGTTGATACATTAGAAAAAGGATCCATGGGTCATTTGTGACATGTATGAGTCAACCCCGACTCAATCCGAGGAATTTTGTGGCTGGTACCACTCGAATTGTCTCACTTTAATTTGAAATGGACAAGATTTTAAGTGAAAACAACAACTTGAATACGAAAAACCAACATAACACTTTCTGATTGTATTGATACCTTAGTGAAAAATACACAGGTCATTTGTGATTTTTAAAAGTCAACCTCGCCTCAATCGGAGGCATGGTGTTGCAGGTATCAATCAAAGTCTCTCTCTTTTGTTTAAAATGGACACAGTTTTAAGTAAAAACAACAACTTGCATTCAGAAAACTGACCAAACATATTCTGATTATTTTCATACTTTAGGAAAATGACCCATGGGACATTTTTGACATTTACGATTCATACCCGTCTCATTCTGAGGATCATTGAATCCATTACCACTCAAAGTGTCTCACTTTTATTTCAAATGGACAACATTTTAAGTTAAAAAAACAACATGCATACAGAAAACTGACCAAATGCATTATGATTCTGTTGAAACATTAAGAAAATGATACATGGGTCAATTTTGAGGTGTAAGAGTCAAAGATGCCTCAATAAGAGGCACGATGTGGCTGGTACCACTCAAACTGTCTCACTTTTATTTAAAATGGACAAAATTTAAAGTGAAAACACCAACTTTCATATGGAAAATCAAACAGGAAATTTTTGATTGCATTGATACATCAGTACAATGATCCATGGGTCATTTTTGATGAGTAAGAGTAAACCCCACCTCCATCTGAGGCACAATTTGGATGGTATCACTCAAAGTGTCTCACTTTTTTTTGAATTGGACAACATTTTAAGTGAAAAAAGCAACTGGAATACGGAAAACCAACCAAATGCATTCATATTCTATTGATACATTAGGTAAATGATACATTGGTCATTTGTGACATGTTCGAGTCAACCTAAACTCAATAAAAGGCATAGTGTGGCTGTTACCACTCAAACTATCTCACTTTAAGTTGAAATGGACAAGATTTTAAGTAAAAACAACAACGTGCATATGGAAAACTGACCAAACATATTCAGATTGTGTTGATACTTTTGCACAAGGATCCACGGTTCAACCTCACACAATCCACTTCTCATGTGAGGAACTCCGACCCCAATTCTATAACACATGCCATTTAATATTCCAATCCCATCCTGAAACAGTGGGTTCTAGGACCAAACCAAAGTCCCTTTGGGAACCCAATACCAAAGAAATAATTGAATATTCATACCCACTACCCAAAATGGGGATTCATCTCACATCACACCCAGGAGACCAAATTACAATTATCCACATACCCACTTATTCCAATTGAAAAGTCTATGAAAAACATATAGGCTTTTCTGGTAACCCATCTCATATATCGAGATTGGTCAATGTTTCCCACTAACACATCAGGAACCATTTATAAATGGATATATAGTCATTAGTGGAATATAAACATCCCATGTGCTTCCTATAACTCATATTAGGTCTAAGAACATGACCACTACCATTTTATATCTTATGCGTATCATGATCCTTATCCACTCTACCCATGTTTTTCTGTTGTTTTTAAGATAGTCAACCCAAGAACATGACAAAACATCTCATGTCCTTCCTATAACATTTAGGTTTTTTCTCTTGTGTGTAATGATGTTGTGGCTTGAGTGAGGAGTGAATTCTAAATTTTGAATACTATTATGGGTGTTATTGCTTTTCAATTCTTAATTTCTGAATTCTAGATGTATTGGATTCTGGCAGAATTGGTAATGAATTCTAAATTTCAAATATTGTTATGTGTATTGGATTCCAGAAGTATTGGATTTTAATTTTTTATTAGTGTTATGGGTGTTATTTCATTTCAATTCTGGATGTATTGGATTGTGGATGTATTGGATTCTGGATTTTTCTCTAGTGTTGTGGATTGAATGAGGAATGAATTTTAAATTTCAAAATTTATTAATTCTGGATTAATTTTAAACATCCCATGTAGCCTTTTGTATTCTAGGTGTATTTGTTCTTGCATGTCATGAGTTTCAGGTTACAGGTTGGAGGTGGCTATTGCTGCTGTGGAGCTATAGAATATTTATACCAACGGTTTTCAAAACCATTGGTAGATCCCTTTGATGTATATTATATCAACGGTTTTGTTATAACTGTTGGTATAAACTTGTACCAATGTTTTTTTAAAACTGTTGGTATATTCATTGGATGTATATTGTAATCTATATACCAATTGTTTAGAACTGTTGTTATAAGGATAACATATTCAAACGGTTTGTGAAACCATTGGTAAATCTTTTACGTTAACAGATATACCAACAGTTTACACAGAACCCTTGGTATAAGCTTTTACCCATGGATTACATGGATATGGTTTCGGAAACCCTTCATATCTAATATAACAACGGTTTCCAGGCCATTACCAATGGTTCTGAACCATTGGTAAAGGGTAGAATTCCAGTAGTGGGAGCTTTTGGGTATTGTTGTTTCTGGTTCCAACCTCACCCCTCCACTACCATCTAGTCCTCCATGGTCCCTCCACTAACTAGTCCTCCAACAATAGGCCTATGTCTCCTCCAAATCCACAAGTCCTGTATGATCATATCATCATGTGCCTCAGCACACCCCATTGAGTCTACACACACATGGTATGTGGAGGCATGATGGCTTTCTCCCCAACGATGCGGTCCTCGGGAATTCCTATGAGGATACATTCCCATGGTAACTTGGAACCCAACCATGGGATGTTGATGTGAACCTCCATGTTCAATGGATTAAGGGTGATCACGTTATTTTCCATTAAATGAGGAATAATGATTAGAAAAATGGGTTATGTTTTCTCCCCCCTTTGATGAGGAAGAAACTCCTCCCCTTCCGAGAACATGTTTTGGGGCCCTCCCACTAAGGTAAGTCCCCAATATTCCAGGGTAGGGCCGCATGACCTTTAATGCCATCTCACATGGAAATGCTCCCTCCTCTGTGACCTCACCCATGATCGCCCTAACCTCTTCCACTGTGGGATATCCCTCCCCCACTGAAAGTGTAAGAGGCATGCTTATTGTGAAATATTTCTCATCCTCTTATTTCTCACACTAATAAAGACTCACGTGGTCTTAGAGTTTTGTGATGATTATGTCGTCCACGTGAATTTAAACTACAATAACTCTAATTCCTGATCAAACCAAGATATGTAGGATGCCTTCTGGATGGACCGAGCTTAAAAGTATGCTCATCCATGAGGCTCCATCCAATCATGCCCCCTTAATGGCCGCTTATATGCGTAATCCCCACAAAATATGAAATATGTGGGTTTTGATTCCTCTCCTGAGGATAGATTGGAATACCTTCTTATGTGCCCCATACCAACATCAAATAACCTTCTATCCCCCCCTGGATGACGATAAACTTTACAACACCTTATAATATGGATCAAGTCAAAATTTCTTCTATAGCCTTAATTATATGCATGCTTACGATGATCTTTCAAACCAAGGGTAGCCCGTGGACACACTCTTCAGGAATCAAGCATTTATTAAAAAACATATGAACATGACTCAAATATATAAGTGAGTCCCATATTAAGAAACAATCCTCCCACAAAAGGGTGCGGTGAGCTTAACCTCCCATCCTCTCGACCAATTTAGCCCTTATGTGTTGTTGGACAAATCTTCACCCAATGAGTGCCTGCCATTAGAATGAAGGTCCATGAATCATGGATACAAGGTCTGTTGGGAATTCTTGGATCCACGAATAAACCAATTGGAGAACATCTAAGTATGTTATATCCCAGAAGGAATTATTTATTAAGTTCTTAACACCCACACAATCATTTTTTGTGACCAATAGTTCCCACAAGGTCAATTCAACCTTCATTAAAAGATAATGACGTTGAACGGGTCAAAACCAAAGGAATGGTGAATTCGACGAGAACCCGTCTCTATAAAAAAAGGGGAATGGGTGATGAACCTCACCGTGCCATCTATGAACCACTTGTAAAGGCTCCACCTCAGAGGCAGAACATACATTAATATGAATATCACTATGGTTCACTGGCAATGTTTTATAACTTAAAATTACCAAGGTTATTCACCAAGGTATAATATAACATGTAAAATCTAGAGATTAAATTATTTACCAATTAAATAGGATACCTATCAGGGATAACCTATAATTTTTATTAATTAATTTGATTCATATATATCATAGTCAATCATTTTATTAATAACCCATGGAGAATAAAATATATGATTCTTATTATGATCATTACATACAAAAGTTCATAAAGACATGATCATTATGTCAATTTTATCCCACGAAAAGGAAATGTGGGTTTCTTATGTGTATATCCACAAATAAAATAATAAATTTTTTATATAGGTTAATACCCCTAGAAACGAAATAGGATTTTGTATTCAAAAATAAAATAGAATTTCATAAGTAGAGAAAAACTTTGAGAAGTAAATTCAACAACATGAAAGGTATAAAATATAGTTATATGAAATTATAAAATGAGTGGTGAAAATGGTATCCCATTTATAAAAATATATATTTATATTGAGGATTGATCAAATGGGTAATAAAATTTAGCAATTAAAAATTTTAAAAAAAATATGAAATGTGGTTCTTGAACTTAAAAGAAAAGGTGGATAATTCCCTTACCTTGAAGAGTTACTCCTAAATCACGATGGATTTGGACTTTAGGAGACTGATGGATCCTTATGGAGACTACTTGGGAAGAAAAACACCTTATCATCATTGAGTTTTGATTAAGAGTGAATGGGACAGGTGAAATGGGTGACTATTTATAGAAAGAGTTTATGATTTTTTATAATTCCCAAATATTGTCCTTGGAAATATAGGTTGTGTAAAATAAAAAACATTTGGCTTAACCATAGTTTTTTTCAATGGTATTAGAGATAAGGGAAAATTATTATGTTATTTTATTAAAACAGAACTAAACATCATTATTTATTTATTATTTTGGCTTAGAAATGTAAATTTTCCACAAAATAATTTTTTTAAAGTAAATGTTTCCATTTGAGACTTTTGAAAGTCACTTATCAGTTTGGAAATTCATTAAAATATATTAAATTACCTAATATTAATAAAAATAACTTATTTTATATAATGGATTGAGATTAATTAATTATTACATCATTATGACTTAATTATGAGGTCTTTAAACATAATGAAAACCCCAAACTCCCTTTTTAATATTCAGGGGAAAATAATGTATTTTAGAAAATTATTATAAATTAACCCTAACCTAATTTTGATGTATGATTAAAAAATTATCTTTATTGTATCATAATAATTATATATATATATATGAAAATTTTAACTTTTAAATACAAAAAATAATTATTTATTAAAAAAAATAGCAGGTTGTAAGGCCAAGTAAAAATTATAACCCTGAAATTTCAAATGAAAATATAAATTTATGTAGTCAATTATATTTAATTAATATTTTTATTAAAATATTATTTAATTAAAATAAATTTATTTCATAATAACATAGTTTATTAAAATAATAATTCGTTTTGTTTAATGTAGTCTATGAAATGAAAATATCAAATTCGTCTTAATTTAACATATAATTTATTAAGAAAAACAGTTCTTAAGATAGAATTTATGGAATAATTGATTTACTTATAAAAATTTATTAAAATTTAATTAAAAAATTCCTTCACATATAACCCCTTATAAAACCCATGTAAGACCTAAGGGAAAGGTGTGTGATGGTGAGAGAATCTTGGGGTGGTTTGGCTAACATAGAACAAGAGATAACTTCCACTACCTTGAACTTCTCACATATGCCATTTCAATCTTGTTTCACTATATTAAGCACATCTTGGTCCTGTTCAAGGGAGAACCAAAATGACGTTACCCACTCCCATGTTCTGAAAAATTGGATTCATACGTCATTACTCTATTGGATGAGGCCATCGCTTCTCATTTTTGTATTAATTATACTTTTTCATTAGTACATATAAACACTAATAATAATTTTAGGATTATTACCAAAGGGCGTAGTTCTCAATAATAAAATTTTATAATGTCTATATTGAATAACAATCATATTTGACCAACGATCTTATAAGGGTCAAATCCCAATAGTCACAAATCCCTTTATACTCTATAAACACCACTTCGTTATTTCATTAAATATTCAATAAAATTACTATAAAGGTTATATATATTAATTTTTTCTGATTTTAGTTGCATTACTAATATTTTTTATATTTCTATAATATTTTCTGTGGGGGAGATGATTCTAATAGATTTAAGTGATCTATATTTTTACATTTTTCCTTTTCTGTTTTTTTTCACTTATAATTCATGGAATTATAATTTGTTTCGTAAATGAAAAATGAATTGATCATTATTAAAGTGATATGGTTTTTTGTGTATAATATAATATAACACACACTTTCTTATGGAATAAGTATCATTTAATGAAATATGTTTGTTAAATTCATCATGCTGGAAGTGTATCAGTGAGTCTATACATCATCCTTCCCCCATTATTTATTTATCTTCTTATCTCACTTCTTACCTTCATGTGATCTAATTCACCCTATTTTTTAGGTGTTTTATTATTTCCACAATTTATCGCAAACTAGCTCATTTCAAGTCTTTCTATTGTATGTGTGGACTATCCTAAGTATTTGGAAGGTGGTGTATAGATTTTTTTACCAAAAATCTTGTTGATTAAAAAAATACAACATTATTCCTTACAACAAATTATACATTCTTAGACATTGTATTCATGAAATAATTTTTTTTGAGGCCAATGTCATAATTTATATTTTATTTATGATTTTATTTAAATAATTTGTGGTTTTTCACCTAACCTAAAACCACATCCCGTATGGGGTGTGTTGTTTATACACCGTAACCCAAATAATTCTTTACCTAATTAAACCACCCTATTTGGGTGTTGTTTTAAAGGATTATATTTTTAATGTCATTCCCATTAAAAAATCACATCTCATGTGGTGTTGAGTTTCAATCATATATGGGATTAAAACATGAACCTACTAAATTGAATAATAATCTCTACCAATCTAATAATAAAAACCTATGAGGTGTGTTATCTTATCTAATAGAATGGCTTGATTGAATGGGAAAATTAAATTAATAAAGGTGAATGTACATATTAAAGTAGTCTTAACTTATGATGTGGATTGAAAATATTCATATACCCTATCCTTTATACCTTTTTTATGATAAGAAATTCTTATGGGAATGTAATTCTCTATATTTATAATTAAATGTTAAGTGGTGTTCTTATAGAAAGTGCCTTCTATTTATTTAAAATTAAAGGGTAAATTTTGTTCTTTTTGAAACAGATTTATATTTATTTATGATTGATTTGTATTAATCGATTTGAGGATCACATTTCCTAATAATAAAAAAATATATTATATTAAAAAGTATCTACTGTGCCTTGAGGGATTCCAATTACCTATTTATAGAACATTGGCTAACGGATCACAAGGAATGTGGGATTACCTAGTCCTATGTATTTTTTTAAGGGGACATTGAGTATGGTCATTGGCCATGATGTGTCAGACTCCCTTGGTTGTGGATGTTGGAAAGGCATTCACATCACATGGGTTGATGATCATGACATTCCTCACCCCCTCAATTAGAAGGATGAGTATAAACTTTCTCATTATTTTCATGATACTCGGCATGGCATCCTATATTGATTATGATCTTTTGGAATAGATCTTATTGTGGTAATAAACATGATATTTAGGCTTGATGACCCTTATATATATACATATAAGACTTTTATTATTATTATGAGTATTATTATGCATGAATCCCTAACATATACTTTTATTCCTAGATAATACTCTTTGTCTATATATATATACACACATACATATGTATATATATTACTATAAATTTCACTATGTTTATAGTGATTAAATATATACATTTATAAATATATATATCACACTTGATGGTGTCCTAACATAGGAAGAAGCAGTTAGTGTAATCTAGGTGTCCATTTAAGACATAAGATGACCAATTTATAGATTTTCATTTGTTCATTATTTATTATATCTTCACACTATCATATTTTAAGTTCACAGAATGGATAGATAATCCACTATTAGTGGTGTCTTTCAAAATATATCTCACACCCTATTTGGGCCATTATTTTATTGGGGTACCTGAACAAACCTCTTGGTCACATGACAATGTTATTTGGTTTTTTATGATTGTACCATGGGGATAAGTTCCCAACACTAATCCTGAGCACATGATGCTCAGGGATATGGAATTGAGGACTTATAATTATTTCCATTATTCATATATTGTACTATATTTTCATACCTACTATATTTTTACTACATTAGTTATGTAATTTATCTAGACATGAAAGAATCATTGTATACATGGAGTAATCCATCTCATGTTATTTATTCAATTAATTTTATTATTCTGGAACTCTATCTTATTTATAATGTATCTATTTTTGGTTAATTTACTTATTATCTTTTAAAATATTTTGCTAATTTGATTAAGAGGTTATTGTCTCCCCACCGTACTATCATTAGAACCTCTCTAATAGTCAGCAGCCACTAGCATAGAGGGAGGAGCGCTTGAGGCTATGTGACCAACCAGATAGGGGAGCCATTTTAGTGGCTTCTGAGACGGGGAATTACAAAGTGGTATCACATGTGTTTTGTTTGGTTTCATCTTATTATTTTTAGATGGTATATAGGATACTATGAATGCCTCAGCACATACTTAATATTAGTGTCTCAGAGTGATCAACCCACATAGAAGGAAAAATCCAACTGGCCAAGTCTGGGTTTATTTTTCTTGTTGTTCATTTTTACAGTTTGTTATGATTTCACCTTGAGTGAATGGTTCACATTATTATTTAACTGATTTATTATATTTATTGTATTTTACTATTAGACTAGCATAAAATATAATTAGCACAAAACACATCATTATAAGAACATAGATATTTACATTCTATTCATATTTTGTACCATGTAGGTTTCATTTATAGACAACCTAATGTAGTGATATGTACCTTGAGTTTTATTCCATACTTATGAGATTGATTTAGAATTTTTTTCTATAGATCATGTTTTTTTATTTCATGATATATGTATTTTTAGCATGTATATATGTGTAACATTATTAGGTAATTACTATAATGCTTTCCAATATTTACCTCTTTCCATAGCATGGATTGTTATAATTGAAATAAATTGTTTGTCAACTAAAATAAATGCATCAACCTAAGACATTTTTTCATTTATACCTTTATGATGTAATTCTATTAAACCATATAATTTTGAAATGTTACAGCCATATACCATTGGTCATATGAGTTAACCCATTAAAGGTGGATTATAATATTAATATTTAAAATGATATTGGTTTCTTTCAGAAAAACCCAGGATGTCTTAATGTTATCCTCATATGTCACCTTTAATTATTTATGCCTTAGTACATAACACCATGGGGTTTTGTTTATATTATATTGGGATGGTTATTTAATGTGTTTTTATATGATTATATGATGTTGCATAAAAAGGTATGGTTTCATCTTACTTGAGTAGTCCCCTCTAAAATTTATAAAATACATGTAATCAAGTTTTGAGAATTACTGTTTATGAGGAATATACTAATTAAAATACCAAGTGTAACCAAATTTAAATTTTATTTAACTAAACACATTATTGGAAACTTTAGGGATAAATAAATTGTTAAAAATAATTTATGTGCATTGTTTCAAAATTATGGAAGGGTTTTAGTTAAATAAATAATTATTTAAAGGATATTCAATAAAACATTACTGTATTCAATATGGAATCAGCTAAATATAATTTCTAAGTAAGATTTTACTGATAACTAGTACATGATTTTTAGATTGAGACCTGAAATTTTTTAATGACAAAGTATCGATGAATTTATCATCTCAAATAAAACCTTAATGTTTGGTTATTATATTTGACCCTCGAGTAAGGGTATTTTAAATCATTCCAAATTTTTCAATTAGACGAGTACTAGAGTGTTTCCCATGGGAATCCTCTCAGTTAATTGATAGGTGGTTGAGACTACTAACCTAATTCATATTTTACTCTTGGTAGGATCAATTCATTATACTTTAGTAAGAGAATTTCCTATTGTATGTAGTTTCCTTATGAGTTAAAAACCGTTCTAAATGATGTGATGAGTTAAGACTTATAGTAGAATTCCAGTGTCATTGTCCTGTGTAGGACTCTATGTTTCTAAAATGACACCTTTTCCATTAAGGGTGGTTTCTTTGGAAATTCTGACCCTTATTTTGTGTATGAGAATCATATAATGCTCCAGTTCTATGGGAAAAATGTTCCTAGGGTATGGTTGGACACATATTAGGTAATGTGACCTCTTCACATCATCTTTGATTTATGACTTAGGAGTTCATTATCATATTTTAATGTTGTATAGGATACTATGAATTTGGACATAATACTCTTGTATGGACCATCTGATACAAGGATGCATAGGTTTGTTAATCCTATGTATAGTGTCATGGTGGATCAATTTTTCTTGTGAAATATTACGGTCGTATGCATTGTTACACATAGTTCCCATTGAGTTTCTAAAATGGTATAACAAACCATTTGTGTTTGGTGGGAATCATTAAAGCCTTGAGCCATTACATAGTGATTATAGATCATCTATGCGGTAGAGTGACTAGAGTATGAAAGGAAGTCTAGCACAACCCAATGATCTAGAAGAATTCATAAAAGGATCCTATTTTTTCACACACTACTCATTTCATTTTTTGTTTTATGCATGATTTTGTGCTGTGCATGGACCAAACATGGGAGGAGTGCTGTGTGAATATAAAAATGAAAATGTGATATAGAATGATTTTAGGAGGCTAGTATACTTTAATTTCATGATAATGGTTACAAAAATCCTGTTGGACGCATCCAATACCCACCGTTCTCGGTTAATGTAGTGTGTTCCTTGGGAAAGGTTTCTATTCATAGTAATAAAATTATGAAGAATCTCATACGGTAGAGAGAATATCATAAATTGTCAT
Source organism: Viscum album (assembly GCA_963277665.1). Lineage (NCBI taxonomy): Eukaryota > Viridiplantae > Streptophyta > Magnoliopsida > Santalales > Viscaceae > Viscum > Viscum album. The sequence goes on along the minus strand of OY728137.1, from coordinate 1,824,467,951 downwards.
AAAATGTGTTCTTCCTGGTATAAGGAACACAATAGTGATGGGACCATTGTAAAATGGTAAGAACTGCTTTTTAATTCCTTGGACATGGTGTGTTTTCGAAATGTGTTAGTGGTTTCATGAAAGCACAATGATGAAATTCTTGGTTGTTTATAGAAACCTTGAAAACACTATTAGCTGGGGGTGGGGATATGGTGGTTATTCTTGAGTGATATAAAGATTAATAGGGTGGTAATGAAATCATATTCAGTTAATGACAAAAAATTAGTGAGATCAACTAAGATCCTTTAGAGAAAATAAACCCATTGTGGTTTGATAAATTCTATCATGTTTTTTGTTAGAGTTAGGTCAAATTTTAACCAATCACTTCATCTTGGATATGATCGGAATTCCTTGATTCTTCTTGGAAGTTTTTGATATCCTCTTAGTGTACTCTTAAATTAGTGTTGATCATGTACCCTATAATATTATCATCCAAGATATACTAATAGGGAATAAATTATATTCCAAGATAAATCAAAATTTCCTTTTTAAATAAATAATATTCCCTAGATTTTCACAAATGTAGCATAATAAGTATAAAGGCATGGTTTTTCTTATCTGATACATGGGATCCCAATTAGGAATGCCTTTGATGGACTCTTGGGGACTAGAAGATTCCTTGACCTGGGAGCCGTTGGGCTCAATATCTGTTCTTTGTACATGTTTTTTTCATATTTTTACCAACATATCACTTTTAAAAATAGAGTATTGACTATGTTGGATGAATTACTTAGGCACCCATTGAGGATTATGATGTAATCCATATTTTGAGTCAGGCTCAGATAGGTATTTATGGGCGACAATCTTATGTTCTAAATTTAGTATTCACCCATGTTCGTGCAGAGGAATGATATCATAAAGTTAACGATTGAGCTTGAGACATCAATAAAAGTCATAAAAAGGCTTTAGTGGAAATGCTTGATGTAAATAGGGGGTACCATATGAGAAGGCATTGTGTTTCAAGATGATATACATTGGTTGAATAAGGAAATAATTTTGAGAATAGCGAGATGAGTCTGGCTAGGATTATATTATTTTTTTGCATTAAATAAAGTAACTGAGGAACCACTTTATAGAACACAATCATTATGTGGAGAAAGAAGTGCAATTTGGAAATATATTTTCAAGAAAAACTAGTTAGATCATTCTAATTGTCGACGATTCGGATTTTAACATTCATTTGTGATAAGGATCATTCTAAGGGTGTCTTTACAACAATAGGGGCATGATGAAATGTAAAATTAAAGGGTAGAGATGTGATGGATTAGAATTGTCATTTTAAATGATAGAACCTATGGTGAGGAGCGCCAAAGGCATGAAGATATAGATATGACAGTGTATCTATGTATCAGGGTATAAGGGCTTATATAAGAACCATGTTGATTTCTTAGTTTAGAATATCATCATTGTCTTGATTTTTAACGACTTATGTATCATATTATTAAGGGATTCTTGGTAGATCGACATGTGATTTTAAATTAAACACATCATTTGAAATAAAGTTTCACAACCCATTTAGTTTCAGTGTTGTTTTAGGATTATCCCCAAGTATTTTAGAGGACAAAAATTATTAATGTGGGGATATTGGAATCTCCCCTATTTTTGGACAAGAATAAATTTTCTGAAAAGAATTTAATTTTTAGTTTGGTGGTTGAAACAAATTGTAAATTAAGATCAAAAAAGTAATTATGAGATTTGGAACAAACAAATATTTTGTTTCAAGACATAATTTACGGATTAAGAGATATATCAGGGGTTTCATTGAGTTTTAGGAATGATGTTCCCAAGAAACTCAAATCCAGAAGAATCCATTAGAGGCTCATGATTTTTCTAAAACCATTTGTACCTATAAGAGAAATTCTGTATCATTTTTAGTGAGTAAGAGTTTGTGCCATGATTTGGTAAAACCGTTAAAACCAGGCCCCATAGTCATATGGTTGTTTTAGAAATATTAAAATGGATAAATTCATGGTTTGTATAGGGTTTATGAATTAGTTTTCATGAACTATGCGAGCCCCATGCTTGGGATGTATCCCATGCATGGTTAGTGCATGGTTTGGCCAACTATGAAGCCAAATCGTGTCACTTGTTTAAAGGGGTTAAATCCCCATGTTCCCTACCATATTTTAATCCTTTTCCTACCTTTATTATTCCACCATATGTGGACAATACTTGTCCATAGGACCTCTCCTCCACCTAGGCATGGAGGTATCTCCCTCAGAAGGGGACCAATTCAACTGTTGTTCAACACATTGGATGTGTATCAGTGGTTCTAAGTCTACTTCTTCATATTGTATTATTTTATAATCTCATCTAATATGTAATCTTCATGTGAGAAAATTCACCCAATTTTTGGGTTGTTTTTTTATTTCTTCAATTTATATCTAACCAGTAGGTTTCAAGGATCGATATTGGATTAGTGGAACATATTAGGTATGATGTATATGGATTATATATTTTCACCTAAATTCCTTCCATTTTTTTTAAAAAATAATTATTCTTCACATCAGATCCTTCATGTGATTCCCTTTTAATTTTAAATTAATTATGTAGTGACAAATGCCTTAATTTTTATTTCACTTATTCTTTAATTTAAACCATTCAATGTTGTTCACCTTTACCTGACCCCCCATTTGTGTGTGTTTTTATATGCCTTGGCCTTTATTCATGTTTAATTTATTGAACCATTCACTATGGGTATTGTTTCAAATTATTATCATTCTAATCTCCTTTACATTATTCAATCACCTCTCATGGGGTGTTTAGTTTCCCTCATATTGGGGATGATGACTTAAACCTAATAAATTGAGTGATAAGATCTCCCCTATCCAAAAATAAAACCACATGTGAGGTTTGTTGTCTTATCTAATAGAATGAACCAATTTAATGGGGAAATTCAATTTATATAGGGGAATAACCCTCTTAAATTATTCATAACATGTGATGTGCATTTATTAAATACATATCCCTCATACATGATTCTAGTTTTATGATAAGGCATGCCTATGGACATGAAATTATATTTATTTACAATTAAATGGTAAATGGTGTGCTTATGGATGTTGTATTATCATTATTTATAATTAAATTGTAAAATTATTTCTTATAGACATGGCCTATTAGTTATTTTTTATTGAGTTGGATTAATTGATTAGATGAACAAGTATCCAAATAAAAAATGTAAAATGAATTATATTAAAAATGGATCCAATATGCCTTTAGCGATGTTAATTTCCTCTTTATGGAACATTGGGATACGGTATCATTAGGATAGCAGGATAACCTGATTTTATATAATTGTTAAAGGTACCTTGGGTATGTCAATTGTCCTTGATGTGTCACCCACCCATGTTCATGCATGTTATCATGGAATTCACATCACATGGGTTTTTGGAAATGAAATTCCACACCCCCTTGATTAGGAGGATGGATATGACCCTCCTCTTTATTATTAATGATACTTGGAGTGTCTCCCAATATTGATTAAAATCTTTGGGCATGGACCTTATCTTTGTGATACAAAGTATCATCAAGAATGAAGACCCTTATATACATATATATGATACCCTTATCATTATTATGAGTTGTATTATGCATGGATTCCTGAGTTACGCCTCAATTACTAGAAAATATGACGTATGTATATATAAAACTATCAAATTCACTACATTTATAGTATATATATATATCATACTCAGAGGTATCCTGACATAGGCTATTTTATGTAGTGTCAGACAGGTGTCCCTTAGAAACCTAAGCTGACCAATTTATAGCTTTCAGTTCTGTTCATTATTTTTTATAAACACAAAATTTCATATTTTATGTTAAAAAGATAGATAGATTATAAACCATTTGTGTTGTCATAATAAGAATATCTCACACCCTATTGCAGTTTCCATTTCATTGGGGTACCCAAACAGACATCATGGTTGCAGGGTCAGGTTCTTGGTTTATGATTTTGTTATAATTTTACCTGGGAGATGAGAGGATAGAACAAAGGTGAAGCTTAGGATGATCATGGTGATTGTATTTATTCATTATATTTATTTCATTTATTCATGTATTATACTATATTTTATCACATGTTGTTTTTTTACAGCTTTAGCTATGTAGTTCATCTATAAATTCATGCATCACTTTATACATGGCATTAGACATCTCATATTATTTATTTAATTATTATTATTCTTATTTTTCTCTTTCTTGTTTATACTTCTTCTAATATTTGTTGATTTACTTATTATATCTTATAAAAATGTCTTAATCTAATTAATTGAGTATATTATCCCCATCATACCATGGTAAAACCTTTGTTACTTGTCTATAGCCTCTAGCATACGAGGAGACATTCATGAGGCCATTTGACTGACCAACTCAGTGTATCATCTCAGTGGATCTCAATTTTGGACATAACAAAGTGGAAACTCTAGTATTTATATGTTGATACATGATGTCATGACCTTGATGAAGCTAAATACTACCCTTAATTTCTATAGCGATGTTCTCTGATATAGCCAAGCATTAATCAATTGGGAAGAGGTCACTATCAAATTCCAAAAAAAAAAAACTAAAATCCCAAATTTTTTATAATTTATTCATTTATATCCTTAGTTAATTTATCCTTATACAAAATAAAAAACTCCCCTATAGTCATTTTAGTGTTTATATAAGTTATACCACATTCATTTCCTGAAGTATTTCTATATTGTTGATTAGAAGATATCTTTTTCTTGAAAATTTCAGAAAATTACCTACACTATATTCTTATTTTTCTACCATATTAAAAGATAATTATATAATTTTTACAAAATAATTATCCCTTCCTTCACCCACATCTCCATATACAATATGAATCCACTCACATGAGACTTTTTATACTACCCTCATAACATGAATCTATTTAGGTTTTCCATGATAATATTATACCATTGGTTCTTTGAATTCATTTTTAAACATAGTAAGAAACTCAATATTAGTTGTCATTTATACAATAGTTTTAATTAAAAATTATAACCATTGATAATATAGGTTATGGGAATCATATAATAATTTTCCCCTTTCTTATTGGATTAATGTGAATTGTAGATTAATTGGTCATTCCCATCAATCTAATAGCCATTGATTAATGGAAAATTGATTAATCCCTTAAATAACTATATTTCTTCCCAATGTTTATTGAATATTTAATCATATAAATACCATATTCTCCTTTCTTATATATTGAATTATAGTATTATTTTATGAGGGAGTCTTCCTAATTGTCTGATGGAACATGGACTAGATCAGTAGCTCTATAAATATACTATTTGAGATCAGTTTGACCCTTTCCTCCAAAAACGTACCCTCTAATTCAGACTTGTTTTTCATTTGAATGGATGATTTACACATATACCTAGGTACCCCATATTGTAATTACTTAAATTTGTTTTTTTCTCAAACATGTGTTTCTTAATCCTTCAAAATTATTCTATGGTTCGGGTCCATTTGTGAACAAATTTTAATGAGACACTGGGGGAGATGAAACATTTGACTCCATAGGGTTCATTGGTATTTTTCCATTGAATTCCACCTCTATCAAAACCACATTATAACAATATTTTTTAACACCTTCAACTATCTTGAAAACATCCTAGGTCAATAAATAACGTGGCACTCATCCCAAAATTTCATGTGTGGTGTCCACATTACCTATAGAAAAAAATGAAACCCACTCTGGATAAGTGGGTAATTATAGATTTATCAGTCCTCTCCAAAAAAAATACATAGGTAGAACACCCATACTATTGAAAGATTCTTCATGATGGTCATATATTATGTCCTATAATTTTCACGAAAAATCATCGGAGTTCCCAACTAATTGTGAATTAATAGAATAATTCATGCCTAAATCCCATACTTTTAACATCATTGGGAGGGTCTTATTGTCTCTATGATATGAAGGATAACATGAATAAATCCTTGATATAATAGTTTTATCTACTTATGATTACATGATTTTCCCATTATATACCCATGTGGTACATATAGGAAGAAAAAAACCACTATAGGGAAATATTTAAAAATAATTCCATTGTTGGTAGAAAACCAAAAAAAATCATCCCAACATTCATATTGATCCTCCTATACAAATTTTTAATATTAATCTATTTAAATCAAAAAAAATTAATTATTTTTATTATAACATTGACTCCCACACATAAGCGAGGGGTGACTGGGTGACTTAAGGATTAGATTCTTCAATATGAGAAAAAATAGTAACCAAAAAGATTCATTATCATCTTGAGTATTTATTGTTTTTTGAATGGAAGAGGAAAACCTATAAGGATAACCCAAATCAATGAGGAGGGATATTAATTATTCATATAGAAATAAAAATTCCATTTTAGTATAAGGAATTGTTAAGATATGAAAAATAACGGTGTTCCAGTCCACACATGAATCATCTCATCCCCATTAGAGAAACAAATAATAATTTCCCATCATTTAAGAAAACCCACAACATCATTATTTTTATGACCCTAAGATTCATTATCATACCATTCTAACATATTGAGGGTAGGTTGTTGCTATCCAAATAGTACAATAAAAAAATCATATAGAAAATACATTTTTCAGAACATTATTGAGTTAGGGTGTGAGAAGGATAATCATTTTATAATATTATAGACTTGGTTAAATGATGGATTTTTGCGAAAATGGGAAAGGATTTGTGGTTAGTGGAGGAGATTAATCCACAAATATGGTTAATACGATATATTGGAGGGTCTATTGGGAATCCCCTTATTTCCTTTTTGGATAAATATTACCTTATTAATTTATTATTTGTCACTAAAAAACTCACTTATTATCATAAATTATATAAAATTTATTTATTTATTTTATTATATTATCTAGATTTTGTAGGTAGTGAAACTAATTTATAAATAATGATGATCAGTAATGCAATATATAAATATTAATAGATAAATTCTAACAAAAATGGAATCACAATATTTTACCTTTATCAAACATTTAATAAAAAATAAAAAATAAAAAATAATCAATAAATTAAAATAATGAAATGTAATTTTTGAGCTAAATTTATAAGAAATAGTTGTAAATACATGAGGTTTAAGTGGGATATAAAAATATATGAACTATGGTATGAAGATTCTTATCTTAACCACATATCATTTGGTTATATCTCATATTCTTGACAAAAAAATTTATTGTTAGTGTATACTACCATATCAAAGACTAACTATACATATTACATTTATTTCTGAATATTTTTATATGTATTCAATTTTATACCATCAATTAATATATTATTTTTTATATTATATAAGCTGTAGGGGGTTCTTATTTATGCCACCTTGTAATTCAGTATTATCTCTTGTATAAAATTTTATTTGTAAATCTTTGTATATATTATGTTATCTAATTATGTTATAGTTTTATTTATTTTTATTTTCTATGTATGTATATTAGTATTCATTAATAAATATTCTCAATCAATAAATTAAAATGTTTTAAAGGGGTTTTTATCCAAATAATCATTTTTTCATATATAGATTAATATTTTCTATCATCTATTTAGTGTATTTTATAAATATTATGAAATTTAAGACTTATATTATTTAACTTATTCTTGATGTACTACATGTCTCCTTATTATTCTTCTGAAATTTGGGATTATTATTATACGACCTTAAAATGAAAATTTTAATGATTTATATCTCATGAGATCAAAATTGGTGGAAATTATTCTGTTAACATTTGTTATTGTGTGGTGTTTATAAATGATGAAGTTTTTTGGTCTATAATGTTATTTATATACATGATTTTGTTATCTTTGTCTATTATGTTGTAATTTTTTGGATGTAATCCTTAGATTATATTTATTACATTTCATTATTATTTATATATATCATTCCTATTATTTAAATTTTTTTATCACATGTTCCTCTTTTATAACATATATTTCTCTTATGATCGTATGTTTCCCTAAATGGTCAAAATATTGTAATCATTTTTATTCAATATTCTTAACTTATTCCATATTTATATCCGATTTTTTGATCCTATAGAATAATAGATGATATCTTGGTCTCTCAAATTGATTAAATTTCATATTATTGTATTATATTTCCATTATAGAGGTTTTTAGCTCACCGTTTTTTGATGTTTTCCCTATTTTTATTAACAAATGTTAATTCATATTATAGTAGGTCAGCTACAAATGATTTAATTATTATTTTATAGTACTATAGAGGCCCATGATTAAATATGTACACAGTTTTTTAACGAACTAAATGAAGGATTCTAGGAATAATCGAATGTAATAAATATTAATTATATATATAATCTATGTATGTGTTATATCATGTCTATATGTACAGGTCGTCTTACATCTCATTTTGTAACAGTTCAAGATTTAGTTATTTTTAGGAATTGGGATATATAAAAAATTATGTCTAAAACCATATGGATATAATCTATAGTTCTATATAACTAGTTCATGTATCATTAGTGTGAACATATTTTATTAAAACCAAAACTCTATCAATATTGAATCACATATTTAAAAAGTATTTATTAAAATATAATTCGAGTTTTTATTATTGTATGTAAATATATGTAATAAACATTAATATATGTTTATTAAAAATGTAAATTTTGAAGAAACTATTTATTTAGGGAGTAAAAGTACAATAAATTATGATTTTATATATAAATTATTCATTCCTAATATATTTGTGTGTCATATTTAGGATATAATGTAATGTTTAATTAAATCAATTTCACCCTATAAGAAAAATAAACACAATTTTATCCATATAGATAATTATATATAAATAATAATTACATTCTAAAAAATAAAAAATATTAAAATGAGATATTAAAAATAATAAAATCTAGAAAACAATAAGTCTAGAATTTGGAAATCTGTTATGTAATGGGATCCTAATAATATTACACTCAAAAACTTCAAAGTAATGAGAAAAAAATATTAGGTATAAATTTGGAATTTTTTAAATGAAATCTCGATATGTATGAGATGAAAGTAAGTGAATGGTGAAGAAAGTAAATAATAGGTATTTGTAGGAATAAAAAAATATGATAATTAGAATTGTTAAATGGCTATTAGAATAGAAAAATGACTAGTATAAAAGTAACATGGCTCTTAAAATAGTAAATCCACCATTGGAAAAGTATAATTACTAGTAAGTAATATTTTAAATCATTATAATTAGTAAATATAAATATTATAATTTTATAAAATAAATTTTTGAATTATGTAACCCAAATAATGTATATGTAAAAATTTTCAATATTGCATTTCTTAACCAATTTAATAAAAAATTTATTTTTTATTAATATTTAAAAATTAATTTTAGTTAAGTTATAATATAATATTAATAAAATTATTTTAGTTTTTATAATCAAAACATAAAAAATATTGAAGATTCAGTTTTTGGATTTATTTAAAATATTATCTTTTTGGGAAAATTTGGAATATATAAATTTCCATAAATGGTATGTTGTATTAAATAATAATAATTCAATTATCACACACTGTTGTGGGATTCCCTAAGTAGTAATTTAAACACATGAATATACAGATGAATTGTGTTTAAATCCTTCTAACCTCACTTTGGTGGTATTTTTGGACCATTTATTGATGATGACGTGGGCATGGATGAAGGGAGGTGTAAAATACCTATGTACAAACTAAAACAACACAGAACATTAGTAAGGTGCCTTTATTTCTAGATGAAGGGTCGTTTAGGCCATCAAATGATGAACCATTATGTTATTAAAATTTAAAGGGGATAGTTTTACTGCTGGTCAACCCTTAGAGGGGTTGTGATCTGTCTTTGTTGACCTAGGAGTTTGTGTGTTGTTTCATTTCATATAACCATTAAAACATTAATTAATTTAATTTAATTCAAATGTGAGGAATTATAAAATGGTCTTCATGACCATAATTATGTTCAATATTATAAATAAAATATTAAAATATAATAAAATCAATTTATAAGCCTAAAAATTTTATCTCAAAACCAAAAGTGAATATATATTCATTATAAATATATTTTTTATTCTTTTCTTTCTTTATTTGGTATAATTTAATAAAGCACATAATTTTAATTTTAGAATAATTTAAAATTCATTAAAATATATATTTTTAATTAAATAATATCAACATCCTTAAATAATATTTCTATTTCAAGTATTTCATTGATATAATATTGTTTTCAATATTTTAACTAAAAATATTCATCCCTATTAAGTATAAATATCTATACAACCCCCATAGTATTGGAAAAAACAACTAAAAATTGATATATTTCCCAAAATCTACCCTTACCTCACTCATTAAACCACATAAGAGTCCTCAAGATGTTTTTTTCTCACCCCACACTATGCCTTTTATACCAATGTCTCATAGAATTTGTGTAATTTTTAAATAATCCTAAGTCCCACTTCTCTTCATTCTATATTTTTCATTCTACTTTGATATTCTCATTTCACTTTCAACATTACTCAGATAATTTTCATAATAATTATATAAGAGATTAATTATTTTATAAAAAGTTAAAATTATTACAAACTATTCATACTATATATATACTCTCCCCCTCTTTCGACACATTTAGTTAATAGTCACTTTTTTCATCTATAAGGATATTATTTGTTATTTATTCACCACTTTCTTTATGAATGGTTAGTGTAAAATATATTTATATTTCCTGTGCGTTTTATTATGACATTGTATAATTATTATATACTATTTATAAAATATATATTCTGTCTCTCTCCCTCTTTATCTCTTAGTTTGTATATTTCTCAATAATGGTTGATTTTAGTACTTATGAGGTTGTTTTCTATTCCTTATAGTTTCATATATATATATATATATATATGGATATTTTATATTATAACATGTATGTTTTTATTCTTATATATATATATATTTGAATGTATGTATGTGTATTTTTAAATATACACCTTTATTTTTATGTATTATTAAGCTTTTAGATGTAATGAAAACAATAAATAAAAGAATGATCAATACACTACCTGAAAATTGTATTTATCGGTGATTCAAGTGTCATTGGGTAAGAACAAATTAATTATTTTTAATCTTACTAAAGGAGTGACATGGATGTATGGTTGAACCCCCAATAAAGTTGTGTGAAGAACCCATAAATAAGAAAAAACATTAATAAAATAATTAAAGAGATGATGAAGTGATGTGAAAATTTTGTGTGAGTAACATTGATAAAAGTGAATCCCAGAGAGAGAGAGAGAGAAGAGTATTAAGTACTGAGAATTGGGTAGAAATATATATGATAAGATCTTGGAAATTTATATCATCTATTATTTAATGGATTCATTCTTAATGAAAAGTTAAATTTGATTTCATTTATTAATGAAAATCACCAATCCTTCTATCAATGGTGAAATTTATTGACTAAATGAATTCAATAATTTTCATCCATTAAATTCATCAACTAAGATAATTCTTGAATAAATTGTTGACATGATCAAATTAACCCATTATGTTGAGGAAAATAAATAGAATTAAAAGAATGGAAAAATAATGAAATAAAATGATGAACAATATGATGAATATTATTTCCCCCTTTAGTATTTATCCAACAAAAATTTTGGTTTTTGTGAAACACATTACTTACAGAATGGAGAAACATGAAATTAATATAATGAAAAGATGAATCTTATCTCACTATTATGGTTTCATAATTCACTGATGTGTTTGGTGATATATTTTATATTCTCAAATGTCTGAATGTAATTTATTATTTTGGAATTGTTTTCATCACCAAAGAAGTATACCAATTTTCACATTGTTTTCTCATTTTAAAATGACAGCCTTCCTAAATGGCCTGAAGGCCTTCATTTTCTTAACTGAATTTTTTATAACCCCCCATTCAAGGGATGAGGTGGAACCCTTACAAGGCTCGTAGGCTCAGAGATTACATGAACTATAGGCTTAAGAGACATTACATGACCTAAAGGTCTTGGGGAAATCAACCAGACTATAACTACAAGGAACTTCCCCTCCCCAACATTTACATCGTGATATTAACTCTCCACCTTTTTCATGAATGTCTGGATAAAATTCCCGTGCAAGCACAGACTGGTCCTAATGGCATGGCCATTCCCTCTAATTCTTCCAAATCCATTGGCTCTGCTCTCGTGAGTGCACAGGCTTCGAATCCTCTTCTAGGGTAGTCCTTTTTTGTAGAGTTTGTTTTGGGGAAAATTTATGTGGCTAGAAGAACTTAAGGTGTCCTGAAGGCCTTAAAGGAGGCACAAAATCCCTACTAACCCAAAGGCTTGGGTGGCTCAAAGGACTTAAGGACTCATAGACCAAACTGGTGGCCCAAGGTGAATAGTTCAAGATGCCACAGTACTGAATAATACCTACTACAATGCCTGCTACTGTACCCACACAGTGTATAGTTCTACTACAGTACCTGTATAGTGTACAATCTGCTATAGTACCCACACAGTGTACAGTTCTACTACAGTTCCTGCTATAGTTCTGCTACAGTACCCCCCAAATATTCCTCTACCTGGTTTTAAACATGGGTCTCATGGATGCACTTATGGATACCTCACCAACTGGGTTGAGGCTCTTGTGCCTAAAATGATAGATTTTAGAGAACATAGATTTGGTAAAATCACCTATGATTCATCGTTGATTTTTTCCATACCAATCCCTTCAATCAGAACCAATATAATTATAAACAAAATACCAGAAAAAATTAATTTGAGGTGTTATCAATTGTTAGGAATTTCTCTACTATAATTCTGTATATGCATAATTTTAGCTGCAACCACCCACAAGAAGAATCCAACTCCCTAGAAATTTACATTTCAATATTAGATCAAACACATAAAGTGAATTTGGTTTCAACATCACAAAAACACAAATCCAAGAACAAGAACCCCTTACCAAAATTAAATCTTCAAATCAAAAAATCATGACCCAACAAGTTTTATTCTCATAACAACATCAATATAGATTGCAACAGAATTGAAAATGGTTCTTCTTTAATGAAGAAAAAACCATATTCCCGATGATGACTGCTCATGAACATGAAAGAATATCCATTGATAAATATGAACAAGATTCATCTCCTTCAATAGAATTATATCTAAAAGCTAAAATTTAGAGTCTTCAATATTGATAGGGTTCTATCTATAGATTATTCAATACAATATGTTTTTCAATTTTAGATAGTGTTTCTTCCTCTTCAACAGGCTTCATTTGTACTTGGTTATTCTTTGCTGATCATCTCCTATATTGAAGCTCTATCCCAATGACCTCAGCCTTCTCAGTGGACTCTCAACATTAGTACCCAGTCTCTAACTAATCTCTTTCTCATCCAAATTTCATCTATGTGAACCATGTCCAGTTGGATTTGTGGGATAGAATATTAAACAAATTGGTTATGTTAGTGACTTTAGATTGGCTATGTGAATCCTCCTAGAAATTTTAATATGTGGTTGGAGTTTTAATTCATCTGCAATATGGATTTTCATATTTGGTTTTTTGACTATTGCATTTTGAGATTCTACTACATGACTGTATTTAAAATTGTTCTACATGGTTTTCTCCCACATAGGAAAATTTTGACATAAGAAATTTTTCACATAGATAAAAATTGAATAAAAACACTCCATTAAAAACCTAATAAAATTTTTCATATTTTTAAATAATTTCTTTCTGAAAAAATCCTGAATTAAAATAATATCTAAATATCTACAAAATAAATATAAAAATAAATCCAAAATCAAATTTCAAAAATTAAAACATGGTACATTAATCATTAAACTTATATAATCTTCAAAACCACATAAATTACATATTATAATTTAAATTAAAAGGAAAACAAGAAATTTTGTTCCCAGGAAATATATGAAAATTCACAGTGACATAAAATTATTCATTTAAACTAAAAAATTGTTGTATGTTCATCCAAAAAACTCAATGAATTTAAAATTCAACTCCAGAACCTCGTAACACAATATACAATCATAAAAAGAATATTTTGACAATAAAACAAATTATTTTAATAAAAAAGAATTTTTAAATAATGTAATATATTTATGTCACATAATGTCACCCCACACTTAACAAATTATGTTTCCTAAAGAAATCATTATAAAAATTATTAGAAGAATTAAATTATAATGAGTGAAAATGTGAAGTTCCATTAAAAATCAGTTTTAAAAAATTATTCCTCCATATGGAATCTCCCAATTATGAAAATTAATTGATATCATAAATAATCGTATCTGTAAAATGTTAGTTTTGATTTTCCAAAAATGATTTAAATTTTAAATTTTGAAAAATGTTAAATAATCATCACGTTGAATTTAACTAAGATTTACAATTTTCAATTTACCTCTAGGGGAACAAACACAAAAAATTAAAAGGTTTAATAATTTTACCCTCCATTTGGATGAGTAGTTATAATTATTAAATGAAATATAATTGACTCATTAAATATTTTAATAATAATGTAATTGAATAATGAATTAATAGAGGCCCATCCTAGATTACAATTTTGGTTTCATAAATAATTTAAATGAATAATATAAAATATAGAAAATATGAAAAAAGGATAAAAATCAATGACATTTATAAATCCTAATTTAGAAATTTGACAAAGATTAGAATAAATATAAAATAAAAAGGGAAATTATGAATCAGATTTTATCTATGGGAATTTTTTTTAACCTTTTCAAGGTGAAATTCACATCTCAACATTAGAGAAAAAAATTAATTTAATGAATATGAATGTTGAATCATGGAGATCAATAAATTTTGAAAAATAAATTAGTGTTCTTTTCATGTATAAAATTTTAAGTATGGTTTAACATAGTTTAGACCCCTCCCCCACATATAAATGCCACCATTGTTACCATTATTGAATATTAATGTAGGGTAAAAAAATTAGAAATTTTTTTATTAAAATATATTTTCAATTTAGTAGTTCAATGAAATGTTGAAGGGTCATAATGTGTTTCAAGTAGTATGATGTCACACCATTTTAACTATTCATAAAAATTTAAGAATGCGCATTCCTTTTTTATATAAGAAGAAACAATGATTATAAATTCATACAATAAATTTATCCTGTAAATAAGTGATTTCAACGTAAAAAAAATGTTGAGACCAAAGGTATTTAAAAGGGTCAAATGTAAGGATTCAATTTGTTTTGAAAATGATTTTTAATAAGAATGATTTAAACAAGAAAGACACATATTGTTTTTAAATATAATCACAAATTTTTATCAATAAACATTTTAGCCCTCACATTATTATGATATATGAATTGTTTTAAAATTATTTTGCATATATATTCAATAGAAAAATTATATTAAAAATATGTGAATTAAAAAAAGTACTCTCCTGGTTTTAGAAGGTTCTTCCCTTAATGTGTATCTCAAATTATTCCCTCCTTTAGTGAGTGAGAACCCCTATGATTATTTAACTTTCAGAAAATACAGGTAAAATATATTTTCATTATATCTAAATAATTAAGCTCAAAATAATATGAATCTAAATATATTTTTTTCGGAAGCTTAATCTAGAAAGCTCTACTTTATGAATTGAAAACTATTAAGATTATACTCTTCATTGGTCACTTACAAAATTCATTATTATAATATGAGGAGGCTTTAAATATAATAAAGATAGTAAATGGTGAGTAACATGAGGATCAAATATAACATTTTATCCTTTAAAAAAATCAAAAAAGAATAATCATGGGTTGAGTACTATAAATCAATGAAATTCAATACTTCAGTTACAATTTAGTGAGAATTAAATCTTCTAATACAAAGATATTATCCATGATTTATGAATGACTATAAAAATAATGTTTTACCCTTTATCCATCATCAAAGATGGATTGTTCTCTTCTCTAACTATCTCAACAATTCTTTTAACCAATAATCTAAGTATAATAAAGAGATCAAATGAGTCAGTTTTATTTTTTCTGAGGAATGTTTTTTGTCAATAGTTGAACAAAAACACCATTTTCCCACCATAAATTGTCTATTTTAAATTATTGAGTCATGAAAGGCCTTTGAAAATTCAATATAAATTATATAATTGTAATATTAATCTATACTTATTTTTTCCAACTCCCTAAACTAATGTAGTCTCTATTCTCCATTAGATTTAATGTCAATGTTTATTGTCTTAACTATCTGATAGTATTAGTTTTTAATATTAAAAGAAATGATGAATGATTTCCCAAAAATAATCCAATATGGGGAAATAATTATTGCTGTATTGAAGGTGTTTCTTTAAGTCTAAAGTGATTCATCCATATTTCAAGACCACTCATTTGTTTAACTCTAAATAGTTTTCTCCAAAATCAAAATTAATTCTCTGTTTTGAGATTTTAGCTTGTCCACGTGACTGTGGATGATAGTTTTCACTTTTTTATTCATATAACCAAATTTTTCCTTTAAGGACATTAATTTTAGGGTTTTAAATGGGTTACCATTATTAGTGATTAATATTGTAATAACATAATCTTGATAAAATTATCATTTTAATGAAATTTATAAGACTATTTTCTTAATTAATTTTAGTTCCTCTACCTCCACTGATTTTTAAACATAATAAATTTCTACTATAATGTATTCATGTACACATGATAATGGGAAATTTATAATAATATAATTCCCCTATGACTCAAATATTGAAATATCTAAAATTACCATTTGGGGAAGATCGTGTTTTCTTTAAAAATATCTAATTTTTGGAACTTATCAAAACCTATAACAATACTTCTAGCATCCATTAAAAGTAGAGGTTAATATAACCCATCCTAAAGAACAAACTAGGAAGTCATTTCTCCCCCACGGTGTCCTACCAAATGTGAAGAATTAAAACCTTTTAAGATGGGTAGAATCTCTTCATCAGGAACATGCCTGATGAATATGCTGTCAGCACAACACCAAAAAAATAGTCCATCGCAATAGTTAAAAATAAATTCAAAAAAACATTTTTTTGTATGGTTTTGTGAGATATTGCTAGGAATGATTGTTGTTGCAAAAATTTTCAAAAATATAATTATGAAGGATATTTTCCTATGAATACAGTAATAATTTTTTCATCAAGAAATGATGAATTGATATGTCCAGGATTATCCTCTTAAGTTTGTTAAATCCTTGAATGGTGTTATGAAACAACACTTTTATCTCCTTTTTTATCCCTTATTTCCAAGTCAAATTCCTCTAAAAAAGGTTTCATCTCATGAATATTTTCTTAGAACCCTTTATATCAAAGTGTTACTTTAGAGAATCATAGTCATAAAATATAGTAACCATGGTCCCAATCAATTTTTGTATGAATTTTCCATGGGAAACCATAAAATCCATCCATTCATTTCCTATTGTGGTGTGGTTATTTTGAGCATCATTATGAAACTGACTAGAAGAATACACCACATGGATCCACTTTTCTTTTCCCAAAAACACACCTATGGAAACATTATTTGCGTCACACATAACCAAATAATAGTAATTCCAATATTGAGTAGTGAGGACTGGTGAAGACATATTTTTTTCCTTTAAAATATTGAATTATTCAAAAAAAATTCATCGAATATGAAGGTTGTGCCTTTAACCAAAACTAAGCAAATGGGTCTTATGATTTTTGAGAAGTTCTTAAAAAATATTTCATTGAAATTATAGTGACCAAAATAAATCCTAATTTCTTTCACATTTTATAGAGGGGGTAGATTTTTAATAGCCTCAATTTTAGCATTATCGATACCCATTATTCTTTTTGATACCTTGTGGCTAATATAAATCCCCACAATGACCATATATTAAAATATATTATCTATTAAGAACATGGTTAGTCTCTTGATAATTTTCCAAAATTAATTCCAAATTGTGAAAACTGATTTTTAATTTACTTATAATGATTTAAAAATCACCAATAAGAACTTTAATAATTCTATTAATAATATTGTTAAATTTATTCACCATATACCTTTGAAAGGTAGTTAAAGTGCCGTACAAGCCAAAGGGAATAAATTGGTAATAAAATCTCCAATGTATCATGTGAAGGTAGTTTCTGCTAGTATTATTGATCAATAAGAATCTTGTTATAACCTTAATAAGAATTCAATAAAAAATAATTCATTTCCAGCTAACCTCTGGAGAAATTGATCTAATAATGGAATGGGAAAGTGATATATTCTGGTAGATGAATTAATTTTCCTATATTAAATGAAAACCTTCCATTTGTTAATAGTTCTAATATATATTTTATCATGTATTTATTTGGTAACCACCATGACTCCACGCTTAATGGGAACTACTTATCTAGAACTAATGCAAGGACTATCTGAAATTAGTAAAATGTTTCATGTATCTAAAACTGATTACTTCCTCCCTAATGAATTCCTTCATGTTGAGATTGAGCCCCCTTTCATCCTAGAACCTCAGTTTGTGACCTGGATCCATTAGGATCCTATTAATGTAATATGATGATTTCATACTTTTGATGTCTGAAATAAACCCTTTTATAGTAGTTTTAAATCATTTCCGTACACCTAATAGTTTCTCCTCTTGAGTTGCTTCCGTATTAAAATAAATTATAATAGGAAGTTATATATTTTTACCCATAAATGACTATTTAAGGAAGGTTATATGTGTTTTAAGATCTAGAACCTATTTTTGTTAACTATATGGTATATTTTTGGGTTTAGGATGCCCTAGGTATTCAATTTTTCTTTTACATAATTTGATATAAAAATCATCTAATTCCTTACTATTTTCTTAATAAAACTTCTCTTAAATTTAATATTCATGAAATGAGTTTAATTTTATTTTTTTCAAAATTCATCTAGGTGATATTGAACTATCCCTTATAATCATTCATTGGTTCTTCATGTTTAATAGTGCTTATTCCCATGAAATTTTCAGCCATCATGGTATTACCGTTTTTTTCATCAATCATACTCAAATTGTATTCTTCATCATCATCACATTGTTCTTAATTTTTATATATATTATTACTAGGGAAGTTTTAAAATTGTGGTGAAACATTTCTTTTTTAAAAAACATTGAACAATTCACTTTTATCCCCTAGATTTAAAATTATTTTTCATATAGAAACAACTATTATATCTCTTATAATAAAAGGAATGCCCTAATAAAAATTATACTGAATTTCTTTCCACACTCCATATCATTTATAATAAAATATACTCATAAAAAATTTTCAAAACACTATAATAAAATACTAAACTCTTAGTATTGTGTTGTTGATGGATCTATCGACCAGCTGAGAGAAAACCATGGTGGGAAACAAATCTCACAATTACATTTATATGATTAGTGAGAAAGGGATAAGGTTAATACTAGCTCTAAGGTTATAATGATAGTTTAATTATATACTATTTATAAATTAATATAAAATCAGAAAGCTACCTAGATATTTGTTATTAGAAGGTATCTTATTATAAAATACAACACTACACTCCTCAATAATACTATCAGTGGAAGATATGTCACGGGTTTTCGAATTTGAAATTTTTTTTTATGAATTTATTGATACCAGGGAAGATAGAATAAATCTTATAGGAGTGGGAAAATAATGTGAAGATTTTAAAAAAACTCAAGAAATTTGAGATTCTCATGTTAATTATTATTATTCTTAATCCTCTCAGAAAAAAAGAAGTATGTAGAGAAAACTTATTTAAAACTTTTGGAATCCATTTAGGCTCCTTTTGAATATTTTCCACTTTATTTTTCATGATTTTCAAGTATTTATCATATTTATTAACAGGTGGTACAAGGTGATATTTATATATTTTTATGGGTATTTGTATATTAATTGTTTCAAAGATTCCATTATTTTTGATATCATTATTTTTGTATAATTTCAATTAAAACAGGTTTTGGATTTCTATGGGATTCATGGCAAGTCAAAAAGTTACTCCTATTAGTTATATATATGTGATTATTTCAAGTATTGACTTATGTAGTGAAAGATAATTTATATTTTTCTATTTGATTCTTTCCACGAACAATTTGACCCATTTGACATTCCAAATTTTATAACCACGCATTATAATGAATTTAATCAAAATCATATTGTTATTTTTTTCAATTTGAGTCCTGAAATTTTCAAAATGATAATCTATCCAATTACAAATATTGTTCAACTAAGAAAAAATATGGCCCTAATTGTTTCTTTCAGTATTTGATTTCTCTACCCCTTATTGATTCTTGAAAGGTTTCCTAGGTTTATGTTGAAACCTAAGGGGAACAAAAGGTCTAAGACCCCCCTAATCTTTCCAATAATGATTATGATTATTTTTATAATAGTGATTATAATTTTTATAAAATTGATCTTCAAATTTCTATATCCTAGTATAATAACCATCAAAAGTTTCACTTTTATATTTTTGGGAAAGAATATCAAAATAAATACAACAATAGATCGATTTTCTAAACCTTTCTTAAATTGTGGAATTTCCCCCTAATATATTTTTTTCATTAAAATACCTATCATAATTGAATTTAGATTATTTAATAGGGTTATTTTCTTTTCAAACCATGTTTCTTATCCTTGAACATAAATATTATGAATTCTTTTCAAGTTTACTGAGAGTTTTCTTCAACTCTTCAGTTATCTTATCACTATAAACACTTTTATAATATTGATCAACCAAAGAATGATTATACAGAATGTCAGTTTTAGATATGGTATACAAGTGGAATTGTGGGGTGCAATTATGATCACGAAAAAACCTATCAATACCTTTAAACATATTCCAACCCATATATAACATCTCATGTTTCTCATGAAGGAATCTGTTAATCTTATCCCTAATATCAGTTGGTATTCTCCATGGATAAAATTTCACCATAATGGAATTAAAGAGTGGATTCATTGTATTAAAAATTTCCTCACACATCTATTGAAACCACATCCTAGAATTTCCCAAAAGGTGAAATTTGAGAACTTTCAGCTTTAATTATTCTTTACTCAAACCTCTCAAAATTATTTATTTCATTACACAATAAAAATCCATAATTAATTCAATTAATTCTTTAATTGGTAGTTCATTGTATAATGGTTACTTAGAAAAATGTGATTTCTTATTTTTGTAATATGGTTACCAAGTGGTTTTCATAGTATAAGAAGGATTACTAGAACCTATAGAAAATTTAAATTCAATATTGAATGATATCTTAGAAAACTCATTTCTATGTTAAGGTTGATTTTTATTTAAATTCAAATTTTTATTGGATTTTACTGAATGATCTTCTATTTTATCTTAAACTTTTTTATTTAATAGAGTTTATTTTTCAATTATTTTTTTGGTTGAATGGCCTAAAATATTCAATTTTGGATATTATGTTCAAAAAATTAATATATTTTATCATATTTTAGTCAGAACACAACAAAATTATTTGTTTCTATGTTTTTTATTTTGAAAAATTATTAATTTTATATTTATTTCTTGTTTTTTGACATGGTCCCACAAATCCCTTCTATGAAACAGTTTATACATTTAATGAAACTTTCATCATTATTAACAAAATTAATTAAATTTATTTTTAATAAACTGTTGAAATATAATTATGGTCAAACCCAAAAGAAAGTTGTGTGCAGAACAAAGAAAAATAAAAAAACAAAAAAAATGAAAAAAACGACGAAGTGATGAGAAAATGAATTATGAGGAATAGTGAGAAAATAAAATCCAATAGAGAAAAAAAATTTATCTTAATGAGTTAAAATAGGGGGAATAATATTTTTAGAAGAGATGTTAAATTTTGATTGTTTTTTTTGTAATTTATTTTTTCTTAATAAAATTTCAAATTGGACTTTATATATTAGTGAAATTCCCCGAACCCTATTTTAATGTTAAATATGATCAAATTGATTAATTTCATTATTTCTAAAATGTTAAATTCATCAATCCATAGAAATAGTAAATAAATTTTTGACAACATCTGATTTTCAAATGTTCTTGTAGAAAAGAAATCTAATTTAAATAAATGAAAAATAACTGAATTAAAAATAAAAATTTGGAATAATATTATTTACCCCTCAATTATTTATATAAAAACTATTTCTATTTCATATGAAAACATGAATTAAATAATATCATAATAATAATATTTACCCCTCAAAGATTTATCTTGTGTGTCAATGTTCTTAAGAGTCTTCTTATTCTTATTCCACCCCTTATAGAATATAGGAATAAGTAAATTATCACGAGATTATCAAATAAAAACTAATCTTTTCTAGATTTAAAATATATCCTTGATTTGGGATCCACATAATATTTTGATGCCACTAATTTTCTATAAATTTTAACCAAAATAAAACAAATAAAATATTCATAGTGATGATAAATTTTATCATGAATACCTCATTAGAGAAACATATGTGAACAATTTATATTATATTGTTACATCCTAACCCCATGATCCAATTTCCCAATGTACCAACTTGGGTTGTCACATGGACTCAAGTGTACCATCCCATATGGACAAGGTTGTTGACTAACATTGAGGGTGAAAAGTGTTATAGTGGAGATACTATACCCTCATATCAATTTAGAAAAAAAATTATAATAAATAAAAATAAAATAGTGAAAGCTTGTATAAATAGATGGAATGGTGGAAATGATATAATAAATAACTGCATATTCATAAATAATCAAGAAGCTATAATAAATAAAAAAATGTCATTGGTTGAGTCATATGCATGATGATGTAATGGCATGTTGTTATATAAATAATTGTAAATAAAGGATGAGAATAAAAAAATTATATCCCAAAAATATAGAATATCCAAAAGGATACTCCACTAGAATCCCAATCATATTCATGGTCCTGTAATCTCATGGTCTATGCTATAAGATAAAAAATAAAGAATCCAAAAGAGGTCGCTTTATCTTATCCATTCTTGCAGACAAGTAATCTACTCGATTAAGAAAGGCATCTCATTTAGGGTGTGACAAAAAATACAAGTAGTCTATCACCAATGGTGTCTAGAAATAAAAAAAGAATTTTACATAGCTAACTTGTGTGAATGTATAAGGAAATAACACGAAATGATGAATAATTAATATCATCTATAATAGGTTCCCAGAGGAAACCAGATCTACCGACTTCAAATTATGCTAGTGTAGGATTCTGAAAAGAAACCATACATATATATATAGTAATAACATATATATATATATATATTGTATAGTTATATAATATAACCACTTATATGTGATAAGTACTTCTATACGTAAGTATTAAAATACCTAGATACTGGGTGTTGGCTAGACCCTAGGCCTAACTTAAGTATCCATAACTAGTCTAATGATCTGTAGGTTTAAGAAAAGGTGCATTCCATGAATCTCATAATTATTGTGATACATCATGCTCATCACTCGAGAAAGTTGGGGTCATCCATCATTCCCAACACACAATATAGAGTAACATGGAACATCATGCCCTCACCCATATAAGAGTATAATGCTAAGAGATGTCATGATCAACACCTAATGTAAGGGAGAGTGAAACATCATATCCAATAAGTCCCTTAGCCATATTTTCATGGCTAATATATGTAGTATAACCATATAATAATAATAATAATAATAACTGTATAGGTTACCTCTAAAACATATATAATCATCAAGCCCCAATACAATCAACAGTGTCCCACATCATCCAATTATCATTTGATAATTACATAACATGAGGCATGGGCTCTCCATCCACTCTATTAAATAAAAAAACCCATTTAATTTATCAAGGCACAAAAATTCATAATTGAGGTTTAGTCAAACACCTATAACTTGTTAAAACTTTTTAATCAATTATAAAAAGGGTAAATTCAGGATGACACACCCAAAGGGGTGGATACAGTTGAGGTATACATCTAAAAATCACTTATCAAGGGTCTATGGGATTAAAAAATCACTTGTATATTTAATTAGAAATAAAGAACACATTTTAAGATGATATGAAAAAATGTTCGGCACATAGAATAATGGAAAATCTATGAAAACAACTCGACTTTAATGAAAAACAACTAGACCACCTACCTTAGGGTCTTATATGACTCATCATCCAATATCTTCATTGGATATGAAGTAGATCGGAAGAGAAACAATGAATGTTCCAACACCTTGAAAACAAGGCATACGATTATGTAACTAAATTGAATAATCTATATATAGAGAACTAAGATTAGAAGAAAGGAAATTATACTTCTTAGCAATGAGGATCCAATAATTCCAATGACACTTTATTTAGATCTCATATCAATGAGTAATCAAATTCCAAACATTAGATGGAGGGAGAACTCATGTGAGAGGGAGAGGAGTTCATCCTCTATAAATGAAAAAGAATGAAGAAGGGTTAAGGTTTTAATTTAATTAAGAAAAAAATGTAATTTCACACCAAAAAAGGGGAGTACACATTTTGGAATCATGGTTTGGACAAACCTTTTTCAAACCATATCACCTCCACTGTCTTACTGGAACCCCACATAGTTTAGGTGCATGGTTTTCCCAACCATCAAAATTTTGTTTTTTCATAGAACTATCCCAAACCCTCTTTAACCCGCACTTGTGTGTTTTTGGTCACTCACAATTTCAAATGAACCATGTAACCCTAGAACCCTCTAAAATTATATCCACTGTTATGTAAAATATGAAAGCTAGGTTGTACATTTCCTTCTAACCCTGTTGTCCATCCTTTTTCTAACAATTTCATGGCTCTATGATCCAGACAAGATTCAAACAACTTCATGAACTCTTTGAATCCATTAGGACACATTATAAGGTCTACAGTATTAAATTTAAACAAAAAACAAATAGGTTGTACCTTTTAGAAAAGATGTGTCGTTATAATCTACCCTCCATAAAGAAACTCATCCCCATGTAGGCCTTGTGAGGGTAAATGAGATATCAGTTGAGTAATGTTCTGACCACTAGGCTCATATATCCACATCTATCTCCCATGACATGACATATACTCAGTCCTACTTCTATAACACCCATAAAAAGGGAACTGACCTTCCAAAAAGTGTTTACACACTCAATTAACTATATGCATTGGATACTTCTCAAAAGAAGCATCCATATCTTACTGAAACTCATCGGGCGTTTAAACTAGTGAATGATATGGATAATACATGAGAATCTAAGGTACATGAAATACATCATGTATAGATCGGTATCTCTGAGGATTTCCAGTAGGTTATTCTACTAGTTTGATTCTATTCCAAACCTCAAAGGATCCAACAAATTGAAGTAATAGATAACCCAATCTTTGAATAAAATGATGGCACAATCTTGGTGAAACTCTAAGAAAAATTAACCTCAAACCTCGAACCCAATAGGTCATTGATGTCAATTGGTATATGAATACATCTAGACTGAGCTATTAAAAATGTATTTCTAATCAATTAGACATGATCTTTGGTATTTTGGATGAGATGTGTTCTATGAAATGATGCATCTGCTACCTTTAGCTATCACATATGTGATTTAAAATTCCTACCATATAATGAATCTTAATGATGCATGATAATGTTATCCAGAGAGATGTAATTACAATAAAACTCAACCAGAAGTATGGGTTTCTCTTAAGAACCCATGATGTATACGACACCTGCCCGAAGAATATCCTCTAACACATGAATTATGAACTCCATCTATCTATCATTCTTAGGGTGATAGTCCAATATCAGAAGAACCTATGTACCCAAGGTCTTATTCAACCCATTCCAAAACTAAGACATTAAATTTAGCATCTCTATCCAAAATGATTTTTTACCAGACAAGTCAATCCAGAAGCAAAGTTTATGACCATTTATTAAGATAAAATAATACATAGGAGGTGAGTGGGAGAAAAAAAGGATCTTTCCCTCACTCGTCAAGAAAAAAGTTACATATCATAATAGGGCATATCATTCCCATAATCAGAGTCATCAATAGACTATCCAAAATGATAGATAGTTGATCTCTATGAATATGTATGACATCTCTTACATATTTCCTCTTAAGCTTATCCATCGAGAGTGTATCCCATAGTGGTAGAAAGTGTGTAACAATCATCTAATGAATAATGACTACCCATACATTATATTTTCTTTGAGGTGATTAGGGTAAACTCATTAGAAGGACCAATTTAATTTTTTACAATTTCTAATTAATAATGGAAAACCACAGTAAAAGTGCTCCCAAACATGGATGTTTCGACCTATACTTATGATAGGTGGAATACAGAGTGATTAAACTCACCATTTACTCTTTCATAGTAGTCCACCAATAATTTTGACCTAATACTCATAACATATTAGTGACATTAGGATATACTTCCCAAATAGAGGCATGAAATTCTTACACCAGCTATGCTCTATGCCTTCAGGAACCCAAACACATCAATTAAAGTGTAAGGTATAATCTTCATCCAAGGTCTAACCATAATATTAATCATCATCAGAGAAAATTTCCCTTAGGAAAATGACCATAGTATCTGAAAATTTACTAATTATTACTCATTCCTAGAGAGTAGATCTAAATTCTAATGATGATAGGATAGTTAAACCATGATCCTTATGAACCTCATCATGCATATCTATAATAAGGTTTTGATCTTCCACTCACCACTGGCCAACGGAACCACCTATGTATGAGTTTTCTATCTTATAGAATTGACTAAAACATTTTCTTTCCCAAGTGGGTAGTCAATATTAACATAAAAGGATTGTAGGAAATCAACCCATATAAGTTTCCTGAGTTTTATGTCACATTGTATAAATATATACCTGAGTATTTTTTGGTTATTGAACACCAAAAATATCTCTCTAAGTAGATAATTCCACATTCATCATAGATCATGAACTATAGTTTCCATATCAAGGTTGTGCTCCTATTAAATGGTTGCGAGTCCTTAACTTTTGGGACTCTTACACGTTGACTCATTTTTCTAACATCAAAACATCTCCATGTTCTATGCCTGCTAAATGTCAATAAATATTGTATCCTCTACCAAGATTTAGTGGAATCATGATCAACATGGAATTCTAGCTTTCTTTCAATTCCTAGAAATTTCTTTCACAATCATCTAAATGAATAAATTTCACACCTTTATTTTTCAAGACTGTAAGCGATGCAACCAGGAATGATATATTATTGATGAAGTACCTGTAATATCCGGATATCCCTAAGAAACTCTATATGTAAAATATACTATTGGGATTTTTCGAGAAAAAATCATCTCTCACTTTATATGGGTCTAGATATACTACTGAATATAATATGACGTGACCTAGGAAGTGTACACTATTAAACCATAAGTGTCATTTTCTAAGATTACCACAAAGACAATTGTCTCTCAAAGTATTCAGAATGGTCTGATTGTGGTTGGAATAGTTGAATAATTAATGGGAATATACCAAAATGTCATGAATAAATATAACCATTTATGGATCTATATATTGGTGGAAAATATGATTCTTCAAATCCATAATGACTTCTTGTGCATTCGTGAAACTGAATGGAAAAACCAGGTACTTGTAAAGACCACACCTGTAACAAAATGATGTGTGATATGTGTCTAATGATTGGACATATACATAATGATAACCTAACATTACATCAATCATAGAAGATACTCTCACTCCATTGATTTGATCAAATAGGTCATCTATTCTTGGAATTAGATACCTATTCTTTACGGTAACCCAGTTTAATTGATGTTAATCCACGCAAAGCCTACAGGTACCATCATCCCCCAAGGAGAAAAGGAATACTGAGCCAAAAGGAGATATAATAGGGTCTATAAATCCTTTAACCTTCATATCTTTTAAAAATGTCATGTTCTCTAGAATCTCAATAGCTTTCATCCTATATGGGGGAATGGACAGTAGGGTTTGGTGTGTCTAGGTTTCCTACACTAGTGACATATTCATAAACTATCGGTAAAGGGAGTATAATTACAACTACCTCTATGAGAACCCTTGAAATGATAATTTCACCTAGTACATTAAACATTGAATGATTTATTTACTCAACTTCCCTTGTTCCTACCATCGTCTCCCATCATATTTCTATTAGTAATGATGTCTTGGTGGATTGTTTTAGAAATAGATGTTAGATTGAAAACATAGAAATACAATTAGATGCATTATTGAATTCCATAATTTAACCTCTTCAAGTTCATAAGATCATCACCTACCAGATTTAGTAATAAATTATGTAGAAATGTAAAGAAAGAAAAATACTACATGATAGATATATCTCCTTCCCACAGCTTTGTATACTCTATAGATTGGAAATCCCTCAGAATCTGTAGGAAGAAGTAGTCATAAATTATCTTCTAAAAATCCACGTAGATCATATCATGATGTTTGTATTCATGGTTAATAAAACCTCACCATCTATAAAAAATTTATGTAGCATATAGAAATCAAGTATAAGCCTCCAATCTGATATCCCCTCCGGATTCTCAATGATATAAACCATTGACTTCAATCATGAATCTTTGGCGTGAAATCCTTCATCCCCCAAAAACGTGGGAGGATGGTGCAACTGGAACTCCGAAGACAACTCTACCATTGTCAGGGAAGGTCAAGAAAAACCATTTATAGACTCAATCATAATGAATAATCCCTATTGAAGAATTTCCTTGGTGGCTATATCCAAAGTAATATGTGCTTCTATAGGTGTCACAGTAGGAGGAATACCAACCAACTCAAGGACCTCTACCACAGGTGTAAGGTCATTACCACCTTCAGGGCGTTCAACTCAAGGATTTCATGGTGGAATGATTTGACAATACCAAATGCATGCCTCATAACATAAGCCAATAGTTTAAAGAACAATATATATATATATATATTCATATCTTGGAAAGGTACACAACCTTTCTATGCTTATATCACACCTCTTTGTCTACTCCAAAATCTAGCTCTAGGTGAGTAGGAAATACTATAACATGCCATAAGAACATTAGAGGCACCCCTAAAGACCCACTAAAATGGCCAGGTTCAGGTTAATGTATTATATTACATAGTAGGGGTTTCTATATATGGTGTTTAATTTGCATGGTATAGAAGAAAACCTATTTTACATTACAATTGGATACCGATTAAGTGATAACCAGTTCATTTAAGGATTGAAAATCATCTATGTTCATAATCTTCTATATATATATCACATATATATCATAGTCCTAATTCAGTAGGACAAAAACCCATAACTTTGTATAATCGGATAATTAAGGTTTTGTAACCAATATATTTGGGAAAATATCATCTAGATTGGTGTAGGAACTTCAATTGATCTAATTAAATTTTTCTTATAAGAAATGTTATAAAATTTAAATAGATAATAATTAAGAACTAACTATATACAATAGGAAAATACATGATTCAATAGATGTTGAATGGAAAAAATAATTGAATATTAGTCCTAATATTCCTATAACGATGTGTGAAGTGTCACACCCTCGTTTAATTAGGCCTATGTAAAATATTTCTCATTGAAATAAAACATATAATAACAACACTATAATAATTTTATGTCACACAATTCTAAAGTAATATTATTGGTAAAACCTATAATTAATAATTACAATATGTCATCCCCAGTAATTTGTTTTTTCCCTATATGTGAGTTACCTATCCCTATGAATTTTCTCATTAATATATTACATTACCTCGTGGTATTATGTCTAATACCCAAATAGTTAGAAAAATGGAAATTTATGCTCTCATGCCACATTATAATGTCCCAACCCAGGATCCACTTAACCCGTACCCTGATCTGGTGGGTCATAAGGCCTCAATTACACCATCCCATACACTAGAGGCTTCCTACTAGTAGGGAGAGTGTAAGGTGGTACATTGGGAGACTATACCCTCACAATAGAGTGGCACATAAGATATAATAAAAAAAAGACAATAGTAGCGGCATTCATTAATACATGAAATAATAGAAATGATATCATAAATAATTATAGAAGTGTAAATTATCAGAAAACTATAATAAATTCCAAAATCCCATAGGCTGAGTCTTATAATTATTTATTTCATGGCATGTTGGTATAAAATTAAGGTGAATGAGGGTACATGCATATAAAACATGTTATCCCAAAAATAAAATAATCTAAAACACATCTCTACTATCATCATGATCATATTCTTGGTCCTCTTATTCCATTCTACATGTTATAATATAAAAAATTAGAACATTTCTTGGATGGCTCTTTCCCTTACAAGTTCCAATAGACAATTAATCTACTCAGGGTACCAAATGTTCACTAATTATAGTGTGAGATAAAATCCTAGTAGGCCACCACCAACAGTGTTTGACAACAATCCATGAAATATAAATATCTCATAAGTGTAAAAGTATAATAAAATAACAATAAATTATGAATAATAAAAACCAATCGGACCAGGTTTCCATAGGATACCAGTAAATCTCTATTAGCTTCAGCATAAGGCGATGTGAGAGTTTGATTAGTAACCATGCACAAATATATATATATATATATATATATATATAGTAATTATATATATGTATATAGTTATATATTATATCAAACTATATACACTATGTATGTGAGAAAGTAATTAGTCATGTACCTGGATTATAGGTGTTGGCTAGACCCAGGGCATAACTCAAGTGTCCATAACCATTTTACCATTCTATAAGATCAAGAAAAGGTAGATGCCTTTATTCTAATAATGAATGTGAGAATTCATGCATATCACACAAGATAATTGGGTTAAGTCCTCATTCCCAACACCTGATATAGTGGAATGTGGAACATCATGCCCATCACCCAGATAATAGTATCACGATTAGAGACATCATGTTTAACACCCGATGTAAGCTACTGTGAAACATCATCCTCAAAAGACCCTTATTTATCATTCCATGACCAATATCAATGGAGTAATCATATAATGATAATAATAATAACAACATGTTGTGTCACCATTGATATATATATAATTATCAAGTCCCAATATAAACAAGGAAATCCCATATCATCCAATTAACATTTTATAATCTCATAACATGAAGTGTGTCCTTACCATATATTCCATTCAATACAAAAATACATTAAATTAATCAAGAATATCATTTCATAATCAAGTCCAGGATGAAAAATTACATGATGTTTGGTCCATTTAATCAATTATTCGAATTGGGTGTTCAAGCTGAAACACTGAAAGGGGTGGGTATGGTTGATGTTTTCATCCTCTAATCACATAAAAGGTCCCATAATAGTATAAAATATTAAGTATCTTTATCTATAAATGAATAAACCTTTTTATGGAGATGTGAAACAATGTACAGAATTTGGAAGAAAGGAAAATATATGAGAATAACTCGACATTGAAGTAAAACAACCATACTACCTACCCTAGGGTCGTAAAAGACTCCCCATCCAATATCGACATCAGTTTTAAAGTATATGAGATGAAAAATAAAGAATTGTCCAACACCCTTTAAATTGGGCATATGATCATGTAGCTAAATTGGGAAAGGGAAATAAAGAGAAACTAAGATAAGAAGCAACTGGATTCTTATTTCACACTGATGTGGATCTAGTCCTTCCAACAACACTTGATCAGGAGTCCGGATTAATGATTTATCAAAATATATAGGTTGGATGGAGAGAGAGATCTTGTGAGAGTTAGAGGAGTTTATGAAATGAAAATGAAAAGGGAGGAAGGAGGGTTAAGGTTTTTATTTCATTAAAGAAAAAATGTAATTTCACCCTCAAAAAATAGGGGTACACAGTTTTCCCACATGTTTTGGACAAACCATCTGCAAACTGTGATTCTACTACTATCTAAGGAGGGACCCCACATGGGATAAGTGCTTTATTTTCCCATCCATACACAAGCCATGTGGATTAAACTATCCCAAAACATATTCAATATATATTGGAATGGGCCTAGGATCTCACAGTTTCATACAAAAAATTACACCCCCGATACCCTTTAAAGAACCTTGCACAATTAGGGAAATCATATAATCTAGTCTGTTTCTCCCACTTCCAGGGACTTGAGCTCCAAAATATACCCTTCCATCCTCATGAAATCCATTAATCTATTATAAAACATTATATTAGTAACCATCCAGAATTTAAAGAAAAAAATATTCATGCCTTTGAGAAAATTCTTGTGTTTACATTTATTATCATCATAAACTCATTAATTATTTTTTTTTTCAAATCAACATCTAATTGTATAAACTAAATTATCACAGTACCACAATCTTTTCAAAACTAAACAATGTCCACTTTATTAAAATAATTGTTTTTACCACTAAAAATGTTTGTCATCCTCAATGATTCCATTGGTGAAGTAAACACTATAATAGATTTAAAGGATTAAACTACAAAACTAAGCCTATTGGATCTGATAACACTTATTGGGACTAAGATAAATGAATGAATCCTAAGAGGTGGTGGGTGAATCAAATATACTAAATATATTACATTATTCCATTTACAACATTTTCAGATCTTATTACCATACTGGAAGGTTTTGTTTTCAATATCTGTTCCCTAATCTTAGTTAATGCCAAATATTTTATGTAATTTAAAATTTGGAAAACATGAAATCATATATGGATTAAACATGGATCATCCACACTGTGATATATCTATGGAGCACACCGCAAAAAAAAAATTAGTGTTCTAAAATACTCAATACTATCATTCAATGTATAGGATATTTCACAAAGTCACTCATTACTAGGAACACTACCATAAAAATTAGGGTTTTCTCACACCACCCCCAATGGTAAATTTTTCTTATTCTTCTCACTTAATGAACTAAATCATTGAATTATTTTTTGACTTATACATTTTTGGGTAACTCTAATAGTATTTATTCATGTAGGTCATCCCTATAATAGTATAAGGTATTGATTCACTATGAATCATCAAGTCCCGAATTGATTCTATATTACTCTATAATTAAAATTGATTCTAATTATTAATTGTTATACAAGATCAACTACTTATAGATAAATATTATTATTTTTATTAAAAATAATCACACTAGTACCAAAATTTAGGTAATAAAAACATTCAATTTTGTTAACCTTAATTCACTCAATATTCATTAACAAAATTGTGACACCCGTCATGTCATTAAAGTGTTAATTAACTAATTAATTAAATTAATATCTAGCCATTGTGGGTTCCTGAGTTTTTTGGGTTGATGTTTCATAATTATTATGGGAAGTGGTTTTGTGTAGTGTTTGTATACTGTTAGGGGTAATAGTGTTCCAACTATGCATGGGAGTTCTATCAACAAGATAGTGTTGATTCATATGGATTGAGCATAATTAGGTCAACCATGTGACTTTTCTAGGTAAAACCATGTGGATTCTTAAATATTTCCTATTAGGTACAACTTGGTTGGGTTATTGTTTGGTAAATTATGTTCCATAATCTTGTTTAATATCATGTTTTTTAAAAAACCGTTATTTTTTCTACCTTGTCTTTCTCCCAATTTTTTATCTTATCTCCCCATATATCTCATATGTATCAAAATTTCAATCCCCTCACTATCCTTTTTGATATTCCCCACACCATCTTCTAATCTCTACTCTCCACACTAATTTCATCCTATTTCATTGAGAATCATGTTTTATTACTTAATGCGTGGTCTCTACTTTTTTCCTCCCTCCATTTCATGCATTTTTCTATTCTACCACTCTAACTAATTGATCAGTAAAACCCATAGTAAATTTTTTGTTTTAAATTTTTATATATTGGTTTTTAGGGACTATAATGGGTCTTTTGAGCCACTCTCATATGTTTTTAGGCATTATCTGTTGAAGGTGATGTTATTTGAACCATTTCTTCTAGCTTGATACTGTTTGAGGTAGGTGTCCCTATAGAACCCATAGTAATGACATCTTTTAAATTAATTGATTTAATTTAAATTAATTAATTAAAACCTTAATTATTTTTATATTTTTTGGTTGTCTTATGTGGTGTAGAATAAATTTAATTGGTATATGTGGCTTGTAATGTGATTTTGAAGATGCACGGGTTCCCCTTAAAAATTATTTAAAGTGGTTCATAATAATTTTTTATGATTCTAAATCTCTAGAATAGTTTTTTGGTATAGTTTTCTTCCAAATTATTTAATTAAATCTCATTGAGTGAGGTCTCATACAATGTTATATTTAAATTCACATTTGGCTTTACAAAATGGAATTTTAACAATTTAAAAAAGATAATTTAATTTGTGTCCATTTTTGAAGTAGTTGTAATTTTATTAAAAATGTTGTGATTTGATGTGAATGGGGAATTTTATGCATTATTATTTTTTAATAATATTCCAATAAATATTTTCTATAATAAATACACTTGTTAAATGGGTTTTAATCCAAAAGTAATTTTTTAATTGGTATTGAATTTTTCATTTTAATTTTTTTTCTTTATTTAAGAATGGTGTCCTCTTTTATGAAATGGAATGGATATTTCCTTGAGTGGTGATTGTGTTTTCCTATGAATATTACTTCCCTTTAGTGTTTTATTTGGATTCTAAATGGGTATTACATGGTATTTCCCAATGTATATGGTAAATTTAATCAATGTGAGTCTCAGTTGGCACATTTATTATCTTTATTGATTGTTTCACTTGTTACACAATTGGTAAGCCCCATTTTAGGAAGATAATGGTTATGTGTATCCACAAGTTGGATTTTTTATACGTAATTCATATATTTATTTTGAATTATTGGTATTTATTAAGGTATCATTGGAGGTGGGATGACATGATTGTGGTGTTATCCTTTAGGATTTGTTATTTTGATTAGATGACACTTATAATGAATATGTCTCAACACCTATTTATTATTCCACGAGGGCCCTTAAGTTACTTAGTGGGATTTTAGAGAAACTTCTTGTGATATATTATATTATGCACTAATTATTCACCCATAGTTATATTCAATACCTATCTGGTGGGTGTCACTAAAGAGACTAGGCAATAGTGATTTGGTTGATTTATGTGTAGCCACTAACCGGCTGATAACCAGTCCACTTTCCACATATTGTACATATCCTATTAGTTCTTGTTTAATATCCTCTTGATATTTGTGGTATTTTATTAATTCTTTATCATATATTAATAATGTGAGTTTTATACTTATTATGTCATCTAGTTTCAACATGTTGGATCTTTAATGATTGTGATTTGACATTGTATGACTTTCCTTGTACTGATACTCACATTTAATCTTAATTATAGTGAATCATCATTTATATGTTTAGATTAAATTAAATATATTTTTTGGAAATGGTTTTAAAGTGACATTTTAATAGGAAAAAGTTTTTGGAAGTTTGTTATGTGTTTTAATGAAATACTCATTTATTCGCAATTGTTTATGGAAATTCTATTTTCAAGATATGGTTTAGAAAATGGGTAAAATAATTTTTTATTGATTTATGCGTTTTAATTTTTTTTAAATTTTTAACAATCCTTGTCGTATAAAAATAATATTCCTTCGAAAGTATTCTTGTGATTCGGTTTTATAAATAATATTAAAACCTTTTTTTTTACTTTATGTAAAAACTAGCATTTTATAATCAATTTTAGTAAGGGTTTTTTGTAGATTCAAAGTGTAGTGGTGAACTATATATTTATTAATTTTTTCACACATATATTATAATTTTTAATTTTAGGTATAGCCTACCCTTTATTCTATCCCATTGGGAATTGTGGTTCATGATTATTGGTTAGTGACTGATATAGTATTATTGGAGTAGTCATGTTTGTGGTTTAGTTTTTTATTTCAGTTTCAATTATTGTATTGGCCAATTATGATTTTATTTATTTCTACCGATGGAGGGTGACTATAGTTACTTGTATGAAATGAAGATACATTGTAAGTGGGAATATTTTCCTTGTAGGAGTGGCCGTTTGGATGTTAAGGGAGTTTTTTGTTTCTCATTACTATTTCCTTTTTTCCGTGTTTTGATATTAAGTTGATTTTTGTTTATTTTCTCTGGTGAGGAAGTCTTAATTAAATATAGGTCATCCAAATTTTTTATTTTATTTTTTAATCTTTTATTGTACTCTTATTTTTTTATAATCCATTCTAAATCGTGTTCTTGTGATTCCAAGGAACGAGTTGTCAGCCTATGGGGATTGGGAATCCCCATTGGACAAGTGGTGAGCTGGTTTGGGTGTCTATTGGATGCATGGAATAGACTATTTAAATAAAAATAGTATACAAGCTTGGGTTCTTCTTTTTTCATAGAAGAAAAATCCATTGGAATGGCCATTGATATTTAGAGTTTTTGTAGCTTGGAAATTTAGTTGTCAAGACACAAGAGGTAGGTGAGGGGATAATATCATGAGATATTTCTTTCTCTAAGTCTCAAGTTTCTATGGGAAATTGGTGTTTTCCTTTTAATTATGGATTTACATTTTATAGCATTGTTAGATTATGGTTTGATTCATATGGTAGTGGTTTTGATAATAAATGGCACTAATAGAGTTTCTTTGAGGATTATATTTTATTAATGGGATATGGTAAAAGAAGGATGACAAGATGCATGGTTGGTTTGTTGGGCCTAAAAAATAATGAGACAACAAAAAACAAGTTTATAAAAACTCTTTAATATCCAATTCATTATTGGACTATGGTCATTAGGAAAGTTAAAAAGTCAAGAATTTTTCTATATCACTATTTTCGATTTATACTATTTGACCCTTGTATTTCATAGATTGTATTTGGGAAATGGGATGGGGGCATGGTTAGTCTTTTGATATACTATCATTATTGGATTTCTTGGGTTGAGCCTTTTGTTATTTCTAGTTTATGTATTTTATTAATGTGATGTGAAATTAATGATTATGATTTCATGGGGAAAAAAATTGGTTTTTAAATGATACATTATGGATTTTTTTATAAAATAAGATTCAAATTGTAATTTCTTTTTAAATTTTTTGCTTTATTTTTAAATTTAGAAAATATTTTCATATTTTTTATTCCTTCATGTCATGTTCATAGTGTTTTAAAGATGGGTTCCCTCTTTTAAGGTAATCCTCTTATTTTTTTCAAATTAAGTTTTCACCGTTGGTATGTTTTTATAAATGTGTAACGGATTTCAAAACTAATTCAAAAAGTAAAGTGTTTGAATTATTTTAAATAAATGAAGGGGTGTTTTGATTTTAAAATAATTGGTGATTTTTTTGAAATCATTTTTTAAAATTATTTAAAATTTTTGAATTCATATAAGGGTTTTAGGTTTGAATTCTGAAAATGGTTTTTGTTCACCTTTAAAAGAATATAGGCCAAATTTATAGTGGTTCCTTGATTTTTAAAATGGGATTTTGGAAAATCTTTTCAGGTTTTATTAATATTTTGTTTTTTTACCATGAGTTATTTAGGATAGAAGAGAGTGATTTTGGTGACATAATTTCATGAAGGCCTATATCAAATTTTGGTTAATGTGTCCCCCTCCCTCCAAAAATATTATAGCATGAATGTATACTGTGCATCTTTGGGGATTTATTGCCCTCCATTTAACACTTCCTAGGATAATAATGGAGTGGAATGTTTTATTTCCTTCATGAAGATTTTTTATTTGGGTATACCTTCAGTAGTTACTCTTTTTTCATATTAAGATATTTTTGGGTCTGGTGGTTTATACCAGTGATATTTGCCTTAATGATTTGAAAAATTTTCCATTTTAATATCTTGTATGAGCTCCTATTTGGGGCACTT
The DNA here is from genome assembly GCA_963277665.1 of Viscum album. Classification (NCBI taxonomy): domain Eukaryota; kingdom Viridiplantae; phylum Streptophyta; class Magnoliopsida; order Santalales; family Viscaceae; genus Viscum; species Viscum album. Next base: position 1,824,430,104 of record OY728137.1, on the reverse strand, counting down.
TTCACCTAGTCTTGGTATTTCTTGAGGTTTAATGGGTTAGTGTCAATCGTTTAGTGTATACTTCTGGTATTTGGTTCAGTTTATTTTGGATAATGAGTCAGTTCGGATTTTTTATGTTTGGATTTATATATATTATAGCATGGGATGCCTTGGACCATTATTTCTCACATTCTTCAGTCCTCACCCACAATGGGTATTTTATTATTTTGGGATTGTGCATCTGTTTTCCGTTTATATTATTTCATAATGACCTCCTGTGAAGTAGACCATGGGATAGTTCCTTTTTGATAATTTTTTAGCTTCCTCATAGGGAATTGGAAGAACCTAAGGTACTTGTAAATATACTAGTTACATAGCTATACTTCTAGATGTGATATGGAAATCACCAAGTTTTTTCTTAAATTGGAGTTACAAGGGATGGTATTCTATGAAATTGGATCTATACACCTCCATATTTCTAGTGTGAGCCTCATGTTAGATCCCAACCATTTCTTAATGAGTCATGTCTTGTGTTTTTTACTCCATGATTTTTGTGCACATTGAGTTTTGGTGGTTTGGTTTTTAGTTCATCGAGATGTTCATTTATTTTTCTATCCTTATGGTTTTAAAATTTATTTTCTTGGTGATGTTTTATGATTCCACTTAGATATTTTGATAATCTGATTTTTTAGTGATATTCTTCTATTCTGTGGTAATAGGTTCTAATTTGTTCCCGTATTTTAATTAATTACTAAATGGAAGGGAGACCGATGTTCGGTCCCTATTTCTTTAGTTTCTTTCTTTGATAGGTTTTTATTTAATTTTAATGATCCTATTTTTATTAGATAATCGTCTTGAAATTTATTTCCATCTAACCACTATTAGAACCTGAGATGTTCTTGGGGAAGAGAGTGGTATGTTGAGGAGATTCTAACACATAATATGTTATTGTAGTGTTAATTAAATAACTAATTAAATTATATCTGATAAATTTTGGGTTGTTGAGAGTTTCATACCATTTTATTTTAAAAAAAAATTGGGAAGTGGGGCTACCCATCGATTACTCACAGTTAGGGGTAGTCATGGTTGACCAAGTTTGGGGGTCTTTAAACGGGAAAATACTGATTTACGTATATTGAGTATGGTTAGATGAGTAGTCTGACATTCGTAGGGGTAACCATATATGTGAATTAAGATATTCAAGTAGGTATAGAATGGTTGGTGTATAGTTTCTTAAATTGTGTTCTTTAACCAATCACCATGTCTCGTTATTTACATATATAATTCATTTATCCCATTTTACACCACTATTATTTCTTTTCCCCAAATACCCTTTATGTTTGTCACAATTCCCAGACCCCTCCCTTTACATTGTGTTGTGCACCACCCCCTCTCCCAATCTTTCCTCTAAACACTGATTTCACCCGATTTCTTTTGGAATCATGTTTGATTTCTTAATATAAGGTCTCTACTAACCTCATCCATCCAGTTTTTGGCATTTTTCTCTTCTCCCCATCTCCCCATTTGATCATTCAGAACCTGTCTCATGGGTTTATCCTTTTTTTGTATTTCATCTCTTTTTAGGGTGTGTGATGGATCTTTCAAGACAGCTACTTTAATGTCTTGGAATCTACCAAAAAAGGCAAAGTGATTCTGAATATTTTTGCTCACCTATTTCCATTTGAGGTAGGTGTCTATATAGAAGCACCGTGAATTAAATTTCATAAATATGAAGATGTGTGTAAAGTAGTTTTTTTAATTAATAATTATTTTATTTGTCTCTATAGGTTTTATTAGTGATAAAATCTTTGCATGGGCTTGAGGTGCATGCAATGTGATAGTGTAAATTCATGTCTATCCCTTGGAATTTGTATAAAGTGGTGTTTTATTATTTTTTGGGTTTTAAATATCTAGAATATTTTATTTAGTTTTTATTATCTTTGAAATGGTTTAATTATAGGTCATTGACTTATTTCTCCAACCATGTGATCTTAAAATTCCATTTTTTTCATTAAAAATAGGATTTTAATATTTTAAAATTATATTTAATGTCTTTTCCTTTTAATAAGTGTGTCTACTTTTATATCAACCCGATGATTTCATGGAAAGGGGTATTTTATGCATTACATGTGTTTAATAAAATTATAAGGATTATTTTATATAATAAATATACTTGTTCATTGGGTTTTAAGACAAATTTAATTTTTAAGGTGGGATTACATTTTTAGTTTAAGATGTTTTTTTTCATATAAAAATTATGTTTTGTTTTCATCAATTGAATGAAGATTTCGTTTGGTTGTGATATTTTTGTGGGATTTTGAATTTTATTTTGTTTTGTATTTGGATTCCCACTTGTTTTCAAATGGTGTATGCTTTGATTAAAAAAGGAAGTCCTAGTTGGCACATTGTTTTGTGATCTTGATTTGCTTACTTGTTGCACCATTGTTGATACAACCTATTTTGGTGATGATTTTAATATATGTTTATTCTATGTATGTTTTATATGTGATTATTTTTGTTATTATTAATTGGGTATATTTATAAGGGTAGTGTACCAGGTGGGATGAAATGATTATAGTGCGAGAATTTGGTATTCGTTATGGTTATAAGATGACACTTATATTAAAAGTGGCCCAGCTACGTTTTCTATTATTCCATCAGGGACTCTAAGCTACTATGTGGGAGGTCCTGGGAAGTTTCTATGATATTTGATATTATGATATGATCCTTCACCCTTAGTTGTTTATAATACCTAGCTAGTGGCGTGTAACCAATGAGACTAGGTGATAGTGATTCAGATGACGTATTTGTGACTGTTATGGTACTAATAGTAGGTCCACATTGTGCATCTTGTACTTGTCTGATTACTCTCTATGTCATCACCTCATGATATATATGGTATGTAATACCTTATTTGTTATATATTTATCATATGAGTTTCATAATTTTTATGTTATTAACATGTTGTCATGCTGAATCCTTTATTATTTAGATTTTAAATTGTATAAATTTCCATATATTGGTATTGTTTTTTCTTGTGACATGTATCAAATCATCATGTGTCTGATCAGCATACATTAAAAAGTGTTTTTTAAAATGGTTTGAAAATGAGATTTGAAAATTAATACATTTTGAACATTTATTTAATATTTTTATAGAAATCATATTTTCCTTTGAAAGTATTATTGAAATGGTATTTTTATAGTATTTTTTGGGAAAAAAGGAAATGTGTTTTTGATTGATTTCATTATTTTAAAAGTTTAATTTAAAATTGTTAACTATAAATGTCTTGTTTAATAAAAATGATAGCTATTTGAAAATGTTATTATGATTTGGTTTTAAAAAGAATGTGATATTCTATATTATAAGTTATTTTCCAAATATAAATATATAAACAATTTTATGATGGGATTTTAATAGATTCGGTGGGTAGTGGTGGCTTACTATGTGATATTTTCGCACACCTATATTATATTTTTTAGTTTATTTTATATACTATACTTTATACATGACCATGGGGAGTTTTGGTTCATTATTATTGGGTGGAAACATATATAGTAATAAAGAGTTATATATGTTTGTAGATTTTTTATTATTTATTTTATTTTATCAAATTTTCCAATTAGGATTTTATCGCTTTGAATAGTTTGAGGGTAACCGTAGTTATTAGTCGGAGAATTAGATCAATTAGAGGTTGGATTATTTGCCTTGTAAGATAGGGTGTTTGGAGGTTTATGGAAGTTTTTGGTTATTACTTTTGTTTTGTTGTTTATCTAGTTCTGATATTAGGTTGTTTTTTGTTTATTTTCTCTTGCAGGGACATCCAACATACGGATGGGGGATGCTATAATTTTTTTCAATTTCGTGGTAATATATTATACTTTAATTATTTGCAGAAAATTTTCAAAAGTGTGGTCCTGTGATTTCTAAGCACTCATTTCAAGTCATTGCGTTTTGGGAAATCACTTCTAGATTGTGGTGGCCCAATCTTGAAATCCATTGATGGGATTACCCAAACCGATTTGTTACATAAATATTTTGATGGTGATCTATATTATTCAAAAATATCTATGTAGATTAATTAACCACCTTCATTATGATAAAATCATAAATATGAATGATATAATATTGAGTTCCTCTATTGTTCATTTCTCTCACAACCTTAATAAATATTTATTTAAAATGATTCTCCCCCACCCAGAATGTCTATGATTATTTTTTATTAGAACACTAAAATTATATCCCTTTATTCATTATATCAAATGTGTTCCAATTCCTCTAATTATCTATAATTTTTCAATGTGTCCCACAAATTTAAATATTTTTTAATACATACAATTATGTAGAATTAATCACCCAATATTAATCATAATCTCAACATTTTATATTGTAGTGAAATATTCATTAATTATTTAGAGACTACAAGATCATAACATGAATCCACTCACCATAGTGTGATCTCATTAAACATCAACCAGATTAAGAAATAAAAAACTATATTGTTGGGTAACCATTGATTGAATCCTATATCCTTAAAATCCAGATGAAATATTATTTTAGATTACTTGATGATCATGGCTTGATAATCCAAATCTCATCAAAACTATGATTTGTTGTAGTGTGATGCTCTATATAAAATTACATATCCTTGAATCCTCAACTATTAAGAATTCATGAATCTGTTAAACATTCAAACATCCTGATGCATTCTACCTGATTATAATGTGATCTTCCTAGATCTTACATTATATTGACATGATCATTCCTCTTGCAGTGTGATCATCTTCTTCTCATGTTAACCAATGCATCCCCAAATATTCATAGATTCCATTAGGGCATAGAATTATCACTCAATACTTAAATTATTAACATTATATTCTTACATGTAATGTGTTTCAGTGTGGTCCTAAGATCAATGGGGTAAAACCAAATTCATTACTAGACATTCCTTTATGAACTTTTCACAATGCCATCTTTGTGGAACACCCTCCATGAACATGAAAAAATATCAGCTATTGTGGTGTGATCATTTAACACATAATATTCTATAAAATGGATTTATTATTATGAATGACCTTTTGCGGAATGACAAAATATGACCTAGATTATTAATACATTTCCTGAAATTCCTTATCTAACCTATTTCTGGCTAACTCGTGATAATTTACTATTCATTCCAACATCATCTTGAGTCCTGATTAAACTTAATAAATGATTTTCACTTCATATTCTACCCCTATGATCAATATCAAACCAATTTTAACCTTATTATACCATTGATTTGATATATAGAAATGTTCAAACTAGATGGTTATATTGGATATAATGATAATATATGGTTGAAGAATTATAAACTAATTAATGAAAAATAGTTTAATTTGGTAATGAAGATTACCATTGATAGAGAACTGTTCTTGAGACTAGAAGTGGATGGATATAAAGATACATTAGAAAGGTTTATCAGAAGAATTCATTGATATTGTTTCAGAAGATGCGTACAATGTCTTAATGTTTTTAAATGATTGTGATTAATATGGTGATAGATTCCTTTTCAAAATTCCACCAAAATGTGGTGAATAGGAATAAAACATAATGGACATGGAAATGAATTAAACAAATAAGTGACTAATAATATTTTTCTTTTTCTAACATGGGACTATCTATTGGTAAATATTCAATTTCTGGTGGTAAAACAATTTTCCAATATGTATGTCATAGTTATTAAAATATTGGAAGAACCTCAATCACAAAATATTATTGTGATGGATGAAATTATTTTTATTCAATTATAATAATACTAACCAATAATATATTTTTCAATAAAAATCATTTGCAATAGTTTCATCAATATGATTTATCTACTGGTAATATTAAAACCAACAATTATATTTTTGTTGATAATATTATTAAGAATATTTTTTTTATATTTTATTATAAGAAATTATAGTGTATCATATTTGTTTGTAAATTATTTTTTAAATAAAAAATCCTACTTGGATATTCAAATAGTTATTTATGATTATTTATATTGTTTTTATTAATGTAATTATATATAGTATACAAACAACATTTACTATATAATAATTTTAAAACTAAATTATAATAAAATCTAATAAAAATTTGATTTATTTAAATATTCCTATTAAAAAATAATTTAAAACATGTTCGGACACAGGAAAAGAAAAATCTTTGAGAAAAATGTTGCGAACGTATTCCGACTCTAAGAGACATTACATGAAACTTTGTTAATCTGCATCTACAATCTGTATCTCTCATGCATTAAATTTCACAGTCATGGTTCACATTGGTGAGGTGTAGTGTGTATGAATTTCACCCACATATTAATTACATTTTTATAATGGTGGTGAACATCCATATTGGGCTTACAATTATTGTTAAAATCAGGGAATCCCCAATTTGGGATATTGGGAACACTCACAGTAGTCGATAGATGTACCGACCGAGGTACTTATTGAATAATTTGTTTTCATTATTGAATTAAATAATTCAATTATATATTAATTAATATTTAAATGAGTGGTAAGTATAGAAAATATGAAATCTATATGAGTGGAAAAGTATCCTAACCATTGGAATTGTAATATGATAGTTTGGAATAGTAATCTAGCTAATGAAAGAGTAACTTTTCATATGAAATTATAAATAAAATTTAAGAATCTTATAAATGAAAATATGATATAACAATATCATGGTATAAGTAAATAATTGTTTTAGAAAAGATAAAATAAGTGTTTGAATTTTCGTAAAAAGTAAATGATTATTTACATTTTTTTAATTAATATAATGATTTAAAGGAAATTTATTCCCATAAATTATATTCATAAATAAATATATTTTTTTTAATTATAAGATAATTTTATGAGACTATAATTAAATTTTCCAAGTGTCATAAAATAATATATAATATTAAAATAGATATTTTTTGATTAAATGATAATGTTAATTAATTATTTAATTTATCATATTTAAAAAATTATTTTCATAAAATTGAGTCCATTTTTTAAATTGACATTTAAAATATGCTAAGGTTAAATTTTTTGTGATTTTTATAAAATCGTTGAATTATTGGAGAATTCTAAAATATGATAATTTATAGTATTTAACATTCTAAGTTAAATACATGAATTTTTTAGTTATTTATTATGTAATCACCCATTAGTTCAAAATAAAATTCCAAAGTTACTATAATTATTTAAAATAATAAAAAATACTGATATTCTTGAACCAATATATTAAATAAATGGATAAAATAATAATAAAACACCCATCTCCTCTCCCAATAAATGTCACCCCTCACCACAACTTCTCCTCACACCTTATAAGATATGAATCACATCTAAATTATTCTCAATTCTCATCCAAATATTCTTAAAAACTTCCAAGACCAAATTTTTTCACCTATATATTAAAATTAGGGTCCTAAAATAGGTTCTCAATGAGACAATATTCAAGAGGTAAAATCCCCCTTCTTTCTCTATTAAATTCATTATTTCTTACATTATTTTTTCATTATCCTCACCTCCACTATTGAAAGTGAAATTATTAATCTATTATCATATATATAATTTAATTTTAATATTTTTTTATGTAATTTCAATCATCAACCCTTTTCTCTTTTCTTCTAATTCTAAAAATAAAAATATCTTCCTTGATGTGTTGAATCACAACCTCCGTGGATGATGAGGTTTTGTTTTCTATTAACACCTTCATGGCTAGTCATAAAATCTTTGTTCTATTCAAAACTGGTTATAATATGTGTATTATAATTTTTTTATGTTCTATAACTAATTTATAGACATAATATTTTATCAAATGAATCTTGTTTGTGATGGTTGGAAAAACCTATTAAAATAAACATTGAATTTGTCAATAATGTTGTATGTGATGAATGATCCACATATCATACAAAAAAATGATATATGGTATTATAAAAAAAATTAATTATATTAATAACATTTCGTTCCACTTATAGAGTTTTTATTCCGTTTCATATCATCTCTTATATTATACTCAAGGGAACCGAGGATGAAGCCATGAAACAAGCGCTCCTAGAACAATGATTTTGATATTTATAACTCATCCCAAAGGACATAAATGGACTTAATAAAAATGTTTATAAATAAAATATAAGAGGAAAGGGTTTTAAAATTATTAAATAATGAATCTAATTTTTTTATCTAGGAAATTAAGTATATGTGAAGAACTCTTTTGGACATATGGTAAGGGAATTCTTAACCCAATATCCATTATCTGGGTAAACCTTATACTTCCTTGATTATTTCATGATAAGATAATTTGTGAAATAAATTTTGATTATATAATGATATATTTTGAGTATTTACAATGTATAAAAATATTATATTCATTTTATTAATTCATCATTAAATGATAAGATATTTGTATACAACTTTTGTTAAAAAATCCCCCTTAATGACAACTTTTAATGTATTTAAAAAAATTAACATATTCAATATGAATGGATTTTACCAAATTCATTAAGACTTAATATTTTGAATATTCCTTTAAAATATTATCAATTTATTTTCGTATAAAATGCTCTTATTTATGAGTTTGTGGAATTTTAAAAAAATGATATTTGATTTCAAAATGGAAGAGATATTTTCCTAAAGAATGATTCTTTTATGAAAGTTTCATTTGTTATGATTATGTTATGTTTTTGAAAAAAAAATTATGAGAATGGGTGGTTCCATTATTAAACGAGGGTGGATGGGCCATTTACAGCTCTCTGGTGCATTGGTTAAGAGATGTAGTTTACCAGTTAGGATTCTTCTCAAAGATCTGGGTAATATACTCTGACAGTTATTCCAAACATAACTAGGATAATTAATCTCTATATAGTCAGTAGAGATAATTTATATATATGAGTAATATGAAAATGATTCCACAATTTACCTTAATTATGTTTTCATTATTTCTATAGTTTTATATGAAACTTATGGTTTCACAAGGTAATATAAAGAGATTATGTTTTATGTGTAAAATTTATAATATTTTAAAAATAGTGTCATTCATTGAATAATTGTTTATTTCATCATTTTTATGTCCCTTAATAAGATTTTAGTGATCATCCCATGTTTTAAATTTTTTTCACATGTTTTATTGATGGGTAAATGAAAATAAGAATCCATTTTTAATACCAAGAAGCCTGTTACATAAAGAAATAATGTTTTATTTTTAAAGACTCATATTGTAGAAAAAGTTGATATTGAGTAGAATTGTCCACTTTTTAATATATGAGTTTATTTTTATGAATTTATGACCTAATTATCTAAAACACTAATCCTAAATGATATTTTGGAATTCATGAATGTAAATTATAGTTGAATTAACAAAATTATGTAATGTTTAAGGATGCGTTCATACATTTGGTATCAGAGAATGGTTTTGATAAAATTATGGCTAGGATAATCCTAATATAAAACCCATAAATGATTTTTAATTTATTGTTATGTTGAAATGATATAGAATTTAAATATTACCATATTTCTTTGTCTACTATATTTCAATTCAAAATTTATTTCCAAAAAATAAATATGGAATCCAATGTAAGAAGGCCCTGAGAGGATGATGTCCATTAAAATTAGCAACCTAAAATGATGAAAATTTTAATCCAACTATTTTTATAATAATAGATCAGTTGACACATGCTATAAATGATAGGGGAAACCATGTGTGAGATTAGCTAGATCAAAATCATAAGAATTTGTTAGTGGTCGAAAATTTATGAGGCAAACCCTCCTAAATTTAGTGGATCTTCAGACCCATTATTAGATGTAGTGTGTAATAAATACATATAAAATATTATCAATGTCATGGGGTGTTCCAAACATAAAACATTTAGTCATTATGTTTACGATTTTGAAGAAAAATCCAACCAGTAGTGTTGGATGGCCAAGAATATCAAAGATAGTGAGGATATTTATTTTTTAGAATGCGATGAATTTAAAAACATTATCCTTGAGAAATATTCTTCATCAAATACTCTACATAGTATGGAAAAACAATTTTTTGGAATTGAGATTGTAGGAGGTTTTAATGGGCCTATATGAAGAAAAATACAACAGATTTGAAATGTACACTACAAGTATTATGTGAGATCTTTTTAATAATATCAATAAATGTTTCCATATGAATGATGAAAAAACTATTGATGGGAATTGGATTCTCATATATTCAAATGTCATGAAAACATGTTAAATTTGTGGAGAATGTAAAAATGGTGTTTTCTGATGAACATGTTTTCTATGAAAACTAGTATAAAATTTGGTCAAGGTGGATGTAAAAGGGAATGAATGCATAATGGAAGTTTTATGGTAAGATAATTAAGATTCCGTTTTTGAGAATTATGGTAAAAACACACTATGGAATTATCATTAAAATATGGAATGTTTTTTTATGTGGTAATATTTGGAATATGGAACTTAATTTAAATGAAAAATATCTTGTTAGAGGATAGAATAATTATTATATATAGATAATAAAATATTTTAAATTTAATGAGATGGGATTGTTTGAAAACTAGTGTCTGATGAGTAACCTGAGTGATGGGAAGCATCCAAACAATAAGTTGATAGGAGTGTGTAAATCCTTTGAAATTGCCTCAATAATTGTTGGGCCACAGAACAAAGTGGTATTGGGTAAATTGTTATATTTATTAAGATTATTCTAATGTGTCTTTTTATACAGGTTCTACACATTATTTCATTTATGAATTTTTTTGGTAAATTTTAAATTCAACCTCATAAAGGAATGCTACAACTTATAGTAAAAACACATGGGGGAAATATTAAGGAACAAAGAAATTATAATAATATTTCTATCAATGTATGTGGAATGAATTTACCATCAAACATATTTGTCTTAATCTTAGGAGAGTTTGATTTTATTCTTGTTATGGATTGGATTTTTGTTTACCATGATAATATTTGTTGTATAGATAAAGAAGATTTTTTTTTCAGAAAGGGCATCATATTTTATACTATAATGAACCCATATCATTATAATATACTAGGAAGATGAGACAATGTTAGGAGATAAAAATGGATGTTATCTTGCACATATTGTTAAAAATAAAAGAATTTTGGAGAATAATGATTTCTTGGGGGTAAATAAGTTCTTAGATGTCTTTCATGATGATTTTACTAATATTATACACAATCAAGAGGATGAGTTTACTATTGATTTAGTCAATGATTCTATAACTATTTCAAACCACCTTAATGAATGGTTCAATTAGAACTTCTAGTTTGGAAAAAGTTGTTACAAGATTTTCTAGATAATTGTTTTATTAGAGCCAACATTTCGCCTCAGGGGGCTCCCATTATCTTTATTAAAAAGAATAATTTTTCTTGGTCATTTATATTGATTATATAGTGCTGAATAACTTCAAAATTAAGATTAACTATCCTTTTCCTCATATAAATGACAAGTTTGATTATTTGCTGGGAGATTAGTATTTTTCCATCATTGATTTGGATCTAGGGAACATCATCTGAAGGTGAAAGAGGAAGACAATATGAAAAAAACATTTTGTACTAGGTATGGGAATTATGAATTTTTTCTTATTCCCTTTGGATTGAAAAATTCTAATTATATATTTATAGGTATTATTAATATAATATTCTATGTATATTTTGATAAGTTTGTTGATATTTTTATTGTTAATATTTTGGTTTATTCAAAAAGTTATGATGATCATGAAAAACATATTATGATTTTTCAGAAAAATGTAAAAGAAAATATGATATATGGGAAATTTAGAAAATGTGATTTTTGGTTACAAATGTTTTATTTTCTTGAGAATATTTTAAATACATAAATAATAATATTTTATCCCACGAAAAAATGTTGATAAAAGGAAAATAACTACAAATGTAAATGTGATTTGTAATATTTTTTGATTAGAAGGCTATTAGCGACGGTTAGTTAAAAACATCCCACAGTTATCTAGACCGCCAACTATGTTAACATAAAAGGGATTAATTTTATTTTGGTAGATTTATGTGATGTATTTTAGGAACTAAAATGTAAATTAGTGAACAATTTAGTATAGAAACTACATTCAAGAAATATAATTTTTTTCATCTATTGTTATTTTTATTTAAATGTAATTATTTTTATCTTGATATAGAATGATCGTGTATTGCTTACACTTCAAGGAAACTGAATCCTCATGAGTTAAGTTATCCCACACGTGATTTGGATTTAGCAGCTATGGTTTTTTCCTTTATAAATTTAGAGATATCACTAATATTGATCAATGTGAGAAAATTATATTTTTCATAAAAGTATAAAGTATATATTTACTCAAAAAAAAATTAACATGAGGTAGAGAAGATGACTGATACTGATAAAGGATTATGATTTCCTGATCAATTATGGTTCTAGAAAAGAAACAAAGTGACATATACCTTATATTGAAAACATCATGCTATATTAACCATGATACATTTGGAACATGACCCCTTTGTTACTGATTTGATAAATTTTATATTGGTATTTTTTGTACCAGAAATTAATCTATTTTTGTTTATATTGTTAGTGAAATCGTCTTTATCATACATTATGAAGAAAGAATATAAGTATGGATATGAGTTACCAAAAACGGTATAATTTGTTAGAAACTGTATGATTCCATATGTTAACATTGATAAATATTGTGTTATGATATTTGGTAGGATATTATGTGTTCTTTATTATTCACATTTGAAGAAATATTTATTAAATAAATCTCGTGGTTATCCATTTTCAGTTCATCCTCTAAGCACTAAGTTGTAAAGAGACCTTCTAGAGTATTACTTTTGGGATATAATGAAAAGAGATATAATAAATTTTCCATGATATGTCAGACTTATTAATGGGTAAAAGATGAATAAAAATTACTGAAGGGGATGATCTTCCCTTTTCCTATGCCAGAGTGGAAATATTAAATTATATCCATGGATTTAATAGTGGGATTACTAATAAATTATTGAGGTGGTAATCTGTTCTGAGTTATTATCGATCAACTAACTAAATATGCACAATTTAATCATATTTAAGATACTATATCATTTTGTCATCATTATCAACTATTCATGAATGGTATAGTTAGATTACATGGATTTCCTCTATCCATTGTATTTTATAATGATCCCATGTTCACTTTTATATTTTTTAATGGCATTCAGAGGTCATTGGGAACTGAAATAAACTTGAGAACTTATTTTCATACTTAATATGTTGGATAGTCATTGAGAACAATTCTGAAACTGTAGGATATTCTTTGATCTTGTTCAATGTATTACCATGGTTTTTGTAATTAGAATCATTATTTTCTCATGTTTTCTTATAATAACTACTTTTATTCCAGTAAACTGATTGCGCCTTTTGAAGAAATATATGAACATTGGTGTTGAACTCTAGAATTATCATATGATGTAGGGGAATTAAAGTAGATGGGACAATTATTGATAGAGGAAATGGAAGGGAAAGTTCATATGATTCAACAACACTTGAATAAAACTCTAAGTGGGTAGAAAATTTATGTGGATAACTATATGAAGGATCATTTTTTCGAGGTAGGTAATCATAAATTTACCACTATTTTTCCATGGAAAAGTGTGATGTGTTTTGGTAATAATGTTAAGTTGAATCTTTGGTTCCTTGGACCCTATAAAATTTAAATTCATAAATTAGATTTACAAATTAATAATTTTATTTATTTCAATTATAATCTAATTTTATGATACCGTAATGAATTTTTTAATGTCTCCCAAAATCGATGGTAATATTACAATCAGTATTTTTCAAAAAAAATGATGAATTTAAAAAAAATTAAAATATATCATATTTGAAAAATTATTTTCAAATAATAGAGTCTATTTTTGAATAATACATGTCAAAAAAAATTTTGGGTAAATTTTTGGGATTTTTTGGTAATAGTTGATTTTTGGTGAATAGTGAAATATGATAATTTAGGGTATTTAACATTATAAGTTAAATACAATAATTATTGAGTCATTGATTAAGTAAGAACCAATTATATAAAACTCAAATTCACTATTTATTATTATTATTCACAAGAATCAATATTATTTGTTTCCTTGAGACAAAATAATAAACAAGTTAATGAAATAATAAAAAACACCCCTCTCATCTCCCAATAAATACCACCCCTCACCACCTCTTCTCCTCACACTTTTTAATCCAAGAAGAAATCCTAAATTATTCCCAATTAACTTCCCAATACACATTCCCATGTCCAATACCTAATGGTCTCACTAAAAGACCAAAACCATGGTCCTTAAATACGTTCTCAAGGAGACGACTTTCTGGAGGTAAAATCCCCCTTCTTTAACTTTTAAATTATTTCGTTCTTTCATTATTTCTTTCTAACTTATCTTCATATATACAATCCAATTTGGAATAAAAAATATATTATCATATATATACTAATTTTTTTTAGTGTAATATTCATCATCAATCCTCTTATATGCTCCTCTTATTCATAAAATGAAAACATTATTTGGAATGTGTCAATTCACCACCATCATGGATGGTGGATTTTAATTTTCTATTTTCGACTTCAAGGGAGGTCATGAAATAATTATTATGATCAAAACTGATTTTATTACTTATATTAAAACTTGTTTAAAGTCCAGTAACTTATTTATATACATAATACCAAATAAAACAAAATTACTTTGTGATAGACTGAAAGACATCCAAAAATAAAAAAATATTTATCATTAATTTTTTTCTAATGAAAAATCATCATATCATAAAAATTGATATATGGGTTAATTTAATATTAAGGATGTATATTAATACCATTTATTTCCACTTCTGGTGTTCTTCTTCTATTTTACAAGAACAATCATAAATATACTTAAGGGAACCGATGATAAATCCATGAAATAAATACCTCTAGAATGGTAATTCTAATATTATAACTCATCAAAATTCCCATTAATAAAATAAAAAAATGGTAATAAATAAAATATGTGTGTAAAAGGTTTTTAATTTACTAATTAATGAATATAATTTTATTATCTAAGAAATTATGCGCAAGTTTAAAACACTTTTAGACGTTTGGTAAGTGAATTCTTAATACAATTTCCATTCTTTGGGTTAACCATTTAAATACTTGATTATGTTATTCTAAAATTATTTGTGAAATTAATTTTGATTATATTATGTTATATTGTGTGTCTTTAAAGAGTACACACACATTATATTCATTTAATTAATTCTTTCATCGATGATATGATATTGGAAAGGTACTTTCTATTAAAAATACTCTTTAATGTCTTCTTTTAATGTATTTATTAAGAATATTTCATAATATATTCAGAATGAATGGAATTTAACACATCCATGAAGTTTTAATATTTCTATGCTTCTTTTAAGTGGTTATGATTTTATTTTCAAATAAAATACATTCATTTATGAGTGGGTGGATTTGAAAAAAATGAAAATTGATTTTAAATAAGAGAATTTGTTCTCCTCATGAATGTTTATTTTATGCATGATTTATGTGTTATTCTTATATTATGGTTTATCATAATTGTTTATTAGAATGATTAGTTCAATTATAAACTAGGTATAAGTGATCTAGTTATATCTTGTTATGCATTGGATAATGGGATGAAGTTAACCATTTAGGATTCTCACAAGAGATTATGGGAATATTATGGGATGGTTTTTCCAAGCGTAACCTGGATGGTTACTCCTTATATATCCAAGAGAGATACATTATATGTCATAGTTATATGAAAATGATGACAGAATTTATCTTCAAGATTTTTGTTTTATTTGAATGGTTTTATAAGAAACATATAATTTAATAAGGTAATGATAAAGAGTTTATGTTTTATTTGTAAAAGTTTAAACTTTGTGAAAATAATTTCATTCATAGAATAATGGTTTCTTTCATAATTTTTATGTATCATATGGATATTTTTGTGCTCATACCAAGTTTTAAAATATTTTTCACAGGGTTTATAGATGGGTAAAGGAAAATAATAATCCAAGTTTAAATTCCTGAAGTTTGTTACCGAAGGAATCCATGTATTATTTTAAAAGTTTCCTACTGTTGAAAAAATGGACATTGAGTAGAAGTGTGTACTTTGTAATATATGAGTTTATATATATGAGGTTATGACCTAATTATCTAAAAATATAAATCTAAAATAAAATGTTAAAGGTATTAAAGTTAATTCTAGTTGAATTTACTAGATTATATAATGTTTAAAGATAGGTATTTACACTATAAGAACCTGATCATCTGCACTCATGATTCTAATTAATTTAAGAAATATTACATTAATAATGGTAAGATAATTAAAATTAATTATATATCCATCTTATAATGTTGAAAACATCCTCATTCACTAGTTTAATCTAATCATGATTACATTACTAACTACTATAATAATAATACAACAATATATAACAATCATCCATGCCCTATAAAAATCAGTAAGAACATTGAACCTGGAAAATAATCCTACAAAATCTACACTGAGTCATAAATACAATATTACACCACAAAACAAATAAATCCAAATAACATAAAAACTATACAATTAATTTATTATAATAAGAAAACCTTATTACATACCAACCTTCAAGTATATAAAAACCATATTACATATCAATATGCACTACATCATGCCATATGAAATACCAGATTACATACAATGAACCTGAAAACCAAATTAATGTTTAATAATTAGAATAATATGAAAATTTTAGAATATACTAATCCATACTTCCCCATGAAGATGATTAATCTAATAAAAAATACTTTTAAAATTGTGCACCTCAATGAATTGGAAAATAATTTTCACATCAAACAAACATAAGATGTGGATCTTCCAAAAATAACTATAATAATTCTCTCCACCCAAACATATATGAATATGTTGTAGTGTTATAAAAACACACAAAATCACAAATTATACTACACCTCAACTATAATTACTTGTCAAATGTCAAAATTCTTCAAAATTTAATTGAATAAAATGAGGATCTGTTAAAAATAGAGAGTTTTGAAGTTATATTTTAGACCAATTATTTATTTCATTCCTAAATCAGAATCAACCATGTCTATGCCTTTATTAAAATAATCCCTAACAAAATCCAGGATTGACTATGAAGATTTCAGCAAATACAAAAAAAATCCAGAGTAATCACTAGTTGAAGATCAATTATCTTTATGGTTGGAGATCATTGGAAAATGTTCTAAAACAAAATTCAATGAATGAGAGTTAAACATATCTTATTAAATGATTCATGTGTAATCATTTAGGCAACCCAAAATAACCAGTTCATGTGAAAAATGAAAACAAAAAATTATTCATTAATATTCTTCAACACTTTCAACCTTGATCTAATTAGATAAATAAAATTCCCCCATCCTTTAATACTTTTTATACCACAACACTAGCATAGAAAAAAATTAAATAAATTAAATAATAATTTTTTCAAGGAGAATTATTTAACAATATTAATCCATAAAAATATTAAAATTTTGGTAATAAAATAATAATACTTTATCTACTCTTTATACTCATCGTAATAGCCTTTATAACTAATAAACTCCACCGAAAAATCAATTTAAAAAGCCTCAAAATTTAACAATGACAGGATATTTTAAAATAATATACAAATTTTTTTATTCAATTTTTTATATTATTATTAAATTATGTCATAAATATGTAATTAATGTCTTATAGAATTAGTTCCATGGTTTTTTTGATGAAATATAAATAAGGATCATGGTTAAATGAGGTGAAAAATAACTCAGATTCCTGCAAAATATTGACACAAAACACTATATAAATAACAATATACATTTTATATCAGTAATTTCCACCACCCCTTTAGGGTTGTTTACCATACCTTAAGAAAATTTCCATGGCTAAAAAAATCACAATTTTAATAATGAAATATGTAACTTAACCAATTCATGGGAAGACTAATCTCATTAGATACAAAATGATTATTTCCAAATCATGAAAAAAATACATTCAATTCTTATGGACTATAAAATTTACTAAAAAGAAAAAAAAATCAAGATGTTTACTATAAATATATATCATGGAAAGGGAAGAATTAAAAAACATAAGAAAACAAACCATGAAGTGAGCTATCCAAACAGTGAATAAAAAACCAGTGTACAGGATTAAAAAATGATTATGATATGTGTATTAAAGGACCCAAATAAGTTTAGATTTTAAATATAACCCTCCATTATTTTTTAATAATAATGTATAAGAATGTAAGGGGGGGGGGGTTCCAATAATATTTAAATAGAAATATCATTGAAATAAAAGACATCATTTTCAAAAATAATATTCAAATTATATTCATACATTTTTGAAACTATAATAAACAAATGAATTTGATTAATGATATTTATTTTCCACATTTTATATAGTATAAAGTTTTAAAATTTGGGTAAGGAACAAATTTACAAGATCATAAAAACTATAAAAAATTATACTTCTTAAAATAAAAACCCAAAGTGATAAAAATTCAGATTAAGCTCATCCTCCATATATCAAGATATTTGTCAAAGAAAATATATAGCACTGAATATGGATTGATACAAATCTATAATAATAGTTAACATTCTTTCTGTCCGGATATTTGAATGAGTGAAAAAAAACAATTTTCAGTAAGTAAAATAATATTCATCAAATGTAAATTAAAATTAGAAATTGTGAGTATCCCCATGAGAAAGATAATATTCATAAATTTTGAACCATATTTTAATTCATAGTAAAATGTTGACATTGCATTGATAAATCTTATTTCTATCACATTTATACAAAATATAGTTAAATTAATAACAATTATTATATGTCTCATAGCTATCAAACCAAAAATTTATTATATATATGATGTATTGATATTTAATATATTAATCTAAAATTTATAAATTATTATATCAATATTTTAATATGTAGAAATTATTTTCACAAAACCATTATCCCCATGATTACTTTTAAATCATTTTTATATATATATAATTAGATTATAACTATAAACTATAAAACTATTCCAAACATTGATGCACCGGGATTTAAAAAAAGGATGGTAACTCTAGATGATGAAATAAAACAAATATATGATATTCAGATATAAAAAATCAAATCATGTCTATGGAAAAACATTTCAAGGATTAAAAAATACCATATCAATATCTAACTACAATCAATATAAAAACCTAAAGAGAATAAGATATAAACCTCACAATAGGATTACTCTAAGATAAGCCTTTGTTAGAATAAATAACTGTGCCCCAAAGATTGTGAAAATTATATCCAATAGTAATATGGGAGGCCATGGAGGGAAAGAAAAGAATAGACCAAACAATCCGAGAGAATGAAAAATGAAATAAAAATTTTCCTATATATAAAATAATCGTCAAAGATAAATAATAATGATGTATTTGGTTTATGATAGGCTCACAACACATTAAATTCATCACTTCAAGGCTCTTCTCTAATTGTTTTCACTGGGGGAGGGGCACGAAAAGAGTGTTGAGGTGAGGAATTTTCACCATAATATACCAAAACAGTAGTTCCATATAGTCTCTTAAAAAATAAAAAGGTAGCAGTGGGGATATTGAGTGGGAATTGAAGTCAATGGGGTGGTCCTAGATCCCCTCTCTAGAGTTAATTGGTCCAGATTCTTTACCTAGTCAATTTAGGATATAGACACCAAAATTTTTTCATTAGAAATTTGTAAATTTCCCAAATAAATTGAACTCTATGCCTAATAAATAATCTATAAATGATTTATTATCATCTATTTATTTAATAATCCAAAAAATAATGGAATATTAAAACATAAGGTAATTTATTAATCAAAAAAATCCCAAACCTAAAATTAATTATAAGATATATAAATTTGTTTTTTTAAGTTCTTATTTATATAAGAGAATAAACTATTTTAAACATGATGATACTTTTTAAAGTATGAAAATGTTTTTATAATATAATGTTATACAAATTTATATTAATATTTATTTATTTATGTTTATGTTTTTATATATTAATTAAAATATAATATTAGTTTTTCACAACATATTATTATTATGGTAATATAATTATTAATTTTAATTATTATTAATAATATAATTATTTTTGATTAAAATGTCTAGTATTTGTATGATAAATCAACAAAAAATAAATACATGTTAGGTCCACTAGGTTGACAACCCTAAGAGGGGTGGGGGGAATTGTAGATACCCAAAGCATGACGTATATAGACATTACATTACTCTTGAAGAATATCAAATACATAACAAAAATGTAAAGTAAAGGATCGTAATAGTTTAGTGTCTTTGGAAACTTGGAATTTAAACTTCTAATAATGTTGAATGATCTTTAATATCTCCCATAACGATCTTCCCCTTTTTGTTTCCTTACCAGAAACCTTTATTTTAATCCTGGGGGAAATGAAAACATATAAAGGGTGAGGTAAAATGCTCATTAAGGGTATGCATGGATAAAATAAAACAAACCTTATACATTTGAACTTAAAAAAATGAACATAATGTTTAAACATCAAGATCTTGAGAAATGACATAAAACATGGAAGTACGTTAGACATAGATCATAATGGAACATAAATAATGATAAAATAGAATGGTAATAAAACATTTAATTGTGTAAAAACAATAATCACATGATATGATTTCCATAGTAGCCAAGGCATTGATTCCATGACCATCTTAGTGGACAAAGTCCCTTACTGAACCGGGTTTACATGTCGTTCTATCCCTGTATTACTTAACCATATTTACTTGACATTTCATCCATGTATATCACATGAGATATAAAAATTTACCCAATGCATTTTAGGGAGATATAGGTCCCACCCATCTCATATTGAAATCATTCTTATGTGTTCCACAAAACAATCATAAATCATTCATCATAACCCAAAGAATAAATTGGGTTTCATAAACATCATTCCATCATAACATAATCTATATAAAACAAATGGATATTATTTCATCATAAGAAATGTGAAACCATATAAATCATAGAGACATTATACTGGAAACACACACATATGAAATAATGTCATCTTAGATGGAAAATGGTTTTGATAAAGCATTTGAAATTAATTTTTGAGGAAAATATCCTTTCTTCTTGAAAATCATTTTTCCAGAAGATTCCATTATATTTTAAAAGAAAATGATTTTGATGAAAATATTCATGAAATCATGAAGAGTAAAATTCATGAAAATAAGGCGTTATGAAACCGTAAAATCTGTTCATGCAATATAAGTTAAAAAAACATTCTTCTCGTACTTTTGCGGGAAAGGTCAAAAAGTACCTCATTTGGTAAAAAAAAATAAAGATTCCTTACATACCATGTATTAAAAGTCAAAAATGGTTAAAAATGATTTTAAACATACATGAAAACATTTTTATAAAATTTCGACATGGATGATAAATATAACCCCAATAAATACTTACATATAAGCAATCTCGGTTAGAAAATAATTGAGATTGCAACATTATCCCTTACCTTAGGTCTGATATGCTTCGTACATATCCGAACCTCCTGTATAATGATTTAAATAATGTCATTGAATTATTAAATAATCATATTTTTTGTTATGATATCATATATGGTTCCCTTAGGACTTTGTATTACCCGTTATTTTGTAAATCCATGTTAAAGCAGTGTTTTGGGTAAAATCGTTTCATTTATCATACAAGTTTCGACTTGTTGTTCTTGATATTATTACTTATATCCTAATTTCCTTAATTTAAGAATGTAAAAAATGATTTATATATAATAAATATTCTACATATACATATATATGATAGATTGATAAATGGAATGAAATACACCGTTCATGGAGATGGTTGGCCGTACGTACACATGAACGTTGTTTTCGTTTCCTTATTGAATTGAATGGAATTAAATAGATGAAATTCATATATATATGAATAAATAAATACAATAGAATTATCATGTCATATATTTCATTATTATTCATTATATATACTTTATAATCATTCATGAATGGTTTACATGAAAAATGAATCTTATCCCGTTCGTGGAGACGGTAGTCCGTACGTACGCACGAGCAATGATATCGTTACCATGATCGTGGAATTGTATTTAAATGTATGTATAATATTTCAGAATCAATATAACATTAAAATAATCACATATAGATATTATTTACACCATTATACCCATCCAAGTATGGTGGTGGTGGAAAAAAGATTACACCACGGTGTGGAGACGGTATTCTGTACGTACGCACGCGCAGTGATTTCATTTTCCGTAGGATGGATATAAGGTGGAATATGGTTTTTTCTTATTTATAATAACATATTAGTATATGAGTGATACTGATGTTATTAATTCATAATGAAACAACTATATAAGAGGAATTAGAAGAACAAATAAATTTGAAAGAATCAGTAATAGATATTATCTGTTCTTTGACACGCCACTTTGAAACCTCCTCTTAGGGAACTAAAATTGGTATTTGAAGAATACCAGTACCTCTATAATATTTCTAGGGAAGTTGAGAAGGGAAATGGGCAGGGTTTGGCAGATATTTAAGGCTCAAAGTTGTGTACATATGTGAGGGAGGAGGTTCCATTTTATAAGGGAGGAGTGGGGCATCTTTGGAATCCTCAAAAATATTAGTTAAATATAAATTCAAACCACAAATAAAAACCTCAAAAAATTACTAAATTAGAATATTATATGATATGAGGTTGTAATATCATCATCCAATCAAATTTAGACATGTTTGGAACTTATTTTAAACCTTATCATTTTGATATATCCTTATTTAATCTATTTAATTTTATTTGTTGTAATAAAATTCTAAATTTTAAATGGTTATATATAATAACTTATGTGTCATTAATTTTAAATAATTGGATACATTTTAACATTATAAACTATATAAATTTCAATTTATAAATTTTAAATATTTTTGTGATTTTTAAACAATTTAATAATATGTTATTTTTATGAAATATAAATAGTGTCAATTTTGACACTATTCATTTATTTGAATTTAAATAAAATCCACACAGAGAATATATTCGAAATAAAATATTTAATAAGTTCCTAACATGTTATATTCATCTGTAAAATTATTGGAGGACATTAAATAGTTCATATAATATTTATTTTACTATTTGTAAAACCATTTATTTGATACTTCTCTTAATAAAATAATTTCTACAACATTTTTGTATAATTATTAAATATAATTATTTGTTGCATAAAAATTAAAAATAAAATTGTAGGATAAATATAAATCATTTATATTTCATAATAATACTTTTATTAGGATTTATATTCTAAAACACTCATCTTTTAAAATGTTATATTTATTAAATTATGTAGGTGACAACTTTGACATCATTAAAAATAAATTAATATAAGTGTCATAATCACTTTTATAAGACTCAAAAGGTAATATATTAGGTAATTGGATGATTATGGTGTGTATATATACAACCAATAAGTTTTGGTCAGGTTATTGAGCATTTTAATGGGTATTATGATTTTAATAAAAACTATATTACTTATTTTTCACTAAATAAATAATTTCTACATCATTAATGTATAAGCTATTAAGGTAATTAAATATGTCTTAAAAATTATAAATAAATTACCATGATAAATAAAAAAAATTTATCTTTCATATGAGTATTTATAACCGAATTTATATTCTGTATAAACTTATATTAAAACTACTTAATTATTAAAGTTGAGTGAGACATATTTCACTTTCCTTTAAATAAAATAAACTAATGGTCTTAATCACCTCCAAGTGGGTTCCAATGGATTCCATTTCGACCGAAGTATGCCTTAGGATAAAATTTAAGATTTAAATTATATGAAAACAATTGTTAGGGTAATTTTATAATATTATATTTACCCTTAATTACCCGATTTACCTTTTACTATGGTAAATAAAATTTACCATAGTTATTATTCATAATGCCCAAAAATAAAAAACAGCAAATTAACATAATTTGGACCCACTGATTCCAAATATAGAATCCATTTTTATAAATTCAATACACAAAATTTTCAGAAAATAATTTAAAATTAATTTCGTTGTTAAGAAAAAGAGTTTTAAAAGTTAAAACATTGCAAAAAATTGAAATGATTTTACCTATTAATTCAATGTAAAATCAATGATAATGAAATACATTATATTAAATGGTAAAAAATATTCTATTTATACTTTAAAATCATTCAATATTATAATTTAACGATATAAATTATTACGATGAAAAAAGGTGTTTTTAATTAAAATATAGCGTGTTTTTACTATTCATTAAAATATGAAAGTTGTCAGAAAAATATCAAAAAATTATCCAATGTAAATTTTTATATCTTGATTCAAAATAAGAAGTTTATTTTGTAAAATTTAACTTATAAACTTGTCAAATGTTATATTTTAAATGGGTGTGCCATCAAAAGGTGGCAAAACTGCATTTTTTAAAAAATATTTATTTTACCTGAAAAATTTATTTTGTTCTCATACCATGTTCTATAAAATGTGTAAGATGAATTATAATGTCATAAAATTAAAAATTTATTTACTAATATTCATAACGGCTAGTTTATTATAATATTATTACCATATATTGTTGTTTAGTGAATCCGAGTATTGCGTACAACACACGCTATCGAGGAAAGTTGTGATTGCTTGTAAAGCAAGCCAAGTTAGGGTTGCGTGTAGCGAAAGACTCATTTGTTGTTGTGTATAACAAAATACAACCATATTTCATTAAAAAATTGAATATATATATATACACTCAATGTTTCGTAGAATAACTACTATCAAACATACTTTAAATTGTGTTTAACACGATCCAAGATTAGTGTTTCATATACTACAAGCTAGTACGGTGTTCTGTATAGCGCAAGATAATCTTGGTGTAGCGTACAACATAAGATATGAAAGGAATTAAAAATAATATATCTTATAAAATCTTGGGTTGTTACATTCTACCCCCCGTAAAATGAATTTCTCCCTCGAAATTCGTCGGGGTTATAAATCGTTTACTATTCATAGAAACCCAAATCGTAAAAAGGAATACTAAAACTTATTTTTAATAACTAAAGTATGAAACGTAACGATTACACAAATTAACTCATAACTGAGTTTACATATAGGAGAACATAGGTGAAAATATGCATATGGAATAAAAATATAACCATCAATTTCTGATGGAGAGTGGTAGAGAACATGGCTATAAAAAATCCAACAATCACAAAGCAATAAATTTGTGATGTTCTAAGGTACCATATGATTCATCAGATATGAGGGCACTAGGACAACATTTTTGGTTTACAAGATCATTTCCCTAATGTTGAAGAATTTTCAAATCAAAAGAAATACATACTTGATTTTGGTACAATCTCACCATTGATCATGCCTTGAACAATTTCCACTTCATCTCTTAAAGAAATAACGTTGATTTCATAATTCTTGAAGTTTTAGCAGATCATGTGATAGAATGATGAGTCATTCCATCTGTTTCAAACAAATGGTTAAAAAAAGTTATCAAATATAAAAAAGTCCATCTATGGTGTGGTTAATCGTATATGATTCCAAAAATGGACTTATAATTCTTCTATCATACTGCTTAACAAAATAAAACTAGTTTCTACTAACAAGGGACTTCTTTTAGGCCAGAGGTATGTGATAAAGGCATGTCGCACTTCGGCTGTTGGTTCGATTCCCACAACCTTGTACGGTGCGACGGGCTGTCGCCCATCCTGCAAGTTGTCCGTTTTTCTAAAACAACATTATTATAACATCCCATCAATAATATTGAAAAAAAAATTAGCCTTAGACAATACTAATTTATGTCCTACATAATCCATTCCAATCTTTAGGATTATCCAAAATACTTATATCCATCCTCATAGTATAAAGTAAACAATTACTAGAAATTTCATCTACCAAGCATGTGAATACCATCATTTATCACCTATATATCATACGATATATCTTATTGGTCACATTCCAAACATGTGAATACCTTAATCATGTATTATATTGAGAAATTAATACCCATTGAACCTTAGTGAAAACATGAATACTGTCAAAAGTTATCTCATTCCACATACCAAAATCCCAAAATTTTGAAATACTCAAACCATGATATCACTTTGTCTTTATATCAGTCATGAACTCATGAATACTATAGTATTTTCTCCTTATCCTTTCATTATGCGCATATCATCTACTTTCAAAAAATATTTGAATAACCTTTCACGGTTACTGGTACCATTCAACATATACTATCAAATAGTCTCGAAAAACAATAGTGTAACACTCCTTAGATGTGTCTTTATTCCATAGTACCATTACCTATATAACATAACTCTTGATAAACATATATCATTCCACTACCTACTTAAACAATTGACCGAGCATCATCATTGTATTCCTCGACACTTCTTTCATATCATATACCATTTGTAGTCTCTTCATCATCATCAACATTAATACTACCCATATGACCATACTGGTTATCTTCGTGAGATTTTCCCTTAGGTCATTGGTTTTCATAATGCCCATACATTCCACATTTAAAACATTTAACCATTGTGGATGTCTTATAAATACCATTATCCATATCCATAGTGTTAACTTAACCTTTTCCTTTGAAATTACTGGCTTTGTGTCCTTCTTTTCCACACCCAAAGCATCTTCCAGTTACTTTGAAACCTTCCCCTTGATGCCTCTTCCCACATGACTTACATGAGGTAAATTGAACTTTCATTCCTCCATGTTCATCATTAGAATCTATCATTCTCTTATTAGCTGAGTCGGTAATCTTATCAAAGTTGAGATTATTGATCATATTATGAGATTTCTGATTAGGAATAATAACGATGTTTCACCTTCCAAATTCCATTTCATTTGGTAGCTCATGAAGAATATCATTCCATTTTCTATCATATCGTCCATTATCGTGAATCATCCGGTTTCCAGCCATTTTCTAAAACCCAAAGAGAATAGTGTGAGAGACAAAAATCATGTTAGGAAAACAACATAATAAAGATGGAGTACCATCAATATCTAACATCATATGTTTAATTCTAATATGGTTTCCTTAATTATAGGACTATAACCTATACTTATACATAACCTTAGGGACATCCATAGACATACCTTAGAAATATCTCTAGGGATCTCACTATAGTTTTCACATCCTAGTTTCCAATGGTTAACTAAACCTTTCCTCTAATACCAACTGTAGAGACCCAAAGCATGACATACATATACATAACATTACTCTTGAGTAATATCTAATACATAAAAAATAGACATCAAAGGATCATAATAGTTTAGTGTCTTTGGAAACATGGAATATAAACTTCTAATCATGTTGAAAGATCTTCAACATCTCCCATAACGATCTCCCCATTTTTGTTTCCTTACCTAAAACCTTTCTTTTAATGCTGGGAGAAAAGAAAACATATAAATGGTGAGCTCAAATTCTCAATAAGGGTAAGAATGGATAAAATAAAACAAACCATATATATTTGAACTTAAAA
The DNA here is from genome assembly GCA_963277665.1 of Viscum album. Taxonomy (NCBI): domain Eukaryota; kingdom Viridiplantae; phylum Streptophyta; class Magnoliopsida; order Santalales; family Viscaceae; genus Viscum; species Viscum album. The sequence continues at coordinate 1,824,402,507 of OY728137.1, read as the reverse complement.
ACATGAACATAATGTTTAAACATCAAGATCATGAGAAATGACATAAAACATGGCAGTACGTATGGCATAGATCATAATAGAACATCAATCATGATAAAATATCATGGTAATAAATCTTGTAATTGTGGAAAAACATTAGGCACATGATATTATTTCCATAGTATCCAAGTCATTGCTGCCCATACCATCTTAGTGGACAAAGTCTCTTACTGAACCGGGTTTACATGATGTTCCAGCCCTGTATTACTGAACAGGATTAACTCTCCATTTCATCCATTTCTATCTCATGAGATATAAATATTTACCCAATGCATATGAGGGATATATAGGTCCCAACCATCTCATATTGAAATCATTCTTATGTGTTCCAAAAAACAATCATAAATCATTCATCATAACCCAAAGAATAAATTGGGTTTCATAAACATAATTCCATCATAACTTAATCCATATAAAAAATGGTTATAATTTCATCATAAGAAAAGTGAAACCATATAAATCATAGAGACATTATACTTGAAACATACACATATAAAATTATGTCATCTAAGATGGAAAATGGTTTTGATAATGCACTTGAAATGAATTCCTAAGGAAAATATCCTTTCTTCTTGAAAATCATTTTTTTCAAAAAATGCCATTCATTTTTAAAAGAAAAGGATTTTGTTAAAAATAGTCATGAAATCTTGTAGATTATACTTTATGAAAATAAGGTGTTATGAAATTGTAAAAATCTGTTCATTCCGTATAAGTTAAAAAAAAGTATTCTCGTACTTTTTCCAGAAAATTCAAAAAGTACCTCATATTGTAAACAAAAAAAAGATTCCTTACATACCATGTCGTAAAAGTCAAAAGGGTAAAAAGGAAATTAAAAATACCTAAAAACATTTTTATAAAACTTGGACATGGATGATAAATATATCCCCAGTAAATACTTACGTATAAGTAATCTCGGATAGAAAATAATTGAGATTGCAACATTATCCCTTACCTTAGGTCAGATATGCTTGATACGTATCCGAACCTCCTGTACAATGATTTAAATAATTTCACTGACTTATTACAGAATCATATTCATTGTTATGATATCATATATGGTTCACTTATGAATTTATATCAACCGTTCTTTTGTAAATCCATGTTAAAGCATCATTTTGGGTAAAATCGTTTCATTTATCATATATGTTTCGACTTGTTTTTCTTGATATTATTACTTATATCCTGATTTCCTTAATTTTAGAATGTAAAATTTGATTTATATATAATAAATATTCTTCATATACATATATATTATATATTGTTAATTGGAATGAAATACACTGTTCATGGAGATGGTAGGCTGTACGTACGCATGAATGTTGTATTCGTTTCCCTATTGAGTTTAATGGAATTAAATAGATGACATACATATATGAATGGAATTAAATATATGAAATAAATATATATATATATACATAAATCCAGTAGCATAATTATTTCATATATTTCAGTATTATTCATTTTATATACTTTATAATAATTCATGAATGGTTAACATGAAGAATGAATCTTATCGCGTTCGTGGAGACGGTAGTCCGTATGTACGCACGAGCGATGATATCATTACCATGGTCATGGAATTGTATTGAAGTGTATGTATATCATTTCATAATCAATATCACTTTACAATAATCACATATTATTATTCTTTACACCATTATACCCATCCAAGTAAGGTGGTGGTGGAAAACAGATTACACAACGTCGTGGAGATGGTATTCTGTACGTACGCACGCATGGTGATTTCGTTTTACGTAGGATGGATAAAAGGTGTAATAAGGTTGTTTCATATTTATAATAACATATCAATATATTAGTTATATTTATGTTATTACTTCATAATGAAACATCTAAAGAAGAGGAAGCATAAGAAGAAATAAATTTGAAAGAATCTGTAACAGATATTACCTCTTCTTTGACACGCCTCTTTGAAACCTTTTCTTAGGGAACTAAAATTAGTCTTTGAATAATACCAAGACCTATAGAATATTTATAGGGAAGTTGAGAAAGGAAATGGGAAGGGGTTTGTAGAGCTTGAAGGATCAATGTTTTGGAAAGATGAGATGGAGGAGGTGCCCTTTTATAAGGGAGGAGAGGGGTACCTTTGGAATCTTCAAAAAATATTAGTTTAATGTGAATTCAAAACCTACATAAAAACCTCAATAATGACTCAATTAGAAGATTAGATGATATATTCTTGTAATATCATCAACCAATCAAATTTATACATGTTTTTATCTTATTTTAAACCTTATCATTTTGGTTTTTCCATATTTAATCTATTTAATTTTATTTGTGGTAATAAAAATCTAAATTTCAAATGGTTATAAATAATCACTTATGTGTTGTTAATTTTCCATTATTGGATACTTTATGACATTATCGACTATATAAATTTAAATTTATAATTTTTAAATATTTTTGTTATTTTTAAACAATTTAATAATATGTTATTTTTATAAAATAACAATTGTGTCAATTTTAACACTATTCATTTATTTTAATTTAAATAAAATCCACACAGAGGATATATTCAAAATAAAATATTTAATAGACTCCTAGCATGTCATATTCATCTAGAAAATTAGTGGTGAACATTATATAGTTCATATAATATTTATTTTACTATTTATAAAACCATTTGTTTGACACTATTTTACCTGAAGCGTGAATTTAATAGCTAGAAGAGTTTTTTAATGTCATGGGGTGTTTAGATAATAAAAAATATAGTCTTGTAGTTTACTATTTTGAATATGAATCCAATCTGTGGTGGTTTATGGTTAATATTATCAGAGACGGTGATGACCATTATGATCTGGATAAGGATGAAATCAAAGGTTTGTTTCATGAGAAGTATTTTCATTAAGATGATTAGCTTAGGATGTAAAAAAATTCTTGGAATTGAGGTATGATAATGACTTAATGTATTCTTATGAAAAATAATTCACCTGATTGGAAATATATGATCCAAATTTCATTTAGGATCTTGATAGTAAAATCAATCATTTTTAATTACGATTGAAGGAAAAGTATTGAAGCTGATTTGGCTTCTCACGAGTTCAAAAGTAATGGAAAACTTCATTGTCATGTGGATAAGGTTTAAATGGATTTTACCGATGATCATGTGTTCATTGAAACCAAGACTAATAACATGCCAAGATGGTAGATCAATGAGAAAAATTATTCAAAAACCTTTGATGGTATGAAAATTAAGTTCACATTTTTTAAAAATTATGGTAATAATCACACTGGGGAATTCTTTTTGAATTATGGTAAGTGATTTTGATGCTGTAAAATGGTGTCTAAGTATTGTAACTAAGTTGATAAACATAATGGTAAGACAAAATTTGATATATAGTTACTGAATTATTCTAAATTTAATGAAGATATTTTGGTACATTCTAAAAGTAAAGAGGTCCATGAAGGATATTTAAGGGTTTTATTGAAAACTTTAAAATAATGGAAACTATATGGGAAATTCAGAAATTGTAATTTTTGGTTACAAAAAATTTCATTCCATGGTCACATTATTTCTAAATATTGAATAACAATTTATCCTGTTAAAACAACAGTTGTTGAAGAATAGACAGGACCCACAAATATAATGGAGATTCATATTTTTTTTTAATTTAGAAATATATTACCAGATGTTTGTTGAAAATTTTGCTTGGTTATATAGACCACTGACAATGTTAACTCGAATGTGTTTCAAGGATAGTTGGTTAAAGGAATTTGATGACTATTTTCAGGAATTGAATTGACGATTGTTGAATGATACATTTTTGGAACTTTCTTCCTGAAATGGAGATTTTTTTATCTATGGTGATGCTTTGTTTAAATGACATGGTTGTACCCTAATGCATAAGGATCCAAAAATTTCTAAAGCAACACATCAGTTGAAAAATCATGAGTTAAATTTCCCAACACATTATTTGTAATTACATGAAATTGTTTTTTCTTTAAAAATTTGGAGGAATCATCTGTTTGGAGTAAAATGTGAAATATAAACTAACATAATTTTTTAAATTATATATTATCTCAAAAATAATTGAACACAAAACAGATAATATGGTTATACCTAATCATGGATTATGATTGAAGGATTCATTACCATCAAGGAATATTAAACTAAGTGGATGATGTATTAAGATGGACAATTAATTCTATATTAACCATATTATTTTTGGAACATGAAACTTTGATTAATAAATTTTGAACATTATCATGGGTGTTTTTGTTGAAGGAAATTATTCTTTTTTTTACAAGTTTTAGTGCAATCATATCTATCAAAAAGAATTAAGAAAGCATTCAAGGAAGATAGTGAATTATAGAAAAAGGTATAATTGTCTCAAAATGGGACGTTTCCTAAATTTAACATTGATAAATACTATGTTTTGATAATTGGGATGAGATTATATGTTCTTTGTGATTCATATTTGAAGAAATATTTGTTATGTGAATCTCATAATTATCTATTTTCAGTTTATCTGGGAATTAATAACATGTAAAGAGATATTTTGCTGTATTACTGGTGGTATGGAATGAAATGATATATTACTGACTTTACTATGATGTGTTTGACATGCCAACAAGTTAAAGAAGAGAAGCAGTTACTGAAAAGGATGCCTCAACCATCTCTAGTAATACAGTGGAAATGGGGAAAATATATTCCTGTATTTCTTTGTGGGATTTCCAAATACTTCTCTAGATAACAATTCAATTTGGGTTATTGTTAATAGATTGAATTATCATTATCTTTTTATTCTGATTCGAGATACATAATATATTGATCTACATTCTCAACTATTTCATAAAGAGATAGTTAGGTTACATGGGGTACCTTAAATCATTGTATCTAATCATGATCATAGGTTCATTTCTAACATTTAGAAAGGCCTTAATAAATCTATAGGAACTGAATTAAATTCTAGTATATATTTTCTTCTTTAATTATATTTGAATTCAGAAAAAATATTTCATATCTTGGAGGATATTCTATGTTTTAATTCAATAGATTACAAGGGAATATGGGATCAAGTTGTTTTGGTTGAGTTTTCTTATAATAACATTTTTTATTCAAGTGTATAGATGAAACTATTTGAGTCATTATATTGAAAGTAGTGTCGATCTCCATATTTTTTGGGATGAAGTGTGTGAAATGAAGTTTATGGGACCAAAATTAGTAGAAGAGAAGACAAAAAAGGGTCAGTTTTTTTCAGAAACAAATGAGGACAACTCAGATCAGAAAAAAATGTTATGCAAATAACTATAAGAAGTATCTTTCTTTCATGGTAGGTGATCATGTCTTTCTTAATGTTTTCCCATGGTAAATTGTGATGTATTTTAGTAAGAATAAATTGTTAAGTCTGTGGTTCATTTTACCCCCTGATATTCTAGATAGAGCTTGATCTATTTCCTTGAGAGAGGATTTCCCTATGAGTTTATCCTCGGTACACAATTCTTTTCATTTTTTAGTGTTTAGAATGTATTTTTTGGATCCATGTCATGTTTTTAGTCCAGATGTAGTTATGTTTGTTGTGAATTTTTCTTATGAGGAAGAGAAGTCATGATTATTAACCATAAAGAGAAGGTATTGTAGAATAAGGTGATTCATTAGGTTAAGGTTTTATGGGAAAACTTTATTGTTGATGAGAAAAATGAGAATACGAAAATTCTATGGGTGAAAAAATAACCTCACTTATTTGATAAGGAAATAAAATTATGTGGAGGGAATTTCCAAACGGGGGGAATGATATATCTCCCAGATAATTATTGATTAATAATTTTTTTATTTATTAATATTTCTGAATTACATATTAATGTTAATTAAAAGGGGAGTCTATGTGTGATAGAATACATGATACAAAACAACGGGCTTCTCTAAAAACTTATGTTCACACAAGATTAATATATACCAAAAAATAATACAATATTAATATTATTATTTTTAATGGTAGTTATCACCTAGCCACTATATTTGTCGGAATGAATAGAACAAACTATATTATTTTTAGAAATGTTTCTTAAAGGTGTTTATTTTCTTCTAATAAATTTTAGAGGCTTAAAATGAAAATAAATTCAATTTTGAGCATAAAATACTAATTTTTTTAAAATATTGTTATACCGAATTTTCATGAAAACTGCTTTTTAAATTTAGTTTTTGAATCTTTTATAGATTTAATGTGAAAAAATAAAAAAATTATTTAGAAATGGGACTTAAAATTTTCTATGTTTGAATGTTTGGTATTTTTCTGATAAAATTCATATTTTAATGAATAGTGAAAAATACTGCATTTTAGTTTGAAACTACTTTTTTGTCTAATTTATTTATATTGAATGGTTCTTATTTTAATTGGTTTAAAATAATAGTTGAATTAATTTTTTATTATTTAATATAATTTTGGTCACTTTACATAATTTAACATTAAATTTTGATATAATAAATTTCAATCTTTTGATGATTTCTCTTAAAAACCCATTTAATTATTCTACCAATAGTATTATTTTTTAATTAATTTATGCCAATTATATGTTTTGAATTTGGAAAATTGGAATCTATATTTGTAATAATAATGTTCAAATATTGTAAATACGCCCCTTTTCTTTTGGAACATTTCGAATGGTAACATTAGTACTTATTTATATTTACCTCAGTTAAAGGGTAAATTAGGTAAAGAAGTGTTAAAATAATATCATAATAATATAAAAATACACTTAAACATTTCCAAATATTATTGTATAAGATATTACTGACCAAGAAAACCCTTGTAATGCAAATTGGTTCTTTGGAAGGCACTTGGGTGTGATTATGACATTTATAACATATAATTTTAAGTAAAGAGAGAATTATCATAAACATGACTCTTATTACTAAAACAATTTTAATATGGGGTTATATAAGTGATCGGTTAAACTATAAAAATTCATTATTAAGAAAAACATATTTCCTAAATAATGATATTTTATTTATTATTTTTAGACTTTGAATAATTAAATTTAGTTTTGACATAAAGATGATGCAGTGATTAATTTATTAATGAAATAATCAAATAAATGATAATATAAATATTAAAATAAATATTATATTAAATAATTTACACCATCCAAATATTTTATAGGTTACTATGACATATTATAAGTCTATTTACGTTTTTGTTGAAATTTATCTCACTTTTTAGATTTTTTTAATATTCAATTAAATGAATTGTGTAAAAATTGACATAATTAATATTTTATAAAAAAATAAAATTAAAATTATTTAAAAATAATAAAAAATCATTTAAAATGAAAACATTATGATGATAAGGTCTAAAATTCTATTATTTGTACAATTATATGAAATTAAACCCATATTAGTAAAATGTATAACATCATCATTTTTGCAATGTTGTTACCATAAGTAAAATTAATAGAATATAATTAAGGGTAAACCAAAAGGATAAAATATAAAATAAAATTAATTCATGTATAAAAATTATTGTATGAGAGGATTAAGATATATCCTCATATTATTTTCAACATATCTCATGTTGAAGTCATTTTCATTAAAAAAATACATTAATAATAAATTAATATTTTAAGTGTTTCCAAGGGTGCCCCTACCCTCTCCTATAAAAAAGGCACACAATCATCTCTAATACTCACACATCATGAACTAATTTTTTCATCTAAATATAATGATATGTTATAATGTTAATATCATCACCTAAATCCATCTACACTCTCCCCAAATGGGAAACGAATTTATCATTATTGCGTACGTGTGAACTATCACCTCCGCAAACTGATCAAATTCGTTTATCATTACCGTTTCTTGAGACTGCTTATAATAATGTAATTTTTTTCATATGTAATATTCATGAAATATTAATAATTATATTATAATAATATATCTGTTATATTCTTTCTTTTTATGCGCATTAAAATGATTATGTCGTTCATTCTTCCGTTTGAACTATCACCTCCACGAAGTGATGTGACTGGATTTTATTCATTATGTCATATGTATGATATAAAAAAAGTATGTTTAATTAATTAATATGATATTAATTATGTTATTATAATTCTATAAAGATAAAAAAATAAATTAATTCTATCAATAATGATCAACGAAAAATGGAAAATGTTAGTCATGCGTACGTACAACTTACTGTCTCCCTGATTATAACACTATTCATTTTTCATAACCACACTTCATGATTTGATTTTGATATATAATTTATGTATAAATATGATAATAATTTTATGAATATTATTCTGGAGATTATGGAATTATGACCACATGGACTAGTGATATAAAAACCATGTTCATTTTCTACACAAGTACCGAATATTGACAAAACATACGATATGAACTTAAATAAATATGTAATTTTTATAACACGGTAATAAGTGATAAAAAATAAGTAAAAAACTTGAAAATTTATCACAAGAAAATAGAAGTTAATATATGTTTATTATCCCATAATTTAAAGACTCTATGAGATGAGTCAGACTCACGGTAAGGGACTTCGTCTCAATCTCCTTTCATTGAGAAATATTTTGATAATATATACCACCTTATTTTATATGGTCTGTATTCAAACACTTAATTTTTATAATTTCATTAAAATGTTTTCAAAATGATTCTTTATTATATAAATCATTTTATAAAACAACAAAAGGAATGTTTTTAAACATATGCAGCCACAATGACATTTCCACTATTGTGACAATTATTTGGTATTTCGCTTCATCTACAAGATTTGATTCTTTTAAAAAAGATAAGTAAATACCATATTCCCTTTTTAGGTATTTTGTTATTGAAAATGTTTTTTATAATGGATTTATTATATCAATATCTTGAAATTATATCATATTATTTAAATGTAGAGATTTTCTTTTTCTTTATGTTTTTTTATTGTGTTATAATTATGTCATGGTTCATGGGAATTGCTTATGTAAATAGGGGGTTCTTCAATAAAACGATGGTGAGTGAGCACACGATACCTCCCAATTGTAATAGTAAATGAGACAGTGTTAAATGATAATTTTTCTTCTAATAGATTTAGTGAATATACTACGACAGATATTACAAATACAACCAGGATAGTTACTCCCTATGTTGAAGTGAAAGCTATAGTATAAGTATGATATGGATTCCTAAAGTTAAATTTTTGATTTATGATTTCTATAATGTGTGTTAAAATTATTATGATTTCCTGGGTTTATAAATATTCATAGAGAAACATTTGTATTCCTTATTTTATATCCCATACTAAGATTTTGGTTCTCATACCATGTTTTTAAAATGTTTTCAATGGTTATAAGGATGGGTAAGAGAAAATAATAAGTTCAAAAAAATTATCAAGAAAAATAAGACATGTTTACTTTAAAAGTTTTATATTTTTGTATAAATGGGTACTATTATAGTTTTATATATTTTTTATAAATTTGAGTCATTATGTAATAGCTATTTACTACTTCTCTAAAAATATAAAAATGAAAAGCTCCTCAATGTAAATTCTTTACCTAACTCTTCACTAGGTAAAGTTTAAGGATGGGGCTATATAATTAATATCTTTTCAAACTATGGTTCTTCTCCTTGAGCATTTATTTTATGATATTTTTGTATGTGTATTGATAATTTTTTTTTCAACTCCTCAGTTATCATAACACTATAAACTCCTCCAGAAAATTAATCAACAAAAGTATGATGATAAAAATTGCGATTTTTATAAATGGTATCCAATAGGAATTGTGGAGTGTAATAATGATTATGAAACTAACTATTTATACCTCTAAACCGTTCCCAACATTTATAAAACATCTCACCCTTATCTTGAATAAATTTAGTAATCTTATGTCTAATATTAGTTTTCATTATCCATGGATATTATTTCATCCCAAAATAATTATACACTTGATCTAGTGTACAAAACAATTCATTATACATCTTATTGAAACCACATCATAGCATTAATAATAAGGTGAAAAATGAATGATCTGAGAATTAATTATTTATCACTCAATCCTCTCAATCGAATTAGTTTCTACACACAACCAAAATCCCTAATTAATTCAAGTTATTCTTTATTTGGTAGTTCATTTTATGATAGTAGCATAGAAAAATGAGATTTCATAATTTCATAAATTTGTGCCCTATTGATTTTCATAGTATAAGAATGATTACTGGAAACTATATAAAATTTATGCTCTCTGTGGAAATATCTCTCCAAAAACTCATTTCTATGTTGAGGGTGATTATTGTTTACATTATTATTTTCATTAAAATTTACTAGATGGTCTTATATATTGTCTTCAAATTTTTATTATTTAATAGAACGTATTTTTTTGTTCATTTTCAAGATAATTGGACCAAATTTTTCTGTTTTGGATATAATGTTAAAAAACTGAATTTATTTTAGGATATTTTATTGGGAACATAACAAATTTACTTTTTCTTATTTTTTATTTTGAAATAATATGTTTTTATGTTGAATTATTTCTTGTTTTTAACATGGTCACATGAATCCCTACCCCAAAATGGCACCAAAATTTGATACGAGTTTCATCATTCTTAACCAAATTAATTATTTTTTTATACTATACTAGTTAAATGGAAGAAGGTTTCAACCCACAAGTATGGTGTGTGAAGAACCACGAAAAAGAAAACAAACAAAAAAACAAAAAGTGATGAAAAAAATGGTGGATTTATGTTAAAATTAATTATGAAGAATAGTGAGAAAATATAATCAAATAGAGAGAGAAAAATTTCTATTATATATTGGTAATATGGTAAAATCATGTTTTATAAAAGAGGTGAACATTCTATTTTCGGTTGTTTAATTGATTCATTATTAGTAAAATGTCAAATTGGATTGCATTTATTCATGAAATTCACAAAACCCTATTTAAATGGTTGATATGACCAAAAGTATGAATTATATGATTTTTAATCCTTTAAATTCACCAATCTATACAAAGAGTAAATAAATTTTGAATAAGATCCAATTATCACATGATCTCGAATAAAATAAATCAAATTAAAATAAAACAGTTTTAACAGAACCATGGAATAATTTCATTTACACCTCAATGATTTAATAAAAAATATTTATATTTTATAGAACAATAATAATTCCATAATATGGAAACAATAAATTAAGATAATTAAAATAATAATCTTCTCTCATGATTTTGGTTTCTTAATTGATTGATGCATTGGGAAAATTCTTTTCGGCTGTTGTATGTTGTCTCAACTTATTAGTGGATGATTGATTCTTCATAACAAATAAAACTCTCCCTTTTTTAATTACTTTTTTATTTTTAAAATTCTTGCTTTCCACGGACTCTAGTTTTATAAAATAAATAATGAGTCATCATTGATAATATTTCAATACCAAACCCTTTATTCACTTCTCTTACAATTTTAAAAAAACACTCAAAAAAATTAATCTCATTTAAATAATTCCCTATGGTAACATATAATCCATTTTCATGCATGGATAAACTGAAATTCTTGGTATGAATGATATCACATATAGTGAGTCAACATAAGCATGCAACTTCCTAGAAATTTCCACTATAATATTAGTTCAATCACATAACATGTATTGGGTTTCAACATCACAACAACCAAAATATGAGAAAATGAAACCAGTACCAACATACAAAATTTCATATAAAAATGATCCAAATATCATAAATCACATCATAAAATCTATCGACCATTAAACACAACTAAAATGGTACATATTCAATATAGAAATGAAATCACAGTCCTAGTGTTGACTGCTCACAAAATCATATCAATCTTCCTCGATCAAGCTTGATAGGATTAGTCTCCTTCAATAGAATCATCTGTTGATCCTCATATTTAGATTCTAAATTCTAAATAGGATTTACTCTATATATTCTTAAATACTAGATGTTTTTTAAAATGGGATATAAGTTCATCATTTTCATTGATCACGATCGAATATCAATTATTCTTTATTGATCGACTATATTATTCAATATCATGCTACAACATCTAGATATAGAGATATCTTGGAAGCATAAATTAAACTAGTGGTGGTATCTTTGTTATATTGGTTCATTTTTTGTGAACTATTTTTCAAAACATCTTTAATATTCATTGGTCAAAATCTTCTCCTTTGTCAAAATTAGAACCTAATCACCTCCCATATTCATGCATGGATGATTGGGCTCATGGCATTTCGATTCATCATCAGTGGGATTATCCAGATCTATATATTCGGATTTATCTGCATTAAATTATGGAACATCAATAAGGATAGAAGCTCAGTTTCATGGTAGTGGAAGATTCATTCAGATTATAAATAAAGATGGTGGAATACAATGCCTCCTTAGATCGCATCTTCCTGGAAAACATGGTTAGGAATGTCATAGTGGTTTTGGTAATCATCAAGTGGATAAAAATTTATAGTTGCTTCCCAACATCAATACCCAGGCTTGCAATCATCTCATGTTCATTACAATATTTTCTATGTGAATATAGGCCAATTTTATTCATAGTATAAAAGAATAAATGGATCAGCTTTGTGAGTCCTGCATTTTCAATTTCTACTATGTGGCCATATTGGAAATTTAGTTATGTCGTTTTCTATCTTTTAAGAAAATTTATACATAGGAAATTTTGCACATAGTTAAAAAATTGGAAGAAATATACTCCATTAAACGGTGAATAAAATGGTTTAAACTTCCAAATCATTTTTTATGAAAATTTTAGAATTAAAATTTCTATAAAATATAAAAAAATAAAACTAAAAATAAATCCAAAAAATTACATTTGATAAAATAAAACTTGATAATTTAATAATTAAACAACCAAAATACACAAAATAAATTAAAATCTGGATTTTAATGAATATTCCATGAAAACATGATAATTGTTTCCTAAAATAGATAAGAAAACTCACAGTGAAAAAAATTATTCATTTAAAATATAAAATTGTAGTACATTAATTCAAAAACAAAATTAATTAAAATTTCAAATTCAGAACCTCCAAAAATAATATACGATCATAAAAAACTTTATTCTAGAATTAAAAAAAATATATAAATAAAAATTATGTGGAAATAATTTAATATATTTTAGGAACATCAAGCAACAAGTTTTAGTGTAGGATTTCAAAATAACCATTAATTTTTTTTGAGTAGGTGTTTTCCAAAACAGTCACTAATTCATGGAATTTCATTACAAAATTATTCTATTTAGGGATGGTTAAAGATGTTGGTAAATCTGAAATCTTATAATTTAGTTATTTAATTAATTTTAATAATGGTTTACAAAAAACAGTCTAAAATTAATTATAATTTATTTTTTTTATTTTTATGGAATTAAAATTTTAGTTATTTTTTAATTATTATTAGTAATTTTTAATAATTATTTAAAAATTATGGTATATTATTTATATTAATTTATTATTAAATTTTAATTGTAAATTTTATAATGTTTAAAATATATTAGTGACTTCCAAATAATTAACGATTAATTATTAATAATTGTATGTATTTACAAATAAAGATAAACACACAAACATGCATACATATATACATTCATACATACAAAAAATAATACATATATATGCATATGTATAGGAAAATTGTGGTCAAAATGCCTTTAAATAACTGATGTTATAAGGGAAGATGAATTTAGAATTTAGCTTCAAACGAACCTAACTTCTAATCTGGGTTTCCATTTGTGCACTATTACTTATGAAATTGAACGGTACAAAAATAATTAAGATCATATTGCATAAAAAATTTGTATTAATTAAGAATAAAAAGATTATTTATGTTTTAAATGAAGTTAAAAGTCATACATTAGCTACAAACAACCATAAAATTTAATCCAATTGCCAGATGTGATTTAATCCTGATCAAATCAAGACTACTGATGAGAACAATGACATTTTATAAATGGGGTACTCATGCCGCATTATTTTATTTGTTAAAAGAGTAGTTAAATGACACTAATAATGGGGTTGAAGTTACTTTATCCTAATTTTTAAACATTAGATAATATTTCCACATAATTTAAGAGAGTTTTCTTTCCCTTTTCTAGTTTTGTATGAATTTATTCCATGTATTTAAATTTATAGTAAAGTTATCATGTGTTTATTGTAATATCATATAAATCCCCCACCTCCAGTATCCCAGAGAATATATTTACTATATTACATTAGAGTAAGATATAAGGAATCACATCCCAAAAGACTTGATAGTTTTTAGTTTTTCAAAACTCAATTCATACATGAATCTTACATTACATTTGAAAACCTAAAATAAAAAATATCCATTCCTTTGATAACACAATTAATCCCCTATCTTATCCCTATATATAAATGACAATAAACATCATGGAATCATGGGGATGAATAAAATATAAGAAATGGGTTAGCTCAGATGCTCAATAAGGGTATTTAAAAAGTCTAATCTATGAAAAATATGTAATAAACTTATTTCAAGGTAAATAATTGAAACACATTCCATTTAATCAATAAATTGAGATAAATATTTCAATAATAATATATGATCAAATATTTCTATATGAATAAGAACATGAGATAGAAAACATAACTATGGATATTTTACTAACTGAATAATCGCCTAAAAATCAATATCTAATTTTTTAATGAGGTAATACATAATTCCAAACATCAAAAAATATCATTAATACACCTTCCAACACCCCATATAGAAATGGATAAGACAAATGTCAATAACCAAACTAGTTTGTCTCATAAGAAATATCGATGGATCAAGGGGCTAAAGAAAGCCCCACACATTACATACTAATTCAAATGCATTCGTCTCATGAAAGCGTTGAAAAATAATTAGAATATACATATTTATTAAAATTGTGAAACAAAATGTATGTATCATTCCCTAATTAGTAAACATAATAACAACCATATAGAGTAATGCAGTGAATAGTATCAAAATAGTACTTCCCAAGTCAGATTGATCATAAAACAATTAATAATGTATGAAAAATAGTTTTATAAGAGATAAAATTCAATAAATCTTAATATCCAATAATGGATGCTGAAACATATGGAAATATATTAAATGTGATCATTAAAAAAATATTGAGGAAAATATGCTTTTTCACTTTGAAAATAACTAAATTATAAAATGATGTACAATGATAAGATAAAAAGTTTCATTATTAATAACCATGTAAAATTATAATTTTAGCTTTAAAGCATATAGTTTTCATGATGGTAGGAAGATCCCCTCATTCCTTATAAGTTAAAAAAACTTTCCTTTGGTATTTTGTGTTTGGAAAAGTCTTAAGAGACTATGTTTTGAAAAAGAAAAAAAATATACCTTTAAAAGTTTTTATAATTATTAAAAATGAAAAAGAATTACTTTTGAAATTACATAAGAATTATAAAAACATTTTGGAAACAAATTCGAAAAATACAGACATTGAGTAAAAAAAGAGATTTGTAAGGGGAACGTTAAAAATACTTTTTTTAAAATAAAGTACCTTAAAAATATCATATAGTTGAAATGAGAATTAACAAAATGAATAGAAAATGTTTATTCTATATTCATCCACCAAAATTTTGTGCAAAATAAAAAATAATAATTTCAAATGTTATTTAAAAAAATCATATTATGATATAATCAAAGAAGTAGAAGCTTATCTTAATGAATGGAAGTTGGGTGAAATATTCCATTACCACTTTCTAATCAGTCAAATCTTATTTCCCATAAAAGTAGTAATTATCAAATTAAAAAATTGAATACCATTAATATAATTAGATTTATCATTTTATATTTGATAGGTAAATATATAAACCACACATAAGAAAGACGTGCTGAATATGTTATATATCTCATAGAAGTAAAAGTGAGATGAAAAAACATTACCCCCACACATTACATTAGTTTTTTGCACATAATCCTATGGTATAATAGTTTTAATAATTTCATTAATTCATTTTAGAAATATAATCATATTTATAATACATTATATGATACTTTTATAACATCTTACCACTTATTCATTAATAATATTTCATTATTTTCATTATTTTGGGTGTGTTCGTTTCATGGTTCCATGGTTGGTTAACTAGTGTACAATTATGGAATCTCTTGTAAAATAGAAATACAACACATGAAGTTAAATAAAATGGTATTCATGCACTTCTATATGTTTAAATGGTTCTATATATCATATTAATATCCAACATTATGATTATTCTTACGGTAAACTATCAAGGATAATGTTTTTTTATTTTGTATGTTTTTCTGACCATCACGAACTCGTTTCAATAATTTAATAATATACATACACATATTAGATACAAAAAATTAAATAGGTTAAAATATACCTTTTATAATCTGATTTAACCGTAATAATACTTTTATTACCATCCTTTAATGCGGTAATGGAAATCGAAAAATCATTATTCATAGAGATGGTTAGCCGTAATAATTTGGACAATGGTTTCATTTATTTGAATAAGAGGGTTTAATAAAAGTAATGGATATAAGATATTCCATTAGAAAAATAAAATTAATGTTTCTATATGATTATGTATTTATTATTTCATTATGACTGTTGTATGTGAGGAGAAGGTATGATAAGAAAATAAAATAAAAGAGGTGGATTGAGAAAATTACCTCTTGAATATATCCTCCATCAAGGCTCCCTTAAAGTGTGTAGAATAGGTCATTTGGTGAGACCATAAGAACTATTACATGGTTATAATGATGAGGATAGTATTATTGAGAGAATTTAAGGCCTTCAAGTCATATTAAGAGAAATGGGTGTTGAGGAGTGATATTTATAGTTGAGGAGGTGTCGTTTTATATGATTAAAAAATGATTATTTCATATTTAAAGTCATCCACAATTAGGTGACATTAAATATAATGAAGTTGGATTATAATTAATGTTTTAAAGGCTATTTAAAGTCACAAAATTCATCAAACACCCATTTATTATTGTATTTATAAGGTATTTTAAGATTTTACCTTTTAACATTTACCCACTGCATTATTTTACCTGAAACGCATTAAATATTTTCCTTAGAATGGTAACCTTTCTATGAATAAAAATGAAATTAACATTAAAAAATAATTCGGAAATTTTGATTAGAAATATGGACTCCATTTCACTTGATTGATTTTATAATTGTGATAAATATCAATTCGAAATATTTTTGGTGTATATCTCATAAAATCTATTTTTTACGTTAAAATAACAATTTCCAATTATGTTAGGCTTGTGTTTCTCAATGTAATACCATATATATTATTTAATTATTAAAATAAATCTTGTTCAATAAAATTATTTTATAAATTTTAAATAATGATAATATAGAAAATATTTCAAAAGAGTTATGGTGTTTCATAAAAATATTATTTTCTCTTCTTAACCAAAAAATCATCATTTATAGAAGTTTTCCAAAATAATTACTCTAATTAAATATTGATTTGATGACTATAAAAACGAGGTATATTTTATCAAGTACATACATTAAATTTTTTTAATAATTAAATATATTTATTTTCACAAAGAAATAAATAAAAATTTCTATTTTAATAATACATTGATTTGAAGAATAGAATTACATTAAATAAATTATGTTTTAATTTACTAAGAATAATTAAATTTTTATTGAATATTAATATCATATTTATTTTATAATATATTTAATATTATTCACTCCTTCCAATTTAATAGCTATTTTATAATGACATTTTGGAGTTCCTTTAATCATGGTGTTCTTTATGACATATTCTATTGAAAAAAGTGTTATTTTAAAATCTAATGGTGTTACATTATACCCTCCTTAAATAAATTGAGTCCACAGAATTTGGGAACATTATTAGTAATCATGGATTTTAAATTTTGAAACACCCATGTGGAGATCTCACATCATAAAAAGGGTTAGTAAAAATAACTCTTAAAATTGAGAAAGGAAAATGTGAAGGTCACCATGATACTAGGTCTCCACATATGAGAATATTAGTCGGAAATGAAAACAGGGAAACAAAAAAGAAATATATCTATCATGTTATGATAGAGAGTGATAAAATATATTGTCATTATAAATTTAACCATAACAAATCCAAAAATTTTTTATGGGTTAATTGACTATTGATTTCTTAGTTAGAAAACTATCTAGATGAATTTTTTGTTACAAAATATTTTTCTAAGAGTTTAGGATATATTTTACTATCTGGATAAATCAACCATGAATTAAAATTACATGATTTATAAGCATGATATCTTCCTTTGGTTGGGTTGAAATTTATTTCCACTTCATCTATTATATGAGGCAATGGATATTCAAGGTAAATTTTTTCATACCATAAGACCATTTAATAAATCATAAGATCCAAAAATCCTTCCTTCAGCCTAAAAATATATATAAAAAACTGAATGGTTATAAAAAATAATAATATTCATTGTTAAACTTAATCCACTCCATAATTAGTTAATCTCGAGAACCGTCAAAAATATTTATGTCCAAATTCAAACACTAAGAACAAATTACAATAAAGGTCACTAAATTTCAAAATCAACTTAATATTATATTCCAAAAACAATATAATGAATCTTTTAATGTCACACACAAAATATATGAATATTCTGATCAACATAAAAACATAATAAAAACATGAATTCTTGTAAAAATATAATCTTTGGTTTTCCAATATATTCCTTAAATCCAAACACATAATAAACCATGCAGTGATAAAATAAACTATAGAATCAGTAAAAACATTCATGGTCAATAAAAATATCTCAGAAAAATCATTTTTCATTATTATATTTCGTTGTCGCCACATATGTATGGAAAGAAAAAAATTACCTTTTTGTCATTTAGTAAAATGCTTCATATAAAAAAGATTCCTTTTGAATAAATGTAAAAGTCAAAGGGGTTTATACACCGTATAAAAGAAAGTTGTGTATAAAACCAAATATTCCTCAATGAAAGGAGATTAAGACGAAGTCATTAAAAAGATCATTTTTAAAATAAAATAGATCTATTATGTGTATTCACTATGGTTACACATGAAGAAAGTAAAAATAAAAAATATGACATAATAATATCATGACATAATTTGAAAGTAGGAGATTAACCCAAAGAATGGAAATTGGGTTAAAAAGTTCCCTTACCTTATGTCCGACTTAATTCGACCATTCTTTAACCTCCTGAATAATAAACTAGAGTTAATATCTACCTTATTAAAAACCATTTTCAATTTCATTGTCCTTTTTATATCACTTATTACAATGTTATTAACATTATGTAATTAATAACGGTCGTTTTGTCGATCTTTGGTACTTGAGTCAACAATAAACTTCTTATGATTACAATTTGATCATGTGGTAAAATATCCATTATATCCAGAATTATATTCATGACGTATATATCATATATATCATATATATCCAGTATATACATTCATTCATAATATTACGTAACATTTAGAGGTAAGAAATTAAATGCACCGTTCATGGAGACGGTAATCCATACATACACATAAACGCTACTTTCATTTCTATTTCGTATTTAATGGAATGAAATCATAATGATATAAATTTATAATATAATTCCAGTATAATATAGAATATAATACCATTTAACCCATCCTTTATACATCCCACATATGGTATTAACGATTCAAATCACTTTGAGGGGGCGGTAGTCCGCACTTCCTAAAATGAAATTATCACGTTTACCCAAAATGGAAATCATAAAGTATGCCAAAAATGAGAAATAAACATGCATAAGGAAAACATAAACATAATATATATATCATACATGAAAATAGTGTCATCAAAATGGCCACCATTAGAGGTGTTAAAAGAATATTGAACAATCATCGTTTCGTGAGGCAGTATTTCGCCACCCACAGAAACAGTATGTTCTTTAACCATTAGACGAAGGTGTGTGTAAGTGTAAAACAAATCCTTATCATAACAAAATCCTAGTATATTGAGGATACTGGTGTTGTTACAAATGAAATGAATAAAAAGTGTTTAGGGGGTTGGAGAAGAAAAATAAAACCAAACAACATTAGAGAAGACATTACCTTAAATTCGGGTAACTCATTTTGATTTGAGCCAAAGGCTTCCTTGGGAAGAGTTCTTCCCAAAGTGAGGCTTCTAGGAGTAATAAGGGGAATTTGGGAGAGTATTTGGGCAGTGTTTGACCAACAAAAATGGCTTTAAAGTGTGAATGAGGTGGTAGAGGTGGGGGCCTTTTATAAGTGGAGAGGAGGGGCACTCTTGGAAAGTAAAGAAAAGTCACTTTATTATAAAATGAGTTTCGGATTTTAGAGGTCCCACACTTATATAATTCGAGGATAAGGTTATAAGGGTTCGAAATCTACTCATCCAATAGGTTTTTGACAAGTGTAAGCCTTGGATGTTACATTATCTTTTCATTTTATTTAAATCGTTAATTAATGAGGTAATCGCTGCATCATCATGGTGTCATAAATAATTTAATTTATTTAATGTCTAAAAATTATAAAGAAAATACTATGATGTAGGAAATATTATTATCTTTCCAATTACTATTTATAGTCAAAAATATGACTTGTATAGCTTCATGTAAAAATTGTTTTAGTAAAACATTTCATGTTTGTGTCATTTTTTACTTTAACATTAAATAAAAGGTATTTATGTCATTTTCCAACTAAAGTGGCTCCATGGGGTCCCCAGGTAGACCCATGGATTTTCTTGGTCATACATGGCACATCCAATGATGGTAGGACATGTTTCAAGCTCATCTCATATTATTAAAACATTATTTTTACCTTAAAATACACTAATTACCTCTAATCGCGATTAAGAACTTTAAAGTTAGTATTCACCAAAAAATTATTTTAATCTCATTGAACCACATTTTAATTCTTAATGACAACCATGTATGTTGGATTTTTGAAATTCAAAATACAGAAGTGGTAAAATTTCATTTAAACGAAAAATCAGTTTTTATAAATACCACTTAGTGGTTTCACTATTCATCAAAAATTGATGTTTTTCAGAAAAATCCAAAAAATTCACCCTAAGATATATTTGATATTCTGATTTCAAAAATGATGTCTATTTTAAAAAATTCCAAACATATAAGTTGAATTAATTAATTTTATAATTCATTCCCGCTGTCACAACAAATAGCGTGTTTTTATGAAATAATTTATATCAAAAGATTGACAATTGTTCATGACCAATTTCAATGTTAAATTAATTCTAATGACCACCATTGGATAAAATGGTAAATATATATTCTAATTATACTTTAAAACCACTAAATAGTATAATTTATCACAATAAATTATTTTTATTAAAAAAGTTGCTTTATGTATTTTTCACTATTCATAAAAAAATTGGAAGTTCTCATAAAGTTACAAAAAATTCAACTTAGGATAATTTCGATATTACGAATAAAAAAATGAAGTCCATTTTGAAATATAAAATTTCTATAAATTTAAAAAGTGGTTATTACTATTCATAATGGCTACATTGATTAGTTGCGGTGTGTTAGAACTC
Source organism: Viscum album (assembly GCA_963277665.1). NCBI lineage: Eukaryota > Viridiplantae > Streptophyta > Magnoliopsida > Santalales > Viscaceae > Viscum > Viscum album. The sequence continues at coordinate 1,824,380,931 of OY728137.1, read as the reverse complement.
GAAGTTGCGTACAATACAAGCTATTGCATTATTGAATGAGAAGCGTATCATGGAAGCTCGGGGTGTTACATTCTCCCCTCATTCAATAAATTGCTTACTCGCAATTTGAAATTTTTCTTTGAAAACAAAAGGTTGAAAATAGAAAATACCTTTGTGCAAAACCCACATCGGAAATAAGGTTAATAAATATATAACATTAAAGGAAAGAAAGATAAGTATAAAGGTCGCCCGAGATAGACCATTCTAGGATTCTATGAAAATATGAATATAGAGGACAAACAAACCATCAAGGTCGGATGGAGAGTTATAGGAAACAGGATTAAGAGAAAGTTTAACTACAAGAAAATCACAAACTTGTGATTGGTTAAACGATCATTGATTCCCCAGTAGGAAATGTTAACCGACAACATTTTTGTTTTGAGTTAACTTTTATAAATTTGAGGAATTTATTTAGGAGATTTACTAAGAACGTAAGGGAATATACATACTTTTCATGTAGACTTTCATTCTTTAATAAATTTTTACCACAAACCCATCTTTCACTCTAAAAGGTAATACAACTCAAAAATATTCTATTTATCCTAATTGTATAAGGTTCCAAATATTAACACATACAATTTGGATTAGTAAAACTATTTTTTAATAACTAGGGACTTCCTGTAGGCTAGTGGTAGGTAATAAAGGCATGTCGCACTATGGTTGTGGGTTCTATTCCTACAGCATTGTCCGATGCGATGGGTTATGCCCCACCCTACAGGTTGTCCTTTTCTTAAAACTATAATATTCCAAAAATAATCTTCATAAATTTTTTAACCTTAAACAATACTATCCAAAGTTATCCAAAATACCTCTGTCCAGACTTTTTCTAAAATGTCTTTAAATTCCAAAATCAATTATAACATCAGATTCCCCAAACAATGTAAAGTTTATCTTATTGTCACATACTAAAAATATGATTACCTTCACCATATTAAATCCTTAATGAAAACAACAAGTACTGTTGTACAATCACATTATCCTTATAACTAGAATTTAATCCTTGAGTCCAAAATCACCAATACATTAATTATTCCGCTTCAACTGTAGTAACATCATAAGATTGTCCTTGATCCCTTGGCCTTTTCGGAGGTAAGTTTTCCTGATGCTTAGGACATTCATTTGAATAATTCCCAATTTCCCTACAATTGTAGCATTCAACATTGAGAGACTCTTTCTTTCCCTTGAAATCACGTGCCTGGTGACCATTTTCCCCACATTTATAACAAACTCCCATTCCTTTTAGGCAAGTACCAGGGTGATTCTTCCCACAATTATCGCATAATGGAAAATCCTTCTTTCCCTTTTTCCATTTATCTATCTCTTGTTCCACCATTCTCTTCTTCTCTTGCTTTACTTAGTTGTCATAAGACATAGAGAATTCATTTTCTGTCTTGATAGAACACGAGAAAATATCTTCGTATGATGAGAAGGTTTGTGAGACTAATGCTCGACGGAGAAATGGTTTTAACCCATAAAAGAAATGATCAATCTTACTTCTTGGGTTATGTATATAATCTGTAGCATTCCTCGCTAACCTTGTAAAGTTGGCCTCATACTTTGCGACATTCTCATCCTCCTTTTGTCTCAGACTCAAAAATTGTCTTTCCATATCTGCTCGATGGTCACGAGGATAGTATTTTTTTAGGAAAAGCTCTTTAACTCCCTCCATTCCATATTCGATACGTCATCATCTTCATTTGTGTTTTGAATCAGCAACCACCACTGATCGGCATCTCCAGTGAGGCGGTAAACTGCCATGACAACCTTCACCCTTTCGCTACTCCCCAAGGCATGGAATATTTTCTCTAAGGAGTTTATCCATTGGTCAGCTACTAATGGATTTGTACCCCCAATAAATGTTGGATTTTTTTGCCTCATGAAGCGGTCTAACATTGATCCTCCACGTTGTGGAGCCGGGTGATCTATACGAGTAAGGTTATTATTCATAACTTGAGTGAGTTGTCCCAGTATGGTAATAAGTTGATCAGCACCAGTTATATCTCCAGATCCACAATAATTATCTTGAGCAGGAGGGAAATCCCTACATGGAGTGAGTGCATTGATACTGTTTCCATTCCTTCCACTAGGCGCCATTTCTATACAATGGCATAAACTAGATTAGTTTATGAATCAAAATACATAATTCTATATTTATAAAATACTTAACATAAATTGAACTATTTATGGATATAATCCATAATCATAAAAAGGTTTTCGTTGAGGAAGTATATACTCACAACCGTTCATAGTGGTTTGTAAAGAAAACGAGAATTATCCTAAGCAAATCCACCGGGAGTGTTGTAACCAAGAGTGCAGTAAGGCCCGCTGTCGTGCACCAGTTCCCATTCGAGTCTAGATCAAAGCGGTGTATTCAGGTTTTACCCCTAGGTACATTTGTTCCAGAGCTGCCTCTACCTGCTCGTATCCATAAAGGGATGTATTGCTCGGAAAACTCACAAAATCTCTACAATAACAAAATTCTAGGAAGTTATTATATACTAATCCTCAAAGTCTATATTTGGGCTATGTGCTCTAATCAGAGTTTATCTAAATCTAGCTTCGAAGGTTAGTACTAAACTGTCTCTGATACCAACTGTAACACCCCAACCCCAGCTACCCAGAGTCGGTGAATTACTTCGTAACATTGGCATGATCACAAAAGATCAAGTCTCGAAAGACCGATTTGTTTAGTAGCCTTTGAAACACTAGATACATTCATAAACGTTACATTACATCATAAAGTAAAAAACTACAATAACAAAGTCTCCATAGTCCACAATCATATCCTCTTCTGACAATCCCTACAGGTCATTCATAAAATACTTCTTCACATCCTGGAAAATATCAAAACATTGAAAGGGGTGAGCTCATATTCTCAGTAAGGATAACAATATTGCGGAAGCTTTCATTAATAAACATTAACATTTAAGGCAATGTATAACTAAAAAGAGCCTTTTTAAACTAGATCTTCAGCATAATATGGAAAAAATAAAATTTAATAATTCCATTTACTTACTCACATGGATATTCTACTAGTCAAATAATCACATGAAATATCAATAACCACTTTCATAATGATGGAATGCATAATGCCAGACTATCATAACCACGTAGCCAAGGCCTCGTGCCAAGACCACAAATAAGATTTTGTCAAGGCCTCGTGCCAAGACACTAGTTTGTCTCATTAGACCTACCGATGCATTGAGGAGCTATAGCGGGCTCCACCCGTCACTTATTAAGTCCAATTCATTCCTCATATGAATAGGTTTAAACATATCATAAACCATAACATAATCGTATCACATAAAACATGCATAAAGGAAACATAACATTTCCACATTTGAATCACAAGATATCAATACAACACATTGATATAGTAAAAACTCTTTCAAAAACCATTTTCAAAACCAAAATAAAAGAATGTTAAAACTTTGTATTTATTTTTCATTAAAAAAATTGATGGCTTGTTGAGGAAGCCGAAACTCAAATAATGGTCACGGAGGTGGAGAAGTCGTTGTCACCTCATATGTACGAAAAGAAAAACATTCCCTTTTTGTCGTTTAGTAAAACATTTCGTATAAAAATGATTCCTTTTGGATAAACTTAAAAGTCAAAGGGTTTATACACCGTATTAAAGAAAGTTTTGTATAAAACCAAATATGCCTCAATGAAAGGAGATTGAGACGAAGTCCTTAAAAAGATAATTTTTAAAATAAAATATATCTATTATGTGTATTCACTATAGGTACGCATGAAGAAAGTAAAAATACAAAATATGATATAATAATATCATGACATAATTTGAAAGTAGGAGATTAACCCAAAGAATGAAAATTTGTTTAAGAAGTTCCCTTACCATATGTCCGACTTGATTCGACCGTTATTTAACCTCCTGAATAATAAACTAGAGTTAATATCTACCTTATTAAGAACCATTTTCAATTTCATTATCATTTTTATATCACTTATTACAATGTTATGAACATTATGTAATTAATAACAGTCGTTTTGTCGATCTTTGGTACTTGAGTCAACAATAAACTTCTTCTAATGACAAGTTTTTCATGTGGTGAAATATCCATTATATCCAGAATTATATTCATGATTTAGATATCATATATATAATATATATCCAGTATAAACATTCATTCATAATATTACGTAACATTTAGAGGTAAGAAATGAAATGCACCGTTCATGGAGACGGTAAGCCGTACGTACGCATGAACGCTACATTAATTTCTATTTCGTATTTAATGGAATGAAATCATAATGATATAAATGTATAATATAATTCCAGTATAATATAGCATATAATATCATTTACTCTATCCTTTATACATCCCACATATGGTATTAACGATTCAAATCACTTTGAGGGGGCAGTAGTCCGCACTTCCTAAAATGAAATTATCGCGTTTACCCATAATGGAAATAAAAAAGTATGCCACAAATGAGAAATAAAGAAGCATAAGGAAAACATAAACATAATATATATATCATATATGAAAATAGTTTCATCAAAATGGACACCATTAGAGGTGTTAAAAGAATATTGAACAATCATAATTTCGTGAGGCAGTATTTCACCACCCACAGAAACAGTATGTTCTTTTACCATTAGACGAAGGTGTGTGTAAGTGTAAACAAAATAATTATCATAAAAACATCCTAGTATATAGGGGATACTGGTTTTGTTACAAAAGAAATGAATAAAAAGTGTTTATGGGGTTGGAGAAGAAAAATAAAACAAAACAACATTAGAGAAGACATTACCTTAAAATCGGGTAACTCTTTTTGGTTTGAGCCAAAGGCCTCCTTGGGAAGAGTTCTGCCCAGAGTGAGGCTTCTAGGAGTAATAGGGGGAAGTTGGGAGAGTATTTGGGCAGAGGTTGGCTGAGCCAAATGGCTTGAATGTGTGAATGAGGTGGTAGAGGTGGGGGCCTTTTATAAGTGGAGAGGAGGGGCACTCTTGGAAAGTAAAGAAAAGTCACTTTATTATAAAATGAGTTTCGGATTTTACAGGTCCCACACTTATATAATTCGAGGATAAGGTGATAAGGGTTCTAAATCTACTCATCCAATAGGTTTTTGACAAGTGTAAGCCTTGGATTTTACATTATCTTTTCATTTTAGTTAAATCGTTAATTAATGAGGTAATCGCTGCATCATCATGGTGTCATATATATTTTAATTTATTTAATGTCTAAAAATTATATAAAAAAATACTATGATGTAGGAAATCGTTTTAGCTTTCCAATTACTATTTATAGTCAAAAATATGGCTTGTATAACCCCATGTAAAAATTGTTTTAGGAAAACATTTCATGTTAGTGTCATTTTTTACTTTAACACTAAATAAAAGGTATTTATGTCGTTTTCCAACTAAAGTGGCTCCATGGGGTCCCCAAGTTGACCCATGGATTGTCTTGTTCGGACATGGCACATCCAATGAGGGTTGGACATGTGTCAAGCTCATCTCATATTATTAAAACATTATTTTTACCTTAAACTACACTAATTACCTCTAATCGCGATTAAGAACTTAAAAGTTACTATTCACCAAAAAATTATTTTAATCTCATTGAACCATATTTTACTTCTTAATGACAACCATGTATGTCGGATTTTTGAAATTCAAAACACAGAAGTGGTAAAATTTCATTTAAACGAAAAACCAGTTTTTATAAATACCACTAAGTGGTTTCACTATTCATCAAAAATTGAAGTTTTTCAGAAAAATCCCAAAAATTCACCCTAAGCTATATTTGATATTCCGATTTCAAAAATGATGTATATTTTACAAAATTCCAAACATATAATTTGCATTAATTAATTTTATAATTAATTCCTGCTGTCAAAACAAATAGCGTGTTTTTAAGAAACAATTTATATCAAAAGATTGACAATTGTTCATGCCCAATTTCAATGTTAAATTAATTCTAATGACCACCATTGGATAAAATGGTAAAAATATATTCTAATTATACTTTAAAACCACTAAATATTATAATTTATCACAATAAATTATTTTGATTAAAAAAGATGCTTTAAGTATTTTTCACTATTCATAAAAAAATTAGAAGTTCTCAGAAAGTTACAAAAAATTCAACTTAGGATAATTTCAATATTACAAATACAAAAATGAAGTCCATTTTGAAATATAAAATTTCTTTAAATTTAAAAAGTTGTTATTACTATTCATAACAGCTACTTTGATTAGTTGCGGTGTGTTAGAACTCGAAGTTGCGTACAATGCAAGCTATTACATTATTGAATGAGAAGCGTATCATGGATGCTCGGTGTGTTACATCATGAATATGATATAATAATGTACATAAATATAAATAACTAAAACACATACTATTTAACCAATAACATTATCACAATATGGTCGGGATAAAAGATGATCAAATAATGGCATATAAATAGTCACATGATCTAGAAATCGTAATCATTAATATTCTAATAAACAAAAAATCACATTAAAATCAATAACTAATATAATAACAAGACAATACCTAATTAAAATAATCATGAAATAATTTCAAGGCTTATTCTATTACATCATACATAAATGGATAAGACATATGTCAATACCCACATTAGTTTGTCTCATGAGACCTATCGATGCATTGAGGTAATTTAGCAGGCCCAACCAATCACATACTAATTCAAATGAATTATTATTTTCAAAGTGTTGAAACATATTCATCATATACATTTTTATTAATCTATTAAGTGAAATGTAAATAACATTCCCCAATTAGTAATCATAATCACCAACCATCTAGAGAAATATGGTGAACGATATCAAAATAGTGCATTTCCAGTTGAAATAATCATAATACAATTAATAACATATGGAAGGTGATATTATATGAGATCAAACTAAATGAAAAATAATATTACAAAAATTATTTTCTCTTAGAAAAAAAAACTTAAATGTTACTATTGAAAAAATCTTGATAAAAATACCCTTTTTCACATTCAAACCCAATTATTTTTAAAATTATTCTAAATAATAAAATAAAATGTTTTATTTTAAAAATAATCATTTAAAATTTTTATTTAATCTTTAAAATATCAAAGCGTTATGACTATGGGAAAATTTTATCATTTTGAATAAGTTAAAAGACATATCATCAATATTTTGCATTGGAAAAATATCAAAGAACCTTGTTTATAAAATGAAAAAATATACCTTTTAATTTAAAAAAAACATGAGTATCAATTACATTAAAAAAATAGGTTAATATTAAAAAAAAATTCAGAAACAATTTTTGAAGACACATAATCATGAGAAAAAGTGTGTTTTATGGGAAACATTAAATAGAAAAATTTTAAAAGGAAATTCCCTTATAAATATCATATATTTGATGTCTATAATAATAAAATGAAAATAATATGTGTATTTTATATAAATAAACATAATTAATGTGAAAATAAAACATAATATATTCAAATTTCATTTAAAAATATTCTTAATAAGACATGATCAAGGAATTAGAAGTTTCACCCAATGAATGGAAATTGGGTTAATAATTCTCTGAACACTTTCTAATCAGTCAAATCATATTCCCTAAAAAAGTAATAATATTAAAATGAAACATTTAATATAGTGATCATATTTATATTCATGATATGATATATCAAACGGAAATATATACATCCCACAAAAGAAATTAATGGTGAATAAAAAATATATCTCATAGATGAAAAAGTGAGTTGAGAAACCCTTGCCTCAAACATTCCTTTAGTTTTGTGTACTTAAAAAACCTATATAATGGTTTAAATAAAGTTATTAATTCATTAGATAACTATAATAATATTTATGATACTTTATAGGATACTTTTATGAAATATTATCACCCATTTATTAATAATATTTCATTATTTACATTGGTTTGGGTGTATTCGTTTCATTGATTCATTGCCGGTTCACCTCTTTTAAAATATTAATTTTCATGTAAAATTGATATGTAAATAAATAATTGAAATTATATTATATCCATTAAATTATAAGTGTTCATATGGTCTTATATATCATTTTTATTTCTGACATAATCATGATTCATTTGATAAAATGTTAATGATAAATGTTTTGTTTATTTGGGTAGTTTTTCCGACCATCATGAACTAGTTTTGTTTTAATTGATATTATGTATAGATATTAGTTATAGAACAAGAAATATGTTATAATATTCTATTTAAAATCTTATTTTACAATAAAATTACTTTTATGATCAGCCTTGAAGACGATAATAGAAAAAAGAAAATCATTATTCATGTATATGGTTAACCGCCAAACTTTGGATAGTGGTTTCATTTCATTGAATAAGATGAGTTAATAAAAGGGATAGATATAATATATTACATTGGAAAAATAAAATTCTAGTGTTTACATGATTCTATATTTATTATTCCGTAATGGATGAAGGAGGCGAGGAAAAGGTAGAAGAAGAAAAGAAAATAAGAGAGGTGGTTTGAGAAAATTACATCTTCAATATCACCTCCTTGAAAGATCCTTTAAAGAACATAAAATTAGTATTTTTTGTGAAAATATAAGCACATGGATGTGGAATGAATTGTGATTAGTGGTTTTGGAATATTTTTTAATAGGATCAAGTATTTTTCAGAAAAATGGGGTGGTGATGAGTGGTTCAAATACTTGAGGAGGGATTGTTTTAAGTGATTAAATAATGATTATTTTTTATTTAAAGCTGGCCAAATTTTGTTATATTAATTCTAAAATATTTTAATTATAATTAATACAAAAAAAATATGTTTATGGTCTTGAGAAACATCAACCACCCATTTAATGTAATTTTTTATGCATTTTAAAATTTTTCCTTTTTAGCTACACCTTGCTTCATTATTTTACATATACCAAAGTAAATATTTTTTTACAATGACTTATTTTTTGTGAATAAAATAAGAATTACCTGAAAACATAACAACATATTTCCAAAAATAAGTATTTTTGGGTACTGATCATGCAGCTTGAGTAGGGTGTGAGTAAACCATAGTAGGATACCACCATTAAAATATAAATCAATATATAGTCCTAAATAGTGTATTCATTTGTTTAATGAATAATGTACTAATGATAATATACATAGATCTCTCATTAAATTACTTTTTAATTAACCATGTATGTCCCAGGTTCACAAAGTCTCCAAAACCAATAAAACATATGTCAGACCATGCAGGAGTCTATAACATCTCCAAGGGATATCACATTTCATTCAATCATTATTTTTCATTATAATGGGTCCTTAAAGAATAAGTCTATCACCCCATGGGTATTTTGAGAATAAATCCCTATCAGACAATATTGTGATCACATAAAAACCAGTATATATATTCATAGCCTAGATAATATGTCTGAAACCCAGTGGATATTTGGATCAATAGCCCCTCTCCCATCACTCAGCACTACTGGAAATAAAGGATTTACCAACGGTTTAGAAGTGTTGGGAATGGCTGGACAACCGTTGGTATAACATATACCAACGGTTCTGCCAACCGTAGGGAAGTAAGCCGTTGGGAAAAACATTTCCCAACAGTTTACAGCTGAACCCTTGGCATAGGGTGGAGAAAAAATACCCTATTCCAACGGTTCTTCAAAACCGTTGGGAAAAAGAGTTCCCAACGGTTTACAAACCGTTGGCATAATTGCATAAAATTAGCATGTTTTTCCCAACGGTTTACAAAACTGTTGGGAAAAATCCCAAATCTACTCTTTCCCAATGGTTCTAAACCGTTGGGAAAAGTGTTTTACCAACGGTTTTATGAACCGTTGGTAAAACTAATCCTAGACTTTCTATGCCAACGGTTTTGAACCGTTGGCATAGCCTCTGCTGGGCAAATTACCCAGCAGCTCCCCAATTTGCCTAGCAGCTCCCCAATTTGCAACCAGCTCTCCAATTTGACGAACACCAGGTCTGGTTTTGTGGGTTCCCTTTCATTTTTCAACCCAATTATTGTACCTGCAATAAACTAACACATACATATATAATTATTGTACCTGCAATAACCAACGAACACTTACATATAGAGAACAAATTCATACACGTTTAACATATAATGGTAGAACTATACACATCCATAATAAAATTAGAATTGATAATGTAATTATAAACATACATAATTCATTTAGAATTCAATTTAAAATTTAGATGAAAATTATATGTGGAATCTGGAAGTCAATTCATAATTTGATCTGTTTTTTGTATACCATATATTTTTACCTAAAGTAATGTCTATTTTAAACATAATACATAAACCTGGACTGCTACCGGCCACAACGCACCTCATATTGAGGCGGGGTTGACTCATACACGTCAAATATGACCCATGGATCATTGTGCTAATGTATCGACACAATCCGAATGCGTTTGGTCGGTTTTCCGTATGCCAGTTGATGTTTTTCAATTAAAATGACGTACTTTTGAAACAAAAGGCAGACACTTTGAGTGGTTCCGGCCACACCGCGCCTCATATTGAGGCGGTGTTGACTCGTACACGTCACATATGACCTATGGATCGTTCTCCTAAAGTTTCAATGGAAACCGAATGCGTTTGGTCAGTTTTCCGTATGTACTTAAATTGTTGTCCATTTTAAGAAAAAGAGAGACACATAGAGTGATTACGGCCACACTGTGACTCATATTAAGGCGGGGTTGACTCGTACACGTCACATATGACCCATGGATCATTGTGCTAATGTATCGACACAATCTGAATGCGTTTGGTCGGTTTTCCGTATGTCAGTTGATGCTTTTCACTTAAAACGACATCCTTTTGAAACAAAAGACAGACAGTTTGAGTGGTACCGGCCACACCACGTCTCAGATTGAGGCGGGGTTGATTCTTACACGTCAAATATGACCCATGGATCTTTCTCCTAATGTTTCAACAGAAACCGAATCCGTTTGGTCGATTTTCCATATGTACTTAACATGGTGTCTGTTTTAAACAAAAGAGAGACACTTAGACTGATCCCAGCCACACCGCGACTGGGATTCATCCCGGGTTGGCTCGTACACATCACATATGACCCATGGATCGTTGGGATAAATTATCAACAGATTCAGAATGCGTTTGGTCGGTTTTCCGTATGCCAGTTGTTCTTTTCACTTATAATCCTGTCCATTTTAAACAAAAGAGACACAGTTAGAGCGGTGTCGGCCACACCTGTAACAGCCCAAGATTTTATAAAAAAATATTCTTTTTAATTTTATTAAAGTCTTGTGTTGTACAACACGCATCCTTGACTTGCCTTGCATTACACGCAATCACGACCTTCCTCGATAGCGTGTGTAATACGCAATACCGAGTTTCACTAAACAACGATATGCTATTAAAATATTATTAAAACTAGCCGTTATGAATAGTAATAACCACTTTTTAAAACTCTGTAAATCTTATTTTTCAAAATGAACTTCATTCTTGGATTCTGAGTATCGAATTTAGTCTAAGGTGAAATTTTGGTACTTTTCGGATAACTTTCATATTCTGATGAATAGTGAAAAATTACTAAATTATAATTAAAAACAACTTTTTTAATCGAAATAATTAATAGTGATAAATTATTAATTTGAGTGGTTTTAAAGTATATTTAGAATATATTTTTACAATTTAATACAATGTTGTTCATTGGATGTAATTTCACATTTAAACCAGACATAATCAAGTGTCAATCTTTTGATATATATTGTTTCCTAAAAACACGCTATTTATTTTAACAGCGGGATTTAATTATAAAATTAATTAATGCAACTTCTATGTTATGAATTTGGTAAAATAGATTTCATTTTTGAATTCGGAATATGAAATATAGCTTAGGATGAAATTTTGGCATTGTTCTGAAAAACATCAATTTTTGATGAATAGTGAAACTACTAAGTGGTAGTTAAAAAAACTGAATTTTTCATAAAAATTAATTTTTCCGCTTCTGTGAATGGAATTTCGAAAATCCGAGAGACACGGTTAATATCAAGGACTAAAATGTGGTTCAATGAGATGAAAATAATTTTTTGGTGAATAATAACTTTTTACTTTTTTACCGCGGTTAATAGTAAATAGGGTAACTAAGGGTAAATATGATATTACTATTACCCTAACACATGTCCTAATTCTATTGGACAAGTGTAATTCGACCAAAAACAAACTTAGGAATAAAATATGACCATTTAGGCCCACTTGGATTAGATAAGGACATTTATTATTAATTTATTTAAAGAAAGGTTAGAATAGTTAAAATCAAAGTTTAATAAGTAAACCATTTTTAATATGGGGTTATACATAAGATAAATTCGATTGTAAATATTCATTAGAAATCTAAAAAGATTTCCTACATGATGGTATTTTATTTGTAATTTTTAGACATAATATAATTTAATTTATTTATGACACAACGATGATGCAGTAATTATCTTATTAATGAAATATTGACATAATTGATGTTATAAACACCAAAATAAATGTAATTTGAGATTTTTATTGAATTCCACTAATTTTCTAGGTTACTATGATATATTAATGTTTATTTAATCAACTTGGTTCGAACATTTAATTCTGTTATGACTTTCACAAAAATCATATATCAAATAGTGTCAAAATTGACACAAAATTGTTTTTAAATCAAATATTATATTATTAATTGTTATTGTATTCCTAAAAATCTAAGGTTCGGCCAAATGACTTCGATAAGGATATATATATTAATAATAAACAATTTGGGGTTCGTGTGGCATGTTATAGTAAGTTTATTAACCATATATTGAAAGAAAACAAAAAGACATGGTAAAAGTTAAATTATTTAACTTAGAGTTAAATTTAATTGATAAGGTTAAAATAATATCCTAAACTTGTCTAAATTCTATTGGTTGATAGGATTTCGACCCCTCCCCACCTTATCTTCTAAATAAGACCCTTTGGAACCATTATAAACCGATTTTGACTTTAATATAAAATAATATTTTGAGATATTCTTAAGGTGCCCCTCTCCTCCCTTATAAAAGGACACCTCCTCCCCCTCCTCCTCACACCAATTTGAGCACTCAAGCTTGGCCAACCCCTGCCAAAATATCTTCTCCACTTCCATAGAAACATCCTAGAGGTTCTGGTCTTCCTCAAAGACTAATTTTAGTGCCCTAAGAGGAGGTCTCAAAGAGGCGCTTCAAAGAAGAGGTAATTACCGTTACCAATTCTTTCGTCTTTATTTCTTCTTCCACTTCTTCTTCTTAGGTTGTTTCATTATGAAGTAATAACATCAGTATCAATCATATACTGATATGTTATTATAAGTATGAAACAACCCTATTTCACCATCTATCCATCCTACGGAAAAAGAAATCACCGCGCGTGCGTACGTACGGAATACCGTCTCCACGCCGTGGTGTAATCTATTTTCCACCACCACCTTACATGGATGGGTATAATGGTGTAAAGAATAACTATACATAGTTATTACAACATCATATTTATTCTGATATATTTTATAATCCACTCCAATTCAGTTCAATATTTATGGAAATGATATCATCGCTCGTGCGTACGTACGGAATACCGTCTCCACGACGCGATGAGATTCATTCTCCATGTTAACCAATTTAAGAATGATTATAAAGTATATATAAGAAATAATAATGAAATATATGACATTATAAAGCTACTGTATTTATGTATATATATATGTATGTCATCTACTTACTTCCATTTCAAGACAATAAGGAAAGTAAAACAGCGCTCATGCGTACGTACGGACTACCGTCTCCATGAGCGGTGTTTTTCATTTCATTTATCTATCTATTATATATATATATATACTGAATATATATGATATATAAATCATATTTTATATTCTGGAAGTAAGTAAATCATGATATAAGTATTAATAATGTCAAGAACAACAAGTCAAAACACCTACGATAAATGAAATGATTTTACCCAAAACGCTTCTTTAAGAAAGAATTTACAAAAGAACGGGTAATATAAAGTAATAAGTGAACCATATATGATATCATAAAAATGAATATGATTCTGTAATAAGTCAATGACATTATTTAAATCATTATACAGGAGGTTCGGACACATACGAAGCAAATCGGACCTAAGGTAAGGGAAATATCACAATCTCATTTTTATCCGAGATTGTTTATTCGTAAGTATTTACTGGGGTGTATTTTATCATCCACATCCATGTTTCATCAATATGTAATATTATTTCCATCCACCTACAATTTTTTAAATCCATTTTTACCCTTCGGTGAGTTTTTAGTAAAGAATATGAAAGGAATCTTTTGTCGCTTTTTCGTACGAGGTACTTTTTGACTTTTCCGACAAAAGTACGAAGAATGTTTTTTTTTAACTTATACGGCACGAACGGATTTCTACTGTTTTATAAAGCCTTATTTTCATGAAGCTTCCTCTAAAAGATTTCATGACTATTTTCAATAAAATCTCTTTCTTTTAAAATTGCATGATGTTTTGTGAAAAGAAATTGATTTTGAAGAAGAAAGGATATTTTCCTCAAGAATTCAATTCAAGTGTTTTATCAAAATTATTTTCCATCTAAGATAATAAAGGGTTCTGTTTCTATCCATATTATTACATTGATTTGATCATGTTGTGATGGAATTATTTTTATTAATTCCTTTATCTTATATGAATTGTTTTATGATGTCATGTTGTTTAAGAATCCCATTTTTATTACATGGGTTACGCTATGATGTATGGTTTATGATTATGTGGAACACATAAGAAAGGATTCATTATAAGATGGGTGGGACCTATATCTCCCTCCAATGCATTGGGTAAAGATTTTATATCTCATGAGATAGACATGGCTGGAACGGAAGGTTATTTCGGTTCAGTGATACAGGACTGAAACGAGGAGTGAACGCGGTTCAGTAAGGGACTTTGTCCACTAAGATAGTCTTGGCAATGAGTAATGACTAACAAGAAATGATTTTCCATGATTATGTGTGCATGCCACAAAGTTTCAAGTTTTACGTTATGATTATGGGGATCTCATTTTCACTTCTATGATTTATCCCATGTTATGATATTATGATCTCTTTTGCAGGTTAAGATTTCCAAAAGCTATGTTCTTATGTATATGATGTGATTGATATTTATTTTGTTTACCCTTACTGAGCATTTGAGCTCACCCTTTTATGTTTTCTTTTCCCCAGGATATAAAGAAAGGTTTTTAGGTAAAAAAAAAGGAAGATCTTTATGGGAGATATTGAAGATCTTTCACCACGATTAGAAGATTACGTTCCCAGTTTCCAAAGACACTAAACTATTACGATCCTTGTGTGTGTTTTTGTTATGTACTAAGTATTCCGCAAAAGTAATGTAATGTCCATGTACGATAAGCTTCGGGTCTCTACAGTTGGTATCAGAGGAAAGATTTAGTCAACCTTTGGAAACTAGGATGCGAAAACGTTAGTGAGATCCCTAGAGATATTTCTAAGGTATGTCTAGGGATGCCCCTAAGGATAAGTATACGTATAGGATATAGTTCTAGAACTATGGTAACGATATTAGATTAAACCAAAGATGATAGATATTTAAGTTACTCCCCCTTTATTATGATTTTTGAATCTAACACTATTCTGTTTGGGTTTTAGAAAATGGCTGGAAACAAGATGATTCACGATAATGGAGGATATGATGGACAATGGAATGATATTCTTCATGAGAAACCAAATGAAATGGGATTTGGAAGTCCAAAGATCATTATTATGTAGAATCAGCAATCTCATAATATGATCAATAAAGTAAAATTTGGTAAGTTTCCTGACTCGACTAATAAGAGAAAGATGGAGTTCCATGATGATCATAGAGGAAAGAAAGTTCAATTTCCCCTATGTAAATCATGTGGGAAGAGGCATCAAGGAGAATGTTTCAAGGGAACTGGAAGATGCTTTGGGTGTGGAAAAGAAGGACACAAAGCAAGTAAGTGCAAAGGAAAAGGGTCGGTTAACACCATGGATGAGGATAATGGTATTGCTACGACATCAAAAATGGTTAAGTGTTTTAAATGTGGAATGTATGGGCATTATGCAAACAAATGCCCTAAGGGAAAGACTCATGAAGAGAATCAGTATGGTCATATGGGTAGTATTTATGTGGATGATGATGAAGAGACTACAAATGATATGTGAGATGAAAGAATTTTTGAAGCTCGGTCAATGGTTTGAGAATGTAGTGGAATGATTACATGTTTATCATGTGTAATTTTGGAATAAAGAGACATCTATGGATTGTTACACTGTTGTATTTCCTTGTGTTTTGAAAGTGTATGATTAATGTTACCAGTATCCATGAAAGGGTATTCAGATATTTTTGGAATGTAGATGATATGCGCATAATGAAGGGATAAGGAGAAAATTAAATGTTTGATAGTATTCATGAGCTCATGATTGATATAAGGACTAAGTGATATCATGGTTTGAGTATATATAATTTTGAGGATTTTGGTATATGGAAAGAGTTAAATTTTAATAGAATTCATGTTTTCAATAAGGTTCAATGGGTATTCAAGAGAGTACAAGATTAAGGCCTTTGAATGTTTGGAATGTGACCAACAAGATATATCTTATGATATATGGGGGATCAACGATAGTATTAAATCTCTGGTAATTGTTTTCACTATATTATGAGAGTGGACTGCAGTATTATGTATAAGCCTAAAGATTAGACTGGATTATGTTGGACATAAGTTAGTTTAAGGATAGAATTTTTTTCGATATTATTGATGGGATGTTATAGTAATATAGTTTTAGAAAAAGGACAACCTGCAGGACGGGCGACAGCCCATCGCTTCGGACAAGGCTGTGGGAATCGAACCCACAACCGAAGTGCGACTGGCCTTTATCGCCTACCACTGACCTATAGGAAGTCCCTGTTTAGTAGAAACTAGTTTTATTATATGATATATGAAGTATAAGTCCATTTTAGGAACCATATATGATTAATTTCACTATAGATCGATTTATGTATATAAGTTTTGCTAACCTTTTGTTTGAGACAGATGGAATGACCTGTCATTCTATCACATGATCTGCTAACACTTCACGAATAACAAATTCAACTTCATTTATTTAAGAGATGAAGTGGAAATTGTTCAAAGCACGAACAACAGTGAGATTGTACCAAAATAAAGTAAGTATTTATTCTAATTCAAATTTTCAACTTTAGGGGAAATGATCTTGAAAACCAAAAATGTTGTCCTAGTGATCTTATACCTGATGAATCAGATGGTACCTTATATCATCACAAATCTATGGATTTGTGATTACTGGCTTTTCCATAGCCATGTTCTCTACCACTCTCCATCAGAACATGATGGTTAGATTTCTCTTCCATATCCATATTTTCACCTATGTGGAAACCCAATGATTAGCTTATTTGGGTAACCGTTACGTTTCATACTTTTGTTTTTAAAGATTGGTTTTGATATTCCTTTTTACGATGTGGGTTTCTATTAAAGAAACTTTCAAATAGTAAACCATTTATAACCCCGACGAATTTCGAGGGCGAAATTCATTTTAAGGGGGGTAGAATGTAACAGCCCAAGATTTTATAAAAAAATATTCTTTTTAATTTTATTAAAGTCTTGTGTTGTACAACACGCATCCTTGACTTGCCTTGCATTACACGCAATCACGACCTTCCTCGATAGCGTGTGTAATACGCAATACCGAGTTTCACTAAACAACGATATGCTATTAAAATATTATTAAAACTAGCCGTTATGAATAGTAATAACCACTTTTTAAAACTCTGTAAATCTTATTTTTCAAAATGAACTTCATTCTTGGATTCGGAGTATCGAATTTAGTCTAAGGTGAAATTTTGGTACTTTTCGGATAACTTTCATATTCTGATGAATAGTGAAAAATTACTAAATTATAATTAAAAACAACTTTTTTAATCGAAATAATTAATAGTGATAAATTATTAATTTGAGTGGTTTTAAAGTATATTTAGAATATATTTTTACAATTTAATACAATGTTGGTCATTGGATGTAATTTCACATTTAAACCAGACATAATCAAGTGTCAATCTTTTGATATATATTGTTTCCTAAAAACACGCTATTTATTTTAACAGCGAGATTTAATTATAAAATTAATTAATGCAACTTCTATGTCATGAATTTGGTAAAATAGATTTCATTTTTGAATTCGGAATATGAAATATAGCTTAGGATGAAATTTTGGCATTGTTCTGAAAAACATCAATTTTTGATGAATAGTGAAACTACTAAGTGGTAGTTAAAAAAACTGAATTTTTCATAAAACAT
Organism: Viscum album; assembly: GCA_963277665.1. Taxonomy (NCBI): domain Eukaryota; kingdom Viridiplantae; phylum Streptophyta; class Magnoliopsida; order Santalales; family Viscaceae; genus Viscum; species Viscum album. The sequence continues at coordinate 1,824,362,564 of OY728137.1, read as the reverse complement.
AATTTTTCCGCTTCTGTGAATGGAATTTCGAAAATCCGAGAGACACGGTTAATATCAAGGACTAAAATGTGGTTCAATGAGATAAAATAATTTTTTGGTGAATAGTAACTTTTTACTTTTTTATCGCGGTTAATAGTAAATAGGGTAACTAAGGGTAAATATGATATTACTATTACCCTAACACATGTCCTAATTCTATTGGACAAGTGTAATTCGACCAAAAACAAACTTAGGAATAAAATATGACCATTTAGGCCCACTTGGATTAGATTAGGACATTTATTATTAATTTATTTAAAGAAAGGTTAGAATAGTTAAAATCAAAGTTTAATAAGTAAATCATTTTTAATATGGGGTTATACATAAGATAAATTCGATTGTAAATATTCATTAGAAAGATAAAACTATTTCCTACATGATGGTATTTTATTTGTAATTTTTAGACATAATATAATTTAATTTATTTATGACACAACGATGATGCAGTAATTATCTTATTAATGAAATATTGACATAATTGATGTTATAAACACCAAAATAAATGTTATTTGAGATTTTTATTGAATTACACTAATTTTCTAGGTTACTATGATATATTAATGTTTATTTAATCAACTTGGTTCGAACATTTAATTCTGTTATGACTTTCACAAAAATCATATATCAAATAGTGTCAAAATTGACACAAAATAGTTTTTAAATCAAATATTATATTATTAATTGTTATTGTATTCCTAAAAATCTACGGTTCGGCCAAATGACTTAGATAAGGATATATATATTAATAATAAACAATTTGGGGTTCTTTTGGCATGTTATAGTAAGTTTATTAACCATATAGTGAAAGAAAACAAAAAGACATGGTAAAAGTTAAATTATTTAACTTAGAGTTAAATTTAATTGATAAGGTTAAAATAATATCCTACACTTGTCTAAATTCTATTGGTTGATAGGATTTCGACCCCTCCCCACCTTATATTCTAAATAAGACCCTTTGGAACCATTATAAACCGATTTTGACTTTAATATAAAATAATATTTTGAGATATTCCTAAGGTGCCCCTCTCCTCCCTTATAAAAGGACACCTCCTCCCCCTCCTCCTCACACCAATTTGAGCACTCAATCTCGGCCAACCCCTGCCAAAATATCTTCTCCACTTCCCTAGAAACATCCTAGAGGTTCTGGTCTTCCTGAAAGACCAATTTTAGTGCCCTAAGAGGAGGTCTCAAAGAGGCGCTTCAAAGAAGAGGTAATTACCGTTACCAATTCTTTCGTCTTTATTTCTTCTTCCAATTCTTCTTCTTAGGTTGTTTCATTATGAAGTAATAACATCAGTATCACTCATATACTGATATGTTATTATAAGTATGAAACAACCCTATTTCACCATCTATCCATCCTACGGAAAAAGAAATCACCGCGCGTGCGTACGTACGGAATACCGTCTCCACGCCGTGGTGTAATCTATTTTCCACCACCACCTTACATGGATGGGTATAATGGTGTAAAGAATAACTATACATAGTTATTACAACATCATATTGATTCTGATATATTGTATAATCCACTCCAATTCAGTTCAATATTTATAGAAATGATATTATCGCTCGTGCGTACGTACGGAATACCGTCTCCACGACGCGATGAGATTCATTCTCCATGTTAACCAATTTAAGAATGATTATAAAGTATATATAAGAAATAATAATGAAATATATGAAATTATAAAGCTACTGTATTTATGTATATATATATGTATGTCATCTACTTACTTCCATTTCAAGACAATAAGGAAAGTAAAACAGCGCTCATGCGTACGTACGGACTACCGTCTCCATGAGCGGTGTTTTTCATTTCCTTTATCTATCTATTATATATATATATATATACTGAATATATATGATATATAAATCATATTTTATATTCTGGAAGTAAGTAAATCATGATATAAGTAATAATAATGTCAAGAACAACAAGTCAAAACACCTACGATAAATGAAACGATTTTACCCAAAACGCTTCTTTAACATAGAATTTACAAAAGAACGGGTAATATAAAGTCATAAGTGAACCATATATGATATCATAAAAATGAATATGATTCTGTAATAAGTCAATGACATTATTTAAATCATTATACAGGAGGTTCGGACACATACGAAGCAAATCGGACCTAAGGTAAGGGAAATATCACAATCTCATTTTTATCCGAGATTGTTTATTCGTAAGTATTTACTGGGGTGTATTTTATCATCCACATCCATGTTTCATCAATATGTAATATTATTTCCATCCACCTACAATTGTTTAAATCCATTTTTACCCTTCGGTGAGTTTTTAGTAAAGAATATGAAAGGAATATTTTGTCGCTTTTTTGTACGAGGTACTTTTTGACTTTTCCGACAAAAGTACGAAGAATGTTTTTTTTAACTTATACGGCACGAACGGATTTCTACTGTTTTATAAAGCCTTATTTTCATGAAGCTTCCTCTAAAAGATTTCATGACTATTTTCAATAAAATCTCTTTCTTTTAAAATTGCATGATGTTTTGTGAAAAGAAATTGATTTTGAAGAAGAAAGGATATTTTCCTCAAGAATTCAATTCAAGTGTTTTATCAAAATTATTTTCCATCTAAGATAATAAAGGGTTCTATTTCTATCCATATTATTACATTGATTTGATCATGTTGTGATGGAATTATTTTTATGAATTCCTTTATCTTATATGAATTGTTTTATGAGGTCATGTTGTTTAAGAATCCCATTTTTATTACATGGGTTACGCTATGATGTATGGTTTATGATTATGTGGCACACATAAGAAAGGATTCATTATAAGATGGGTGGGACCTATATCTCCCTCCAATGCATTGGGTAAAGATTTTATATCTCATGAGATATACATGGCTGGAACGGAAGGTTATTTCGGTTCAGTGATACAGGACTGAAACGAGGAGTGAACTCGGTTCAGAAAGGGACTTTGCCCACTAAGATAGTCTTGGCAATGAGTCATGAATAACAAGAAATGATTTTCCATGATTATGTGTGCATGCCACAAAGTTTCAAGTTTTACGTTATGATTATGGGGATCTCATTTTCACTTCTATGATTTATCCCATGTTATGATATTATGATCTCTTTTGCAGGTTAAGATTTCCAAAAGCTATGTTCTTATGTATATTATGTGATTGATATTTATTTTGTTTACCCTTACTGAGCATTTGAGCTCACCCTTTTATGTTTTCTTTTCCCCAGGATATAAAGAAAGGTTTTTAGGTAAAAAAAAGGGAAGATCTTTATGGGAGATATTGAAGATCTTTCACCACGATTAGAAGATTACGTTCCGAGTTTCCAAAGACACTAAACTATTACGATCCTTGTGTGTGTTTTTGTTATGTACTAAGTATTCCGCAAAAGTAATGTAATGTCCATGTACGATAAGCTTCGGGTCTCTACAACACCGCTCCTCGGATTGAGGTGGGATTGACTCGTACACATCACATACGACCCATGGATCCTTTTGATAAAGTATTGACACATTCTGAATGCCTTTGGTCGGTTTTTCATATATCACTTGATGCTTTTCACTTAAAATGACGTCTTTTTGAAACAAAAGACAGACACTTTGAGTGGTGTCGTCCACACCGCGTCTCCGATTGAGGCGGGGTTGATTCGTACACGTCACATATGACCCATGGATCGTTCTCCTAAAGTTTTAACAGAAACCAAATCCGTTTGGTCGTTTTTTCATTTGTACTTAAAATGGTGTCCGTTTTAAACAAAAGAGAGACACTTAGACTGATCCCGGCCACACCGCGACTCGGATTCATCCCGAGTTGGCTTGTACACGTCACATATGACCCATGGACTGTAGGGATAAATTATCAACAGATTTGGAATGCGTTTGGTCGGTTTTTCGTATGTTAGTTGATGTTTTTCACTTAAAATGACGTCCTTTTGAAACAAAAGACGGACACTTTGAGTGGTGCCAGCAACACCGCATCCCCGATTGAGGCGGGGTTGATTTTTACACGTCACATATGACCCATGGATCGTTCCTATAACGTTTCAACGGAAACTGAATCCGTTTGGTCGGTTTTCCATATGTACTTAAAATGGTGTCCGTTTTAAACAAAAGAGAGCCACTTAGACTGATCCCGGCCACACCGCGACTCGGATTCATCCTGAGTTTCTCGTACACATCACATATGACCCATGGATCATTGGTATAAATTATCAACAGATTCGGAATGCGTTTGGTCAGTTTTCTGTATGTCAGTTGTTCATTTCAATTATAATCCTTCCATTTTAAACAAAAGATACACAGTTAGAGCGGTGTCGGCCACACCGCTCCTCGGATTGAAGCGGGATTGAATCGTACACGTCACATATGACCCATGGATCCTTTTCCTAAAGTATCGACACAGTCCGAATGCGTTTGCTCCATTTTCCGTATGTCACTTTATGCTTTTCACTTAAAATGATGTCCTTTTGAAACAAAAGACAGACACTTTGAGTGGTGTCGGCCACACCGCATCTCCGATTGAGGCGGGGTTGATTCGTACACGTCACATATGACCCATGGATCGTTCTCCTAAAGTGTCAATGGAAACCAAATCCGTTTGGTCGGTTTTCCGTATGTACTTAAAATGATGTCCGTTTTAAACAAAAGAGAGCCATTTAAACTGATCTCGGCCACAACGCGACTCGGATTCATCCCAGGATGGCTCGTACACGTCACATATGACCCATGGATCGTTGGGATAAATTATCAACAGATTCGGAATGCGTTTGGTCGGTTTTCCGTATGCCAGTTGTTCTTTTCACTTACAATCCTGTCCATTTTAAACAAAAGAGACACAGTTAGAGCGGTGTCGCCCACACCGCTCCTCGGATTGATGCGGGATTGACTTGTACACGTCACATACGACCCATGGATCCTTCTTCTAAAGTATTGACACAGTCCGAATGCCTTTGGTCAGTTTTTCGTATGTCAGTGGATGCTTTTCACTTAAAACGACGTCCTTTTGAAACAAAAGACGGAAACATTGAGTGGTGTCGGCCACACCGCGTCTCTGATTGAGGCGGGGTTGATTCTTACACGTCACATATGACCCATGGATGGTTCTCCTAAATTTTCAATGGAAATCGAATCCATTTGGTCTGTTTTCCATATGTACTTAAAATGCTATCCGTTTTAAACAAAAGAGAGCCACTTAGACTGATCCCGGCCACACCGCGAATCGGATTCATCCCGTGTTGCTCGTACACATCAAATATGACCCATGGATCGTTGGGATAAATTATCAACAGATTCGGAATGCGTCTGGTTAGTTTTCCGTATGTCAGTTGTTCATTTCACTTATAATCATTCCATTTTAAACAAAAGAGACACAGTTAGAGAGGTGTCGACCACACTTCTCCTCAGATTGAGGCGGGATTGACTCGTACATGTCACATATGACCCATGGATCCTTGTCCTAAAATATCGACACAGTCCGAATGCGTTTGCTTTGTTTTCCGTATGTCACTTGATGCTTTTCACTTAAAATGATGTCCTTTTGAAACAAAAGACAGACACTTTGAGTGGTGTCGGACACACCGCGTCTCCGATTGAGGCGGGGTTGATTTGTACACGTCACATATGACCCATGGATCGTTCTCCTAAAGTTTCAATGGAAACCGAATCCGTTTGGTCAGTTTTCCGTATGTACTTAAAATGGTGTCCATTTTAAACAAAAGAGAGCCACTTAGACTGATCTCAGCCACATCGCGACTTGGATTCATCCCAGGTTGGCTCGTACATGTCACATATGACCCATGGATCGTTGGGATAAATTATCAACAGATTCGGAATGCGTTTGGTCGGTTTTCCGTATGTCAGTTGTTCTTTTCACTTATAATCCTGTCCATTTTAAACAAAAGAGACACAGTTAGAGCGGTGTCGCCCACACCGCTCCTCGGATTGATGCGGGATTGACTTGTACACGTCACATACGACCCATGGATCCTTTTTCTAATGTATCGAAACAGTCCGAATTCCTTTGGTCGGTTTTTCGTATGTCAGTGGATGCTTTTCACTTAAAATGACGTCCTTTCGAAACAAAAGACGGAAACTTTGAGTGGTGTCGGCGACACCGCGTCTCTAATTGAGGCGGGGTTGATACTTACACGTCACATATGACCCATGGATGGTTCTCCTAAATTTTCAACAGAAACCGAATCCATTTGGTCACTTTTCCGTATGTACTTAAAATGGTGTCCATTTTAAACAAAAGAGATCCACTTAGACTGATCCCGGCCACACCGCGACTGGGATTCATCCCGGGTTGCTCGTACACATCACATATGACCCATGGATCGTTGGGATAAATTATCAACAGATTTGGAATGCGTTTGGTCAGTTTTCCGTATGTCAGTTGTTCATTTCACTTATAATCATTCCATTTTAAACAAAAGAGACGCAGTTAGAGAGGTGCCGGCCACACCGCTCCTCAGATTGAGGCGGGATTGACTCGTACATGTCACATATGACCCATGGATCCTTTTCCTAAAATATCGACACAGTCCGAATGCGTTTGCTCCGTTTTCCCTATGTCACTTGATGCTTTTCACTTAAAATGATGTCCTTTTGAAACAAAAGACAGACACTTTGAGTGGTGTCGGCCACACCGCGTCTCCGATTGAGGCGGGGTTGATTCGTACACATCACATATGACCCATGGATCGTTCTCCTAAAGTTTCAATGGAAACCGAATCCGTTTGGTCATTTTTCCGTATGTACTTAAAATGGTGTCCGTTTTAAACAAAAGAGATCCACTTAGACTGATATCAGCAACACCGCGACTTGGATTCATCCCGGGTTGGCTCATACACGTCACATATGACCCATGGATCGTTAGGATAAATTATAAACAGATTCGGAATGTGTTTGGTCGGTTTTCCGTATGCCAGTTGTTCTTTTCACTTATAATCCTGTCCATTTTAAACAAAAGAGACATAGTTAGAGCGGTGTCGCCCACACCGCTCCTCGGATTGATGCGGGATTGACTCGTACACATCACATACGACCCATGGATCCCTGTTCTAAAGTATCGACACAGTCCGAATGCCTTTGGTTGGTTTTCCGTATGTCAGTTGATGCTTTTCACTTAAAATGACGTCCTTTTGAAACAAAAGATGGACACTTTGAGTGGTTCCGGCCACACCGCGTCTCCGATTGGGGCGGGGTTGATTCGTGCACGTCACATATGACCCATGGATTGTTTTCCTATGGTTTCAACAGAAACCAAATCCGTTTGGTCGGTTTTCTGTATGTACTTAAAATGGTATCTCTTTTAAACAAAAGAGAGCCACTTAGACTGATCTCGGCCACACCGTGACTCGGATTCATCTTGGGTTGACTCGTATATGTCACATATGACCCATGGATCATTGGGAAAAATTATCAATAGATTCGGAATGCGTTTGGTCGGTTTTGTCGTGTGCCCGCGGTGACCGAGAACGCAGTTCTGGTGTCATAAACGGCCAAAACGGTCGTCAAACGGTCAAATTCTTAGCGGACGACCTCGGATTGACCTAAAACCACCGTCCAGCATTCAAATTATTATTCTTGATGCGTACGCCCAGACGGCACGTCAATCGGATGTGCGGTTTGCGCGGTACGACTCAGTATGCGTGTTTTAAGTGATGCGCGCGTTTCATAAACGCGCGTGGGGGTGTCCAAATGGGCTGGAAGAAGTTGGAATGGCCTGAAATCAAAAGAAAAATACGGTTGAGTGATTTCTGAAGTGGTCGAGCAGATGGCACGTCAATCGGACGTGCCGTGTGCCCGCGTTGACCGAGAATGCAGTTCTGGTGTCATAAACGGCCAAAATGGGCGTCAAATGGTTAAATTCATAGCGGCCGACCTCAGATTGACCTGAAACCACCATGAAACATTTTAATTATTATTTTTCATGTGTAAGCGCAGACGAAACATCAATCGGACTTGCGGTTTGCGCGGTACGGCTCAATATTCGTGTTTTAAGTGATGTGCGCGCTTCGTAAACGCGCGTGAGGGGGGTCCTAACAGGCCGATCGAAGTTGGAATGGCCTGAAATCAGACGACAAATATGGGTGAGTGATTTCTGAAGTGGTCGAGCAGACGACACATCAATCGGACGTGCTGTGTGACCGCGCTGACCGAGAACGCAGTTCTGGTGTCATAAACGGCCAAAACGGGCGTCAAACGGTCAAATTCATAGCGAACGACCTTGGATTGACCTGAAACCACCGTGAAACATTCTAATTATTATTTGGGACGTGTACGCATAGACAGAACGTCAATCAGACGTGCGGTGTGCACGGTACGGCTCAATATGCGTGTTTTAAGTGATGTGCGCGCTTCATAAACGCGCGTGGGGGGGTCCAAACGGGCTGGAAGAAGTCGGAATGGCCAGAAATCAAACGAAAAATACGGGTGAGTGATTTCTGATGTTATCGAGCAGACGACACGTCAATCGGACGTGTCGTGTGCCCGCGGTGACCGAGAACGCAGTTCTGGTGTCGTAAACGGCCAAAACGGGCGTCAAAGGTGAAATTCATAGAGGACGACCTCGGATTGACCTGAAACCACCGTGAAACATTTTAATTATTATTCGTCATGTGTATGCCCAGACGCCACGTCAATCGGACGTGCGGTTTGTGCCATACGGCTCAATATTCGTGTTTTAAGTGATGCGCGCGCTTCGTAAACGCACGTGAGGGGGGTCCTAACGGGCCAAACGAAGTCGGAATGGCCTGAAATCAGACAAAAAATATGGATGAGTGATTTCTGAAGTGGTCAAGTAGAAGACACGTCCATCGGACATGCTGTGTGCCCGCGCTGATCGAGAACGTAGTTCTGGTGTCATAAACGGCCAAAACGGGTGTCAAATGGTCAAATTCATAGCGGACGACCTTGGATTGACCTGAAACCACCGTGAAACATTCTAATTATTATTTGGGACGTGTACGCGTAGACGAAACGTCAATCGGACGTGCGGTGTGCGCGGTACGACTCAATATGCGTGTTTTAAGTGATGCGCGCGCTACATAAACGCGCGTGGGGGTCTTAACGGGCCGAACGAAGTCGGAATGGCCTGAAATCAGACGAAAAATACGGGTGAGTGACTTCTGAAGTGGTCGAGTAGATGGCATATCAATCGGACGTGTCGTGTGCCCGCGGTGACCAAGAACGCCGTTTTGGTGTCATAGACGGCCAAAACGGGCATCAAACGGTCAAATTCATAGCGGGCAACCTCGGATTGACCTGAAACCACCGTGAAACATTCTAATTATTATTCGTGACGTGTACGCATAGACGGAACGTCAATCGGACGTGCGGTTTGTGCGGTACGGCTCAATATGCGTGTTTTAAGTGATGCACCCGCTTCGTAAACGCGCGTGAGGGGGGTCCAAATGGGCCGAACGAAGACGGAATGGCCTGAAATCAGACGAAAAATACGGGTGAGTGATTTATGAAGTGGTTGAGCAGATGGCACATCAATCGGACGTGTCGTGTGCCCGCGGTGACCGAGAACGCAGTTCTGGTGTCATAAACGGCCAAAACAGGCGTCAAATGGTCAAATTCATAGAGGACGACCTTGTATTGACCCGAAACCACCGTGAAACATTCTAATTATTATTCCTGACATGTACTCGCAGACGACACGTCAATCGGACGTTCGGTTTGCACGGTACGGCTCAATATGCGCTTTTTATGTGTTGGGCGTGCTTCCGAAAGGCGTGTGGGGTGGTCCAAACCAGCCAAACGACGTCGGATTGGCCTGAAATCGGACGAAAATAACGGGTGAGTGAATTGTGAATTGGTCTGGCAGACGACACGCCAATCGGATGTGTCGTGTGCCCGCGGTGACCAAGAACGCACTTCTGGTGCCATAAACGGCCAAAACGGGCGTCAAATGGTGAAATTCATATCGTATGACATCGTATTGACCGGAAACCATCGTGCAACATTCTAATTATTATTCGTAATGTGTAAGCGCAGACAGAACGTCAATCGGATGTGCGGTTTGCACGGTACGACTCAATATGCGTGTTTTAAGTGATGCACCCGCTTCGTAAATGCGCGTGAGGGGGGTCCAAACGGGCCGAACAAAGTCGGAATGGCCTGAAATCAGACGACAAATACAGGTGAGTGATTTCTGAAGTGTTTGAGCAGACGACAGTCAATCGGACGTGTCGTATGCCCGCGGTGACCGAGAACGCAGTTCTGGTGTCATAAACGGCCAAAGCGGGCATCAAATGGTCAAATTCATTGTGGACGACCTCAGATTCACCCGAAACCAACGTGAAACATTCTAATTATTATTCCTGCCGTGTACGCGCAGACGGCACATGAATCGGATGTGCGGTGTGCGCGCAACGACTCAATATGCGCTTTTTAAGTGTTGGGCGCGCTTCCGAAAGGCGTTTGGGGTGGTCCAAACCAGCCAAACGACGTCGGATTGGCCTGAAATCGGACGAAAATAACGGGTGAGTGAATTGTGAATTGGTCGGGCAACCGACACGCCAATCGAACGTGCCGTGTGCCCACGGTGACTGAGAACGCACTTCTGGTGCCATAAACGGCCAAAACGGGCGTCAAACGGTGAAATTCATAGCGTATGACATCAGATTGACCTGAAACCACTGTGAAACATTCTAACTATTATTCGTGACGTGTACGCACAGACGGCACGTCAATTGGACGTGCGGTTTGCGCGGTACGGCTCAATATGCGTGTTTTAAGTGATGCACCCGCTTCATAAACGCGCGTGAGGGGGGTCCAAACGGGTCGAATGAAGTCATAATGGCCTGAAATCAGACGACAAATACGGGTGAGTGATTTCTGAAGTGGTTGAGTAGACGGCACATCAATCGGACGTGTCGTGTGCCCGCGGTGACCAAGAACGCAGTTCTGGTGTCATAAACGGCCAAATCGGGCGTCAAATGGTCAAATTCATAGAGGACGACCTCAGATTGACCCGAAACCACCTTGAAACATTCTAATTATTGTTCCTGACGTGTACGCGTAGATGGCACATCAATCGGACGTGCGGTGTGCGCGCAACGACTCAATATGTGCTTTTTTAGTGTTGGGCGCGCTTCCGAAAGGCGTATGGGGTGGTCCAAACCGGCCAAACAAAGTCGGATTGGCCTGAAATCGGACTAAAATAACGGGTGAGTGAATTTTGAATTGGTCGGGCAGACAACACGCCAATCGAATGTGCCGTGTGCCCGCGGTGACCGAGAACGCACTTCTGGTGCCATAAACGGCCAAAACATGCGTCAAATGGTGAAATTCATAGAGTATGACATCGGATTGACCTGAAACCACCGTGCAACATTATAATTATTATTTGTGATGTGTACACGTAGACAGAATGTCAATCGGACGTGCGGTTTGCGCGGTACGACTCAATATGCGTGTTTTAAGTGATGCACCCGCTTCGTAAACGCGCGTGAGGGGGGTCCAAATGGGCCGAACGAAGTCGGAATGGCCTGAAATCAGACAAAAAATATGGGTGGGTGATTTCTGAAGTGGTTGAGCAGACGGCACATCAATCGGACATGTCGTGTGCCCGCGGTGACCGAGAATGCAGTTCTGGTGTCATAAACGGCCAAAACGGGCGTCAAACGGTCAAATTCATAGCGGACGACCTGGTATTGACCTGAAACCACAATGAAACATTCTAATTCTTATTCCTGACGTGTACGCGCAGACGACACGTCAATCGGACGTGCAGTTTGCGCGGTACAGCTCAATATGCGCTTTTTATGTGTTGGGCGTGCTTCCGAAAGGCGTGTGGGGTGGTCCAAACCGGCCAAACGACGTCGGATTGGCCTGAAATCGGACGAAAATCACGGGTGAGTGAATTTTGAATTGGTCGGGCAGACGACATTCCAATCGGATGTGCCGTGTGCCCGCGGTGACCGAGAACGCACTTCTGGTGCCATAAACGGCCAAAACAGGCGTCAAACGGTGAAATTCATAGCGTATGAAATTGGATTGACCTGAAACTACCGTGCAACATTATAATTATTATTTGTGGCGTGTACGCGCAGACGGCACGTCAATCGGACGTGTGGTTTGCGCGGTACGGCTCAATATGCGTGTTTTAAGTGATGCCCCCGCTTCGTAAACGCGCGTGAGGGGGGTCCAAATGGGCCGAACAAAGTCGGAATGGCATGAAATCAGACGAAAAATACGGGTGAGTGATTTCTGAAGTGGTTGAGCAGACGGCACATCAATCGGACGTGTCGTGTGCCCGCGGTGACTGAGAACGCAGTTCTGGTGTCATAAACGGCCAAAACATGCGTCAAACGGTCAATTTCATAGCGGACGACCTCAGATTGGCCCAAAACCACCGTGAAACATTCTAAATATTATTATTGACGTGTACGCGCAGACGGCACATCAATCGGACGTGCGGTGTGTGCGCAACGACTCAATATGCGCTTTTTAAGTGTTGGGCGCGCTTCCGAAAGGCGTGTGGGGTGGTCCAAACCGGCCAAACGACGTCGGATTGGCCTGAAATCGGACGAAAATAACGGGTGAGTGAATTGTGAATTGGTCGGGCAGACGACACGGCAATCAGAGGTGCCGTGTGCCAGCGGTGACCGAGAACGCACTTCTGGTGCCATAAAAGGCCAAAACGGGCGTCAAACGGTGAAATTCAGAGCGTATGACATCGGATTGACTTGAAACCACCGTGAAACATTCTAATTATTATTCGTGACGTGTACGCGTAGACGTCACGTCAATCGGACGTGCGGTTTGCGCGGTACGGCTCAATATGCGTGTTTTAAGTGATGCACCCCGCTTCGTAAACGCGCGTGAGGGGGTCCAAATGGGCCGAACAAAGTCGGAATGGCCTGAAATCAGATGACAAATACGGGTGAGTGATTTCTGAAGTGGTTGAGCAGACGGTACATCAATCGGACCTATTTTGTGCCCGCGGTGACCGAGAATGCAGTTCTGGTGTCACAAACGGCCAAAACGGGCGTCAAATGGTCAAATTCATAGAGGACGACCTCGGATTGACCCGAAACCACCGTGAAACATTCTAAGTATTATTCCTGATGTGTACACGTAGACGAAACATCAATCGGACGTTAGGTGTGCGCACAACGACTCAATATACGCTTTTTAAGTGTTGGGCGCGCTTCCGAATGGCGTGTGGGGTGGTCCAAACCGGCCAAACGACGTCGGATTGGCCTGAAATCGGACCAAAATAACAGGTGAGTGAATTGTGAATTGGTCGGGCAGACGACACGCCAATCGGAGGTGCCGTGTGCCCGCGGTGACTGAGAACTCACTTCTGGTTCCATAAACGGCCAAAACGGGCCTCAAACTGTCAAATTCAGAGCGTATGACATCGGATTGACCTGAAACCACCGGGGGCTGTCCAGGGGCTGTCCGGGGGCTATCCGGGGGGCTGTCCGGGGGGCTGTCCGGGGTCCAGGGAGGAGGGGTGGCTATTCGGGGGGCTGTCCGGGGGGCTGTTCGGGGGGCTGTCCGGGGTCCAGCACCCTCCCCCATCCTACCTAGATAGCCCCTCGACAGCCCCTCCCCCACCCCAAACAGCCCTACCCCCACCCCATTTGGACAACCCAGCCCCCTCCCCCACCCTATCTAGAGAGCCCCCTCCCCCACCCTACCTAGACAGCCCCTCCCCCACCCCAAACAACCCTACCCCCACCCCATTTGGACAACCCAGCACCTTCCCCACTCTACCTAGACAGCCCTCCCCCACCCCACTTGGATATCCCTCTATATCCTCCCCCACCCCATCTGCACACCCTCCCCCACCTCAAATTGAAACATAAATTCATCCAAATGAAAATCCAATTTTCAACAAAAATAAATTCAACCAAAAGTACCATATCACCCCACTAAATAAACCCTTTACCATGTTTGAAGAGTAGAACAAAAAACATAAAACAAATCCAAGGGTTCTGTAGACATCAACCCTAATTTTGCCTAAATCAAATCATCAAACACCAACTAAATAGAGTAATAACACTAAAACTAAGGTAAAACTTACTAATTTGAAGTGTGAAATAAGATTTTGTTTGATTGAAGGTGGATCTTGGGTGTAAAGAGTGTCAGGTCCGAGAAGAATTCACGATGTCTCTGTGTGTAATCGATCTGCAATCGGGCTGGGTGGGGGATCGACTGGTCTGTATTTGGGGGAAATCTTTCAAAACGGTTTCATTAAACCGTTGGGAAAACTGAAGTGTTTTTCCAATTTTTCCCAACGGTTCTTGAGAACCGTTGGGAAAAGCTCTCCAATACCACACCTATACCAACGGTTCATTAGAACCGTTGGTAAAAACCATCCCAGGCACATATATCTCAACGGTTCTAATGAACCGTTGGGAAAAACCTCCCCTATACACCTCAATACCAACAGTTATAGTAAACCATTGGTAAAGCCTTCCTAAACAATCCTTCCCCAACGGTTTCATAGAACCGTTGGTATGTAAGTGTGGGGAAAAACCCATATTCCAATAGTGCAGTCACAAAATATATATATCATAGTTCCACTTATCAATCCATTAATCATCCTATTACACAATTTATTTATAAACCCATTTCATAAATTCATTTATCAACAATTAATAATCCATAAGTCACCACATCAATAATATTTATATTCCCTATAGGTTCCTATATATTTTATAATCCCATTAATAAATATAATTTATAATATCATTATTCATCAAATTTCATAATCCTATTAATCATAAAATTAATTAATTTAACAAAAATTGAGATTTCCCAACACTGAAATTTTATTGTATAAATAGATACACCAAAATTAATTAAAGAATAATTATGTTGACAATTATACCACCTACCTAATGGACATTTATTAATGTTCCCCATAACTAAATACCCAATTTGATGTGAAAGGATTGAATTCACAATGGGAATGGTTATATTGGACCAAATACTAAGACAAACATCTAAAGAAAAAAGAAAAATAAAAAACTAGATCTAAAACATTTCCAATAGAGGGAAAAATCCATATTCATTGGGAAATTTGGAAGGAATATATATAGAAACCCCAAAGTGGAAGAAATAACCTACCAACAAAGAGATGATCTTGAAATTAGATCATTGATTTTACAAAAAAAGTAGGTTTTCTTGTGTATCATAATCCACTCCATGACCACCAAAAATGAATGAAATCACATTAGGTAAAGCAAGGAAAATGGGAATAAAAATAAAGGGGTTTTGGTAATTTTAAGGAAAACATTAGGATGTTTAAAACAAGCACACAAGGATTACTAGGAGGAGGCACATACTTTTCCAAACCATTCCTCATAACCCTGAATCTCTATATATGGGGTTCAAAGTTACTCAATGGTGGACCAACAACATTAAAAACCATGATCCAACCATGAAAAATCTTTATGTCTAATGGTGAATGGTTTGGGGAGGGAGGAGGCATGGTTTGGAAAAACTATGAACCAACCAAGAACCACTTGTGGTCTTTCCAAAATGGGGTGCAATGTTTTCTGGGGGAAAACATTATGGTATTTCATAACCATTATCCAAACATGAATAGACCCATGGGTTTTCAAATGTTTCCTATTTCACCTGAAACAACCCCAGAAAAACTCCACCAAGGTAAAACCAGAACAAGGGAAAAAGAGTACCTAAAACATTCTCGATGAATCTCAGGAAAGGTTAGGATTTTAAATCTCCCTAGATTATACTATCTTACCTTGATACTCTACTCCTGAACAGCTATAATATTATATGGTAAAAAGGATATTCCACTGAGAAAACAGATCTTCTTCCCTCTCCCATGTTTCTTCCTACACATGGCCACGTTTCCACAATACATGAAATATCTCCATAGACATTCCCCACTACATTTTCTCACTATGATCCATAACATGAAATGGATGCTCCGCAAAGGATGCATCATCCTCAATCTCAACATCAACAACATTGAACACATTAGAATGGTCTTGGTGATTCATTCAAAGATTAATAATCAGAAAAAAATCATTCATATCACCATAACACTATGGAAGATCCAATTGGTATTCCACTGGATCGATTATCTCCAAAATCTCAAAAGGTCCAATAATCCTTGGTGTAAACATTCCATGCCTTATAATCTTATAGTGACCCAATCCAGGTGAAAATGAAAGGAATACAAAATCAACCACTATAAGCATAAGGGGATAAAGACGTACATAAACATTCATTTTCTTCTTACTCCAAGCTATAGCCATAGTTTTCCAAATCTACTGAACCTACTAAGATGTCATATTCATAATAATAGATCCCAATAACTATTACTCACCTATCTCCATATAGCATAAAGGTGATCTGCATGGCCTATAATAAAGTGACTCATATGGTTCCATGTGAATATTCTCTTGATAACTATTATTATATGAGAACTCAATGACTGATAAGTGCTTCTACCAAGACCCAATATAGTACTTGATGCATTCCCATAACATATACACTAATTATTATATATTACATTTGGATTTACCCTTTGTTTCTAGGTGGAAATCCATACTCGAAAATACCTAGGTACCCGACACGTTTTGTAAGACTGACGAAAAGTGTAATGTAATGAGATAATCATGATCTGATACAATACTCTATGTTACCCAAATAAAAAAACTATCTCCTAAATATACATGTCTTCCAAATGATACACTATGAATGTCTCCCTGATAAGAACTAATGTCGATAATTTCATTAATTAGTACACAATGAACCATATAGAGTAATTATTTAGAGGCATCCTTAGAAGGCCTAACATGAATTCCATTATAATTTCATCACACATAAATTCGAGAGTGGTAAAAAGGTTATAATAAACCATCATGTCATTGAGGCTTGGTATCCACCTAATGATAGGGGTAGCATCATATAACAAACCCTAAAATCTCCCTTTTCCTGATCAGACACCAATACTATCGACATAGATCATGGTACATTTTAACCAAACAAAGATGTACTGCCCACTTCGAGGAATGAAACTTACGCATCATCACCTCTCACATACACATAAGAAGAACTACACAATTTCATAAATATATGTTATAATACTCATCTATAATCTAATCAAAAGGTCACTCCCCTCCATAAAGGATTTCCCTATAGGGGAAACAATATGCATCCTCAAATTGCATATCTCTAATCGGACTCAAATGTGTGGACTCAATATATAAGGATGTAAGGATCATCTACTCCTGGACCTCCTAAGACTCTATACTAATCTCAGTCAACAAATAAATCATCTCAAACATCGAACTATTATATTGATTTTTCAGAGTCTGTGTTTTACTTCTCAAAGTATGAGTAGACTATTTCCCTTCTATTGTGTATTGGCTAGCTAAAAAACAAATGTCTATATATATATGATTCCTAAATCTAGTACCCAGAGATTTAACTATTATTAATCTATTATAAACTATAAATACCCCAACACCAGTATACATGGTTCAATGGTAACATTAATACATTGTCATAAGTTATAAGGAAACACAACCCAAAGGACCAAATAATTTATTCTTTTTTGACAACTAGATACATACTTGAATCTTACAATAAATTGGAAAATAGAAAATAAAACATAATAAATGGGTGAGATCAAATGATATTTTAGGGTATGAATATGAAGGAAGCTATCATAAATATGAAATATAAAATTATTTTACGATAAATAACTAGAACACATACCATTTAATCAAAAACTTGTGCACAATACGACAAGAATAAAATATGATCAAATAATGGAATATAAATTATTACATGATCTAGAAATCATAACCATGGATATTATACTAACCGAGCAATCATATTGAAATCAATAACAAATATCATAATGAGGAAATACATAATTCCCAAAATCATAACATTCTTTCAAGGCTTTCTCCAATACACCATACATAAATGGTTAAGACATAATCCAGTACCGAAACTAGTTTTTCTCATGGTACATACCGATGCATCAAGGTGAATTATTTGTCCACGTCCATCACATAGTAATTAAAATTCATTCCACTTAAGAATATTGTTAAACCTAATCATAATATACATTTTTTTGAGACAAGTATATGAATTGTATATAACTTTACCCAATCAGTAAACATAATCAACAACCATCTCAAGTAATATGGTGAATGGTATCCAAGTAGTACACCCCAGTTGAACTGATCATAAACCAATTAATAAAGTATATAAGATGATATTATAAGATATAATCCTCAATGAATCATAATATTTCACAAAGGATGTTGATATAGACGAAAATAATTTAAATATGATTATTTAAAATTTCATGGGGAAAATACCTTTCATAACTTTTGAAAACTAGTTATCTTTATAATGATTCACAATTATAAAAGATTTTTTCTTTTGAAAATTAACATGTAAACACATATTTTAGGCTTCCAAAAATCAAGGCTTTTTGACTCTGGGAAAATATTCTCATGATTTATAATTTCAAAAAAACATTCCTTTTGTATTTTGTGCAAGAAAAATCTCAAAAATTCTTGGTAGAAAATGAAAAAAAATATAACTTTCAATTTATTTAAAAAAATTCATACATGAGTAAAAATTACATAAAAAATAATAGGATAATATGAAAAAATTTCAGAAATAATTTTATAACTCAAAAAAACATAATAAAAATAGTGTTTTAAGTGAATCTTTAAAAAAAAATTTAATAAAAGGAAATTCCCTTATAAATATCATATCATTGAAGTAATTAATAATAAAATAAATATTATATGGGTATTTTCTATAAATATACATAAATAAATTGAAAATAAAACATTATATATTCTATGGTAATTTAAAAAACAAGATTATTATTACATAATCAATGAATTATAAGTTTAACACAAAGAGTGAATTTTGGGTTAATAATTCCCTTACCACATTGAAATAAGTCAAATCATGTTCCCCATAAAAATAATAATTATAAAATATATTTTTTAATAAATTGAAAATATTTATATTCATGATATTATATATATAATTTAAATATATACACCACACCCATGAAATAAATGGTTAATAAGGAATATATCTCATAGAAGAAAAAGTGAGACGAGAAACCCTTACCTCCCACATTGCATTAGTTTTGTGTGCATAGACTATTTTGTAATTTTTTAGAGAATGTTAATAATTCATTATAGAACTATAATAATATTTATAATACCATATATGTTACTTTAATGGAATTTTATCACCCATTAATTAATAATATTTCATTTTTTCATTTTTTCAGGTGAACTCGTTTCATTGTTTCATAATTGGTTCACCTTTGTATAATGTTATTTTTTCTTATTAAATGGAATTAAAAATAAATAATTTATATTAAATGATACTAATTCACCTATATATGTTCATATGGTCCCATATATCATTTATATTTCTAAAATTAGGACGATTCAATTGATAAAATGTTAATGATAAATGTTTGGTTTATTTTGGAGATTTTTCCAACCATTAAGAACTTGTTTTGTTTAATTTAATTTCTGGTATATATATTAGTTATATAAAATGAAATATGTTATAACATACCTTTTAAAATATTATGTGGCTAAACTATTACTTTTACGAATTTCCTTGAAGGTGGTAATGGAAATAAGAAAATTCATTATTTATGGAAACTGTTAACCGCCATAATTTTGACAATCGTTTCATCTTTTTGAATAAGAGGAGTTAATAAAAGGGATAGATTTATTACATTAAATTTGGAAAATAAAATTATAGTATTGAAATGATTATGTAGTTACTAGTCCTTAATGGATGAAGGATGTGAGGATAAGGTAGAAGAAGCAATGAAAAGAAGTGTGGTGGTTTTAGAAAATTACCTATTGAATATAATCTCATTGAAGGATCCTGTAAAGAACATGAAATTTGAATTTTTGTGAAACACAAAGAACTTATATGTGGTATAAATTTTTTGGATTATTTTTGGGTAATATTTTAGGTTTTTCAATGATGTTTAGGGGAAATGGTTGGTGATGATTGGTTTTGGTACGTGATGAGGGGTGGTATTAATTTATTAAATAATGATTATTTTGTATTTAAAGCCAACGAAATTTGGGTCAATTAATTCTAAATAATTTGGATGATAATTAATGTTAAAACTCATGGTTATGGTCCAAAAAAACATCAAACACCAATTTAATTTTTTGGGTATATTAAAATATTACCTTTTAACTTTAACCTGCATTATTATTTTACACATACCACGGAAAATATGTTTTTACCACGATTAAATTTTTATGAAAAAAAATAAAAATGAACTTACATAATAATTTAGAAATTATTATTATAAATATGAAATTAATTTTACTTAATAAATTTTGTAATATTAACAAATATTATTTCTAAATATGTTATGTTTCTAACTCATAAAAATAGTATTTTGATCTGTTAAAATCATGGTTTTCAAAATTTATAAGAATGTGTTTAAAAATGATACACCTTATGTATTATGTGATTAATTAAATAAATTTTTATCAAAGTTACTTTTTAATAAATTTAAAATCTTGTTCTCAAAATAATTATTTTATAAGAGTTTTGGTGTTTTGTAAAAATAATATTTTCACTTTTTAACCAAAAAAACATATTTTTTAGAAAATTCCCAAAAAAAACTACCCTAAGATAATTTTAGGTGTGGAGTAAAAAGAATAATTTTATTTTATCAATTAAATTTACTGAAATTTTCAAACATTAAATATATTTATTTTTTCAAAGAAATCAATAAAAATTTCTGTTTTAAGAAAACATATATTTTAAGAATAAATTGAATATAATAAAAATAATTTGTTCATTTACTAAACATAGTTAAATTTTGGTAGAATGTAGACATCATATTAACTTTAAAATATATTTAATATTATTCACTCAATCCAATTTAACATATATTTGATAATGATATTTTTTAATTTTTTTATGTTTGGGGTTATGTGCAATGTAACTTATTGAACATAGTCCTCTTTTAAAATCCCATCATGTTAAATATCATTTCCTCTTTTGGTCATTATGTTTTTACATGTTTCATATGTATTAAGGATTGTCCTAGAACATTTAATCTTATATAAGTGTCTCATTTGGATGTCAAATATTGAATTCAGATGGATTTCATGGATAATCCTTTCAGTTAATGGACCTTTCATATGATATGATGTTCAAAGTCTAGAATTGTGCATGTTTGTGTGTGTATTTATATATATTTATGTTTTTTATGTGTATATAACAATTAATATATATTTATTAATATTATTATATTTATTTATGTATTTTAATGTATACATGTAATATCATGTGCTGATTTGCACATGTCGGTGCCCCACGCTGGTTCATCACATGACCTTAGGTGAGCCTCCCTATACACCAATGGTTGAAAACGATTAGCGAGGGCCTAATATGTTTTATGGATTAACTATTCCCTCTTTATCAAATTAGATAAATATTAGAAATAAATAAATGTATCCAAACGAAAAAAATAACCCAGATCCCAATATGGACTTCTAACATAAGTCTCTTAACCTTTTCATATCATGCATACAATAAGTCTATTTGGGTACCGATCATGTATCCCATGTAGGGTGTGATTAAAACTCAGTAGGACACCACCAATGACATCTACAACTATATCCAATCTAAAATAGTGTATGAATTTGTTTAAAGAGTAATTTATAATTGATAATGTAAATAGTTCGCACATTAAATTATTTTTTAATTAACCAAATAACACAAAATATCATGATGAAATCCCATTCAATAATACCTAATTCATCCCAAACCGGAGTCTATACATCACCAAGGGATATCACATTTTATTCGATCATTGTTTTTTATCTATCATTTAATTTCAGTTTCACAATCTTATAATAGGGGCCTAGAGTAGCAGTTTGGCCCCCCAATGGTATTTTTAGAGGTAGTACATGGCCAACAACATTGTTATAACCTAAAAAAAGTATATATTTGTGGTCTAGAGATGAAATCTAGAACCCAATGGGAATCTGGACAACAGTCCATATCACATAACTGAGTCACAAAATATCACATCTCATGGTTCCACCTTCTCAACCCATTCATTAGGCAATTCGATATTTTAATAGTCATCCCATTTCAAAAATTCACTTATCTACAATAAATAAATCATAAATCACCACATTAATCTTATTGAAACACCCCATAGGTTGATATAAATTTCAAAAATCTATAAAAAAAATAAATTTTATGATATCATTATTCATCAAATTTCATAATCCCTCTAGTCAACCAATTAATGAAATAAATGAAAAAAAATAATTTCCAACAATGAAATTTAAATTTCAAAAATACATACTCCCAAATGAAATTAGTACTAATTAAATTTAAAATCATACCACCTACCTAATGGTCATTAATTAACTTAATCTATAAAAATCCCTAATTTGATGTGAAAGGATTGAAATCACAATGGGCATGATAATCTAGGGCCAATTCCTAATACCAACATCAAAAGAAACAAGATCCATGAAAATATATATCTAAACAATTTCCAATAGAGGAAAAACATCCATATTCATTGGGAATGACGGAAGGAAGAGATATATAAACCCAAAAGTGAATGAAATTACCAACCAACCAAAATTTGATCCTCATACTAGATCATTAATTTTAAAAATAAAAAGGTTTTAATAGTCTTGGAATCCTTTCCAAGACCTCCAAAAATAATAGAAAATAACAATAGTTCAGGTGGTGTTGAATGGGAATAAAAATATAGGGTTTTGAGAATTTTAATAAAAACATCAGGGATTTGAAAACATCCATTCTTAGGTTCTAGGAGGAGGTACAGAGTTTTCCAAACTGTAACAACATGAAATTTCGAATAATATTTTATTTCTTGAAAATGTTTAATATAGGTAAATTATTATTTGAACATCTTATTTCTGCCATTATATGACAATTGGTTAATATGACCCCTGGAAACAGTAATAAATTATAACATTTTAATTATTTTTTATAAATAGAATTTGTAATGGACAATCAATGAAAAACTAAGAGTCGGTGGCCTCATCTAGTAGACTCTTATCTTTTGAAGCCTATTTATCGGGGCTTGTTAAGGAAGTGGAATCACTATGATTTTCTATTGACCAAGCCCAAGCTGATCATTAACATGTTATGTTTTAACAGAATTTCCTATGTGAGAAGTTCAAGTTAGTAGAGATTACTACTCAGGTGTTGTTATCTGAGCCACCCCAATAGTCTATCACCATCTCACATTATACCATGATGTCATATGCGGGTGTAATAAGGGGTTATGATTCAAGGAAATTGTCACTAAATGATTTATTTCATTGATTAAATAATTTTTTATTTCATCATTTCTGCTTTAATAAAATATTTGCTTAAAATTTGAGATGAATTTTGATAAATTGATTTTTTGGGTAAAAACTGTACTTTTCAGAAAGACATAAATTTTTATATAAAAATAAGTATTTATTAATAATGTTCATTATAATTAAATAGTGTAATAAAAACACTCCTTTTAAATTAAAAATGAAAATTAATTCAATTTTTTTCTAGTGTCCAATATTTTACGATCCCTGTAAGTATGCATTTTATGTCCGCTATTATTTTTAATAATTCAGTATTTATTCGGTTAAAATTTAAATTTCTCATATGTATAGATTTATTAAGATAAAATTAATGTAATTTTTTAATTTAGAACATTGATATTTTGTTACGATGAATTTATGATATTTTAGAAAAAAAATTTGTTATTCATTTAATATTAAAAATACAAGTTTGAGATTTCGGTAAGTTTAATGAGATCATTAATGATGTAATCATTAATTAATAATTCTGGTCAAAAATTGAAGAAAAAAATTTAATATGAGGTTTCCCATGTGGCCAATACCATGGGAAAATACCATGGGTAAGCCCGGGGATTGGAAAATACTACAATCAGGTGTCCTCAGAATTGTTTTTTTAAAAAATACCTCTCTTTTACTATAAATACCCTCCCATTCCTTCATTTCCATAAATTCCCAAAATAATACTCCTTCAATATATGGTATTATTACCTCCCAAGGTGTCCTACTATGGTGTCCTAAATCCCCCAAGGTCCCGATCATTATTATTTATAAGTTACTCTTCAAGGTAAAGTAATTATTAACTTCTCTTTTCCTTTCAAGTTCTCTATTACCTGATATGTCTTTAAATTTTCCATAACATGTTTTTATTTGAATTATTTTATATACCACTATTTTATTTTGGGTTTTTTATTAATTTTATATCTATCTCATTTCCCTTTTTAATGTTTATTAAAACCATGTTTCATTTGCATTTGGTTGTAGAATTTTCATCTCAAAATATCTCTCTTTTTATAAAGAAATTATTTTATTTTCATTTGTTGAATTCCAAAAACTCTTTCATTTCATAGTGTATTAATCAATAAATAGAAATTATTTATTTTATTCTGTATTTTACAAACATAAAACCCTCATTCTATTTAAAAATTATATGAATGACATATTTATCATATTTTTAAGCACTTTTTAAACACCCTAATTTTGATATGAAACCGATTTATTATATTATATATGGGTAATTTATGTAATGTTATATTATGATATATGCAGATCATGAGAAGGTAAATACATATTAAGAATTTTCCCTGATAGTGCTCCAATATATTTGGAAAAAAATTAATCACTAGAGATTACATGTTTTTTGACACTCTGGTGATAACCTTGGTATTTATTATGACACCTTGGGGATGAACCTTGGTGATATTCTTATGAATATATAAATTAAATGTTGTGTCCACATTTTTAAATTAGGATTCAATTAAATATATTATGATATGACTTTTTTTACATTTCTCTTGACTCTATGTATTTCCTCAGGCTCTTATTGGTGTCTCTCTAGTTCACATGTAATCTATTTCAATTATTTTAACTTACTGGGAATTCTACCCAGCCTTTCATTTGATGTCTGTCCCTATGTTCTGTAATGCAATATTTTTTCTTAGGATTAACCTATTAATAATACTTACAAGTGGACTAGAACAGTGTTTTATGTATTAATTTATTATTATATCTTTTTCCAGGACACTGAACTTTTTAAGATCTGATGTTTGTAGAATGTAATTAAAGGTTATGTAATAAAAAAGTGGGATCCAATAGTTTGTATCAAATGATAGTTAGTTATTTGTGGAAATTATGTATTGAAAAGATTATTAAGAACCATATGAAAAATTTTAAATATAGGAAAGCATCCTAGTATTGTTGTGGAATTTTATGTATGTGGATTCTAAACCAAGAAACCCATGTCTAGAAACGAACAACTAGATGTGGCTTTAGAAAAGATGTAACTAGGGGTAATAACCGAAAAATCTATTTTTATCTAGACTCGAATGGGAACAGGTGCATGACAATAGGCCCTTCTACACTGTTGGTTTGACACTATTTGGGGGAAATGTTTGGTTAATCATGTTCTTTTTATGAACCATTATGATGCATTCATAGAAAATGAAATAATTGATAATGAATAATTTGTTTAATCATGATATTTTAAGAAATAAAAACTTTTTATTGGTATAAGATTCTTAATTAACACATGTTTCTCACCATGGTTTTCTTATTTTATAAAATTGTTGGAAATGGGAGGAATCATGCTAGTGGTGAGAACAATAGACTAGGTGGTGACAACCTTCCAATAGAATCCATAATGGAATCCTTTTTGAGAATTATGAATCAACTAACTCAAGATATGGGAAAGAACTCAAATCAAACTAAGAGACCAGTTCCACCATGAAGAGGAAAAAAGTCCATTGAGTCCTTTACGCATCAATAAACACCAATATTTAGTGGATTGGCCGACCCATTTTTTGTGGAACAGTGGAAAAGCTCTATAGAAATGATATTTTTTAAAAAATCGTAGTTTTGAATAAGAGAAAGTCACCCTAGATGTTCACCACTTAGAGGGAGAAGATGAATAGTTGTGGGAACTGAATAAAAACATAAGGCCAATAGAAATGTTTAATGATATGGAGTGGGAACAGATGAGGGTAATCTTCTTTAATTTGTATTCCCCTCATTCGGTGAGAATGAAATTTGAGAAGTAATTCCTCAAACTAAAGCAGATGAAGACAGAATATATTGGAATATATGAGATGAACTTCAAAATAATTTCACGTTATAAATCATTATTTTTCACGGATCCTGATGGGAAGGTTGATAGATTATTTAGTGGAAAACAATCATATCTACAGAAGAATTTTTCCAACTGATACTATGTCAACTATTATGAAATTGTATAGGGTGATATGATGCTAGAACCAGATTTCGGTGAGACATAGTGGTCTCACAAATCGAATGAGAAGAATAGATCTCTAGATCCAAATAGGGGAAGGATATTTCACCAAATAAGAGGAGAAATGTCGGTGAAACTTTTGACGTGAAATAAATGTGTGATGAGGTTTTAAGGGAACTTCCATCTTAGGAGTAGGAATTGTTACAAGTGTGAAAGATATGACCATATTGCCTGAAACTGTCTTAGGGAGTTGAAGCCACAACTTCCCAAAACTAATGAAAAAGGGAAGATGATAGAGGCCCTGCCTAAAGTGTAGTGCTTCAAGTGTGGATTGTTTTTGAACTTTTCCAATCATTGTAAAAATCGAAGGTAAGTGGAGGAAAATCACCATCAACCTTAGGATAGGATATGGAAACATGGATGTTCCTTTTCTATCAAGACGGCTAAAGTTGATGCTCCATATATTGGGTGGAAGGTACACTTGTTGTTATCTCAAAGTTATCAAGTACATTGTTTGATTTGGTTCTATACATTCTTTTATTTTCAACATGTTTGAAAATAATATAAAATCAATACACAAATTTCTAGAAGTAGAAATATCAATCAAGGCTCCTGGAGGGATTATCTAAGAATTAATAGTGTTTGGAAACTATAGTGTTTACTTTAGTGGGAACAGAATTATCACAAATATAGTAGTCATTCCCATGTTTGAATTTGACATTATATTAGGGATGGACTAGTTCTCAAAGTATAATGATAATATAAAATGCAGAAGCAAGGAAGTCTTTGTATTTTTTAATGGATAACTAATAGTTATCTTATATGGAATGATATCTCAAACAGACCTTATTTTAAAATCACCTCCTACTTCTTTCATTATGGAGTTGATTATTGAAGAAGAAGAAGGAAATGAGAGTATAAGGATATATAGTTTCCCCATCATTTAGGAATACATTTTTTTATTTCTAGAGCAGTTATCTGGACCTCCCCCAGAAAGAGAGTTAGGGTTCTCTAATGAAATCATACCTGGATATCATCTGATATCAAAGACCCCGTATAGAATTTTAAATGTGGATCTTTAGGAATTAAATAATCAACTCCAAGATCTTTTAGAGAAGGGTTTTTTTCATCCAAGTGTGCCTCCTTGGGGAGCGCATGTTCTGTTTGAGAGGAAAAATGACATATCAATGTAGATATGCATTGATTATAGAAAACCGGATGGCTTCATAGGGAAAAAAATACCCTCTTCCTTGAATTGATGACTTGTTTTACCAAATTCATGTGGCTCAATTATTCTCTAATGTTGATCTCAGATCTGGTTATCATCAACTGTTGGTGAAGAAAGAAGATTTTTAAAATACCACCTTATGATGAAGATATATTCATTGTGAGTTTGTTTTTATTGCCTTTATCTTGACTAATTATCCATCTATTTTAATGGATTTTATGAATGGAGTCTTTAAGGACAACCCTGATGACATTGTTGTAGTTTTTATTGATGATATTCTTATATATTCCAAAATTCACGAGTATTATGAGGATCATCAATGGGTTATTTTTTAAACTATACAAAAGAATAATATTTTTGTAATTGTAAAAAAATGTGAATTTTGGTTACAACAAGTATCTTTATTAGGGTACATTATAACAAATTAAGTAATCTCATTTTACCTAGAAAAGAAAAATGATGTGGAGGAGTGGCCTCATCTTAGAATAGTAACAGAAATCCAAATTTTCATTTGATAAGATAGATATTATTTGATGTTTTTAAAAAACATTTCATGAATTTCTAATCCATTAACTAAGTTAACATTAAAAGGGGTTATGTTCATCTATACAAAGGAGTGTTAGGAATGTTTCCATGATCTGAAGTAGAGATTGGCTAATGCACTCGTGTTAAATCTTCCCTTAATCATAGAATAAATTTGTTATTTTTAGTGATGCATCTCTAAAAGGGATTGGGTGAGTCCTCATGAAAAATTAAATAATGATTTCTTATGCATCTATATGGATAATGCCTCATGAGAATAATTATCCAACGGATGATCTAGTTTTGGTTGCAATTGTTTTTTCTCTTATGATATAGAGGCACAGTCTTTATATGGAGAACTGTTATATATACATATACCCTTATTATTTAAAGTATATTTTCATAAAAATGAATTGAACATGAGATAGGGGATATGGTAAAAACTTCTTAAAGGGTAATATTTTTCAATTAATTATCACCCTAGAAGAGAAATCAAAGTTGTTGATGCGTTAAGTTGGAAAGACCATGTTGTTTTTGATGTGATGAGGATTCAAGGAGTTCCCTTGATCAAAGGCCTAGTAAAAATAGACATGGGAATTGTATGGGAAGGGATATCATTAACCCTAACCCAAATGATTTCTAAACCGTCAGATGATAAAGAAAGATAAAAAATAATATCCTTTATTACAGAAGAAGTTTGAGGCTCTAAAGGGTGGGTAGTTTCCTGAGTTCAATATTGAAGAAGATAATGTACTAAAATTTCATACACGATTATGTCTTCCATCTATTTTGGAAATAAATAATTATCTAATGGATGAAGCTATTAGCTCAACATTATCAATAAACTAAAGAAGCATTGAAATGTATAGGGGCTTATGTGATCTCTATTGGTGGGATAACATTTAAAGGGATATTTTTGAATACATTACAAGGTCCCTGGTAAGTCAGCATGTGAAGGGAGAGAAAAAAATCTTAAAGGGGTATTACAACCACCACCCAAGTCAGCTTGGATGTGAGACAATATCACTAAAGACTTTGTCACTAGTATTTTGAGAACTTCCAAAGAAAATTATTCAATATGGTTTATAGTGTACCGCCCCACCAAGACATCCCATTATATCATTATTTGGAAATATTTCTATCTGGATCAACATGACATGATTTATGTGAGGTAAGTGGAAAGGATGCATGGGATACCACTCTCTATTGTATCTAATCGTGATCTAAGGTTCACATCAAAATTATGGGGAATTATTCAACATGTATTGAGTACCAAATGGAATTTCAATATGGATTATCACCTTTAATATAATTTCCAATCTTAATGGACTATTCCAACACTCAAGGAAATGTTGAGAACATTCTCAGTGGAATTTAATGGTTAATGGGATTACCATCTCCCATTAGTTGAGTTCTAATTCAACAATTGATTCCACTAATTCATTAAAATGTAACCCTATGAAGCCTAATATGGGAGGCAGTGCTGAACTCCTACATAATGGGATAAAGCTAGTGTGCCAAAGCATCTTGGCCCTGATCTTGTTCAAGAGATAACTGAAAAGGTTCATTCCATCCAGCAACACATTAAGACTACTCAATGTTAGTTGAAGAGCAATGCCAACAACAAAAAAAGAGACTTTGAATTTGATGTTGGTAACAAGGTCTTCCTTTTAATTTCTCCATGGAATAGATTCATGGGGTTTGGTAATAATGGGAATCTCATCCCCATGTACATTGGCCCTAATGAAATCCTTGATCGCATTGGAGTTGTGGAATATCGGCTTTCACTTCCACAAAATATAGCACAAGTTCATGATATTTTCCAAGAACCTCTATTGAGGAAGTACATACCTAACTTTTCACATGTACTAAATTATGAGTTGGTGCAACTTGAACATGACCTTTCTTAGGAGAAACAGCCAGTAGAGATCTTGGATCATAGAGATGAGGTTCTACATAGTAAGACTACCCAATTTTTTAAAGTGTTGTGGGTGAACTAAAAATATGAAAAAAACCATGTGGGAACCAGAGAAGACAACGAGCCAGAAGTACCCAAACCTTTTCTCTTCTGATAGTACAAGTTTAAATTTCGGGGACAAAATTTCTAAAGGGGGGAAGAATGTAATTACTCAAACTTTTGAATAATATTTTGTTTCATGAAAATGTGTGAAGTAATTATATTTTAATTTGAACATAAAGATTCAACCTTTATATGACCATTGGTTAATATGACTATTTAAACCAATAATAATTTGTAATGTTATAATTATTCTTTAAAAATAGAATTTATAATGGATAATTAATGCAGAAATAAGATTTGATTGCCCCACCTAGTAGACTCATTCCATAAGATTCTCACTTTTCATAGATTTGGAATTATGTATCATCACTGGGATTTTCTCTTGACCATGCCCAAGACGATCTTCAACACATTAATCTTGAATGGAATCGAAAATGGGAGAAGTTTAATTTAGTGGAGGTTACCACTCGGGTGATGTTATCTGAACCACCCCAATTGTCTATCACCATTAAAAACCTTACCCTTAGGATGTCTGTGGGTGTTATAATGGGTAATGTGTCAAGGAAATAGTTACTTAATGTATAATCCCTTATTTTAAATAAATTTTTTATTCCATCTTTTCTACTCAAATAATAGTTTTGCATAAAAATTGAGATAAAATTTGATAAATGGATTTTTGGGGTAAAAATGTAAATTTGAGAAATATATAAATTGTTATATTAAAACAAGTATTTAATAATAATGTTTATCATAATGAAATATTTTTATAAATATATACATTTTAATTAAAAAGGATAAAATAATTTTATTTTTTTCAAGTGTATAAAATTTTACAAAGCATGTCAGTATGCATTTCTTGTACTTTATTATTATTAATAATTAAGTATTTTTATATCTAAAAGTAAAATTTCTCATATGTAGAAATTTATTAAGATAAAATAAATGTAATTTTTGAATTCAAAATGTTGACATTTGGATATGGTGAATTTATGAGATTTTAATAAAATGTTTTGTTTTACTATGAATAGTAAAAATACAATTTTGAGTTTTATGTATGCTTAATGACATCATTAATGATGTAATCATGATTTAACAATGTTGTTTGACTCTTGAGGAATAAAATATAATATGAATTGTATCAGGTCTCTTATACCATGGTCAAATACCATGGGCACAATCATGGTTTTGCAAATACCACAAATGAGGTGTCCGAAAAAATAAAAAATAAACTTCATCTCTTTTACTATAAATACCCACCCATTCCATTATTTCATTTAATTCCAAATTCATCACCCTAAAATATATGGTAGTATTAACTACCTTGGAGTCCTTCCATGGTGTCCTCAATCCCCCCAAGGTTCTAATCATAGAGTTTTAGAAGTTACACTTCAACATAGGGAATTCATAACTTCTCTTTTCCTTTTAAGTTACCTTTTGTATGTTATGTCTTTAAAAAAATTATTACATGTTATTATTTACATTTTATTTCTGTAACTGTATTTTATTATGAGTCTTTTATGAATTGGTGAAATTTTCCCCTTATTTTTTCAACGTTTTCTAAAATCTTGTCTCATAGATGTTATGCTATATAATTTTCATCTCAAAATCTCCCTCTTTTTCTCAAGAAATTATTTTATATTATTCAATTGAATACCCAAACCGCTTTTATTTACATTCATATTAATCAAGACCTAAAAATCATGTATTTCAATCTGTAATTTAAATCCATAAATCCCACATTCCCTTTCTCTGGGTTATAAATGAATAATGATCATGTTCTTAAGGAATTTTTAGAACACCCTGATTTAGATAAGAAACCCATTTCTTTTATTCCCTATGGGATATTTTTGAAATGTTTGATTATGATCTATGTGGATCACATAAATATAATTACATATTATGGGTGTGACCAGAATAAACTTCAATTAATTGGGGAAAAAAATTAATCTCTAGATATAACAAGTTTAACGATACCTTAGTAAATAACCTTTGTAATTTTTATGACAACATGGAGATCGACTATTGTGATACTCTTATGAATGAGTAAATTAAATTTTATAGCCACATTTTGATGTTATTATTAAATTTATTATTATTATATTCTATTTTTTATTTATCATGTCGTTTTGTATTTCCTCAGGTTCATATTTATGTCTCTCTAGTTCACATGTAAAATGTTTCCCTTGTTTTACTTAAGGCCTTCTGCTCAACCTTTCCTTTGATGCATGTAACCAGGTTATGAGATTCAATAATTGTACTTGGGATGAATTTATGATGGATCCTTACAAGTTCATTATAAATTTTTTTATGTTTTCATGTATTATGTACCTTTTTCCAAGTCATTATACATTAAAAGATCCTCTATTTTAAAGATGTAATAAAAGTTCATGTAACAAAATTTGGGATTCCATAAAAAAAGTAGCCCTTAACCATGAACCTCC
The DNA here is from genome assembly GCA_963277665.1 of Viscum album. Lineage (NCBI taxonomy): Eukaryota > Viridiplantae > Streptophyta > Magnoliopsida > Santalales > Viscaceae > Viscum > Viscum album. The sequence goes on along the minus strand of OY728137.1, from coordinate 1,824,330,010 downwards.
ACATAGGGGGTTCAATGTTACTCAAATGTGGGCCAACCACTTGAAAAAAATTTCACCAACCATGATAATATCTCAGTCTTATGGTGAATGGTTTGGGGAGGGAGCATGCATGGTTTGGATAAAATGTGAACCAACCACATGCCACCTCATATCCCTCAAAAATGGGGTGCAAGGATTAATGGAGAAAACTGTATGGTTTTACCTAACCATTCTCCCACTATGAATATCCCCATGGGTTTCCCATTTTTTCCAATTTCTCTTAAAATAACACCAATAAAAGTCCCAACCATGGTATTATGAAAACAAGGATAAAAGAGTACCCGAAACAATCTTGAGGTATCTTCTGAATGATCATGATCATACAATATCCCCACCTTATAATTGATCATCTTGAAGTTGTACGCCCAAGAATCTATAATATTCCAAGGTAAAAAGGATAGACCACTGAGGCCACATATCTTATTCCCTCTCCCCTATTTCTTCCAAAACATGGCCATCTTTCCATAATATTTGAACAATAAGCATAGTCTTTACCCACAACATTTTCTCACTGTGATCTATAGCATTAATTGGATGCTCCTCAAAAAATTCATTATCCACATGCTCAAAATCAATAACATCGATCTTATTAGAAGGGTCTAGGTGATATTTCTGATGTTTTGACAAAACAAAAACATCATACCTATCACTATAACATTATGGATGATCCAATCAGTATTCTACTGACCCAATTATCTATATAATCTCAAATGGATTAATAAACCTAGGAGCCAACATGCCCTACAATAGAATATTGCAGTGACCCAATACAGGTGATAGCCAAAAGAATACACTATCAACCACTATAAACTCATAGGGATAATGAAAGAGATCACCATACGAGTTGTTCGTACATAGAGTCATTGAAATAAAATTACAAATTAGCTTAACCTACTCATATTTCTTCTACATGAGAATAGTTACAAAAAAACTCTGAGTCACTTGCCTCTATCCAACATTGATGTCATCAGCATGGCCTACAATATTGTGCCTCATACGTTTCCATCTGAATATTCCCTTGATAAATTTTATTATACGAGAACTCAATTACCACTAAGTGATTCTCCCAATTCCTACCACAGTCTAGGTTGCATTCCCATTACATATCCTCTAATACCTTTATATTATATTCTGTTTTACTGTTTTTCAGGTGGAAATCCATACATAAAAAATAACAGGGTGCCAAAAAAAATTTGTAAGCATTTCTAGAAGCATGAAGTATATCTAGAATCACAATATCAAACAAATACTTCTTGGTACCCCATGTAAATAGACAATATCCTAAAAATACATGTCCACCAAATGTTGAACTATGAATGTCTCCTAGTTGGGAATGATTTGGCTTAATTTCATTAATTAGTCCACAATGACCCATATAGAGTAATTCATTCAAGGATTCCTCATAAGCCCTAACATTAATTCCATAGTAATACCATCCAACTTACATTATAGAGTGGAAATAAAGGAAAAATAAAAAACCATTTCATTTTGGTTTTACCTCCACTTGCTCATAGGTGTATCATCGTGTAAAAAACCATACAATATCCCTTTTGATGCTCAGACACCAATATTGTCAACATAATTCACGGTAAATTTTAACCAAACAAGGATGTAACACCCACTTAGAGGCATGAAACTCACACATCATATCCTCTCAAATACTCAAATTAAGAAAAAATGTTTTCATAAACAGATGGTCTTATACTCATCAATAATCCAATCGAAATGTGACTTCCCTCGATAAAGGATTTCTCTAAAGGTAAAATAATATGGATCCTCAAATTACCTCTCCATGATCTAACTCAAAATATTGGAATCAATAGATAAGGATACAAGGGTCACCATCCTCTTTCCTCGGGAACCTCTATATGCATCCCACTCAGCAAATTCATCATCTCAAACATAGAAAGATAATCATGAGCTACATGAGTCTATGTCTTACTTCTCTTTGTAAGAACAAAACACTTCCCATTCCCTTGTGTGTAGGTTATTTAAAAATCAAAACAAATCATATAAACAACCCATCTGTACTACTAGAGATTCAAATTTCACTCTAAATTGATGTTTTTCATACTTTTTTGGTCAGTATACGTAGTAAAGGTTTCTCCCAATAATTACTTCCACAAACACATCAAAGAATAAACCACTACAGCTAACCTAGTATTTTATGAATGTTATTATTTTAATATGGAATCAACTCTGGTAGACCATATGTTAGAACTCATTCTCCATGACTTAACACATATCTATATACAACACTATCTTCATTGAAAAATATATTACACTTTTCACCCAACTTAGCTACGACTAAAATCAGTGTGGTAGTCAAATGCATTTTTAACTATTGGAAATCATTATAAGATTCTTTAGAAAATTCAAACATAATAATTTTCTTGGTAAAGAATAAAAGTGGAATATATTAATATAATAATTCAGGTATGAAACTATGACAATAACTTACCACACCCTTAAATCTACGGATATTAAAGGAATTCTTGGGACGCTCCCAAAAAACCACTACCAGAACCTTCTCATGGTACAAAAATAAAACATCGTCTAAGATGATGTGACCCAATAAATGTACCCTATCAATTTAGAATTGAAACTTAGATATCTTGGCATACAAATAATTCTTTCTTAGTTTTATCATGATAAATGAAAAATGTTATTTATGATCGTCAAGAGTCTTGGAGTGCACTAAGATTTCATTCTAGAAAACAACCAATAATTGTTACAGGTATAGGTGAAGAATTTGGTTAAACATTGTCGTAACCACAACTGGAACATTTTCCAGCCCGAATGACTTCACAATGAATTCGTATAGGCCATACCTACTTCTAAAAGTATTCCATTTTATATCTAAAGGTTTAACTCTCAACTGATGATACATTGACCTCAAATCAATTTTATTGAAATCAAAAACTCCCCTAAACTGGTTATAAAGATAATCTATACACAAAATAGAATATTGGTTCTTCATTATCATCCTATGAAACTTCCTCCAATCAACACATAAGTGTAAGGTCCTATTATGAATCATAGGGAAAAAAATCAGATAACCTTGTGGTAATTTACTCTGATGAATAAATATGGTATCCATCTACTCTCCAAGCTAGGTCTTATGTTCCAGAAGTTGTATTGGTGAAATTCAAAACGAAGGAAAAGAAAATGGTTTATCTCTATAAATGATGATACTTTAAATCCCTAGTTTTTAGGCTACCAGAGCTAGTATTGGGGATGAGTGTTTGGTCATGGTGTGAAAAGGAGTTAGAGGTATAAGGTGTTTGAAGGAAAAATTTTCATAATGGATATATCATATACTAGCGAGGACTCAAATTCATATTTTTCTTATACATAAAAATTTTCCCTTTTACAATTATAGGCACTCTATATATAATATTTATCAATGAAAAAACAATATTCCGAATAGGTAGTGATGTTTCACACAATTAGGTTTCATGTATTGGGTATGCTAGTCATGGCATGGGACTTTCTAATTGAGTTTCAATGGTTCTTCCTTGGTTTCTGTCAAGTCATGACGAATATTTTCATGAAATTATAATTTATAGTTTATATAAAATTTAAAAGTAAACCATGTCTTTAATAATGAAAATATAAGGGATTTATGACTTGATTCTTGAAGGGTAGGTAGAATTGACCAGTCACAGAAGGATAAGGGTTTTACACAACATGACAACCTATTTACTAACCCATTTAAAAACACAAAATCTTATTGGATTTTCCCTAAATCCCTATAATTTATCTTAAACAACAAAAAACATAGTTTTTTATTTAGAGATTCTTTAACCCCTTTTAAAATATTCTGATCCTTGAAATATTAAGATTTACGTCTCTTCATTCTAAAAAAATTTCCTTCTCTTTTTATCTTGGTTTCCTCTTTTTCATTCATATGAAGAAGGTTATTGTGGTGGTTTAGTGATGGATTCAAGGGTAATGTGTTGTGATTTTTCTTTTAATTAGTGAATTCTCGGTTTTTGAGGCTCCCTTGCAATATTTGGTGATGTGTTATTATATTCCATCATCCTGTTCTTTCACAATGATCATTATAGTGGTGGTTGGGTAAGGTATTATGGTATTGTATTTGTTTATTTGTAAATTATTGAAATTTCATTAAAATATTTTATATGGGAGGATGGAAAATAATAGATTGAAAATATTATGAAATTTACATAATAAAATTAATGCTGGGGAAAGAGTTATTTTCATGTGTTTACATGATTCTTATATTTTATTTGTGTGGTTTTTGGTTGCTCATTATTATTACTGAAATAATTTACTAATGAGAAATATATACTTGTGTAGGTGTTGTTATTGATTGGAAGAATCACCTTTCATAAAAGGAAAAATAACATATAGTTGGTAATCAAATTTTGATGTTGAAAAAAATAATTGAAAAGAAACCATTGTTTAAATATGGAAGAATGTAGAAGTACATGATGATAAAAATGGTCATTTTGAATTGCTTAAATTATGTTAATTGTGGATATCATTATGTTCTTGATGTGTAGGTAGTTATGTGGTGATTTATATTTTTGGGTTAGGATATGTGGTGTGTTGGGAAATGGTGTTAAATTGGAAGGCATGTGTTAGGAAATAGGTTTTTGATGGTTGGCAATAGGGATGTGACTGGTTAGTATGGGGTATGTTTTGGGTTGGTTTTACAGTGGTTAGTTAATGGTGACTAGGTTATTGGGGTGCCTAAGGGAATGTGATGAGGGAGGTTTTATGTGATGGATTTTTTGTGATGTGTTGATGTTTTTTAGTATCTAAGTACCTATGAAAAAAAATTAATGGGTATTTGGTAATTGGTGTTGCTCAAACTATATAAAAATGGATGTAATTGGGAATATGGGTAACTGAAATAAATGGGTAAAAATTTAGGAATAAATATTTTAAATATATTGTAATGGTTATTCATTAAACATGTAATTATATGGTTTAATGAATATTATAATATTTAAGAAACAGTAAATCATGAACTAGTTTGTTACATGAATAAATGTAGGGAGATGATGAATGTTATGTTTATTTTGTGAGGGAATGTGGGTCAGTTTGTGTTGTTATTTTTGGAAGTTGTGGTGGTGTTGGAGATTCTACTACAGTGATGGTTGTGGGTTGTAATGATGTTTTATTGATTTGAATCCATTCGTATGGTCACTTTTTGGATATATATATACAAATAATATTTTTCTTGTGAACTTTTCATGCATCCCATCCGAGTAAAATATATTTTCCATTATAAAATGATTTTGGGTTCTAGTTGTTTTTTCATATATCCTGGTTGAAAATAATGACTGTTTGGCTTAAATTATTCTATTCTCTCTCTTTAGGCATAGTACATTGTGGTACTAGTACATTGGGGAAGGGGTAGTTATGCCAGGTAGTGGAATGGAATGATGTTGATGTCTTTTATGAGGATGATTCCTTATTCTGATGGATATGGATATGGATATGTGGTTTTTAAATAATTCCATCATAAGATGTAGGGCCCTATAGGAGGTTAGGGTAAGTAACTTTGTGATGTGAACCACATTATATATATATATATATATAATGGATTTAATCATGGGATGTTTGAAATTAGGGTATCAAATTAGTAAACCAGCAAGGAAGTAATTTTGGGTTTCGTTGATTATACATTTCCCTCCTACTAATTTATTTTATTGGTTGCATGAATGGGTAAGAATCCATGGAAATGTTTGATCTAGTTGACTAATGTAGGTATGGTCTAGTTAAATTGTTTATTCACTAAGGAAAAAGTATTCTTTTTCCTAATTTTCACAAGTGGACATGATCACGATCCTACTAATGAAAGAGTTTATTCTCACCTGTACATATATATATATATATATATATATATATATATTCTTAGGTTTTGAGTGTGAGATTAAATATTGGGTTCGATAGTACTAAAACATATCTTGCAGTTTTTATTAGAACTTATTCCTTGGAATTTTATAGGTATTTTATTTAGAGACATTCATTTTCCTAAAATATTTATAATTTTTGGGTTTACTATGTATCATAATTTATTTTAATCATGTGGTTTATTAGTGGATTTATTTATGTATTCTAGGGATATATGCTATTGAAGCCTCCAATTATAAATTTGTATATTCTCTATAATAATCACCAACTTGGGGCCTATTTCTAGTGGCCGTTGGGGGTCACTGACAATTTAACTTTAAGACCAGAGGGGTTCCAAGTGGGTGGGTTTGACAAAAAGTGGTATCAAATAATTGCATGAGAGTTAGTATGGATTTTACAGTTATGAACTAGTGACTATTTCATGGGTTGGTAGAGAAACCACATCATTTGAACTTAGTCCATGATATAAGAAAGGGATATCAAATAGGATGTTGGATTTTAGGGGCCCATGTGACTTGACACAAGGGATTTTAAAACATTAAATGTTATATTTAAAGTTATTTTTTTTGATGGGTGGAGGCCTTGGAGTGGTATATGCATCATTATTGTTGACGTATGTTATTGAATTTGTAGGGTTTTTTTGAAAACTCTGAATGAATCAAATTAAGTGATTTTTAAAAAAATAATTCCATGTTAATGTTATTAGGATTTTGTTTCATTATTTAAAAATTTGTATTTAAAAATTCATCCAAATGATTTTTATTTCTGTAGGTTTTAGCTAGCTAACCCGGTTGACCATATGAGTATTCATCAAACTGAGGAGGATGAGTTATAGAGGATGACATTGTGTGAGTTTTTGTATAAGGGAATCATGGAATGTGAGGGGAGTGTCTTTGGTTTGGAGATAAAGAACTTTTTAAATGATATTTAGATTTATTTTAGTTTAATTCATGCTAGGGTTGAACATTAGGTTATGATATATTATTAACTGAAGTCCATAATAGTATGATTATGGTTGATCTAGTATCTTAGGGAGGGAAGGAAAACAAATGTTTCTTTTAATTATTCTTACATATTGTTTTCAATGTAGTTTCATTCATCGATGATGATGTCCTTGAATAGAAATTAATAAGTCCTTATTTACATAGGGATCATGAGTGTATACAATCTCGAGATAGTATTGACAGACCTCATTCACTTTTCCTATAATCTTCTCCCTACTGTGGAGTTGAGAGCATGTCATTTAGAGGAGGAAAAATGTCATATAATTCATTATGTAGTCACACCATTGTGTTTGAAATATACATTGAGATAAAAATGAAGATAGAGGTTTTTGATAGGATGTATATATAGACAAGATCATATTGATAGGGGAGTTGTCAGAGTCCCTCGAGAAGAAGGGTTTTAAGTGGTGGATCACTTGCGTATAGGTCATCCAGGTTCTGAATAGTGGGGAGTTAGTTGCTATATATTTCTTTCTCCAAATTATATAGGTATAACATATCATGTATCCCCAAAATTCCCTTTATAATAGTTTTAAATACTTGTAAGTGTTTTTTCATTAGGGATCTCAGACTCTAATCCATCACTTGGCTGAGTATATCATATGAGGTAAAATTCATAACTATCCATGGTAGAAGTTTTTTCCTTAGAAGACCTGTATATTTTAGGGAAATCAAGATTTAATTCCATCATGATGTTATGTATCTGGTAGATGAAAACCCCATGATTTTCCTCTACAATTATGAAAATAATGATGACCATGGCTCTGGGGGTAGTTTCCCTTAGTTAGGAAAAGGTGAAAGACATGGGTAGGTTCATGTTTGGGGGATGTATGTCCTAGAAGGTCTAAATATCATCATTGGTACCATAAATTTATGTTACACTTTTTTATGACTTGTTTGATTATAGAGTATCACACTCATTCATTTCACCCTTCTTGGTTCATTCAATGGGATTCAAGTTCGATATGATTCTAGTTCCTATGGTGTTAACAATGACACATACTGGTTTGATGATAATGATTTATTTGTGTGAAGGATGAGATATGATTATAAGGAAACTTTAGTTTTTGGAAGGTGTCTTTTTATCTTCTGATATAGAAATATTATTTCATTGACCATATCAACTAGATGTACTCTATTCATATAGTTATTGATAATGTTGGAAGATATTTGTGTTCGGTGATAAGGTGGTACATTTTGTGGAGTTTTTTTGGCATGATAGATTATCATATAGGTTGTAGATTCAGGGAGCCATTATTATCTCTGCCTAAAGTTCAATCTTTAGATTCAAGGGAGATGTAGGTGTATGAGTTAGCTAGGTTTATATAGAATATTTCAAATTATTTTTGTGAGATTGTTATGACCATCTCCACACAATGTGATATTGATTTTTGGGATACTTTTGAATCCTAGTGCTTCTTGAATTTTGATGGGTCCATATTAGATATAAATTTATATACTTTAAGAGTTCTGGATTTTTATTGATAATATAATGAGGAATGGTTTCATCTGTCCCATTGTATCAATATGGGGTGAGCCAATGTTGTTATCCAAAATGGTGGGTAGTAGTCTATGGTTGTGTATAGACTACAGGTGGTTGAATCAGTGATAATAAAGAACTGGTATCTTCTCAAAAGGTTTGGTGATTTATTTGACATATTTAAGGAATAAATCTAGTTTTTATAGATTTATTTTTCATTCTAGATATAAAAATATGAGGATATAAGAGTAATATACCTCGAAGGCTGATTTACGTTATCGATAGGGGTACTTTGTGTTTAAATTCATAATGATTGGGGTATAAACACCCCAAACAGATTCATTATACCCGTGAAATACTTGTTTTATGAGTTCCAAAAACATTTTGTGTCCATGTTAATTTATGAAATCCTTGGATAATTGAGGTCAATTTGAGAAAAATTTGAGTATCTTAGGGCTATTTTCAAGTCCTTCGACACCACTTGCTCTTATAAATCTATCCCAATGTCAATTATGTTTATGGTAGGTTAATTTACATGGGAAAATGGTATCTCAAAAAGGATATTTATTCAATCCTTCAAGGATTGAAGAATCCATTTCATAAAAATCACCCAAAATTTTTATATAGGAAAAAAGTTTCATTAGCCTCATAGTCTATTATCGAAGGTTTTTTGTCTGATTTATCTTGGTTCATGGATCTATTAATAGTCTTAACCATGAATAAATATGTTTATTTATGGTATTATTAGTTTTATGAAACCATTAACTACAAGAAGAAAAGGTTGGTCAGTGCTCCAATTCATTGGATTTTAGAGAAGGTATTGATGTTTTATGTATTTTTAGATTCTTTCCATCACATTCTATGTTTCATCTTGATGCATAGTAGGTAAGTGATCACTTATTATTTCAAGAATTTACATCTCCATGAGAATATATATGCCACCCACAATCATTATATATTAACTATTATCCTTGATTTAAAGATATGGTGAAATTACCTCATTAGTGACTCCTAAGGGGTTGTCAAAAACAAACAGTGATTGTGGATCATTTTCTCCCAGTGAAATCTAAATTTTACACTGTGTAATTTGATGGATATCTTCAAATATTTTGAAATTGGGTTCTCGTACACCCATTTAAATTGATATATTGTGGCTAATGTGATGTGTAGGGATTCATGGGAAGATCTTTTTTGGGATTTTGGAGATACATAGAGGGAGATGTATGAGCTTACATTGATGAATCTTGATGAAACTAGTAGAGGAGTCATAATGGGGAGACTTATAGGCAGATATAACAAGGTATTTTGTTCTTTACAGTGATTCTTTACAGTAATTTACCATGGATGGTGAAATAATATTTCATTAAGGGGAGATTTTTTGTTCCATCAGAGATTAAAAAGGATGTTTTTATGTGATTTCTATAGCTCGTCAAAAATATTACGTTGTTATGATTCTAAGATATATTACTTCTTTAGGGGTCATCTAGGGTGTATTGGGATAATATTTTATGTATTGAAGTTCGTATCACAATCTCTATTCTTTTATCAGTTGACGGAAGAGCATCCTGTTCTTGGTGGTTTCTGGTAGCCATTTGATACTTCAAAATGAAAATTAGAGGAAATATCACTGGATTTTTTTCACCATCCTACCATGAGACCAATTAGGATGTGATGCTATTTGGGAGTTCATGAATTGGTTGATAAATTCATCCTACTTCCTAGATATCTTAGAGTATGGTATTGTATATTTTCTAGTAAGGTGGTATGTGGATGATGTGGGGTGGCATCATGGGTTGTTAATAACCAACATCTTTTATTGGGAATCATATTTTACCTTGTGAATTTTTTAAGTCTCTAGTTTTCTTTTTTTCCATTGGCCTCGGTATGTTTTTCCATCCTTATAAGTTTGATAAAATGGATTAGTCTATTTAGAATGTATGGAATATATTTTAAGTTTGTATTATATATTTTGGGAGGTCTTAGGTGAGTAAATTTACATTGATTATGATTTATTATAATAAAATATTCCACTATTACATTGGTGTGGCCTTATTAAAAGAATTTTATGAGAGGCCTTGTCAATATTGATTATATTATACCTAGACTGGAGAGTCAATTTTCCTTTAATGAAAAATTGTTCATATAATCAAAGAGAAGGTTTAGACAACCTGAGTTTGGATGAATATATAATAGGACCCTTATAATTTTTATGCTAATAGGTGGAGGAAGAAATTTGATTTTTATGTTGGTGATTATGTGTTCTCGAGGATTTCCCCTCATTAGGGGTAATGGTTTTTTGGATGGGTGACCAATATTTATCCCAATATTATAGGTCCTTGTAAGGTGTATCTACACATTAATGAGGTGGAATATAGATTATAATTTCCACTGCTATTAGATAAAATCCATTATATCATTTATGTATTAATGATCTATTGATATCATCATAATGGTTTATATTATATTAAATAGAGATAGTTTGATTTTGATGATCATGTGATGTTTTTGGAATGGATGATTTATGTTCATAATAAGTGAGAGAAGTTTATGTTTTGGAAATTTATTCCCTTGGTTTTTATTTTGTATAGGTATAGGGGTTTGGAGGATAGTTTATGGGAACATGATTCAAAGATATATTCTCAATATCCTAATCAATTTTGATAATGATATTTTGGGGATATATCATTGGAAGATGTGTTTATTTAATTAATTACATTTTTCCTTATTTTTATTTTTGGTTAATGGAATTGTCACATTTGGGAGTTATTTCTTGAGGAAATATTTGTAGGTGTTGTATTTGATTTTCCCCAATTGTATAGTTTTTATTCATAAGGATGATAATCTTTTAATTTGTATCTAATGTAGTGGTAAGTATCTTCATTGATCCTTCCATTGTGAGATTTTGGAGTTGGAGGTAGTGAGAGGAGTTTAAATAGAGTGGGGTGATGTTAGTGTGGATATTTCAATAGGGAGAAGGATGTCATGTCATGACTATCTGGTGCATGGTTTAAATGTTTTTTATAATTTTTATGTAACATAAATACATGAGGTGTCACAATATACGAATTTGTCCCGAACCTTGACTACGGGTTACCAAATCTAGAGTTGGCATAAAGGTTTTTGTTACATCATAATATTGGGTTCCACTAAGTTAGGTGTTTGAAATAATAAGTAAGTAAAATGGAAATATTGTATTTTTTCTAGTAATCTTACACATATTTTGTTTATCATATCAAATTTTTCCTTTTCTAATTCGTTAGTTGTGGAATGTAGGATTGATTCATGATATGAATGCAGTATAGGGAGTTTTTGACATTTTTTGTGAATAGGTATTGATAAATATTGATTTTACTAAATATTTTGTTCCTAATAAATGATTTAATTCCAATAAAATATTTTTTTATAGATTATCTTATGAAATTTTTTAATTAGATACCAATTTTTAAATTTAGATGGAAGATTCAAGTTTTCAATTTTAATTATACTATATTTATTTTCATAAAAAATTTTATTTCTGTTTAATTTTTTAGAAAATGTTTTAGCTATATTAAACACTAATATATCAATATTTTTCATTTATGAAATAAAATATTGATCTACCATTTGAGGGGATAAAATTTTCCAAAATTTCAATAACAATGTTGATCTGACTAGATAGGTTATAACTCCATAATTAGGCAATAAAATTATGTTCTGAACATGGATTGGCCTGAAATTTTGAATAGTTTCCGAATAAATTATTTTAATAATTTCATTAAAATGGAGGAAATTGTTTTTCTCTAGTTATCATGGTAAGACATTTGATAATTTGATGCATTCTTATTTAATGAATCATCCATGATGGAAATATTCTCAAATATTATTTGACCACAATTCCTTAAAAATGATATTAATGAGGTTTAATTTTTTATGGATTATTATCAACAAATTGGTTTCCATGTTCCTATAAGAACAATTACCAATATTATTTCATTAATATAAGTAAAACATGGGGATATTAGGTATATTGAATCTGGATTGTCTGTATTAATAGAAATATTTCCATTTTTAATCTAGTTATAACTTCATCAACACCTTTACAAATAAGATTATATTTTGTGGTAGAAAATAAAAAAATAGTGTAATAAAAAATTTACTAAATATAAATTTTCTATATTCATCCATTTAATTGGGAAAAAACAAATAAATTTTTTGAGGAGAGAATTGAAGAAATTTTTTTTCACATCCCCTACCTATTAATATGTAATTTCCCAACCATCAAAGTATTGAATTTAAGAGTGATGAATTTTATAGGTATTTTTTATGATGTAATAGTTTTTAATATTTTATTTATATATTATTTTCATTCCAGTTTATCCATCTTCTGTTTTCCTTATTTGTTCTTTTTTGTTGTTCCACTGCGCTCTTCTTCACTCCTTCAAAATAGAGAACTCACCTTATCTTTTGTTTGAGGGCGAGGGTTCTAGGGATGATTTGAGTTCATTGTACTTAAACATAAATATTTTTTTATATTGTTCATTTCCTTTGTAGTTTTTTTTGGTGTAGGGTTTACCCCCCTTTTTCTACTATTTGTTTCTACTTCTTGTTCATTAATATTCCTCTCTATCATTATAATAATGTTATAATCTAATGGTTAATGTAAAATTTTCTTAGTGATGTGTGGGAGATTATATCACATCAATAGGGTTGGTGAGAGACAATAACAATTCAAATGGGAGAGTGTTAAATGGTAGGAATGATTTTAACACTAGATAAAATATTGAGATTTAATATTTTAAAGAACAATGATTTTCTACACCATGGAATTCTACGAAAAACAACTCATTATCAATAACATATATTATTTTTTTATGTGTTGATTATTTTTTTTAATTATTATATATATACTTATAATTTTAATATTAAATTAATTTAAAAAAAACAAAATATTAATATTTTAAATTTAAATATAATGATGATAATAAAAAATTAGTGTGTGTGAATGTAAACATTGGGTAATTGACCCAGGGATTATACCTTTTTCTATTCTCAAAAAAATAAAATTATTGAAATTAGATTCATGAAAAATAACATGCATAAAATTAAAGTCATTTTTTGGGGGAAGCTAGTGATATATCCAGTTCCTTTAAATGTTACTTTTTTCTTTCTTTTCATCTTTTAATTATTTTCATTCACATTTTTCATCACCATTTCACTTAATACCACCAATTGAACTTATATTATGGATATTATGGTCAAAAAATTTGATTTTACATTTGCATCCATTTATGAATTAATACCCTCAAAATATACTTTTTAAACAAGACATTGATATTGAATGCTACGTTCACACATGAATTAGACAATCTAAAGATATATGAATTTTTAAAATTAAAAAATTAATATTTTATCCATTATAAAAACATTGAAACTATTAAAATTATGAATCTCACTAAGAATCCTAAAAAATGGCATGTTACAATAATAATGAACTAAATAGAACCATTCAAGAATTGGCCACACCTAATATTGTCTATCAATGAACTTGTACTTCATAACCAAGTCATGAATCATATTTTGTACTTAAATCGTGGTTAATTAATATTATACCCAAATTTTATGTCATTTCATGATAGGTCCCAAGTAACCATTTAAAATAATTCAATGTAATTTATTCAAAATCAATCCATGAAATTTTCATGAAGTATAAATCAAACATTGTGCATTTCCTTTATCACTTGATGGAGCCACAATATACTAGATGTATTATATTTATCCTTAAAAAGTCAGATGTTGTCATGAATAAAAAAATTCATGAAGATATTATTTCTAGCCTCAAAGGCCAATACAATTTTTAAGGATATCTAGGGAATCCAAAAAGTACAAGGGGAGTCACTATATGAGTACAAGGAGTGATTCAATAAGTTGTGGTCATGCTTCCCACGTCACCAAATAAGTGAGAAGACTTTTATAAAGTACTTTTATGAATGACTTATGCCAAAGGATATGAGCATGGTGGTTGTTGTAGAAACATCCAAATTAGTTGATAAAACACAACAAGTAGCTTAATCCATGATTGATAAAATAGTATTAAACTCCCAAAAAGTTTGTCATTATTTGTGGGAAGGACAACTTATTTCAATAACATTCAAAAAAATTAAATAAATTACATATTTCAAAAAAATATTTATTTCATATCATTCATTATTAAGTTCATAGATGGAAATTGATAGTGACTTTTCTTATTCCTGTCCATATATTAAAAAAAATAAGAGTATATTATAAATATATCCATGAATATTCAATTGGAGTAGAATTAAAAAATTATTTAACCCTTATGGACTCAATTGGAAATATTTAAACCTCCTTAACGGAATTAGAAGCTCAAAAGTAGTCTCATGAAAAGAAGGAATTAAGGATTTGTTTTCAAAAAAATATATATAAATAATCGTGTGGGGAAGGAATTATAAATTATAAGGACATGAATCTATCTATACAATTTATAGATACAGCTAAAAAAGAAGTATACCCAACTGATTCACATATGGGAGTTCATGATTAATATGATTAATATTAGATTGATTTTATATAATCTGAAATGGTATGTGATTATCCATTCATTTTAAATGAAAAACTAGTACCTCTATACTACAATCTATCATTATAAGATTAAACCACCCAATTGGTGGAATTTGATGAAAAATTATAAGGTATTGATTATATTCTTCTGTCCATAAAAAACCTAGTCATATAAGTACTAAGAAAAGATAAGTAATTAGAATATTTTTTTTACTAATTCTTAAAATCATAAATTGAACTCATTTTATAATTATTTTTCATAAAAATGAATTTATTATTACATCCCACTGCATTAATTTTTATATTGGGTTAGTATATGGATTTTCCTAGAGTATGAGGAAAAAGAAGGTGTTAAATATTTTGATATTTAGTTACTAGTTGCCCTGCTGAAACAAATCAATTTCCAAGTTGACCAACATGATGAAGGAAATTGTTTGGTTGATTCTCTAGGTTTTAATCATTTTCAAGTAGAATTATTTTTGAATTCACCTTTATTGATATTTCTGAAAAATCATTACATGAGAAATACATATATGTTAATATTTAAGGGTAAACAAAAGTAGGGGTAGTAAAAAAAGAGGACCCATTATTTATCTTTCCCCCACCTTGAAAGATATACTACATTGCTATGGGGATAAATTTTTTCACTATTTATGGGTTCATATACAACCAATGTGACAGAGTTTTCATTATAATAAAGCAGGTTTTTTTTCAAATTACACAATCCATATCCACCTTTTGATTTTATGTAATCACTATAACTATCAACCAGAGGAGGTAAAAAACTAGTACGCACTTAGGGGTCCATACAAAGTTCTCTCTCTTTTCATCTTATTATTTTATATTTATTTTATTTTAATGTACATTCTATAAAGACATTCTTTTATATATTTTTACATCATTGTTGTTTTGATGTGGTGGAATATTAGAGCTTAACTAAATGATTCTACTAAATAAATTAATGTTATATCTATCATTATCTTAGGGTTTTCCACCCCTACCTTTTTCTTTTCGATCAAAAATGATGAGTAGTTATATTTATGTATAGTGGAATATTACCGTACATAAGATTATTTAACTGTTTACATTTTTTATTATCCTTATTCTTTAATGAATATTCATTTTCATTTACCTTAATTGAATATATTTTAAACGATTTTTATTTATAATGGATAAAATGGGTCTTAAATGATTGTTACTGTGGAAAAATTATGTTGAATTTTTATTTTCAAGTATTTTTATGTGATTGTAGTTTTTTTTGAAATAAAATTACATGAATATTTAAATTAGATTATTTTTCATTTCATTTGTAGTATTCTAAACCCTTTTGATATTTATTCCTAATAATTATACATTTTTGAGTGAAAGTTTTTTCTATGAAAAACTAGGATATATTATTATTCCCTTTTAAAGAATTAGATTTAATAAAATGTTATTTATGTGATTGATGCATATTTTTGGAAATCCATATTTTAGCTTGTGACCTTCCATTTACATAAATCCTTGTTATCCCTTAGAATTGATGGCTTTACTTATAAATTAAATCCAAATTACATGCTAAATTTTCTTTTCCAACAATAACTTGTAATATTTTTTCATTTATATTTCAATTTTTAGTGTTTGTGAAGGTAATTTTTTGTGTGTTCATTATGTTGAATTTAATTTTGGGTGGTGGGGGATGTGTCATTATTTTTTATAGATCATAGATAGAAATGTGTGTGATTACATTTTCATTTTCTCTAATTTTTATCATCACATTATCTAAAAAATGAAAAACAAATTGAAAAAAAATTAAAACCATGAGTTGTGTCACGGATAGGACAAAAATAACCATTAAAAATCCAATTTTATTAAGATCATATAGGGTTTTGTGGAGGATTTTATATTTATATTTAGTGAAACTTTCTAAACAAATAATAATTGAATAAAAATTAAATTTTGTAAAAAAATTAGAAAAAATAGAATTATAGTGATTTCATTAATTTTACTCATTTATTAACTCATGATCCATGTTTTTTAAACATGGGTGTTGTGTGTCAACTATGATGGGAATTGTGTGAGGTATCATTCATGTGATTCAGTTAAATATTCATACCTTGGTATTTAATAGTTTAACCCCCTCTTCTTAGACTTAATGTCTTAAATAGGGTTTCCCACCAACCTAGAGCTTGAAAAAAAACATGAATAAATACCACCTGAATAATATCATTTTTTATGTCTGTTGGTATAGAGGGATGATAATTTTAAAAAGTTTATGAAGATACATGGACATTCCAAGTATGAGAATATCTCTAGATTTAATTTCTCTTGAGTGTTGATTGACATAAATTTCAATGTGAGGTGGGTGAGAAAGTCTCATAGTAGGATCTTTGAGGTTGAAAAAATATAAATTAAAAATATAAATATAAAATAATTTTTATAAATAATAAATTATATATTCTATTTTGTAAAAAATCTTTATAATTTTGTCATAATTTATTTTGGTGTGAGTTTGTTATAGATATTAGTCTATTTTTTCCAAAGAGTAAAAAATGGGAAATTTTGGGGAAATGATAATCACTGATTTTATTTAATATTATTTTTATAAGAAATAATATAATTCTCCATCAATATTTTTTGTGGATTATTTTATTAAAATTTTTAATTAGGGAATTAATTTGAATATTTCATGGGATTATAGTTTTTCAGTTTTAATTGCACTTGTTTTTTATATGAAATTTCTATTAAATAAATTTTTTAATTAATCAATTTTGGGTATAGAATATAGTAATATATTTAAATTTTTAATTTTTATAACAAATTATAGATCCCCCATTTATGGGTTGAGAATTGTTCTTGAAGGTATCTCTACTGTTGATATTACTAGATATTTTCCACTACAATAATATCGCCATAACAATCTGTTCCATACATGGATTTGCCTAATATTTTTAAAAGTGTTATAAAAAATTATATAGATCATTTAATCCAAATTGAGTAACTTCTATTTTGCATGTTATCATGGTAAAAAACTCATTTCAAATAAATGTATCCAGATTCAATGAATATTCCCTAATGAAAATATTGTCATCAATCATTCGACCATAAATCCTTCACAAAGTCATTACAGAAGGTGAAATATTTATGGTGGAAACTCAAGACGTTGGGGATAAAGTTATATAAATTATAAATTCTAATATTAATCCGTTATATTTTCTTAAAACCCATTCACATTAGGTTTATTGGATATCGACTCATTGTAATAAAATATTTCCATTTTTCCTCTTGCTATAACATCTACAATATGTGTCCAAATAGGCTAAAAAAATTAGAAAAAATATATAATAAGTATAATATCCCTTCTCTTTATTACATACATAATCATGATTTATTACAGAAACTCTTCACATGATACAACATGGAAGATCGAGATCTCTAGTGTCTTTTGGGCTTAGGAACATTACATAACTACTTAAAACATGAAAACCCATATTTATTGATAACTTCTGTTACATGACCACTATATTCCCTCTTACTTAGCATTGCATGGGATAACCTGAGGATATTATTAATTAAAGGGTGATCTATAAAGCCCAGTAAGGGAATTAACAAGGAATAATATGAGGAATACAAAACATGTCAGACAATAGGCATATCAATGGAGCTCAAGAGAAACATAAACATAAAGGAATAAGAAACATGATAATCATAACATGGAGATGTGGCAACAACACTTAACATAGAATTAGCATGATCCAAGGCTCATTGCACATGGAGCATGAGTAAACCCTAATTGCACAAGAAACATGATTAAACCCTAGTTTCACATGAATTATCATAAGTAATCACCCATCTTACATGACGTATCATGATACTATACATTATCTATTGCATTGGAGCTCTATTAGGGTGCACCTTTTCTTAAACATTTCATTTCATGCACAAGTGTGACACATGGATTCATTAAACCTCATCATTTATTCGATGATAAAGGAATGTGGAATTAATACATGAAACTCTTTAATAAATAATTAAATGCGTATAAAGGTGAATAACCATTATAGAGAAATGGGCCTAATATCCACTATAAAATGACTTTGGCTTGGAAAAATGTAGTGAAATTTCAGCAGCATAACGGTGTGACATAAGAGTCAATAAAAAATGGTTGATGAGAGAGAAATGGGTGTCTTATCATATGTTCATGAAATGGATATTATGGGGGCCATATAGATACATGTCCCAATAATTGTAAAGGAATTTAGGTTCACAGTACAAATGAATTGCTTGAATGTAAATAAGGTGAGAAAAGTTCCTTTGGGAATTTCGGCATAGTAATAGGTGTACATGAGAGGGATTTAATGAAAGATAAAGGGATCTATCATCATTGAATCATAAAGAGGGAAGTATAAGGGAGGTGATAAATTATACACCAATATTTATAATCGAAAATAAATCGGCATAAAAATATTAAGAAACATGGATAAAAAGAGAAAGGTAGAAATCCCTTACATGGAAGTGTGATCCCAAAGTCATGGGAGGGGCTTGATAGGGACTTCATGGGAGCTTGGAGCACCTTGGGAGGATTTTATAGAGAGGATGGTAGAGTTTGGTATAACTCCAAAGGCATTGAGTGAAGAGGAAGTGGGATCTTTCATGGGTTTATATAGGAATGGAGAGAGAATTCTTTATTATTTAGGTTTGGGACACCACACATTAAACTAATCAAAACCACAAACCATCCCATGGGTTTTTCCCATGGTTTTTGAAAAAGGGTAGTGGAAAAAATATTTTATAAGGCCAATGACCTAAATTTTCTAAATAATAGAGTTTCATATGTGGAGGTGAGTAACACTCTCATGAAATTCAATTCAAAAAGACAAAATGTTTTATAATCCTTGAAGGGTCCACTAATGAAATTAAAAATAAATTAAACAAACCCAAAATCACATTATTTTAATGGAAAAACATTTATTGGCAGAAAATAATGTTTATATAATATCATTACATCATTATTGGGTCATTATGATGTCATAAAACACATTATATATTTAAACAGTTTTTAATTTTTACCCAAAAATTCAACTACCTAAAAAATTATGAAAAATTCACTATTGGATAATTTTGATGGTCTGATTCCAAAAATTATATTAATTTTATCTAAATAATTTTCTAAATATGCGACTTTTCAATTTTAAAAATAAAAACTGACATTTATCGAAAATTCATGGGGTTTGAAAAAAACATCTTTCTAACCATAACAAAAATTATAATTGCATTCGTAAAAAATTGTACGATAATTTATATTTAATAAAAGTCAATTTATTAATAATATTTCATTAAAATATTATTTAATTGAAAACCCATTAATTGATCAAAATATATTTCTTAGTTGAATATTAACAAAAAAATTTCTATTTGTGATTTGAAAACTATTTTCAAAGTAAAAATAATAAAATGAATGCACATTCTTTATAAAAAATAATTTACATAATCATAGTTCTAGGGTCCTATTACATAACCCCTTATAATACCCACATAATACCATAGGGTAAAGTGAGCGATGGTGACATACTCTTGGTGTGGCTCGAATAAAAAAACTTGAGTGGTAATCCCTATCAACTTCCACTTCTCTCGTAGGCAGTTCTACTCGAGATTACTATATTCAAGATCAGCTTGGGCTTGGTTAAGAGGGAAGACCAATAATTCCACCTTCTTTTCGAGCTCCAACAACTGGGCTTCATATGGGGAAAGTAAACTGGATGTGGCCATTGCTTCCTTTGTCTAATTAAATTGGATTTTTTTATATACATATATTTATACTAATCATGTGATCACTATTGAATTTCTATATTAGAAATCATCACAATTCTTGACAGTATTTTAAATCCAAAACATTGAACCAAATAATTGAAAACGTTTTACATAACCATAATAAGACATTTAAATAGACCAATATGTGTGTTCAATAATGAAATTTTGGGTCGTTACAATATTAACCTCTTAAGAAGTTTCATCATCAAAATTTCCTTTTACCACACTAAAATAGATGTGGGTGAATCTGATTCATCACTTCTTCAAACTTGTGGTTTTTCCATAACACCATGACTAGGGGCACTGTCTTATTTTGTAGAAATTTTTCTCCACAATCTAAGATCATCACTGGTTACTTATTGTAAGAAATATCATCCTCTAGATGTACTACCTCTGAAGATAGTATATGTGAATGTTCTGGAATATACTTACTTAAGAGGGATACATGAAATACATCATGTACTATGGCCATGGTTGGTGGAATAGCTAGTCTATTGGACATAGCCTCGACACGATCAAGAATCTCAAAGGGACCAATGTACCTAGGACTTAACATCCCTTTCTTTTGAAACCTTGTGACTTTCTTCCACAGAGATATGTGTCGAAACACCATGTCATCGTCTTTGAACTCAAGATCTCATCTATGGTAATCTGCATAACTCTTCTTTCAACTTTGGGCTTCCTTGATAAGTCGTCGAATGGTTTTCACTTTCTCCACCATTTCATTGACCATTTCTGGTCCTAGTAGATTACACTCACCGACTTATCCGAAAATGTCGGTGTTCTTAACTACTTCCCATATAGGGCTTCATAAGGTGCCATTTGGATGCTCGAGTTGAGATTTTTTTTATAAGACAATTCAACCAGAGGAATATGTTGATCCCAAATTCCTTTAAATTCCATTGAACATGATCATAACATATCTTCTAGTGTCTTAATAGTTTGCTTAGATTGGCTGTCAGTTTGAGGATGATATGTCGTACTGAAGTTCAGTTCAGTATCCAAAGTATGTTGAAGACTCTTCAAAAAATATAGGTGAATCATGGATCTCAATTGGAAATATTGGATAGAGGTTATTAATGTAGCCTTACCACATAACTAATATATATATGTGTCAGTTTATCCAATGAGAAATCCTTCCAAATTTTAATGAAGTGTGGAAAATTTGTAATCTAGTCCACAAAAACCTAGATTTCAATGTTTCATTTGGATGTCTTCCGAAGTCTGATGACAGATCCCATGGTGAGGTTCTCCAATTTCCATGTAGGTATGGGCAATGGTTTAATCATCCATTTAAACTTCTGCCACTCTTAATTTACTTTCTAATACACTGGGTACATTGAGGTATACTCAGTTATTTTCTTCTTCATATTATCCCACAAATAATTCTCTTAGAGATCTAAATACATCTTTGTGTTTCCTCAGTGAACAGCGAAATTTGAACTATGAGCATCATCTAGAAGTTCCTTCTTCAGCTCCGGACTTGATGGAACACAGAGTCTTTTCAAAAATCTCACAATTCATTCCTCAATAACATTAAACTCTGAGGATTTACCTTTTCTGATAGCTTACACTTTCTTCTGAATTCCCACATCATCCTTTCGAGCATCCTTTATCCTTTCAAAAAGAGACGGTTGAGCAATCATTTGGGAAAGGATTGATGAATTTCCATTCATTATGATTTCCATGTCCAACTTCATCAAATCATAGAAAATTGGATCCTTCTCAATTCCCATCAATGATAGAATCTCTCGGTCGTTTCTACATAGATCATCCTCCACCTTTTTTTCATTCCCCAGGGTGGTAATGGATTGAGTAGTCATAATCATTGTCTAGCTCTAACCATCTTCATTGGAACATGTTCAACTCTTTCCGTGTAAATATATACTGAAGCTTTTGTGGTCCGTATATATTTCACACTTCTCCCCAAATATATAATTCCTCCAAAATGTTTATGTGAAGATCACCGTAGCCAACTCCAGATCATGTATTTGATAATTCCTCTCATGAACATTAAATTTCCTTGGATCATAGGTAATAAAATTTTCATTTTTCATCAACACACAACCCAGTCCCTTCTTTGAATCATCACTAAATACAACAAAATGTTCTCCACTTGTGGGTAAAGTGAGAACACACTCAATGATAAGCCTCATTTTCAACACCTTAATGATTTATTCGCATTCATCACACAAAGAAAATTTTAATCTTTTCTTGAGTTATCTTGGTAAAAGGGTTGGACGATAGTGATATATTTCTCATAAATCATTGATAATATCTAGATAACCCAAGAAGCTACAGATATATGTTATTAATGCTAGCCTTAGACATCCCTCTATTGTAGGTGTCTTGGAGGGATCCATATATATCCCATTTCTTATGATGATATGGCCCAAGAATGATACCTACTTCAACCATAACTCACAGTTTTTGTACTTTTCATAGAACCACTCCATTCACAAGGTCTCTAGTACAGTTCTTAGATGCTCATCATGATCCTCCTTGGTTTTGGACTATATTAGAATATAATCTATAAAGAATAAAAAATATTTGTCGAGGTAATCTCTAAATTCTCCATTCATCAATTCCAAGAAGATTCCCGGAGTATTAGTGAGTCTAAAAGGAAATATTATGAATTAATAGTGCCCGTATCTTGTAAAAAAATCAATCATGGGGATATCTTCCTTCTTCACCCTTACTTGATAATATCCTGACCACAAATCTACCTTGGATAAGTATCCTTCTCTATGAAGCTTATCGAACCAGTCATAAATTATTGAAAGAGGATACTTGTTCTTTATCGTCATTTTTATCTCACGATATTCAATGCAAAGACGCATCGACCCCACCTTATTCTTGACAAAGAGGACTGGTGCACCCCATCGTGAAGCACTTGGTGCATAAATCCTTTATCCAAATTCTCCTGTAGTTTTTTATTCATATCCTCAAGCTCCTCAATGACCATTCTATATTGATTCTTGGATACTGGCAATGCCACAGTTATAAGATCAGTTGAGAATTCAACATCTCTTCTAGGAGGAAGACCATGAAATTTCCTCAGGAAACACATCGATGAATTCCCTCACAATAGGCATAACTTCAAAGATGGTTTCCTCATTAGGGTCAATCATATTATCCCGATACATGTGCTCATTGGGCATTAATATCCATTCATGAGATGATGGAACTAAAGAAGTTTCATCGTCCTCCTTGAACTTGTACAGAATCGGGGGGTCGATTCTCTACATAGAGAGTAAATTCCCTCTCACAACAATTTATGTTGGCTCTATATAAGAATATCCACTCCATTCAGAAAATTGGTTCAAATACCACTAGAGGGAGAATGATGAGGTTCACTGGGAAGTTCAATCAACAAATTAAGACAAGGGAGGAGTTATATTCATGGGATGCAATGATTGGCCCATTTTTCATATTCACCAATATCTTTAATTACATGATCTATAGTGGTGTTGGGATTTTTCTACTAGACTTTTGGGATATAAAAGAATGTGTAGAACTTCAATAATAACCCTACCTTTCACTTTTTTATTCTAGTTCTACATTATTCAATATAGACACGAGATGGGTACATTAATCTATTAAACACATAAAGGTTAATTAAATGAAAATAAGGATAACTTATAAATTTTATATCCATAACTTATTAATTTATAGGCTTCAATATTTTTTATCCATGATCTACTTTCTAACATATATTCTTAGAGGTATTTTTTTAAATTCCATTAATAATGGGTATTACTAAGCTTGTTAATTTATCATATCACATCCCCTGGGAGTGTCGTAACCAAGAGTGAGGCTAGGCCCATTGTTGTTTACTAGGATACCCCCAGCCATACCCAAAACTCCTTATTGGTGTTTTCACCCCTAGGTACATCTATGCCAGAGACACCTCTACCTGCTCGTATCCAAACAAGGATGTATTTTCTGGATAAACCACTTACTCAATACTCTCCAAAACATAGAAATGGTTTCATCATTATTAGTCATGTCTCTAAGGCTTCACTAGGGTTTTATAATTCTAATCCCAAAAATAACTAAACCTATCCTCTGATACCAACTAAAACAACCCTGCTCTTTATTACATACTTAAACATAATTTATCAAATAAACTTGTCACTTTATACAACATGAAAGATTGAATGGTATAATCTCTTTTGGGCTTAGAATCATTACATAACAACTTAAAACATGAAACAAATCATCTTTATTAACAACTTCCATTACATTACCATTATATTCCCTTTATAGTTGGCATTGCATGAGATAACCAGAGGACATTCAAAAGAAAAGGGTGAGCCATAAAACTCAGTAAGGGAATAAGAAAATAATAACATGAGGAAAGAAATACATTTTAGACAATAGGAATATTAATGGAGTGTAAGATAAACATAAACATAAAGGAATGATAAATCATTATAATCATAACATGGAGATATGGAAACAACACATACCATGGACTTAGCATGAGCCAAGGCTCATTTCACATAGAGCATGAGTAAAACCTCATGGAATATGTATCATGAGTAAACAATCGTTGCACTTGAATTATCCTGAGTCAACACCCATTTCACATGACATATAATGATAATATACTTTTCCCAATGCATTGGAGCTCTATCAGGGCACACCCTTTTTTAAACATTTCATTTCATGCATAAGTGTGCCACATGGATCATAAAAAATGGATTCATTAAACATCAACATCTATTCCATGATAAAGTATTGTGGAATTAATACATAAAATTCTATAATAAATATGTAAATGTGCATAAAGGTGAATACCCTTGGTAGAGAAATGGGCATGGTATCCACTACACAATGACATTGGCTTGGAAAAACATGGTGCAAATCAGTAGCATAACAACATGACATAATAATTCATAAAAAATGGTCGATGATAGAGAAATCGGTGTCTCATCATATGTACATGAAATGGACAGTAAGGGGGTCATATAGATACATGTCCCAAATTTTTTAATAAAATTTAGATTCATGATACAGAATAATTTCTTGAATGTAAATGAGGAGAGAGAAATTCATTTCGGAATTTTGGCATAGTAATGGTTATACGTGGGAGAAATTTAATGAGAGAGAAAGGGGTCTTTTGTCATTAAAACATAAATAGGGTAGTATCAGGGATATGAAAAATCATACCCCAATATTTATAAATGAATATAAAAGGGAATTACAATATTAAGAATCATGGATAAAAAGAGAAAGGTAGAAATCCCTTACTTAGATGTGTGATCCCAAAGGTTGGGGAGGGGCTTGAGAGAGAATTTTGGATAGCTTTGAGAACCATGGGAGGATTTTAGAGGGAGGAGGGAATGGTTTGGTAGAACTCCAAAGGCATTGAGTGATGGTGAAGTTGGGGCATTGGTGGGTTTATATATGAAAGGAGAGATAATTATTTATTATTTAGGTTTGGGACACCTCAAATTAAACTAATCAAAACCACAAACCAGACCATGGTTTTTGCCCATGTTTCTTTCCAAAGCGGAGTGGAAGAAATATATTTTATATGGTCAATGGGAAAACGTCTTAAAATAATAGGGTTTCTTATCTGTAAGTGAGTCACACACTCAAGGAAAACAATTTAAAAAGGAAAAATGTTTTATAAGCTTTGGAGGGTCTACTAAATCGTTGTAATATAAATCAAACAATCCAAAAATCAAATTATTTTAGTTTTAATACCTTTTATGTATGAACATAATTATTTTATTATTTTATTACATCACTATTGGGTCATTATGATGTCATAAAACACATTATGTATTTAAACTGTATTTAATTTTTATCCAAAAATCCGACTATGTTAGAAAATTATGAAAAAAATTCACCATTGGATAATTTAGAGGTCATAATGCCAAAAATAATTTAATTTTTATCTAAATAATTTTCTAAATATATGAATGTTTACTTTTAAAAATAAAAACTGACATTTATAGATAATTCATGGGTTTTGACTAAAACAACTTTAAAACCATAATAAAAATTACAATTTCATTCATAAAAAATTGTATAATTATTTATATTTAATTAAAAGTAATTTATTAATAATATTTTATTAAAATAATATTTAATTAAAAAAATCCATTAATTCATCAAAATATATTTCATAGTTTAATATTAACTAAAAAATATTATTTGTGGTGTAAAAACTATTTACAAAATAACAATATAAAAATAAATGCACATTATTTCTACAAAAATAATGTACATAGTCATAGTTCTAGGGTCTTGTTACATAACCCCCACATAAGAACATAGTGTAAGGAACGCGATGGTGACTGACTCTTTGGGTGGCTTGGATAACATTGCTCGAGTGGTAACCTCTATCGACTTCCACTTCTCTCATAGGTAGTTCCGCTCGAGCATAATGTATTCAAGCTCAGCATGGGATTGGTCAAGAGAGAAACACAATGACGCCACCACCTTTACAATATCTGACAAATGGGCTTCATATGCGGAAAGTATACTAGATGAGGCCATCACATCATTTTTCTGAGTAAATTGGATTTGTTAAATCTATGTATTCATATTAATCATGTGATCACTATTCAGTGGATATATTAACAACGGTCACAAGTCTTAATAGTATTTTTAATTTCAAAAAATAGACCCAAATAAGTGAATACATTTTACATAACCATAAGAAGACATTAAAATAGAACAATAGGAATTTTCATTAATGAATTTTTTGGGTTGTTACATGATGTGTAAGAAAAACATTACTAAAGTTAACATTTGCATATAAATAAAGTTAATGGTCCAAAAATGAATAATCATTTGGAGGACATAATTGAAGAAATTGTTTTTAACCACCCCTACCGATAAATATGTAATTAATTGCCCATTCAGAGTACTAGATATTGTAGTGTGGAATGTTATTGTCTTTATTTGTTATTTTTATAATGTAATAGTTTTTATTTATTATTTATATGTTAGTTTCTCTTATATTTATGTATATTTTATTTTAATTTTTTTTATCATTTTTGTTCTCCAAACATTACCTTATTAACACCATAATAAGGGAGAACAAAACATGTCACATGTTCTAGGGAGTAGAAGAGAATATTTGATTTCATTGAACATCAAATTATATATTTTTTATTTCTTACTCTGAGAATTTCAATAGTTGTGATATCTATTTTGTTGTAGTGTTCACCCTTAAATTTCATCTATTAGATTCTTAAACACAATCATCTATATTATTCTCCATCGTTATTATAATGTTACATGCATATGGTGAGTGTGACATTTTAGTTTTGATGTGAGGGAGATTATATCATATGAATAGGTTCATTTAAAGATAATAATAATCCCTATAGGAGAACAATAAATAATAGGGCTGATTTTAAATCTTGATAAAATTTTGAGAAATAATATTTTAAAGAAAAATGACTTTCTTCACCGTGAAGTGCTATGAATAAAATACTAATCATAAACTTATTTAATTTTATTTTTTGTTATTGATTTTATATTTCATTCCTATATATTTATATATTTTTATATCAGATGCATCTTAAAAACCAGTATTTAAATATTTTATATTGAAATATAATTGTGACAATAGAAAAAAAGTGTGTGTGAGTGGATACCCAGAGACATGGACCCTATGAATTCAATATATTTCATTCTTTAGTAATTAAAAGTATTTAAGGAATATTCTTAAAAAATTTCCAGCAATAGGTATCACAACATGGGAATCCTTATCATGGTAAATGTATTTATAGTATAGTTTCAATGACTGTTCTTTGGGCACTATTGGGATATAAAGACATTATTCAAAACATTATGATGCATTGTTTATATGAAATTTGATGGCTGAATGAGTCTTGAATGATGTAGATATAATGGTATTCATGATGGGATTTGTAGAGGGATTTTGGATTCAACCCATCATGGTGTGATGGGGTTATGTCATGGTGAAATGAACTGATTTAGAGACTATGTAAAAATTTGTATCTCTAAAATTTTTCCATTAACCCCTTGTATTTATTTCAATCTCCTAGAAAATAAAAGTGTTTATTTAGGAAATACTCATCCCAAATTAATATGTTTTGATCCATGCCTTTATAAGATCAACAATTAATCCATTTAAGTTGATATTTTTATCCTATATTCTATGTTTACACTCCACCATTAATCTATATAATTATTTGGTAGTTGTTTAGTGATATCATTGGTATCCATGGGTCATGATTTTGATGAAGAATTGTGTGTTCTAGTTTTTCAAGATTCCCATATGTGATTTTGTTTTAATATCATCTATTACATTATCTTTTTATTACACATGGATCTTCAATGTGTTTATTTTTTTAGGGTGTTTAAGAACTATCTTTTATTTAGAAATTTTAGAATTTTCATGCCTATGTATTATTTAGTTATTTGTTAGGGGTTTTCATAATAATGATAGTGAAATATACCTAAGTAAATTATTCGGGGATGGGCGAATCACAATTGTTTACACTATTCTAGGATTATAATTTTTTGATTATTGGATTCTCATTAATTATGATAAAATATATTTTTGTTGTGATTTATATATACACACACACACATATATATATATATATATTTTTGTGTAAATGTTCTGATAGATCACTAAAATAACCTTTCTATAAAAAAACATGGAAATGAACCAATTTTTTTGAATAAAGTAATTGACATGAAAGAATGTTTTCAATAAGAAAGAATATAAAAGGTATTAAAGTTGAAATATATTATTTTGTGTTAGTGAAATTATGGTTATTATATATATAATTGTATTGATAATTTTGGGGATGATTTATGGTGATTTATATGGATGGGTATGGATATGAGGTGTGTTTGGATAGGTGTTGTACTAGTTTGAATGTGTTATGTCTCAGGGTTATGATGGATGAAACATGTTGGGATGCACTATTTCATTATTTTATCCAAATATGTGTTATAGGATTTTTTTGGTTGGATGATGGTGGTAAGTTTATTGGGGTTCCTAGGGGCATGTGATGCAAGGTTTTGGATTCCATGTATATTTGTGTGAAGTCGATATGATTTTTAGTTTCTTTATTGATATTTACAAAGAATGTTAATGTAAATGTAGTAATGGGTATGGATGAAATGGAATAAACCGTATTTATAACAGGGAATGTGGAATTATTGAAATAAATGGAAAAACAATTTGGAATAATTCTGTGATATAGATTTTGTGGGATTGTAAATAATATTGAAGTGTATGGTTTAATGAATTTTATAATAGTTGGTATGAAATAGTGGTACATTTGTTGGTTATATGAATAAATATGGGGACTTGCATGCCTTTTGTGGTTTTTTTGTGTTAGAAAGTTTTCTAGTTTGTGTTTTTATAGTTTCTAGAAGTATAAGTGTATAGGGGTCATAGTGTATTGATTGTTGTGGGTTGAGATGGTGTTGTAATGATGTGAACCCTTTAAGATGATATCAAGTGGACCTATATATATCCATGATAAATTTTTCATGTGATTTATTGGGACAACCAATATAAGTTAGATAACCATACTGTTTCACATATTTTTTAGGTTCATAGTGTTTTCAACAACATCCTAGTTTCTAATGAGGATGGATACCCCTCTTCCCCATCATCCCCTAAAGCATAGTTCGTCATTTTTTGGTATATATAGGGGGCTATGAATGGAAGGAGGAAGGCATGATTTTGATGTCATACTTGATGATTGTACCAAACTGTTATAGATATGGATATTGATATGTGGTAGTTAACTGATTCCAATAATAGATTTTTGGTATTATGGGGGGGTGAGGTAGGTAGTGTTGTGACCTAACTCAGATCAGATATATATAATGTTTTGAATAATATGATGTTTGATCACAGGTAATTTCAGAATATATTTAATGTGGAATTAGTTTTTGGGTGAATTTGATTATATATTTCTTTGATACTATTTTATTATAATGTATGTTTGATTGGGTGAGAACTCATTACTGAGTTCTTATAAAGTTAACCTAGGTAGGTGATGGTTGTATTTTCTATTTATTCATTATAAGTATGATTCCTTTATATTTTCATAAGGTGTCTAATATATGATCAAAAAAAGTATACAAGTTATTCAAACCTATATGTTTGTATATTTAATATATTTTTCATGTTTCTAGGGTGATTTGGTGATCAGATTGCATGGTACTATCTCCGAAAATGGATTTCTGGTTGGAGACACTACCTAAGTGTTTTCTAGGTATTTTATTTTAAAATTTTAATTTTCATGTCATTCTCAGGAATTTTGGGATTAAATATTCCTGATACCATCATGCAGGTTGTTGACAATTACCCCTTCACTAACTCTGATGATTTCATTATTTGGGAACCTACCCATAATGGTATCATGTATTCCAAAAGTTTCTACAATCATAATTTCACTAACTCTGATCCTAGTTTTTGGTAGTTGAAACTTTTTGAAAAACCCTGGATCAAACCCTCAATACTTAACCTAGGTTGGCATATTGCTCATAACTATATTCCTACTGAGATTTTTCTCTAGTCCTTTGGTGTCTAACTTTTCTCTAAATTTAGCCTCTATCTTCAATATATAAAGGATAACAACCACTTATTCTTCTCTTATACTATAATTTCTTCCATTTAGAATTATATTACTATCATGTTTGAATGTAGATGGTTATTATCTAACAATATTTTCTCACAGCTAAAAGGTTGGGTGGAGCTTGATACTTCGCGAAAAACACTAGTACAATCATGACCTTTAGTGGCCGCCAAAAGCCGTCGTTAAAGGTCTATAACGGCCGCCTAGAGTCCTCCAAATGGCGGCCGATTTTGGACCATCGCTATTGCTATCAGTGACCGCCATTTGGAGGAAACTATAGGAAAGATAGAATGGGCTACAGTAGCGATAGAATCACCTACAGTGGCTACTGAATAGCGGCCGTTGTATGTTGTCCATATAGTGGCCTCCAAATGGCGGCCCCTATAGGTTTTTATTTTTTTTAAAAAAAATATCATTAACTCAATAAAATACACCCACATAAATCTCATCATTCATCTTCCAAGCTCGACATCCATCATCAAATATAACATCATAACAAAATTTAATAACAAAATTACTACAGAATAAAACCTATAAGAAAATAATTGAAACAAATTAACATATTTAAATTCAAACATACCGTCACAGATCGAAAGTATTTCATTTTCAAAATATATTAATAATTTTGATTAACATTTTAAAATTTAAAAATCATTAATTCTATGGTTCTAATTAGATTGTTTCTCTGTGATTTCAAGTCCATCTGACATCATCTACAATGAATTTGACCGTTAAACGCCCGTTTAGGCTGTTTATGACACCGGGACTACATTCTCGGTCACCGTAGGCACATGTCACCTCCGATTGATGTGTCATTTGTGTGACCACTTCACAATTCAATAACTCCTTTTTTTCATCTGATTTCATGCCATTCCGACATCATTCAGACCATTTGGACCCCCCCACGTGCATCTATGAAGCGTTCCCAACACTTAAAAAAACATATTGTGTCGTACCACACAAACCACATGTTCGATTGAAGTGTCATCTTCTCTTACATGTCATGAATAATAATTATATTGTTTCCCAATGATTTCAGGTCAATTCGCTGTCATCCGCTGTGAATTTAAATGTTAAATGCCTGTTTTGGCCGTTTATGACACCAGAACTACGTTCTTAGTCACTGCTGGCACACGACACCTCTGATTGGCGTTCCGTCTACGTAACCACTTCAAAATTAAATCACCTGTTGTTGTCGGCTGCTTTTAGTACATTCAGGTTTCTTTCATCCCATTTGGACCCCCCACATGTGTTTATGAAGCTTTCCCAACACTTAAAAAAATGAATATTGAGTAGTACCGTGCAAACCACATGTCTAATTGACGTGATGTCTACGCAACCAATTCATAATTCATTCACCCATTGTTGTCGTCTGATTTTGGGCCATTATGAAATCGTTCGGCGCATTTGGACACCCCCACGTGAGTTTATTAAGTGCGCCCAACTCTTAAAAATGCCTATTGAGTTGTACCGCACAAACCACATGTCCGATTGATGTACCTTATTCTCTTACAAATCACAAATAATAAATATATTTCTTCCCTATTATTTTAGGTCAATATGATGTCGTCCACTATTAATTTGATCGTTAAACACCCGTTTTAAAAGTTTATGACACCAGAACTATGTTCTCAAACCCTTAAGGCACACAACACCTCTGATTAACGTGACGTCTGCGTAACAACTTCACAATTCACTCACTCGTTCTTATCGTCTGATTTCAGGCCATTATGACTTCATTCGGCCAGTTTGGACCCCCCACGTGCATTTTTGAAGCGCGCCTGATTGACGTGATATATCGTCATACATGCCATGAATAATAATTAGATTTTAGACATGTTATTTGAGTTCATTCAGATGTCATCCACTTTGAATTTGACCATTAAACGCCCATTTTGGCCGTTTATGACACCAGGAGTGCGTTCTCCGTCACCGCGGGCACACGTCACCTCTAATTGACTTTTCTTCTACTCAACCACATCACATTTCACTCACTTGTTGTTGTCTTCTAATATTTGGACATTCTAACTTCGTTCGGCCTGTTTGGACCCCCCATGCGCGTTTTTGAAGCACACCCAACAATTAAAAAACACATATTGATCCGTACCATGAAAATTGCACGTCCGATTGACGCACCGTCTCCTCGTACACGTCAAAAATAATAATTATGTTTTTCCCCTATGATTTTAGGTCAATACGATGTCATCCACTATGAATTTGACTGTTAAATGCCTGTTTTAGCCATTTATGACACCAGAACTGCATTCTCAGTCACTATGGGCACACATCACCTCGGATTGACTTGTATTCTAGGAAAAAACTTCACAATTCACTCCCAAATTGTTTTAGTCTGATTTCTGGCCATTCCAACTTCATTTGGCCCATTTGGACCCCCCCACACCTGTTTATGAAACGTGACCAACACTTAAAAAACGCATATTGAGATGCACTGTGAAAATAGAAAATCTTATTGATTTTCCGTCTCCTTGTACACGTCAAAAATAATAATTAGATTGTTTCCCTATGATTTCAGATCAATCCGATGTCATCCGCTATGAATTTGACTGTTAATCGCCCGTTTTGTCCGTTTATGACACCAGAACTACGTTCTCGGTCACCACGGGCACACAAAACATCCGATTGATGTGTTGTATGTGTGACCACATCAAAATTCAGTCAAAAGTTGTTTTATTCTGATTTCAGGCCTTTCTGACTTCATTATTCCCATTTGGACCCCCACACGTGTTTATGAAGCGTGCCCAACACTTAAAAAACGCATATTAAGCCATACCGCGCAAACTGCATGTCAGATTGATGTGTCGTCTCCTCGTACACATCAAGAATAATAATTATATTTTTTCCCTATTATTTCAAGTCAATTTGATGTCTTTTACTATGAATTTGATCATTAAACACCCGTTTTTGCCGTTTATGACACTAGAACTGTGTTCTCGGTCACCGCGGGCACACGACACCTTCGATTGATGTGATGTCTGCTCAAACACTTTACAACTCACTCACTAGTTATTGTAGTCTCATTTCAGACCATTCTGAATTCGTTCGGCCTAATTTTCACCCCCCACCCCCACGTGCGTTTATGAAGCGCACACAACACTTAAGAAACGCATGTTGAGCCGTACCATGTAAAATGCACGTCCGATTGACGTGATGTTTGCGGGACCACTTCACAATTCACTCATCCATTGTTGTAATCTGATTTCAGGCCATTCTGACACCGTTCTTCCCATTTCGACCCCCACGTGCCTTTATGAAGCACGCCCAGCACTTAAAAAACACATATTGAGTTGTACCGCGCAGACCGCACATCCGATTGACATGACGTCTATGCGACCAATTCACAATTCACTCACCCATTGTTTTTGTCTGATTTCAAGACATTCTGACGTCGTTCTACCCATTTGGACCCCCCACGTGCATTTATGAATCACGTTCAACAATTAAAAACACATATTAAGTCATACCACGCAAACTGCACGTCCGATTGATGTGTGGTCTCCTCGTACATGTCACGAATAATAATTACATTGTTTCCCTATTATTTCAGGTCAATATAATGTCATCCAATATGAATTTGACCACTTAAATCTCGTTTTGGCCGTCTATGACACCAGAACTGCGTTCTTGGTCACTGCGGGCACACAACACCTCCGATTGACGTTTAGTCTATGCGGACATTTCAAAATTCACTCGCCCATTTTTGTCATCTGATTTCAGGTCATTAGGACTTAGTTCATCCCATTTGGACCCCCCCCCCACGTGTTTATGAAGCATTCCCAACACTTAAAAAAACATATTGAGTCATACCGTGCAAAACGCACGTCCGATTGACGTTCAGTATCCCTATACACATCACAAATAATAATTAGATTGTTTCCCTATGGATTCACGTCATTCTGATGTTGTTTGGTATGAATTTGACCGTTAAATGCCTTTTTTCTGTTTATGACATCAAAACTACGTTCTCGGTCACCGTGGGAACACAACACCTCTAATTGATGTGTCGTCTACGCGACCACTTCAAAATTAACTCACCCGTTGTTGTTTTCTTATTTCATTCCATTCCGACTTCATTCTGCCTGTTTGGACCCCCCTGCACACTCGTTTATGAAGTGAACCCAACACATAAAAAACACATATTGAGCCGTACTACGCAAACCATACGTCCAATTGACATGACATCTGTGCGACCACTCCACAATTCACTCATACTAGAAAGCTACAAATATCAAAAGAGTTCTTGGTATTCTCCCAAGAAATAGCTGCCTGATGTTTCTCTCCATCCACTGACACACCTTCTTCTGAGATTATTTGACCCAAAAACTATATCTAATCAATAAAAAATGATATATATATCTTGGAATATAGTCGATGTTATATAAGTGTAATCTGAATGAGGTCAAGATATTGGGTATTATCATCATCAGTATTGGAGTGCATGAAGATGTCATCCACAAATACTAAAACTATCTATTCTAGGTAAAAATGGAAGATTCTATTCATGACGGATATAAAAACATATAGAGAATTCATGAACACAAATGATATTACCTCATGCATGCGGTTCATTCTCATATGGATCATCAATATCACTGCGATGCCCACCAGCTATATTCAGATCCTACAATATATATCAATATTATGTATCTTAAACATATCAATAAAAGTAAATCTGAGTATGGTTTGTTTTATTGTTTACATGTATCCCACTTGCTGCATCGACATTTCATCGATATGTGATGACATCTGGGACAACCTCTTCTCATACTCTACACGTAACTACTGAAACAATGCATCAAAATTGTGCTACATATCCTGCATGGAAGCATCTATCTTAGTCTGTGTGCGTATCCCTGAATCTTTGCATGCACCCATCGCATCTGCTCTAATAACTTCACGTTGAGGGACACCACCCCCATAAGTCAAAGAATAACCATGACTGTCATGCCCCATGACACGGTGATATATTTAATCTCTACATGTATTACTATGACATCTCTCTTCTGGAAACTCTGATAACTAATCGTTAAACTGGGCATGTAGCATATAATGAATCAATGATAAAATATGAATAATTTATATAAAATAGAAATACATTTATTAGTAAATAATTTTCTTACTATAAAACATGCAACATCGGGATCACCAACCCTATGACTCCTCACCCATATGGACATCTGATCGATCAGCTCGCCGCGTTGGTGAAACTATAATAAACGGGTTCACCATGTTATACTAAAATATTTTTAAAATATGAATGAATAGTGAATTCTAAACTTACATCATATCTGAGCTGTGACACATGTTGAGTGCCAAGTCTGGAAGGCGTGCCCTACATCACCCAATTATGTGAATGACGAGTAGACTCGGTCTACATTCAATATATTTACTTAATAGAAATTTGAAAAATTAGTCATTTATAGATTAAAAGTAATAAATCTTACCATCGCCACCACACTCGGCCAAAACGTAACCAAATCCTACCACTGTGTAGGAAGAATGCTCGGAGGGACTTGCTATAGAATGCCTGACACACCCGCAAAATGGTGTCCAATGATCTCTCATCACCCTTGACTTGTAATCCTTCCATAATTTTTGGCATTTTGACTTACATTCTGCTCGAAACTCATTTGAACAAGATGTCCAATTATACTATTAAAAAAATTTGTCAGCAGATGGGACAATAATAATAACAATATCATGAAAAATTAAACATTGAATTTACCCGAACCTCCCTCCATAATCATTCCATCGTATCCCAGGGGAAATAACTCCATTCATGAGTCATTAGAGGGAATCTATGTGAGTATCGTATCATATGCCCAAACTGACGGCTCAATATAGTATCACCTTCTCCAACTGGATGAAATGTGTCATCAAATAACACATCTAATCTGGCTCCAGAGTTCTAGGATCTAACCCCTCTACTAGGATGCCTGCGTCTTCTAGAAGATGCACTAGATCCAGATAAACATAAATTCATAATTCAATTACAATATAAATTAATGATTAGAAACAGTTAGGTAAACATACACAGAAAATTACAATCAATTTATTTAGAAAAAATAAAACATACATACCGACAACATCAGGTGAACCACTGTAACCTCCCTGTGACATACCTTCAATAAAAGAAATTATAGTTAAATCTAGTGATTTTTATACATATATAACTCATAAATATTTTTACAAACAATAACTGGGGATATAATTACAATTTTCACTAATCATGAAAGTCTATCAAATCTCCTTAAACTATCACTCTAGCCTATTGTATATCTTCATCTCATATAACTACTGTTGTTGGGTCAAGTGTTTGATCAGGAAATGCAACAACTTCAGGTTCCTCTAGGTCAATCGGAAAAACCCCTCTTCTAGACATTTTCACAACCACTTTCCAATCAGAATCAATGCCAACAAAGTAAACTAGTTTTGACTATGATGTCAACATGAAGATCTCATTTCTTACTCGATCATCTTCATATAGCATATTATTAAAGTTTACTAATGAAAATTGGAAGTTATTAACTTTCATTCCACGAAACGGATCAACCCAATCACACCTTAATAATATGTGTTTTAAGCCACGACCATAAATAACCCTAATAATATCTCTCAGCAATCCATAATAATAACCTTCACCATTAAAATAACAATTGAAACCACTATTTTGTGTGGATCAGTTCATGTCAACATCGCTAATATGAAATCGGAATCCGTTAGCATCCAATGACTTGTAGCGATGAGCTTTGATAAATGGACCATCAGCTAGTTGGTTGAGGTATTCTCTCACATGATGGGTTAAATTATGTAACTTTTGAATCTATAAATTTCACTTATATAGTGTAATGGATAAAATATTGTGAATATATAACTAATTTTCACTATAAAAATATTAAATTAGTTATACGTACAAGAGTCTTGAACCACTCATGAAATGTGTTAAAATGATGTTTTTGGATTTGATAGTTAGTTGCACGGGGCCTTTCATGTTTCAACGTAGAAATATGCATCCTAAATCACAACACAATATATGGTATTTAATAAAATAAATATAGGAACAAAATACACATCAATTATGAAACTTACTGTATCAGTGTCATAACTGATGCAGTGTTGAACAACACATATCGATGAGCTTGAACCCACTCTTAATTCTTCATATCAAATGTTATTCCTTCTCCAATTGGACCCTCGTCATTCTCGGAGGTTTATCTATCTTTGTTTCAACCTCATCAATATAAGAAGCACAAAAATTAGTACACTCATCCATTAAACGTCCCTTGTAAATTGAGGCTTTCCGACAAGTTTTTTTGCGCACATATTGTTTCAATGTATTTAAGTATCACTCTATTGGATACATCCACCTGAATTGAACGGGACCGCCAGCAATGACTTCACTAGTTAAATGCATGGTCAAGTGAACCATGACATCAGAAGAAGAATGTGGAAATAGTTTTTCTAGGTGACATAGTGAATGAAAAATCTTATCCTGTAGTTTTTTCAAATCACTCATACGATTATTCCAAGAATAGAGCTATCTAAATAAATTAAAAACTCAAATCAACGGCTAAACAACCTGGGTAGTTAAGAAATCAAGAATTGCTATAGGAATTAACTGTTGAAGCATAATATTATTATCATGACTTTTCAAACCCTGTAATCTCATGCTCTTCATATTCACAAACTTCGAAATATTAGAGAAATAACCATCTGGCACCTTAATGGTCTTCAAAATTGATAGAAATGTTTGTTTCTCTTTTTTACTCATTGTGTACTATTCAGTAGGCATGTATGCCCAATTACCTTCACCAAAACTGTAAATGAAAAGTTTTTCTCAATCCCATTTCTTGCAAATTACATCGAGCATTAACAATGTCCTTTTATTTCCCCCTGACACATAAAATGGTTCACAGTATATTATCACAGACATTTTCTTCAATGTGAATCACATCCAAATTATTTGTTAAACTATTATACTTCCAATATGGAAATTCAAAAAAAAACTTTGTTTCTTCCAATTATGACTTCGTTGTCTATTTTCAGTGGGAATATAAGGCAATGCAGGAGCCAATAAATATTGAAAATCAAACATTGTATGGATGTATTCTTGATCAAGTTGTGAAACAATTTCAACCCCAAACAGTATTTGTGGTGATGGGACATTGTCTCTATTCCCATAAAATGGTACATGGTCTTTTCTGAACCTGTGCAATGGAGGAATAAAGAATTTTTAACCTTGATATTCCAACTTAATACAGTGATTAAGCCATATAAAATCCTTACTCTTATTACAACAAGGGAATGAAAATTCTCTTTTTGTACTACAACCTGATATGTAAGCATACGCTGGGAAATCATTAATTTTCAATTACAAAGCGGCCCGAAGTCTAAACATTTCATTAGCTACCGAGTCAAAATTCATTACACCCTCAGCCCAAAATTCTTGGAGCTCATCAATCAAAGGTTGCATATAAACATCAATTTTATCACCAGGTCTTCTCGGCACATCAATTAGAATTGACAGTAACAAAAAAGGTTGCATCATACATACCTATGGGGGAATGTTGTATGGAACCAACACCACTAGCCATGAACTATGTGTTTCACCAACCATGGACCTGAATGGGTAAAAACCATATTCTGCAAAACCTAGTCAAATATTACGATCATCTCGACAAAAATCTGGGTGTCTTTGATCAAACTCTTTCCATGCCAACGAATATGCCAGGTGAGTTAATTTATCAACCTCTTTATTTCACTCTGAATTCCAAGTCATCAGTTTAGCTATTTTATTGTACAATAAGAATCTCTTAATTCTTAGTTTTAGTGGGAAATAATGCATCTATTTAGTGGAAACTTGTTTCCCTAAATTCAAGACTCTCCCAGGAATAATCTATCTACCTTGATTAATCTCATTGGTCTTCCACCTGGATGTATAGAAAATAGTACACATATTTAATTGTGCATTCACTTTTCTGAACAACATACAATCATTGCGAAACACATAAATTGTGTCAGATGTAAAACCAAGATCATCGGTCAACTTGAGAGCTTGATGGAATGACTCGGAATCTTCGCCCCAGCAGGGAGTACCTTCTTCAACAATGCCAACAACATGTCGAATGAGGTGTATGACGACTGTTTCAAGGCCTTCAGGTGTAACAATTCAACAATGAATGAATGTTTACTAAATTTAGAGCAATGAGGATATAATTCAATACATGCATCATCAAGAATTTCAAAGAATTACAATGCGTCTCCATCTGCAGAAGAA
Organism: Viscum album; assembly: GCA_963277665.1. Classification (NCBI taxonomy): domain Eukaryota; kingdom Viridiplantae; phylum Streptophyta; class Magnoliopsida; order Santalales; family Viscaceae; genus Viscum; species Viscum album. The sequence goes on along the minus strand of OY728137.1, from coordinate 1,824,289,357 downwards.
TAGGGATTAATCAATCCAACGTCATCATTTAAAACATTACTATCTTCGGGTTGAAACTGACGCATCATATCATTGAGCATTATGTTCCTCAATTCAATTTTTCTCAAATCAACATTCATATGAATACTTTGTGAGTGATGACATGAAATAGAATCTTCTCCATGACGTGTCCATGTATAACATTTTTTCAAAAACCCATTCAAAAAAATGTTCTCTAACACCATCTCGTTTGAAGAGACATCTATTTTCACATTTTCTGCATAGAAAAATAATCATATCGCTTGGAAATCTGTTGGTGAAATCCACAAATCACTCAATCCTTCATAATATTCACCTGAAAACCTATCTTTCATATCAATCCAGCTTCTATGTGTATCTTTATTTAGTAAAAATCAAAAGAGAAATATCTAATTTAAAATTTAAAAAAACAAATATCATTAAAATTTAAAAACCAATTTTGAAGGATAAAAAACATTACCTATAGAGGACTCTATTTTGAGTAATGGGGTGTGACTCGATTGTAGATCCATGATAGTGCAGTGACTTGACGATAGGGGTTCGACGACCGGACTCGAATGGGGAGGAACCATTGGACGATTCATGGGAGGGTTCTACACAGTGGGGCACAATGGACCGGGAGGGTCCAACAAAGGAAAGAGGACTTTCCAGAGGGATGCAGTAGGGTCAGGAGGGGACGATGGCAGTGGGGCTGTCCGAAGGTGCAGTGCGGAGGTAGGGGTGGGGGTTGCCGGGTCATGGGGGTGTTAGGGGTATGGGGGGCACAACGCAAAGGTAAGGTGGTGGGGGTTGTTGGGGTTGCGGGTGGCACATCACAGAGGTAATGGGGTGGGTTTCACTGGGGATCACTGGGGTCACTGGGAATAACAAGAGGTCGGTGGGTGTCGGGGGTCGGGGAGGGGTTACCGGGGGTTTGGGAATGGTCTTCGGGTGGTGGGGTCACCGGGGGTCGGGGTCGTGGGGTCGGGGAGGGGTGGGTTGCGAGGTCGGGGAGGGGAAAATGGGGTTGTGGGGTTGGGGAGGGGAATATTAGGTTTTTTTGTATTAAAAATCAAGGGACGCCATTTGGCGGCCGCTGTTGATAGTATTAACAGCCACTAAATGGCGGCCGCTAAAAGTCCCCTACCTCGAAAGAAAAAAGTTCTAGTAGTGAAATCAAGAATCCCTTTTTATATGATGTATCTGAGCTCATCCACATGATCTATTATGATAGAAAGTCTATCATTTACTACCACTACTCATTAAATTGTAATGAAGGTTGGATGAGAAATCATATCGCCATTAGAGATGCCACATCACTTCAGAAATCTCATTGTGGTAACTCTGTTGGTGACTTTGTGATTCTATGATGTCTTGGATTCGAAGGTATCTACAGGCAATCAAGGCACTCATTTGAGGTATTCTGGAAAGATCCACTTCCTATATGGATCAAAATTATAGTTTATGGAGCTACCAAAGGAAATCTAGGACCTGTGGGCTATGAGGCCTTTTATAGAGACTTTCTTGGATGTTTCCATGGTTGTTTCTTTGGTAGATGCGGTATCACCTCATCTCTTTAAGCTGAAATGCAGGATGTGATTTAGGCTGTTGAATTTGTTGAAATGAAATTATAGAACAACATTTTTATAGAATGTGTTTCCACCACTATTTTGCAAGTTATTTGGAATGGGGTAGTTCACCTTGCCTGGTCGATTACAACTAGCTGGACGAGCTTCCTTGACTTGCTCTTGGAGATCAGATACATTGTCACCCATTCCTATCATGATCCGAAAATGATTGTTGATGGTCTTTCTAATAATGGAATAAACCAAGGCATTACATGGAGTGATGATCTCTCGGTTGACCTTCTTCCTGTTTATGAAAAATATTCTAATAAAATTACCACTTCAAATTCAAGTAGTACTTTTCTTAATTTTTTAATAAATTGTATCTTGGTCTTTGACCAAGGAATTACCTTTAAAAAATTATAATAATATTTCAATAAGGATATGTTTCTTGAAAATTTTTTGTAACTGTGATGAATCAATATGAGTCCTTGGGAAAGGGGATTCTCACCTCAATCTCATCTGGTTTGGTTGTATTTCCTTCTCAAAATCTAACAACTCTTATGATAAGCTCACATTGATATATGAAATTATTCTTTTTAATTTTCAATTTTTCATTAATTTATTTCCATTTAGTTTTATATTCATTTTTCACCCTTTAATTTATCCATTAATCTAAGAAAATTAAATCTATAAGGGGTTCTCTATTTTCTAGTTTACTTATTTGGGATTATCTCTCTTACCCAATCGTATTTATAAATACTTGTATGAATTATGTTATCTAACTTTCATAATAATTTAATTATTAATATTTTCAAGGGACTTATGTAACAATTCCTTAATACTTCTGAAAAACTCATAACATACAAAGTTCACAAGTAGTTTCTTATCTAAATATGAATTCTTTTTTGTATAGTTCCACTATTTTCTATCATATCTTTTATGAATTTTCATTAAATTCTTAAATAAATTACATATATTATTTCATTTATTTATGAATTATTATATATCACATTTAACCTTTTATATATTCATTTTTCATAAATCAAATTATTTTTAAGGGGGATCTCAAATAATTTCTT